>OY015312.1:91157545-91757545 GCA_955612985.1 Cheilosia scutellata
GTTCACGTGACCAGTTTTGCCCAATGAAAACTCAGGTCCCTACATGAATTTTGAGAGCTGTAAGACTTACCCCAGTTTCACACTGGAAGTAAATTATAGTTCAACTGAACCTGAACCTGAGTTTAATTTTGAAGTTCAACTCGTCCGGTTTCAAATTACAATCTGAAGGTTTTTTCTACTGCGCCACCTCTCGCGAACGAATGACAAACATCCGAGAGTATGACTGTCCTGAAAAAGCCTCTCAATTCAGCCGTTCGGACTCGGCATAAAATTGTAGGTCCCTTCCATTCGTTCCAAAAATAGAAACTCACACAAAACGAATGGTTGCGAGAAGCTAGGCCTTGGGTGTCTACCGCCTGTTGCGCCGCCTATTTATTTATTTTTTTAAGTTCTAACATTATTGCTGACTTATTTAAAAATTTCTCAGAATAATCAAACCGTATCAAAATAATAAGAAAAAAAAAAACGATAAAAGTGCCGCCCTGTTTGCTTGAGAAAATACAAGTGGTAACCTTAAGTACATTTCTATGAAAATGGCGTCGCTTCCCTCTCAGAGAGTAAATGTCATCGGTGTCTCGGGCGAGATTTTTCCAAATTTCCGAAATGGTCAATTGTGTATTGCTGCATGCATTTCCTTTGATTGGAAATTATTTGACAACTCGCGCTAGGCTAGACTCGATCTCGCTCTCGTCTCGCTCTCTCGCAGTATTGTGAATTGGCCATTAAACGGCAGAATACCTACTGTAGTTTAATTTTAACTACAGAATGAACTCTGTTCGAGGTTTAAACGAAACTGTGAAACCGAATTAATTGTTGAACTAAAGTTTAAACTAAAAGCGTAGTTTAAACTCCCGTTGTGAAACTGGGGGTTACCAAACTAGATTCTTGAAGGCCCTCAATTTGTGTACTTGACGTTCGTGATATTTTTTTTGAAGCGCTCACAACCAATGTTATCGCAGGTTTTTTTAAAAGTGTAAAAAATTTGTTCAAATAGTGTAACAAATGGGAAAAAAATGTAACAAACTGAAAAAAAATTTTGACCTTTTTAAGTGTAAAAAAGTATAAAGTATAAATATGAAATGCTGATATACTTTTATATCAGCATTTTATATAAAATTATGCATTTGGTGGAAATATTTAATAACTTCTGACATTTTTCTCTGGAATGTTGTGTGCATGAGATAAGAACGCCATTATGATTTAAGGAAATTGTATTACGCAGTTGTCATGAGATTTTTTGTTGACGGACATTTTTTATTTAAATTTGGAAAAATCACTGATTTTGTTGTGCTAATGCACAAATCAATTATATATATGATATTTGGTAATGAAATAATAACATAATAATTATTATATGCCATGATTTGAGTCAATGAAAAATGTAATTCAGAGTTAATTTGATCCTGAATGCCGATTTCTGCATTTAATTCTTTGACACTTGATTAAATGGAAATTAACGTTGAAAAAAGTTTACGAATAAAGTTTTCTGCAATTAAACCAGCATTAGCCCTAATTCAGATTTAATTAAGTGTTATGAATAACGAATAAGGCCGTTTGTGTTTAACAAATAAAAAAAAAAACAAAATAATTGACCATCGAAGTAGATTTCAATTTTTATTTCACAAACTTTATTTACCACCAGATGTAGAACATTGTCAACGGCGGCGACGCGGCGAGACAGAAAAATATTGTTGTATTTTATCGTTCCCTCCCATTCCCATTCCCTCTCGCAGTTTGACGTTTTGCACAAACGTTTTGTAAACAAACAAATATGTACATTGAAAGAAATTGCTAGAAGTTTGTTCGAAAGAAAAAAGTGCTGTCAGTTGAACTCTTCAATATAGAAAACAAATAGAAAAACAAAAAGTGTAACAAAGCGAAATGAAAAGTAACATTGTAACAACATTTTAAAATGATTACAAAGTGTAACACTTTTGTTACACTTGTATCATTGTGGCAACGCTGCTCACAACACGTAAACGTAAGTACATAGACACATTTTGTACAGCCTACTTGCGAATAATTGTGCCTGTACTGTACCTGTACCCTTCGGTAAGCATTTTTTTTTATTACATACCTACATTTTTTTACTATAGGTAGGTAGTTATTATTACTTTCAAAATTGTTTCGTACCTATTTTTAAGAATATTTTGTACGTGCATTTTCGGCCGTATTGTTCACTCGGTTGGTTTAATTAAGACCGTGGCTTAAAATCTTTTTAAACCATATCAATTTTGTAATTCCGTATTATTCACTCAAGTTAAACCTATTAAACGTAATTTTTTAAACCACTCCGACGACCGGTTTAAGTATATTTTCACATTTATGATTTAAATCAGTTTCCATAACATTCACTCAGTTTGAAAATATATTTTCGAATGCGGCGGAGCGATTTGTTTCACTTAAGTTAGATTTTTGGATGTACTTTCTGACAAGGTCCTTAAAATCCTCATAAGGGTATATCTTTGAAAACTATCCTAGAAAAAATTTTTTGAGGAAGTTTTGCCCAGACGCCCTGGAAAATTTAATTTTTACCAAAAGGTCCTTGAAATCCGGAAAGAACTTTTCCAAAATATCTTCGGGAGCCATGGAAGATTTTTGTTTTCCAGGATATTTTATCAAGTAAGCATAGGGGTGCGACGCGTTTTTACTCTATTTAAGCACCATTGTGAACATTGTGTATTTAAAGTTAAAAAAAATGCACGCTAGGTCCATCACCTTCCAGTAAAAAGTCCAACAGATGTCCCTAAAAGCGATATAGGCATTTACTTTGTGTGTCTATCACACAATTTTCGAGGATTCGCGGTTTGCAATAAGGGTGTAAAGTAAGTCTCTAAAATTGTGGAAAAAACTTAAAAATAGTCAACATTACTTCCACGGTGTTAGTGAAATATTAAATGTTTACACAATATTTTGACAAATATATCTTCCAAATCCACCAGAACTATGTCCATCTCCTTTGGAATATTTTCGCCAATTCATAACTAACAACATTTGTGAAGAGACTAAAGAGTACGACGACTGGTACCGAAAACTGAACTCAAAGTCTCAGTCAAGGAAATTGAAACTTATTTGGGTATTCTGTTATACATGGCTATAGTTCGAATGCCGCAATACAGAATGCATTGGCGAGAAGAAGGCCAACATGGAATAATTTCCAAATCAATGTCAAGGACTAGTCTTGAAAAAAATAAAAATATATTTTCACATTAATGATAACCTGCGAATGAAAGAAAAATGAGATCCATTATTCGATAAGCTTTTTAAAGTCCAGAATTTACTAAATCAGCTATGGGAAAATTTGAAATTGGTTCCAACAGAAGAATGTAATTCAGTTGATGAACAAATAATTCCTTTTAAAGGAAGGTCATGTTTTAAGCAATATATAAAAATGAAGCCCCATCACAGGGGATTTAAAGATTTCACACAAGAGCAAGAGTGTCAGGAATAACGCACGATTTTGCATTATATATTGGAACTGAAACATGCAACAACAGAGGACTTGCTTTTAGTAGTGATATTGTTTTAGAGTTAACGCCCAGTGTAGAAAATTAGTTTTTTTTGGATTGGATAATTGGTTCTCCTCAATTTAAACTTCCTCCTGCACTTTTGGAATACAAAATATTTTGTGTCGGAACAATTAGTCCGAACCGGATTGGAAATTGCAACCTCTCAGAAGCTGATCTTAAAAAAGCGATGTAGTTTTCACTGGTAAGTTGAAAAAGACTTAAACATAGCTATGATACGTTGGCTTGATAGGAAAGGTGTTTTACTAATTTCAAATCTGTCTTGTGTCGAACCTTTAGAAATGTATAAGCATTAGAACGGCAAAGAATCAAAATATGATGAAGTAGCGAAGTGGCTCAGTGGTTGGTTTGTTGTACTACTGTGCGAGGGGGGCCGTTCGGACTCGCCATAAAATTGTAGGTCTAATGCTGTCGGAAAAGCATGCAGAAAAAAGCAGAGGTAGGCCTTCAAATGACATAACTTTTCCGGACAAAAAGAAGAAAATAACACACTATGACCCCATTCGTGATGTAAGATTGGACCAAACTGGACAATGGTCGCAGTACCTACAATGATAAGTAAAGGTATACTGCAAAGATGGTTAGTCAACGGTATAGTGCATAAGATGCAATGTACTTAACACTCTGCTTCACTAAGAAGACAAATTATTGTTTCCAGCACTATAACAACTCTTAAAAAATATAATAAGCATGAAAAAAAGCTTCATATATGTATATTTGAAATGTTCCTTTTTGTTTATATCCTTGATATTGATCGACAGTTGTTAGAAATTAAAAAATTAAGTAAATATCAAAACATTTACTCCTATACCATTGTAGTATAGCAATGACATTTTTTATCCAGCAATCCGATCGTACTTTTTTAATTTTTTTTTCTTGTGTTTGCTTATTTCAATAATAATAAGTCAAAATTTCTTGAAAAAAAAGTTTCCTGCAGCTACAACGCAAAACCGTCATCAATGGGTTAAGTAGATCCTCCCAATCTCTTCAATAACACAATTCTCCTCCCTCTCGACGGACTACGTACCTATTCGCGCTACAATAAATACCATCATCATTTAAAAATACTGAGCAACATTCGAAGTCTCCTATGCTCTTCATGAGAAGCTCTAGCTGGTTCAACGAATTGGGAGAACAATTTCCTAGATTCACAAAGGATTCGAGTGATGTAAGTGCGTCGGCTTTTTGTCGACAGTCACTTTAATCTAACCTAAGCTTCATCGATATTACCGGCTCCACTTCGTCACGTACCCCAAAGGTTCAATCCATTGTCTAAATGTTGAGTAGACAGACAGACTACCCTACCTACCTAATGTCTAGCAACATCTTAGAATCGTAAACTGAATGTTTGCTCAGACGCTTACCCATCATACCGAAACCTAAAGGACTAATGTAAAATAATTACTTGCGAAAAGAAAAAGAATAATCCAATGCGACCTTCTGAAATGTGAAAAGATTTTAAGAAAAGCCAAAGCAATCTTGTTTGAGTTTTTTTTATTTTATCAAACTATTTAAAATTTATTAAATATTCTTTTTTTGATTAAAGCATTTCTTGTTTGTAAAATCACAGCGTAACATTTGATTTCCCATCATGACATATGATGTTGACATTTTCGCACAGGAAGCATAAGTATGTGTTCACATCACTTTTTCTCTCGGGCTTACAGAAAATCCCCTCTGTAGTCTCCACCAACTTGCACCATTTGGAGTCCACTTCAACTGAAGTACAAATTTATTTCACAATCCTCTCTATCGCTGGCTGGAATTGTTATGCATATTCCTTCGCAACATCTTGAAGCTGCCACCGTTAGTCGCCAAATTCACCATGGACGCCATACACTTGAAGATTCACTGGGAGTTGGACTGCAAGTGCCACTATCACTGCTGCACTCAGATGGGGGTGGTGTTATTATCACAGGACTGCGACTACATTCGGCTTCATAGAATCCACCAACAAGCGAGGCCGGCGTAACTATAGGAAACACAGCTGCTGGCGAAGTACTTGTTGCAGCTACCGTCGGCACAACCACTTGCAGATAGTTAAGACGATGGCCAAGATGGCTCATTAGTTGCGTTCCCAAATCCACACTGACCCCAGGTACGGTGGCCAGAGTTTTTGAGACTTCGTTTGCTGCATGAACGTATCCAGCGCGAAAACTTTCGGCGATTGTGATTTTCGAGTCCTGGATGCTGGCACCACCACCTAAGCGTAACTGCTTTTGCGCGCGCAGCTTCTTCATGTGTTCGACGGTCAACTCAAGTATATCGGCTTTTTCCAATCGTGTAATATGTTCGCCCTCCTGCGTGAGACACTCCACCATGATATCCTTTAGTTCATCTAAGCACTTGTTAATCCTTGCACGACGTTTACGTTCCAACATGGGCTTCATCACTTTGCGATACTGATATGTCTTTGACATCTCCATTTCGAGAACCATTATTAACACTTGGACAAAATATTGCGAATAAAAATTTAAAGAACAAAATTAAGACTCCGCGTAGGTATCTACTCTCCGCAACGAGTATGCAACGAATGAGTCGACTTGCCGACTGTGCGATCCCTTATAAAGGCTTCTCCGTATCCACACCCCCCGCCGCAACCGGCTTACTTTACTTCTACGGGGCTTAATGTGCGATCGTGCTGTTTGCCTGGCCTGCCGATCATCGCCGGTCGCGTCGGATACTCACATAAAATAATAAAACAGCTCACAGAGATTGTTATACCGTGGGAAACTATTCCGGAGTCGATTTCTCACAGTCCTCCAGAGTGCACATACACTCAAACTTGGGCATTTTGTGTGCGCACATGCCTGTGTGCCACTCCACATAACAAGACATGTTTTTTTATAAAGTGGTCTGCTTCCCTTGTGTTTCTATACCCTCGCTCGTCTTGTATAGAGTCTTTTGATTTGATTTGATTTCTTCTCCTCTTCTTCGTCGTCTTTTTCTTTCTTCTTTGAATAATGCTTTTGACTTGGTTGTATGTAGAAGAAGAGTCCGCTTTTGTTGTACCCGTGCTATGTAGGTACCGCTGATTACCCGCTGATCCCGCGTGCTGCTGCTGCCGTTGTCGCTGCGTGCCGACGATCATCGTTTGTCGTAGTCATCGTCTTGGTCGTCGTCGTAGTTGTCGTTCGTTGATCATCTTGATCTTCGTCATAGTTTCGTGCGACCTTAAGAAGGGGTTAAGAGGGGCATGGGGTCTCTCTCAGGTCCAACTGCTGCAGCGCATGGGTAAATACAATGGTCTCTAGTACTAGTAGTAGTAGTACGATATTATCTTTACTATTGGTTCGATTGAGTTAGCGGCGGGTGGTCAGAAGTGGTGCTATGCTAGTAGTGGTGATAGTTGTGCCTTGCGCTTGATCGCGCTCTCAGACTGCTGGTGGCATATTTGAGCTGAGCTGATGAGCTTCGGAATTCGCCAAACCAAGCTACTGTACTTTACTCGGGGGATAAGTGTGCTGGTTGATTATCTTATCCGTCTTTATGTGTGATGATGACTTTGGCTTGATGCTTATATTCACCTCCTGCAATGCTGAACACTCGATAGAATGACTGAACGGATTGTTTTCCCCTGGGCATGTGGGCTTCGTATGGCATGGCATGTTGTTGCGTAGAAGATAATATGTGTGCCGTATCGGTCGGATGTATGTAATATCATGTGAAAAGGTCCTTAAGGGTGATTTTGGTTTCTTGCTGCAGTTTCAGCGTCTTATTACTATTATTGTTACGCATACGAGGGGAATGAACGTAAATTACTATACCTGCATAATGTGCCGTCTACTCGTATGTAGCTATACAGCTTATGCGAAATGTTGATGACGTTTGAGGTGAACGGGTATTTTATAGAGTATGCATAATTTAGGGGAATTAACTGTGATTTGGAATGCGAAACCAGTTCTATTTGTAGAAATTTGACATACTCCGGTGAACTTTTATTACGAACGACTAGGGGGACCTTTTTGCGTTTTATCCAAATACGCGTTGGTAAAACAATATTATTGTACGTGTCCATATTGTGTAGGTAGGTATGCCTAAGGCGCACTTAAAGAGACTCATAACAATTAAGAAAGTGACGTTAAAATTGTGTAACGTAGTTTTATTTTGTTCATAACTCAGTTCAGACTCGATAAAGTTTTATCAAAATGCGATCTTACGATGTCCGATCGGAACTCAAGGAGCTGTGAAATATGTTTATCGGATAACTTCGTATTGTATTGTATCCATTTGATCAGCGTATTCGCCGCGCATATTGTTTTGTTGTAAGAAACAAACTCTGGAGCTTTGCAAACATTACAATCCTCAGAATCCGTGCTTGCAGGCACTTCATGTTCATCAAGTGAATCGGCATTCCATACACTAATTTCTTCAACTGAGAGAGTAGAATCAGGCGCAAGTCTTCCCAACAGCAGTTGTGTCTCTTCAACGCTTCTATTATAAATAGGATCCGATTGTAACAGTACTGATGAAGCGATATCGTCTTCGTTTTCATACTGAAGATCATCCTAGTTCAGCAATTTATGCCACCCTTTTTGTAAAACGCTTTCAGAGCACATTCCAAGTGATTTTTAATAGCAAAATTGCATTACGAAGATTGTGCTTTTTCAGTAATTCGTGAATCGATGGACCCTCTTGAGCCACGATATCCGCCAATAATTGATTCCGTTAAAAACGTTTTATCACTCTTATTGGATTCTGGTCCATTGGTTGGATAGCTGCTGTGACATTTGGTGGGAGAAGCATAGATACTTACAAAAAATGTTTCCGTCATCAGAGCGAAGTTCTTCGATAGTTGCGTGCGCTGTACAATTATCCAATAAAAGAATTACCTTTGGAGACAAGTCATTTTGAGCACTGAATCGACGTACCTACCTATAGGAACATATCGAATTGTAATTTAATTTAAAATAACTCACTGAAATCAGTCCTTACTTCTTTTACAAACGATGTATGAAATGAAACCATCTTTTAAAAATGTTTGGTGTCATCCATGTGTTTGCAGAATTATCGTAACCCAGAGAGAGACCAGACTCATCAGTGTTGTACAGTTGTGCTCCATGAAATTAGGCCCCAATGAAAAATGGCAAAAAAAAGGAGATCCATGGATTTAGGCCCCAATGAAAAAGGCCCCACAAAATATTTCATAATGAAAAATGGTCCCATCCCATTTGTACATTTGTACACATCGATCAGTTTAGTGACGAAAGTGTGCGCGAATTTTTAACTTTTATATTCTCAAATTTTCTAAAGCTTAAAGCCAGCTCAGTTTTTGAAATAACTTTCAATTTTAGCTTTAGAAAATTTGAGAAAATAAAAATAAAAGATTCTCCAGTTAGCCTGATCTTTGGCTAACCCCCTCCAGTTGCGCACTCCAAGTTGGTTGAGGTCCCCTTCCACTTGTACGCGCCACCTAAGGCGAGGTCATCCTCTACTGCCTTGTCCTCCGGGTTGGAATCGAAGACTCTCCATGCCGGAGCGTTGGTTTGGTGTCCATTCGCTCTACATGTCCCAGCCATCTTAGGAGATTGATGCCAGCACAGTTTTTGAAATAACTTTTAATAATTTAATACTCGCCCGAATTTTCAACTTTTATTTTCTCAAATTTGAAAAATCACTTCAATCCTACCACAAAACGTTGTTGTTGCTTACTACATAATTTTTTGGAGCCTTTTTTCATTTTTTTTTTTTTTTTCCTTTTTTCATTGGGGCCTAATTTTATGGAGCCGTACAGTTGTTCGTTTGTGATCTCCATTTTCATGCATTTATGCCCACAAAGCATGAATAAATTGCGTAATTGTTGATGTGTCACTTGATAAACTTTTACCACACACCAAGATATCGTATTCCATACCGGCCCTTGAAATTATAATAAACCAGCCTTGACTTGCCATAAAATCATCTGATTTTTATTTGGATACATTTGTGCCCAAAAGGCCCTTTGCCTTAGATTTCAAAATAGAACCACTTATTGGATAGGTTTCCTTCCCGTTAGTCTAAGAATAAGAACCATCATTTGTACAGTTGCTTCTCCATATCTTAATTTTCCGGCTTATGCAAAGTTTTCCCCTTCATTTCCTTACATGTACTGGACGCTGCAGCAAAAATGTTTGTTTTATTTTGTTGAATTTTTGAAATTGCAGCTTCAGAAACACGAAAATCCATCGACAATCAATTAGCCAGGACCCGTCTTTCTAATTTTTTTAAAGGCTGCATTTTTCGGCAATGTGGGCGCATGTAGAGCAGTGGTTTGTGTGCTGGACTACTGTGCGAGGGATCCCAGTTTCGATCCCCGGAAAAAGGTTTTTTCTACTGGGCCACCTCTCGCGAACGTCTGACAAACATCCGAGAGTATGACTGTCCTGCAAAAGCTTCTCAATTCAGCCGTTCGGACTCGGCAGGTTGTAGGTCTAAAACTGTAAGTGCCATTAAAATATTACATAAAAAATAGCGACAATGGAAAAATAAGCTAAAAAGTGACTAAGGAATTAGTTTGACATCACCACCTTAGGTTAGGTTAGGTTTGAAGGGCAAGGGAAATGCACATCATGTGCTGTGCTTCCACGTGGGCATTTTGATCCATCTTATGGTTTTCAAGTAGTCTTACTCAATGGTACTAGCGCTATGTCCTGTCGCGGTTTCGAAAAAAATGCCTGTTTCCCAGATAGCGGAGTCGACTTGTTTGGATGTTTGGACATTTGCACAGACACCATTTCTTTGGTAGCCTCACAGCTCCTGCAGTAGTCTGGTTAGTTGATACCCAGTCTTATGATCAGTATACCTTTGTGATCTCTTCCATGAATCATGACAGGACTGTTGCCACAAGTGCCGACACAATTTTTCATTTCCATCCACATATATCGGGGAACTCAGAAGAGAGTGACGTTTAGTCTTTCGTCTATTTGGTTCAGGGCTCTTTAACTGATCCTCACAGTAATAAAGATAGTTTTACTATCTAGTGTTTTGATCGCCACTTAACTGTATACAAAGATTGTAATCGTAATCAATATTCTGTGCGGACATACGTTTTGCTATGCTTTGTCAATGGAGAGCTTTATTCATATGTACATTATGTACTTCCATTTTTGGCCCGTCAGACTTGGATTTCTTGTATGCTTGCTTGACTGTTTCTTATTCTTCCTTCTGCATTACGTTCCCAACCTTATTTTGAGTCCAGATACTTGGCCTCTGAGGTAGTCTCCGATGTAGGCAGATCAAATACCTCGAATTTTCAGGACTCAAACTTTTAGTGAAGGTATATAGATTACGCTAAGTCAAGGTTTTCCTCTATACTGCGTTGTCCCTCTGGGTTAGAAGAAATCGAAGGCTTCGGGAAGGAGCGCTAGTGTCCAATTGTCCTACATATCCTAGATATCTTAGCTTAGACAACTGATGTGCAGTTTTTGACTAGGTCCATGTCGCTGTATAGTTCTTATAGTTTGACGTTAAATCGCCTTCAAACGCAGACGGGACCGAACATTTTACGAAGAATCTCTCTAAGCGATAAAGGATAATTCATCGGCCTTATGTAATAACGTTCAAAAGCAAAACGCCCAAATCGATTTGGAAATACCGCCCACAAAGAAATTCAAAAATAAACAACAAGATGGAAATAAAACCCAAAAAGCATTTGTAGTTGAATACGTATAGGGGGACATGCTGCTCCCTGAAACCACCCTGCTTGGGGTCACTGTCGCCATTTCGCCCAAAATCAATGTTATATCGTTAGTTCGCACAGTATTCTTTCTTGTGGACCGGACAAACGATGATGAGGTTCTATAGCACAACAAATCTTGGAGATGAGTTGGTGTATGCTCTCCACCAAAGTCGTACTCTGCCGTATGAAATAGTTTGAGGTCAGATGGATAATAAGACCAAATAAAATAGCACAATTGATGAGTATGGAATAGTTCCAAGGACTAGGCGCCGCGAAGTTGATGGGAATAAGTGTCTACTAACCACTAACCCATTCTATTCATACAGAACACAACAATATCCATCATTATACAGAAATTTCAAACAAAAATTTAAAAAATTAGTGGTCTGTCATAATACCAATCATTTGGATTCACGGAATTTTTTTTAATACGATTGCTGATTCAGTCACGTCACGTATCAGACAATTCAACCTTAGATCTTTTTACCAACAAGTTCAATTTAAACACGTGTTTGGTCTTTTTCATCCGTAATGCGCTCAACTTGTCAAAGAAATCGGCCGGTGAGGGTGACGCACGAACCGAAAACGGCTGTTAGGTATAATTTGCAATTTCTACAGTTTGATCAGGGACCACATACGTTCTTATTTCAACCAATAAAGGGGTGAACAAAAAAATGTACATACTAACGACTTGTAAAAATAAAAACAAAATCAAAACAATTAGGAAATTTTACAACGAACACGTTATTAAAACTGACATTGTCTGCTCCGCAGTTATACGAGTACGAACTACCTACAGCTTCCGATTGAAATATTTTTCTCTTCATTACGTTATTCACTTTTTGTGCCTTATAATGAATTGCAGATTGTGAGTGAGGCTCTTCTTGCGAACACTTTTAAGTGGAGGGACGATGCCGTCACGACCAACAGACATGACGTGGATGAAATCGCATTGGTTACATCTGTGGGAATTCTTCGGCAAAATCAGCTTCTGCTGCTTCATGATTGAGGAGGAAATTCTTAGCCAGCTAGTCATGCGATGGGTGTTGCGAATTATTATTAGGTAGACATTGTTACTCAGTCTCCTATTTCTGATCATGGGAATCTTGGAATTTGTACATTTTCTGGGAAATCGGTTACCATATATTCATGTCGCCAACGACTTTGCTACTTGCCAATACCTACCTAATTTGTCTAGAATTACGCTAGCAATACAAACTCAGTCTTTTGACAAAATTTTTCTTTTGCATAAATGTGGCTAAATTTCGTTGATGCGAAGTTGAACCCCCTCTTTTTGATGTGGTCTTGTTGACATAGACCTTTGACTTAAATTAACCCTATAGAAATAAATCGAATGGTCTTAAAACACATCATGTAGGGGGCTAATTCTGATCACCGAAACTAGAGAGTACACAACCAGGAAATGTCTCATGGATTAGGTAACTGAATTGTTTCAAGGGCTGTATGACATGTCGCACTATCTTGTTGAAATCACATGTCGACCGGCGCGGAGTATTATTTGATTGAATGTGACTTAAGATATTACAAATATAATTCAATTCAGACAGAAAGAACTCCACCAGTACGGTCACTACTTGACCAGGCTCAATTTCGACAAATCGATGTTTCTGGATTAGCACCAACATTCTTACGCGAAGTGCTACGTTATAATGATTTCAACGGATTGCTTTTGGGGTTTGGACTACCAGTGTGTTTTTAGCATTTCAAATCGATCTATTCTATCAGAATTCTGCAATTACCTCTTAATTTCACAGTTGACGAAGCTAAATCAATATTTCGACAATATTTTGTACGAAATTTTCGAATTGTGGCAGGCAAACTTTAATTATTTTTAAAATATTATTCAACAATGAAAACTCTTTGTTTATTCGCGTAGTTCCAATTTTACTAACCCTAACCTGTTAGCTGTCGAACAAATTTTTTTGTATGGTTCCAACACAAATCAAATCACCAGTCGATATCACAATTTTCTGACATTTTATTCGGCCGGGAAAAAGTTCTCACAAAATTTTAGCCCGTGCTCAAAAGGCGCACCATAGAGTTTCTCTACAAGAGTTTATTGGTCTTTGGTGTATAAATTGAGGGTTGTCCATGTCCGTGGTCCAATAGCGCCCATTCTAAAGATAGACAAGTAAAAATTGAACGAATAATTTTAGTAATTTCAATACGTTGTTGCGACTAAAGAACATCTCTTTCGGCCCAAAAGGATTCCCGAAATCCGATTTTCGAAAGTTGCCAGTTCAATGAACCAGTTTTAGTCATGAAGTAATGAATCATCAGCCAACAC
The DNA here is from genome assembly GCA_955612985.1 of Cheilosia scutellata. Lineage (NCBI taxonomy): Eukaryota > Metazoa > Arthropoda > Insecta > Diptera > Syrphidae > Cheilosia > Cheilosia scutellata. Next base: position 91,171,038 of record OY015312.1, read on the forward strand.
ATTCCTTACATCTTCTTCTGTCAAACTATACCTATTGGTTTTAAGGAGATGTTATACAGGGTGGACCAAATACAAATACAAATAAAATGAACAAAATTAAATTGTTTCCATGAATTACGCTGTTCCCAGCCTTATCGATGGGGAGTTGATGTTCGTGATGTTCCGCGAAGGTATCATACTGACTTCTTGTCAAGATTTCGAGCGGGAAACAGCTGTCAGTGTCAGACTAACTTATGATTAAAAAAGAAACCAAAATGGTCCACCCTTTAAAGGGTGATTTGTTTGCTGTTTCTTTTTTTGGTCGGATTTTTTTGACAGTTCACGCGAGATTCGTAACACGTGTCAAAGTAAAAAAAAAATTCAGCATTGCCATTTCTCCATGAATAGACTTACGCTCAAAAAACGTTTGCAAATTATTTAATTTTATTACCAAAAATCCCGTTCAGTAAAAATGTGTTTAGAGCACTTCGTCCATTTTATGGTGCGGTCATAATCGCCCTACTGAGCAGGCTACGTTAATAATCAAAATTGCTGAATATTGTCTGCTCAGCAACCAGAAGCATTGCAAGAACTGCCAATGTATCCAGAAAAATGTACCGTTTGGTATGGTTTCATTGGGCCGTATTTCTTCAGAGATGATGATGGCAACAACGTTACGGTCAATGGTGCTCGCTATCGTTCGATGATTTCGGGCTTTTGTTGTTGAGTTTGGTCGACATTGTGATTTCAACAGGACGGCCGGCCGGCGGCGCGACAAGCCACACAAAGCCACACAGCACGCGAATCCATGGACATATTGCGACGCGAATTTGGTGAGCAATTCATCTCACGTTTTGGACCTGTGAATTGGCCGCCCAGATCGTGCGATTTGACGCCGTTGGACAATTTTTTGTGGGGATATGTGAAGTCTCTCGTCTATACGGATAAGCCAGCAACTATTTCCACCTTGGTAAGCAACATAACTCGTGTTATTGATGAGATCAAAAAGTAAATGGCAAGAATTCCAAACATGATTTATCGTCGTAGATTTTAGTTCACTCCATGATTTTCTTATGCCGTCCACTGCATCTTTGATGTTGTAATTCTTCATCTTCATCAGTTTCATGAACAAGATTTTGAAAGCTTCTGGCGCAAATAATACGCCTTAATAATGGCTAGGAACGCAGTCTGAATAACGGTCTACGGTTTATGGGAAGATACTCAATTCTTACATTTTCAGACAGCTCAGCTAAATTAGCTGGATGCCCTAGGCCTATAGCATTATCCAAAATAAGGTTTTCAAAAATGGTCTTAGCCTTTTCATAGATAATCATTTGACTAGGTATCTGTCTATTTAGCACCCGTCTGTCTTTTTTTGTTGTCTTCTATCTAAGGCATGAACAAGGGAAAAACCGGTTATGTGGTGGACGGTATGCTCCTGTCTTCCATGACTGTTGCATCCTCGATGTAGAGTAGCTGCTCCTTCTTGGAATATCGCATATAACTTTGACCTTGTCAAGAATATCAGAGCCTCAATCGTAAGAAAATTAATGGTGGCACAAGCACAAGTATTCTGATGGTGTAATTATCCAAATTAGTGCTCTATCAATCTCCTACAGTATCTCATGTAGGCTTACTTACCGTTTTCCAAAACCGGGGTTCCGAAATCCGAAGCCTTTCACAATTCCTGATTTAGGATGAATTGCTGCAATAAGTAAATTATCAAGCGTGAAGAAATGTTTTCATTTTTTATAATTGTACCTACTTCAAACATCGGGATTCGAATTAAGTGTGAAGTTATGATAACAAATTTCACTTCAAAATATGTGTTCAATATTCTGAAGAACATCGAATGACGATAAGCTGTCCGCATACATGTACGGACAAAATAGATGTCGAAGCGAGAAAGTGGCTGCGCACACAACTGCACACGTAGATTGGTGTATGGGCGATCGAGTGTGCTGTGCACGATCCTTCTATCCTGTGCAGTGTGCACTCATGAGACGAAGGAAAAAGGAATCACAATTCAACCACCGAGGACGTCGGACGTGTTTTGTTCCTACAATTAGTATCAAATAAAGTTCAAACCAGTGTTGCCAAAAATAGTTTGTTTAATTTCTAATATTTGGAATTAAATATATACCTACAACAGCTACAGTCCAGTGGCGTGGCCTCCATATAACCCGATTCCTACCGGGTTACCTTTTAAAAGTTTCAGTTTCAGCTACACAACAATGTTTACTTAAAAACGAGCAACATAAAACCCACGGGATATAATTATGTATATGTATCTATTCATTTGCGCAAGCTACACCTACACACCCCGACCCGACCCGACCCCACTACAAGCAACTCAATTGAACTTTATTTTCAAGCACACACGGAAACACACACACTTCGCCTTCTTTATCATTTCATTAGTATTAGAACTGCCCACACTCTCTGAGCATAACCCAAAACCAAAGCTAAAGTAACCCGAAATATGTCGGGTTATAAAATCTCTCACTGGATAGAACAAATTTGTCTCCTTTCCCTTTTGTACACTTGCGATTATTTGGGTTTGGTCCTCTCTGTTCAACGCCCGCTTTCTTATGCAAAAAAATAACCCGCTTTTCTTCGGGTTATTTGGTGGGTTTTGTGTGTATCTTTTACCGCTGCGCTGTGGTGTAATTGAGTATTTCTGGAAAATAATACGCTTTTCTCCGAGTTATTTGGTGAGTTTGAATAATTGTGTGTGTATCTCTTATACCTATCCTATCGCTGCGCTGTGATGTAGTAGGTCCGTCAGGCGTCAGTTCCCTTTTTACCTAGTTAATGATTTTCTGAGTTTTTCTGAGGTGAGTACCCTCTGTTCAAACTTCAAAGGCCGCTTTCTTATGCAATAAAATAACACGCTTTTTTCCGAGTTATTTGGTGAATTTTGTAAGTATCTTTTAAAAAATAAACAAACTGATGTGTTTATAAAGTTTATAAACAAGTCGCTAAGTGAGAAATCAAGTGTTTTGAGTCTTGGCTATGATCTTCGTACCTAAATACGTTTGAAGAAATGTTTCAAAGAGTAAGTAGATGATTTTGCTGGACCTCCACAAAAACCCCGAATGCTCGATTTAAACACTCATTTAAAGAACCTTTATGTAGAAACATGATATAAATCACGTTTACACGAAATATGAAAGTTTTGCACTCAAGATGGAAAAATATCTTCATTAATTTAATTTCTTCCTGGAGTTTTCGATTGTATGGTTTTAAAAAATTAACTGAAGTTAACTGTACACATAGATAAGTAATATATCTTCCCTTCGACATTTTGATAGATTTCGACTTCGACTTACCATTTAAAATTATTCACGCCACGCCACTGCTACAGTCCACTTAATTTATCCAAATATTATTCAATATGTATGACAAAAGGATAAGGATAACCGACAACCAGTAGTACTATAAGAACCCGGCTCATCAAACAATTCATCGTTGTTAACAATTTGCAGTTGTTGGAGGTATATCCGGGCCGTGATCTTTTTAAACAGTTTTGTCTGATATAAACAATATGTCTTCGATTTTTGATGCAGCTGTAGAAAATCGTTCGCTTTGTTCCGTCCAAATAAATATTGGTCGAGAATATGCAGAATGCAGGATCTTTTCGTAATCTATTCAGATTTTTATCTCCCAACTTGAGTAAATTATCTTCTACTTCATGGACCCTATCTTAGAATTCAAATGTCTATACCCGCAATTCTTTTACTGTCCCGCACATTTGCATACAAAGATTCGAGGCCATCATTGCCGTTATTATTTAATTGGTCTGGCAACTAATAAAATTCGCTCCCTCAATAACACAACCGATTTCACATCGCACACACATATTCGGCGGCACCGCTTTGTCATCTCAATTTATGGCTTCAATCAGCCGTAGCATATCCATGGAACGGATGTTAGTCGATTGTGGTTCCTGGTATCGAACAAAAACACGATCAGTTCTGTCATAATAGCCTAAACAACGAAAACGTACCACACATGTGCGGCTACTTAATAAGCTACAACAAAAAAGCTCTTCTCTGGCCCATTGGCGAAATAAAAAACTAAATAGAAGAATAAAACCTCAGCTCTAAATTAAAATGATACACACACGCTTGGGCTGTTTTCTGTTTTATTTTTAATTCAACAATGAGACCAAACAACGCATTAAAATTCAAAGGAAATCAATGTTTGGGAAATACCTGAGAATCTAATTATGTGACAGCGAAAATCTCGCGCGCTAGAGGGCGTACGTACAATGATCGAGCAGCCCTCCTCCCCAGTCCCCAACCCCACTATGCCAGGGGCTTGAGAACTTATGAATTTTATATCCATTTATGCAGGTCAACAACTACTTAAGTTGCGCCGGCTGATCGTCAACCAGACACTCACACTATGCTTGTATTGTGTGCTACTATTTATTGCGGCAGCTCTCTAGAGTGGCTCATTAATAATTTCCTACTACACAACTACAACATTACACTATCATGGCTGTATGGAGAGAGAGCGAGTGTGGTCGGTCACACACAATCTAAATCCGATCCAAAACGCGTTGCTGAATTAATTTATCACCACCGCATTCGAATAATAAAACGAGTCTGTGCCGCATGCTCGCTTGGCGCGACCTCCCTCCTTCGACGCTCCCCTTGTAAACACTCGCCGAACAATAATCGCACAACGCGATCTTGCGCGCGCGTTCAGACCGTGGGAAACAAACTCGTGCCGAGCAGTTAAAGTGGGGTCTGGATGGTGTTTTTTTTTTTTCACTGCAATCTTTCTTGTTGGTCGTTATTGTTGCCGTTTTTTTTTTTTTTAGCAACCCCCCTTTGCGTTCCCATTTCCGCCGCACGGATCAGTGATCTGCTGATCTTTGAAGTGAAGTTTGGGGCAAGGCACTCGTTGTCGTTGTTGTCTGTTGCTGTCTGTTGTGTTGATGCTGAGAAATGTTGACGGTGATTGTGAAAATGGCTCGTGTGGTCTCTGCTCAATGGGATGTGGCGGAGTGGGGGGCGGCTTGCTTTTTGTTGTAATAAAACGTAAAAGTCGCACAGGCACGGGCGCAGCGCCAATTGACATTTGTCGTTAGGTTTCATGCTCAATGACTCAGTGAATGGAATCTTTGGAGTTTTTTTTGTACATTTCAATAGGCACTTTAGGTCGTGTGTATGATTTCGATCAATTCTTGCGACTTAAGAGGGGCATGTAATGAATTTAATTTTATATATAGTTTTATTACTTAATGACTTACACATGATGCCTGCTTGAGCGGTCGCAATTATACTGTCGAGATCGAGTCGAGACATTTATTTCTTCGCTTGTTCTTACTAGAAACAAGCGTTTGCGGTTTTGCAAATCCGGGTTGATTTGCGTCAGAGAGCATAAGTACGCTATTCAGTGGGAACGTGATGTAGGTATAAGTGATGAATTTAGAAGATTGTGCTGTCAGCTGTTGATTAGCGGTATTTACGTCATTCTTTGCGCTTTTTGTACCCGAATCAACGTAAACGGTGTGGTCAAAGTTATAGGTACCTATGTCTGTAATTGCTTAGTGATTGGCTCACTTGCATTACGTTGTCAAATTTAAATTTAACAAAACTCCCTTCAGAGTTTTTGTTTGGAAACGAAAAGAGACGAATTCTGCTTTGAATTGTGGGACCATTAAAGTCATTAAAGAGCATAGGGACTCTATAGTGTTCGGACATTGTTAGTGTCCGGAAGCTACATGGTTTAGCCGGAGAGCCTGCGTTCCGGTTTTAAAGCCAACAAGTGGTTGCTTGGACTTTTTGTAGAACCTCCGTATGTTGTTTCGATCGGGAGCCTCTTCGATCTCCTTCAGCTATGGGATATTGGGTAAGACCTCTTCTTTTCCTCTCTTCTCCTGGCTCGATACCTACTCTTCCCTCGCTGTTCTTGTTTTGTGCTGCAGCGTTTTCTTGTGTTTATCTTTTGTCGCCTTTTTCCTGTAGATATACGCATTCGTCAGATGATGGGCGGTTCGCAGCTTCTTCTTGTTGGACAGTCGAGCTCTGAATTTAGATGCAATAAGAAACTGGTCAGAGTCGACGTTTGCCCCTAGGAAAGGAATGTGTGTCCGTCGATAATGTTGGATGCGTACCCCGCATCGATCAGCACATTGTCGATTTGATTGGCGATTCGACCGTCTGGAGAGCGACAGGCTGCTGTATGTATCCTTAGCCTTGGAAATCGACTGTAGCATTGAAGTCAATTTTACATCATATTCCGGACAGTCTCCGTAGGCGCCGTTCATCAGGCCGTCATAAAACTCCTTCTTGATGGGATCTTTAGCTTCGTCGGTTAGGGGATGTGCACATATTAGGCTTATGTCTTGGAAAGTATAGATATCGTAGTCCATTAACGTTCCGGGTCTTGTCTCAAAACTAGTAGTTTTTTTTCTATGGTCGGGAAGTTACAAGAGGGGTTCCAAGAAATATTGTTTAGTTATCACCCTGGACATGTATTCAACACTGCAAACTATTAACATATACTATGCACGCATTCAGAGAATTACGAGTACGAGTACCAGTGTATCTCATACAAATCGTGAGGAACTACTTCAGGCGCAGAGTTTTAAACTACAGCAGAGACGATGGGGTTAAAGAATATAACGTCATCGACGGGGTAACACAGGGTTCAGTACTAGGTCCTTTACTCTGGAATGTCATGTATGACGGGGTCCTACGCCTCCCAATCCCGGAAGACACCAAAATGATTGGTTTCGCCGACGACATTGCAATCGTCGTAACTGGAAAACTAGGTACTTGAAGAGGTGGAACAGTTAATCAACTCCACAATAAGGGGTATGGTATAACTCGAGTTTTTTTTTCTTGCATTTGCTGCGAAATGAAAACCGCGAATTGACTGGGACCCCACAATAAGGACTTTGCGGAATTGGTTGAGTTCGGCTGTCCTCACTCTTGCAGAACACAAAACGGAAGCGGTTCTTACAAACAGTAGAAATAAGACGGACACGATAAAAATAAAAGTGGGTGAACACACAATAACATCAAAGCCCCACATAAAATACCTGATACTAGATAAAAGGCTATCTTTCAAAGAACGTCTTAAGTGCGTAAGTCGCAAAGCAGCCAAAGCAAGCGCTGCTCTCTCAATAAACATGCCCAATATAGGAGGCCCTGGGCACATTCGAAGGCTATTGGCCAGACTATAGCGTACATAATCCTCCACGCCGCTCCAATCTGGATGAGCGCCATGAAGACAGGAACAAACAGGAAAAGTATTGCCTTAGTATATAGAATAAGTGCATTGAGAGTGTGCTGCGCATACCGTACCACTTCCCGCTACGCAGCCTGTGTTTTAGCAAAAATGCTACAAATAGACATAACCTAGCAGTACTCTTCTCGATGTAAGTATTTTTTGTCAGCCATCTGTATAAAGCTTTAAATTTTAATCAAATCTCTGTTCCTGTTTTTTCGCGTCACGATTTAATCCATATGACTTTTCAATGTGAGCCCTTGGTTTTAAATAGAACCATAAGTTTTCGCGATTTTAAACATATAAATCTGAATCAGTTGGAAGGTGATTTAGAGAGAATAGAATGGTTCCGGGTCTATGAAATGCCTGCTGTTGACGATCAAGTCTTTTTCATTCAAGAAAACGTAAGAAACTTATTTGAATCACACGTGCCATTAATTACAAAGAATGTAACAAGTAAAAATGTCCCATGGTTCAATACACACATAAAAAAACTTATTTTTGAACGTGACCAGGCTTATAAATGTTGGAAGCGCTTTCGGCTAAATGTATTGTTCGATGTATTTAAAAGGTTAAGAAATAAGGTAACAATTGAGATACCCGAAGCTAAGAAACGCTATTTTGCCCCCCGATTGGATCCCTCTCAAGCCGGACATACACTCTGGAAAAACCTGCGGGACATTGGTGTAAGGTTTTAAGTAAAACTCGTCTTTCTCCTTTGACAGTTCTTTATTCACTGAGTACTTAGAGGCTAACTGACAATGATTAGACCTACATACTCGATGGATTATATAGGTACATATTGTTGACATGTATGCGTTATACAATATAATACTTAAGATTATGTATAGAAATATAGAGTGGCGTGATACTAAATTAAATAGACTTTATGTATTTAATGAAGCAGTGCTTTGTTATAATATATAATACATGCATGTAATCTTAACACAATTGTAATATAGAAATTATTATTATTCTTAAACCCACCATGCCCTTTCTTTAAAACAGAAAGTATAAATATGTTTGTAAAATCATATATCATTTTTAAACATTATTATGTTTATTTTAAATTCAATACAATCAGTTAAATTATTATTATTGTTTTTTTTTTTTTTTTTTTTTTTTTAATTCAATACAATCAGTTAAATTATTATTTTTTTTTTTTTTTTTTTTTTTTTTTTTTTTTTTTTAATTTAAAATTTTTCCTGATCTAAGTCTCATAGGAATTAACAATTCATTTTGCTCTACCGAATGTGTATCTACAAAAGTTTCATTTAATTCTCTTTCGATCTTTGGTTCATCACTTAATTCAATATTAATTTGAGATTCATCAGTATTGTCAGATTCGGCTTTAAGTGCAATTCTATTTTTCGGCATATTGTTGGAAGTTGTGTCTAAAATTATGTGTTTGCGATTACGTCTATAGGTTTTTCCTTCCCCATTCGAAATGTTATATGAGCGAGGTTCCCTACACGGGCCTAAAATTGTTCCTGATGCCCACTTCGAATCTGGAAATTTTTTAAAAAATATTCTATCACCGGGTGATACTGCCGGAAGTTCCTTTGCATGTTTATCATAATAGGATTTTATCTTAGAATTATCTTTTAGCTTTTCTAATTCGAATTCATTTCGATCTACTACGTTTGGTTGTAAATGTTTGGTTGTACTAGGTAACTGAGTTCTCAACTTTCTCGACATGAGCAACTGCGATGGCGAATACTTTCCTTTAGGTGTTGTTCGTTGATTCAAAAGTGCTAAATATGGATCAGATCCTGAGTCTTTGCATTTAGATAAAAGTGACTTGATTGTCTGTATTGACCTCTCAGCCAACCCGTTTGATTGGGGGTAAAATGGACTACTAGTAACTTGCTCTATTTCCCAGTCATTCAAAAACTTTTGCAATTCTTTTGACTTGAATGGTGGACCATTGTCTGATATAATTTTCTTCGGAATTCCATGTCGAGCAAATATTGATTTTAAATGCAGAATTACATTGACTGCTTTATTGTTTGTTAATTTTGCTATTTCAATATATTTGGAATAGTAATCTACGACAATAATATATAAGTCTTTTTCCCATTCAAAAAAATCAGTACCTACGGTTTCCCATGGAAGAGTGGGTATGGGATGTGGCAACAAAGGCTCCTTTGTATTACCTTTTCTATGTTTAATACATATGGGACAAGATTCGACTAACTTGATTATATCGTCTGACATTTTTGGCCAATAAATCATTCCGCGAGCACGATTCTTATTTTTTTCAATACCCGGATGACCTTGATGAGTCATTTCCAAAATTTTTTGTCGCAACATTTCTGGTATAATAATGCTCTCTCCTTTAAAGAATAAATCGTTTTCGATATATATTTCATCTTTAATATTCCAAAAGCTCTTAACATCAGATCTTACCAAGCTTTTGCGGCTAGGCCAACCACTTTCAATATGTAGTTTTAGTTGCTGCAATTGCGAGTCTTTAGCAGACTCAGATTCAATTTCCTGCAATCTACTGTCAGAGATCGGATGGCAAGACCGTACAAATCCCACATGGATTTGAAGTTCTTTGTCTATGACAGATTCATCTGTACACGGTAAAGGAGCTCGTGAAAGTGTATCTGCTACCTGTAGGTCTTTCCCTTGCTTATATACAACTTTAAGGCTGTAAGTTTGAAGGAATAGCATCATGCGCTGCAACCTTGCTGGCACATCAGCTAAATGCTTTTTAAAAAGCGAAATCAGCGGCTTATGGTCCGTTTCCGCAATTATGGTCTGCCCATATATGTATTGGTGAAATTTTTTAGCACCGAAAACAATCGCATACAACTCCTTTTCTATTTGAGCGTAGCGTTGCTGACACTCAGTCAAAGTCTTGGAGGCAAAAGCAATTGGCTTCTTGTTTTGAAACAAAACTGCTCCAACTGCAAACTTTGACGCATCTGTGGACAATACGATGGGTTGGTTTTCCTGATAGTAAGCCAAAATAGGGGGAGAGACTACTAAGTCTTTTAAATGTTCAAATACTTTGTTGTGGCTTTCATTCCATTCCCAAACACTATCCTTTCTTAACAAGGCTCTCAGTGAAGCTGTTTCCGCTGATAAATTTTGTATGTACAGTCCTAAATAATTTAACATGCCCAAAAATCGTTGAAGGTCTTTAACTGATTTTGGAGGTGGCATATCACGAATTGCTGTAATTTTTGACTGATCTGGACTCATACCCATTTCATTAAAAATGTGTCCGAAGTACTTCACTTCCTTTAGACCGAAACGACATTTATCTTTATTTAGTCGTAAGTTGACCGACCTTGCCCTTTCCAAAACTGCTTTTAAACGCATGTTATGTTCTTCTATTGTCTTTCCCCACACAAGTATGTCGTCGATATAAACTATCGCTTCTAAATCACTAAATAATTCAGTTATTGTTCTGTGAAATATTTCTGGTGCAATGCTCAGGCCGTATGGCAAACGCAGGAATTTGTATCTGCCAAACGGGGTATTAAATGTACATAATAGAGAGGATGGCTCATCTAATTGAATCATCCAAAAACCATTACTGGCATCTAATACAGAAAAATAACGGGCACCTGCTAATTTGGATTTTACCAACTCAATATCTGGTATTGGATAATGGGACCTAAGTAAAACTTCATTTAGATTTCTTGGATCTAAACAAACCCTGAGAGATTTGTTAGGTTTTTCTACAAGAACGATCGAGTTTACCCATGAAGTAGGGCCACTCACTTTTTCAATGACATTAAATTTTTCCATGCGAATTAACTCTTTTCTAAGTCTGTCATGCAATTTATATGGAACTTTTCTTGGTGGATCGACTACTGGATGACAATTTTCTTTTATTTGCAAGCTACATATATAGTCAAGACATCCTAAGCCAGCAAATAAATCCTCATATTCTTTTAAATAAAAGAAATTATTGTCTTTTTTAACTGCGCACACTCGCTTCACTAAACCAAATCGAATACAATCAGGTAAACCTATAATTGTAGGACACGAGTCTGAAATTATTATAAATTCTATGTTACGGTAAACCATTGTGTTTTGTTTCTCAAAACCACAAACAAAATTGCACTTTCCCAATACCGACAATTTCTGATTACCAAGTGTAATTAAGACTGTATCGCAATTTTTAAGATCTGATCTTAGTGAATTAAATACTTTTTTACACATCACATTTTTCTGTGCCCCAGTATCCAAATGACACTTTATAGGGAGTTTGTTAATACTTAGTTTAATAAACCAATCTTCATGGGTATTGGTATTGTTGCAAATATTCTCTTTACATATGCCAACAAAAAAACTATCGCCACTCTCACAATCACTACTACTAACGCTATCACTCAGCCCAATTGCTTTGATTGATTTAAATTTACACATTTTTGCAAAATGATTCTTAGCATTACAATTAAAACAGACTGCTCCCATAGCGGGACATTTGCTTTGATGTTTTTGCCCACATCTAAAGCATATATTGTAGGAATTACCTGACGAAGTAGATGGATTTTGACCTCTGGTATTTCCTCTCTCCTGTAAGTAGTTGCTTTGCTTACTATATCGCTGCTGTTGCTGTATAATACGGTGGCTTGATGATGACCCAGCTCGTTGTTGTTGCTGCCATGGTTGCTTATATTGTTGTGAAGATGTAGACCGCTTGACAAAATTTATTGGTGCCTCTGCTGCTATCTCCCCATGTGACATATCCGATGCATGTGCCTTACCCAGTAAATACGATTTTGACTTTTGCACAGCAATTTCTAGTGTTAAATTGTCTGTGCTGAGAAGTTTTTCCCGTAAGCAATCATCCTGTAGTCCAATGATAAACATATCTCTCACCATTGAACTTTCATCATGGTATTCACATGACGACACGATTTCTTTCAGTTCCAGTTTCAGTTCAGTTTGTGCAGTTTTTTGACGACAACTTAAAAACTTGAATCTTTCGTATATAAGATTTTTTTTTGGTTCAAAGTACTCATCAAACATAGAAATTACAGATTTTAAAACCTTATCAGATCCATTTTCAAATTTAAATGTGTTGAAGATCTTTAAGGCGTCCTCTCCAATTGTATGCAAAAGAATAGCGATTTTTCTTGAATCCTCTTTGCCATCCAAACCTGCCGCAGTTAAATAGAGTCCAAAACGTTGCTTCCAATTTCTCCAGCATAACGTTTGATTGGAACTTGTAAGACACAAAGAACTTGGTGCTTTTAATGCTTCCATTTGAAAACTAGGTATTTTATTGAATTGGCTGTACTTTGCGTGCACGTGAGCTTCAATCTGACACCATGTAAGGTTTTAAGTAAAACTCGTCTTTCTCCTTTGACAGTTCTTTATTCACTGAGTACTTAGAGGCTAACTGACAATGATTAGACCTACATACTCGATGGATTATATAGGTACATATTGTTGACATGTATGCGTTATACAATATAATACTTAAGATTATGTATAGAAATATAGAGTGGCGTGATACTAAATTAAATAGACTTTATGTATTTAATGAAGCAGTGCTTTGTTATAATATATAATACATGCATGTAATCTTAACACAATTGTAATATAGAAATTATTATTATTCTTAAACCCAACAATTGGTGTTGGTAAACAAAAAAATAGTAGATACCTATAATAATATTGACTGTAATGAACTAAATAGGAAATTTGTATCTCTTCCAAGCTCAGCAGTCTCCGATGATACAACGAGCTTATTAGCTATATGATAACAGTGTGTTTTCGTTTCCATGTTTTAGTTTTTCACCAGTAGATGAAGCTGACGTCTTGGACTTGACAAAATTCACCCGGTTTTCATTAAAGCTATACTTCCGTAAATTCTACGATACATAACGCATCTTTTAAATACAATTTTATTGTCGAATGTTTTTCCTTCTGCTTGGAAGCAAGCAAAAATTATACCAATACCAAAAAATGAAAATGAGTTTAGACCTATTGCCATTTTACCATTTCTATCCAAAGTCTTGGAAAGGATAATGAATGCTCAGATTCGAAAATATTTAACGGACAACAATTTGTTATGCATAAATCAGTCTGGTTTCCGTCCGAAACACAGCTGTACTACAGCTCTTATAAATGTTGTGAAAAAGATAAGGCAAGCTGTTGACGTTGACAATATTACTTTTCTCGTTCTCTTGGACTTTTCTAAGGCGTTTGACACGGTCAACCATAATGTTTTATGTAGCAAGCTAATTAACCAATTTAATTTCTCTTTTCCTTCGGCAATGCTAATCCAGTCTTACCTGAATTGCAGATCTCAGGAGGTTGTGGCAAATAGTTTCGTGTCTGAATTTCTCATGTTGAGCAGAGGAGTTCCACAGGGTTCAATACTGGGTCCGCTATTGTTCTCCATGTACATTAATGATCTACCCCTTTGCCTGAAAAACTGTCAAGTAGATATGTACGCTGATGATGTTCAGATACGGAAAAGCTTTACCCTAGGTTTGATTGAAAATGCAGCAGTTGAAGTTAACGAGGACTTAATCAATATTCATAGTTGGTCACAGAAAAATGGTCTCTGCGTAAATCCACTTAAATCTAAATGTTTGGTAATTTCAAGAAAGTCGATTGACACGTCCGACTTCCCCAACTTAAATAATAAGGAAATTGAGTTTGTCGAATCTGCTAAGAACCTGGGTATAACCTTTACAAAGACGCTTTCTTGGAATTACCATATCAGATTGACAATCGGTAGGGTTTATGGTGGGCTTCGTTTACTGTGGAGCAATCATAAAATAACACCCCTAAAAACACGCATTATCTTGGCCAAAACATTACTTATGCCTATAATGCTTTATGGATGTGAAATTTTTCACAATTGTGATTATGAGCATAAGCGTAAACTTAATGTTGCTTACAATAGTATAGCTAGGTATATCTTTGGATTAAGAAAATACGACCACATTTCTCAATTTTCCAAATCAATATATGGCGTTACTCTAGAAAATATTTTCAAGCTTAGAACGTTAACTTTGTTGAACAATGTTTTGCAAACACGTCAGTCACCTTACCTTTATAATAAGATATGTCATTCGCGTTCTCTTAGATCTATGAATCTTGTGCCTTTACGTTACGCGTTTTTAATATCTGAGCGTAAATTTTTTATAAATGCAATACGTCTGTGGAACTCTCTACCCCGATCTTTAAGGATGATAAGCTGCACTAGACTGTTTGGAATGAGGCTCAGGGAGTACTTTGAAACTTTAAGGTAGTGATGATTTTATTTTTATTTTTTCTTAACCCTCATAACTTATTTGTTTTCTTTTAATATCTCTTTTCTTTTCAAATAATGAAGTTTAATATTACTTGAATACTAAAATTATAATTTATTTTCTTTTTAATTTGTTTTCATACTGTTGCTTTTGTCGTAACTTATAAACACATCATCAAATTAGATAATTAAGTTTATACTATCTTATAAGATATTGTATCTTACTGTATAAATCTATGCGAATTTAATATGACTATGAAATGATTATTGCCACCAGAGCGGATGGATAAGAAGCGAAACTTTCCCCTTTTGTCATTGTAAAAAATAAGGATATGATGGCTAAGCTACCATAAAAATGTACTTAGAAAATGTGTAGCTGTTGACTTACGAAATGCGTTCAGAACAATGTTAAGACCTAGTTACGCGATGGAGAAGAACCCATTGAATCATTCAAATTTCAGTAGCAATCTGAAATGTGATACAGCATACAGGCGTTGTCCTTGTCAGCACAATTAAGAAATGTTTGAGTTGGTGCTGGTCTCGTTTTTGTGGTAATTGATACCGAAGCGTCAAAGTCGTCGAACCAGCCACCATCAAACTCAACAGTGGACATAACAGTGGATGCTGAGCTTTTAGGGATCCCAGGAAGAGACTTAAGCATCCGGGTACCTATATGTGCTGAATAGCGATGGAAGGTTGGAAAAAGAAAACGAAAAAGTCTCTGGCACTAATGGTGAATGAATTGTACCCGAAAAGCAACTGCATTGAATGATAAGCGTACAACAAAATTCGCCTCCAGCTAATGATTTGTTGAAATCAGAAATCCATCCCTAGAACTATCGCAAACAAATAATTACATATATGGATCTGGACGTGATAGTACAAAAAGTTCAGTTTTGTTAACAAACACAGCTGTTTTATCTAAAAATATTTTTTTTTATATGTAAGTAGGTAATAAAAATAAAATAAAATAGACAGGGAACTAAAAATCTAACAGTATTTCATTAAAAAAAATAAATAAATAAATAGGTGGCGCAACAGGCGGTAGACACCCAAGGCCTAGCTTCTCGCAACCATTCGTTTTGTGTGAGTTTCTATTTTTGGGACGAATGGAAGGGACCTACAATTTTATGCCGAGTCCGAACGGCTGAATTGAGAAGCTTTTTCAGGACAGTCATACTCTCGGATGTTTGTCAGACGTTCGCGAGAGGTGGCGCAGTAGAAAAAAAAGCACTAAGATGTAATTTGTGTATTTCCGGGGATCGAACCTAGGATCCCTCGCACAGCAGTCCAGCACACTAACCACTGCGCTACTGCGCCCACAGTATTTCATTTAGTGCAGACAAAAAGTACTAAAACTTCATATAAAAATTCTGCTGATGCGGATACTAGTGGAAATCGAACTTTTTTGAATATATTTTTTATAAATAATCATAATGTATAATATTTAAAAAAAAAAGTAAGTGATGTATCATACAAAATTTTGCGTTCATCAATTAAAAATAAAGTTATGAAAAATAAATATTTACATTCACAATGGTTTTAAAAGTCCACCATCTTGTGCATAGAAGTTCTATATCCTACAGAAATTTCAAATTCATAATCATATGGGAATATGAATATTATGCATGCCTATTCGAGTTGTTTTATAAATTTATTTTTAAAATTTTAACGTTATGTACCGTTTTTTATTTATGTCATCAAATCACACACAGACACATATGAATTTCGCTTTAAAGATTTAACTTTTTTTTAAATACATAGGTTATAGGTAGGTAGGTATGTACATATAAAACAGTTATTTTTTATACCCTCCACAGGAAGGTATATTCACTTTGTCATTACATTTGTAACGCCAAGAAGGATTCACCGGAGACCCTATAAAGTATATATATATTCTGAATCAGGATCACATTCTAAATCGATTTAGCCATGTCCGTCTGTCTGTCTGTCCGTCTGTCTGTCTGTCTGTCTGTCTGTCCGTCTGTTGAAAGCACGATAGCGTCCAAACGAATTGACCTAGGGGAATGAAATTTTGTGAGAGGACTTATTTTTACCGTCGTCAGGTTGGTATTGAAAATGGGCTATGTCGGTCAAGTAGTTCTGGTACCTCCCATACAAAACCACTATTAGACCCATGTGTATCTACGTCTGTTGAAATCACGATAGCGTCCAAACGAATCGACTTAGTCAACTGAAATTTTGTGAGAGATCTTATTTTTACGGTCCTCAGGTTGGTATTGAAAATGGGATATGTCGGTCAGGTAGTTCTGGTACCTCCCATACAAAACCACTATTAGACCCATGTGTATCTACGTCTGTTGAAATCACGATAGCGTCCAAACGAATCGACTTAGTCAACTGAAATTTTGTGAGAGATCTTATTTTTACGGTCCTCAGGTTGGTATTGAAAATGGGCTATGTCGGTCAGGTAGTTCTGGTACCTCATATACCAAACCTATATGGCATGGCAAACATTTTGCATGACTTTTATGCAGTGGAGGGTATCAAAGCATCGGCCAAGCCGATGATAACACTTTTACTTGTTTTAACTTTAAAACTTGTTTTTTGGCAAATAATTTGAATTTCATCAACCAACGCCATAATTACATTGACCTTAATTGTGCCTTGGTTTTAAAACCGTCTACCAGATGCCAACTTTTCTTTTACAAAATTATAAAATATACCACTTAATATTAAGAAATTAAATAAATTTTCTAATGTATTTTACTGTTTCTACACAAAAAAATAAAGAAAATAAATAACATAAATAGTTACTGTTTAATAACATAATAGCTATTTTGTAATAAATTGCACAGCAAAAATGTTTTTTGGATCCAAATCTCTTCGTTTCTGTAATTGAGTGCTTCAATGCAATACTGGGCAAGAACTTTCCTACTCTTTCCATTTAAGATACTTATGGAGTCTGATATTGTTTTTTTAAAGTATACAAATCTTATTTCTTTCAAAATTGGACATATTGATAGGAAGTGAAAGGAATTTTCTTGTTCTTGTAAGTTACACAACGTCTAAAGGTTGCTCGATCAATAAAATATGGTCTATAAGTCAAGGAGCTCTCCCCTTATGCGAAAAATTATAGAAATTTCATATAAACTCATTTTGTCTGTGAAGTAATTAAGACCGTTCAGATTATATTCTTAATTTGGATACAGAGATCTACGTGAAGAGCCTCTATCTTCTTAAATTAGATCTGCTCTAATCACGGTATCCGAATTTCCAATAATGCATCTGAACTTTACCCTCATTTCTCCATTTTGCAACTCCCAAGAGTGAACTGAAATACCGTTCAACACGGTTATGTCCTCACATCTCTTAAACCAGCTAATGTTTTTTTGTATTCTGTGATTTGCTAATATTTTTGGTAGCCGAGTATCATCAGAAGAGAGTATTTTAACACAATCAAAGTGCATTTTTAAGGTGAAAATAAAAATAGGGGTAAGACCAGTTTCAAGTAAAAGCATGTAATTAGGGGTTGATAGTGGTAATCTAAACGTTTTTTTTTAAGAAGAACCGTTGCAGTTTTTCAACATCATCATACTGCTGATAACCCCATACTTGATTTTTACTTCGAGGTATACGTCGGAACAGCTTTTCGGAACATTGTTCCGACAAAATGCAACGCACACCGGTGTATCTCGTTGCAGTGCGATGAAGTGCGTTTTTGAGTGACATTTTTGACAGCTTCATACGAACCTCCTTCCGAATTCCTCCGACGCAAACAGGTCGCGGAATTTGTTTACGAATTGAAGTAAAGTGTTGAAAAATTTAAGCAATAAAAAAAAAAAAACTATTTTGCGAAGTAATTCTTTGTATATATATGCATATATCTTAAATTTGTGTTTATAGGGCTAGAGCAAACGAAAAAACAAGCACCAAGCAGTACGAGCTTCTAGTGAACCTAATGCAGCAAAAACCCGATATAGCGCGAAACTATACCAACTTAACCAACTTGGTCCACGCCAAAGAGACACAAGCGGTTGGAAAAAGGTATGTACATGATTTACCTATAGAATCGAAAGTAAATTGTAGATATGTATCTACATTTCTTTTAAGGTTTGGAGTGATTACAAAACGTATATAAAGAAAAAACTAACTAAACTAACTAACTGAAATCTTTTACCCCTTTGGAAGAGGCTGTGATAGGCATAATAAACATAAATGCTTCCGTTGATGGCATTGGGGCAGTGTCATTTGGAGCAAGTGAAAATGAGGCAACAGATAGTGGGGTAGAAAACCAGGAAACCAGCGTAGCAAACACTTCCGCCCCATAACCGACAGACGAAAGCCCTTGTCTTCTATTCAGCTTCTTACCAAGCAAGTGGAAAGTCAAGAGGCTTTCTATAATGAAATAAAAAAGTGCTTGCAGGGCACGACAAAAACTTTGCAAGACACGGCGGTCCACCTCAAAAGGGTGTACAGATCTTTGGAAAATGTCTGCGAAGTCGAAAAAAAGAAATTAAAGGAGATGCATGACCATAATTCCGAGATGAGGAGGATTGCTATGAGGAAGATGGAAATTAAAGCCAGAATTCTGGAATTGGAAATTTCCAAAACAAATGTGATGCTAAAAGATTCTCAATAGATTTTAAGAAAAACTATTAACGCCATTATTAGTTACGAACATATTCTTTTATTTATTAATCGTTTTTTATATGAGTTTTTTTTTTTTTCTTATGTACATACGTTAAAATGAGTTTATTTTTGGTTTTTTGTTATTTTGTTTATTAAAGTTATTTGTTATCGAAAGTATTGTGCAACTATTTCATTTCTTATTACAGCTGCCTGATTCTGAAGAAGATTTGGTAGAAGTTGGTCGGGGTCTTGTTCCTCTTCCCCTTCTATATTATCCACATTTTCTATGTTGTCGTAATCACTATCGAAGTGCAGGCATATGTTATGTAGGGAACAACACACGTTAACAATTTGTGCCGCTTTCATTGGGTCGTAGTGCAGTTGACGAACACCTAATAAGCAGCGAAACCTGGTTTTTAACAAGCCTATGGTACGTTCAATTATATTTCTTGCACTTTTATGCAATGTATTGAATCAGTGGGCGCAGTAGCGCAGTGGTTAGTGTGCTGGACTGCTGTGCGAGGGATCCCAGGTTCGATCCCCGGAAAAACACAAATTACATCTTAGTGTTTTTTTCTACTGCGCCACCTCTCGCGAACGTCTGACAAACATCCGAGAGTATAACTGTCCTGAAAAAGCTTCTCAATTCAGCCGTTCGGAATCGGCATAAAATTGTAGGTCCCTTCCATTCGTCCCAAAAAGAGAAACTCACACAAACGAATGGTTGCGAGAAGCTAGGCCTAGGGTGTGTACCGCCTGTTGCGCCACCTATGTATTTATTTATTTATTATTGAATCTGCTCTCAACGTTATGTCGTCTAGGGGTCCTATACGTCGTCATTAGCCACGGCTCTAATGCATACCCCGAATCACCTTTAAAAAGGAAAACATAAATTACAACAATAAGTTGATATCTACTAAATAAATTGACGCACCTAGTAACCAGCTACCTCTTACGCCTTGTCCAGCGTAGACACGAGAAATGCGGTGCGTGCGTTCCTATGAGGGTAATGCGGGCACATTACAAAATCAAACCTATGTTGGGAAATGTAGATGTCCAAAGTAGGCACGATTTTGCGGTAAATGCGTGAGTTGCGATGTCCCCGCATCGCACGCATTGTTTGAAAATCAAACTGGTTTGATTTTGCCCGCATTATCGTGCGGAAAATGATGATGGAAGTTTTTATTTCAGAAATTCAAAAGCGAAATGTCATGGTGAAATAAAAACCATATTGACAGATGGAGTGCGGCAAAGGAATGGGACGAATTTTTCTGAAATGTAGTCGAATGTTTTATCTGTTTATATATGTATTAAACTGTTGTGTCGCGTTTATTTTTTCGATTTTTGAATATTCTTATTTTTAATAAGCTATTTTCCAATCAAAAATCGTTCTTGCCGAAAACGAAGCCATTTTACACAGAATAACAGAAGGTTATTGAAGCAATCCGCATGAACGCATTATCGTTTTCTAATTGGACACATTCCGCATTCCCCGCAAATAAATGCGGTGCGTGCAACCAACGCACCGCCCGCAAAATCGTGCCCACAAAATAACGGCGTTCCGGGCTGAAAGTCCATACATGAGAGTCGTGATTAGCTCCTTGATAGTTGGCATTCACAGCTCTAATTTTCATTTTATAATCGCAAATATAAAACGAAACAAAAGAAATAGATGAGTATCCACTCTCTGTGGGCGCAATTATTTGGATATGAGTGCCATCCACACAGCCAATAACTCCCGGGAAGCCCGTTTTTTCTAAAAAATGCATTTTGGACTGCTGAATTTCTTCCTCTGACATCTTTAAGGAAATCCATTTGTTGCATAGAGCCCGTTCCATTACATCCAGTGTTTCTTTTAGAACACTTGAAAAGGTCGTCTGGCCAATAGCGGACTGGTAATCTTTTCCCACCCCATGCTGGTAATTTCCTTCAGCGAAGAATCTTAGACACGCTGCTAATTTGTGCTCCGTTGTGATGGCATCAGAGCGATGATCATCCTTAAATAAATCCTTTATTTGCTGAAGGACGTAGGTAATCAAATGCCGATTTATTGAGGCGAAAGTTCTTTTTAAATCTGTAAGGGAATTGTTCAATTAGGTGTTTAAAAAGTATGTAGATTTATCTTACGCTGCATCAGTCAAATTGTTCAATTTGCTCTCTTTTCTTAAAATCTTCCTTTTTTCTTTGTTTTGTGTCCTTATTTCTCTGGACTCGGCTTTCAAAAATAAGGCCACACTGTCCATATTTATGTTTTCAATTTAGGTAGTAGTAAATTTACTTTAGGTACGTCCACAACAATTTACAAAATGAATTGTTTTTATTTTTTGTCAACTCGGTAATAACATATGTTTGAATATAGAGTTGGTACTTTCGAAAACATATCGATATTTACTGAATCGATATATTTTGAATAGAAATATTGGTAAATCGAATTGTTTTCTAGTTAACGCCAGCGTACAATTTATTCACAAAGCAACATCCTTTCTTGTAAAAAACTATAAAATAAAAGTTCCTATATTTTTATATGATAATTTAAAGCTCGTTTAGTTTTCATATGTATAAATATCGGAAGACATATCGACTTATCGATATTTCAATATACATACTTTGCACATCTCTTTTAGAACCTTAAATCTGTCGCATATCAAATCAATGCGACGTGGTGCGCCGTGGTGTGCCGTCGCAAATGTTTATTATTCTTTTCCGAAGTCGGACACCTCGAATGCAATTTGAGTCTCCGACAGAGTATGCGTTGCGGAGAATTTTCCGTTCCGACGGATACCTCGCTAGGGCCGTATATCTCAAAGCAGCATCAAAGACTCTAAATTGTACACTATGGGCAACATTTTTGTTCTTAAACAAGTTTTGCCAGGTTGAGTTTATAGCCGAAAGTGATCTCTTTAGTTTACTTTGAAAGTGTTTTTTTGGGCTGAGTTGAGGTGTAAAGCCCCACGGGACAAAATCTCCCATTTTTAGATTTGGTATGTTATTAATTCTGTCGCGCGACAAATTGAGATGCGTATGGGGGGCATGCTGCCCCCCTGCAACCCCCTGCTTGGGTTTACTGTCTGCTTTGCAGTATGTGCGAAATTGGGTAGATATATGCAAAGTTTATATTATGTTGTTTGCTTAATTTTACTGCCAAAACTACGCGTTTAAAAAGCGGATAAATTCTAAATTGTGCGAACAGGGGATTTTAAGGAGGGATTTAATAAGTATGTATGTAGATGGGAGATTTTGGTATAGGGGATTTCGTCCCGCGAGATTTTGGAAAAAGAGATAAAAAAAAAGAGATTATGTCCAATAAGGGATTTTGGAAACGGAGATAACGTAGGGATCCCGTAAAAATCATTCCCAAGTAACAAAATCCATTCCCACCTTTCATTTCTACTATTTCGTCCACGCCTTGTTCTAAATATCATATCCTTTGATTTTGATACGTTTTTTGATTTATTACATTTCACAAATTACAATAATTATTTAATTTATTTATCATGAGCTGAAAACTTTCTGGAGATACAGCCAACAAAACAACGACATCAGCATATAGATAAAAGACATCCTTAAAGCACTCCACTTTGGGTTTCAAACCACATTGAGATTTTTTCACCATCCCTTACAGCGGGCAGTATTCTCATAAAGTTTTTTCAGCACATTTGAAATTTTAGTTGACAGTCCCATTTGATTTAATTTATAGAACAGCGCTCGTCGATCAATACTCTCAAAAGCAGCTTTAAAATCAATTAATATTGCATACAACTTTTTTCCATTTTCAGTGTAATAATCTACAATATTTTGAATGGAGAATAATATGTGATCCGTCGTTGAATACTACTTGAAATTCGTTAAGCAATTTATTCTGATTAACCCAAAATGCAAGCCTTTGCAAAATGATGTCTGTAAATATTTTTGCAATCGCATTATTAATGTGTATTGGGAATACAATAGACTCTCTGAAACTTTCAGGTACTTCAGCTATATGTAATATGTTTGAATAGGTCCTGCTAAATTCTCCAGTAAAGCGTTCGGAGCGTTTTTGAAAAATGTGAAATGTAAAATAGACAAGTGTTTGTCCATTCCATTTACCGTAATAATGTTTTGTAATTTTGCGCTGCAATTCGCAATGTGCATTGGGTTGTGCTGATCTCATATAGTGTGATAGCTGACGGACTAGATTTTTGTTAGCCAGTGAACATCGTAATACAAAGTGAGTAGAAAAAGAAAACGTTACGGACTTGCAGGTAGTCCTGGGCCCAGATTCCGTGAAATGAAAACGATCGAACTTCACTAAACCTGTCTCTATCATATCTGTGGCAATAGACAGAGATTGCTATTGTCGAAACGATATCGTTCGATCGTTTTCATTTTACGGAATCTGGCCCCTGCTTACTTCCCTAATTTTTGGTCGGTTTGTAAACTTTTGAAAGAAAATCTGCTGCACAGAACAACGTAGAGGCGTGGCACCGCCGCCGGCTAAAAGTTCTCGCAGGGCATTCAAACATTGGTGTAGGTACACTGCTGGTCAAAAAAATAGGTATGAGGAGCTTTGTTGCTAGTTGATTTGTTCTTGCTGCTAAATAACAGTTGTTTTGCCAACAAGACTTGCAACAAAATACATGTTTATTATGAAATGCTTAGTTCCGTCAGTATAACGTCAAACTTATTGCATTTACTAAGTGTACTTTTAAGTATTTTATTAATTTTCATTGCAATACCATTTTGTACGTTTTAAGAGTTGGACATAAAAATAGGTGTGCTTTTTTAAATTGTTTAAATTTTGCGATTTTTTTCAAAAGTGTTATTAAAAAGTGATTAACTTTAAAGGTGAGTTTGTTTTTTAATCACTTTATCACAATTCTTGGTTAAGTTTTTTGTTAAATCATATTTTAAGATGGGTCGAAAAGTCCACTGCTCTGCGGAAGAAAGGCAACTTGTTCAGCGGTTAAGGGGTGAGGGTAAAACCTATAAATTTATAGCAGATGCCCTAGGAAGGTCACAGAACGTCGTAACCAATGCTCTTAAGCCACCATTAGAGATGGAAAATAGAGGAAGGCCGAAAAAAATCACAGCTACTACTGACCGCCGCATTTTACTTTTAGCGTTGTCAAATCCGTTTGTTTCGTCACGGACTATAGGCGACCAAAAGGAAAAGAATACCATCCTCGCTATACACTGAAGATCGTTAAACATGGTGTTGGAAATATAATGGTATGGGGTTGTTTTTCCTGGTATGGTGTCGGTCCTAAATTTCGTGTCAATAACATCATGACAAAATATGGATACAGGGACATCTTGGAAAATGTCATGCTTCCATTTTCCGAGGAAAACATGCCCCTCCGATGGCATTTCTAACAGGACAACGATCCAAAACACACGGCCGGTATTGTGAAAGATTGGTTTCGGGATCAAAACATCTCTGTGGTTTCATGACCAAGTCAATCTCCAGATCTGAATCCCATTGAGAACTTGTGGGATGGATTGAAAAGAAAATTAAGGGGTCAGTTCCTCACAAATGGGAATCAACTGTGGGAAGCAGTGCAAAGAGAATGGTATTCCATTTCTCCCGAAACGTGCCAGAAATTGGTAGGATCAATCCCACGTCGACTCCAAAAAGTTTTGGAAAATAATGGAGGATACTCAGGTTACTATCAGTGTTGCCACTAAAAAAAAGTGAATCCGGTCAAATCTGACCGAATGACCGGATTTTTATTTTCTAAATCCGGTCAAAAATTCCGTTCAAAAGTTAAAATGAGCATTTTTGACTTGAAACCCGGTCAAAAAGAGAAAATACCTATACCTACCTATACAATTTACGAATTTTTATGTTCGCCTGCTTTATCGATGTTTAGAAAACGTTTTTATAATATGTGAATCTTGAGTTTGTGAACTTGTTTTTATTTCGTTTGTTTAAAATTTACTAAACTAAACTAATTTTTAATTTTATATGACATGTTTTAAGTTCTGAAATACACTTTTAGTCCATGGCCGTACACGCCTTCCAATGAACGTCGTGTCCAGGGACACAGGTAGATTTTGAGTGAGTAAAGGAGAAAGGTAGAGAGCATAGAAAATGCACAGAAAATCCACTTTCAGAAATAATTCTGGCACGTTCTTTTTCGCACCATTGTGCTTTCTGTAAATAATTATTCTCGGATAATTTTCTGACACTTGAAACTCCAATCTCACTCACCAAACTCCAAACTGAGATTTATCGAATTTCAAACTTTAATTAATTGAAATTCATTGTTTAATTTCCTCTTCAAAATGCTAGCAAAAAAAGGACAGAAAATTAGGCTATAAGATAATTTATTATCCTGCTCCCAGAGCAGAATTCCATGCGTGATGTTGTAGTCCCATTATTCGTTTTAAATTGTTTTCTGTTTGAACTTGGAAGCATGTTCGTAATGTATGGCAAATTCAAATTATAGAAATCTATTTTTATTTATAGTCAATAGGGCAATTTTATTTTTCCAGCCTAAAAAGGATTTTCCGGTTAAAAACGTTTTTCGTTCCGGTCAAAAAACGGTTAGGCCGGATTTCAAAATTTTCTCCGGTCAGAGTAAACATATTCCGGTCAGAATGGCATCACTGGTTACTATAGTAAGTTAAAAAAAAAAAAAAAAAAAAAAATTGTTTAAGTCTACAATAAATTAATGATTATTTAAGAACACACCTATTTTTTTGTCCAAGCGAAAAACAGAACTCCAAAAGTTTTTGTTATTTTTTTTTTATTATTCGAAAAATAAACAGATAACTATTTTTCATAGTTCTTAAATAATGTAAATTTTATTAATATAATTGTAAAAACAAAAAATTAATTGAAAAAAAAAAAAATGAAAAAATTGAGTTTTATTAAAAATTTGATCTCACACCTATTTTTTTGACCAGCAGTGTATATTCACTGGTTGCTCTTTTATGTGAAGAGCAAATCCGTGTGATAACATTTACCCCATTTACATGAGGGATTCAATCCGGATTCAATTCGAATTGAATCCCATGTAAACACTGATCGGATCGAAACGGAATTGAGTCAATCCGATCACAAAATTTTCTGTGATTGGATTGAAAATGTTCATGTAAACGTAGATTGAGGGATCGAGTTTATCATGTGAGAGTGTGTGTGTGTTTTTTTTTCGTTCTGTTTATTTGCTTGTGATTTGTTTCGGCTGGTGGATACTTTTAGATTTATTCAGAGTGAAAAAAAAATTTATTGCGATAATGGCGACAAGAAATGTATGGACACATGACGAAACTATTGCAATGTTAAAAACAATTAAAGAAAAAAAGTGCATGGAGTATTTTGATGGAAAAAAATATCGAAATAGTGAAATATATCGAATGATAGAGAAAGAAATGCACAATATAGGACACCCAAACAAAAATGCCAAGCAAATTGAATTCCGATGGAAAAACCTGAAGCGCACCTATATTCAAGACAAAAAAAATAATAATAAAAGTGGACAAGGACGGGAAACAACAAATTTTTTCGACGAATTAGATGAAATTTTAGGATATCGTCCCTCAGTAACAACGCTTAAAACTGGTGTGGACACATCAAATGGCAAGTTTTTATTAAAAAAAAACATTTCAAAATTATAGAATTCAAAATAATTTAAATATGTATTATGATTTCAGAGCCTGAAGAGACCGTCGATTGTGTACAAAGTTCTGAATCGGTAGATGGTATCGAGACGCAGACGGTTGAATACGAAATAATTTCTCAACCATCCAGTAAGTAAAAAACGTAATCCAAATTATTACCTAGTGATATTAATAATTGTTTTCTTTGTTAGCCTCCGCAGCCTGTAAACGAAAGCGAAATACCAAGAACGCCACTACAAGACACCTTGACATGGTCGAAGAGCGTCTCGAAGAAGTATCAAAAAAGATGAATACAAAATTTATTGAAAGCCAGAAGGAACTAATCGCCTACGAGTGTGAGCTGTTTTCTAAACAAGAGCAAGAGCACAGGAAGGAGTTCCAGAAAATGATGGAGGCAAACACTTCCAAGTTTTTGGAAGGTCTAAAAAATATTGTGGCAAGAAAAGAAAACATAGACACAAACAATAATATCAGAAATGAAAATCTGACAGATTTTTTTAGTTCATGGAATGAACAAGAATAAAGTATATGAAAGTGAATATTAATAATATGTATAAAACAAACCATTAAGTGAAGTCTGTAAATATATTTTGTTGTGAATAATTATGTAAATATGTAAATTTTAAGAAACTTGAAGTAACTATTTTTAAACGACTGAATTATGTAAACTATGTGATATATTTTGAAACTGAATTATGTAAACTATGTGATATATTTTGAAACTGAATTATGTAAACTATGTGATATATTTTGAACCTGAATTATGTAAACTTTAATATATGTATATATTTTATAGTACTTTAGATACTTACTTTCTTTTTATTTTCTTTCATCATTTTATTGTTCTTTTTTTTAAATAAATTAACAACTGAATTCAATTTTTTGTTTTTAACTTTAATGTTTCTTTATTCTCATACATGTGAAGATTCCAAAAGTGGGAAATTATTCCTCATATAATTTTTTAAAATATTTCTTATTTCTTCAGCCTCCATGTGCGAAACAGACTCCCTTGACGAGGGCTGTACGAATAATGTGGCAGATAGCGCTGTGTTTGCATCCCAGGAACTCAAGTAGACAGCTTTACGTCGCTCCAAGATATTATGCAAAATGCAACAGGTTGCCACTACTCGGGGAACAAAGTCCACGTTAATATCTATGCGTTTCTGCAATATCCTCCATCGTCCTTTTAGTCTTCCAAATGCATTTTCAACGACAATTCTTGCCTTACTAAAATAAACATTTAGAGAGTCTTCTTCTTGATTTCGTACAACTGCATAGGGCTTCATTATCCATGGTAATAAAGGATAAGCAGGATCTCCAATTAAATAGGCATTAACCGCTTTGTCATTAATGATTCGCCGTGGCTAAGGAAAGATAAAAATAGATAACTGTTTTTACAACTATAATTTAATTAATATTACCAATTCTAAATTGTTGTGGTTTTTATAAATCGACGAATCTCTTAAAACGACAGCGTCATGTGTGCAACCAGGATGCTTGCATGTTATGTCTCTGAAACTATAAAAAACAATTTATGTTTTACATTTGCTTTACCCAATATTAAATTAGTTAAGTGACTTACAGATAGTTACAGTCAACAACTGCTTGTAGAACTAGGGATGGCCATCCCTTTCTGTTGATGTAGTCACGATAACCCTCCAATTTTGGCAAAATTGGAATGTGAGTTCCATCTATGGCTCCCAATACTTGTGGTAATCCAGTTCTTATTTCAAACTGATCCACGACCTTTTTCAGTTCTTCTCCAGTCGGCATTGCAATTTCTTCTTTCAAAAGAACTTTAATGCAAGCATTGCAAAATTGATACACGCATTTTTTAACAGTGCTTTTATGTACTCCAAATTGAGAGCCCACCACTCGATATTCCGCACAAGAAGCCAACTTAAAAATTGCTATAGCAACTTTCATCCTTGTTGATATTGGCTCACGCACATGATTTGGTTTTGGTTTTAGTTCTGCATCCAATTTATTACAAATGAAATCGAATGTTTGTTTATCCATTCTAAAATTTTCATACATTTCACTGTAATTTTCGGAATTAAAAATTGAATGCCACCAATGTTTGCTCCTGTTCTTCATCCACAAAGTCTTTTTTCTTTTTTTGAAAGCTACTGCTGCAAACATTTCCAACGTATTTTTTACATTTTCTTGGTGCACTCTTACATTTCTTTCAATTTTTTGTTTCATTTTTCTTTTAAATCGTTTCCTCATCAATTGAGTTTGTTTATTATATTCTTCATATAACATATTCGTATGCTGAAAATATTGTTCACAAGCCGCAATCACTATTTCCTCCATCTTTTTTTTTAATTTTTCAAACCAACAGCGCTGCTAACTACTAACACAACTATACAATACACGTATTCCGTATAACTCAATCCTATTTCAATTCAATTTTTCAATCCGGTGAGAGCGAAAACAGTGATTGACTTTCGATTCAGTTTGAATTCGATCTCTCAATTCGCTCATGTAAACGTAGTAATTGTTTGCC
The DNA here is from genome assembly GCA_955612985.1 of Cheilosia scutellata. Classification (NCBI taxonomy): domain Eukaryota; kingdom Metazoa; phylum Arthropoda; class Insecta; order Diptera; family Syrphidae; genus Cheilosia; species Cheilosia scutellata. Next base: position 91,200,203 of record OY015312.1, read on the forward strand.
GATCAAATTGGGTTTCCAGCCTAACGAAAATCTTTTCTTCCGAACGACCTTTGTAATTTGTAACTTGCCATCTCTTTCCTTTTCCGCTTTAATAAACTTACTTGTTCAGCCGATGTTCTAATCGAAACGACGTGTTTTTTGTATTACCAATAATCGGAATAATTTTCAGAAAGTTTACAGCCAGGAAATCAGGATAAGTATCGGTGATATAATCGGAAAATACGCGTACAAACATGTTTGGCTAAAATAATTGCCGGTGAGACGCAAGAAGCCAACAACTAAGAAAACGAAGGAATTTTTTTTTTTATTTATGCGGAACGTAACGAGCGTTCTGATATAAGTTTTCTAACAGGAATTTCGTACGATATGAACTTGTATTAGATATTGTTTTGTCATGGATGGATCGTTTTTTATATGTTTTTGTTAATAAGACTTGAACTGTTTTTGTTATGTTTTATTTATTTGAAGTTTGTTATTTTGTTTATTTTGTTAAATAAATTTGGCTTATATTTTTGTTGCTACCTACAAAAAGTTTTTTAGTTTCACTTTCGGGATTTTGGCCTTTCGGAATTTTGGATTTTCGGGATTGTGGGTTTTCGGGATTTTGGTTTTTCGGGATTTTGGATTTTCGGGATTTTGGGCTTTCGGGATTCTGTCTGACTCCCGAGACAACAGATGTTACTCTTTGGCACGTAATTGACTTGTGGGATCATGTTCTAATCATAGGTCACTACATCCCTTCCATTTTTTCTTAATTCCCGAAGTAACATTAAATGCCATAACTGAGAAATCTGAATGCGTTAAATATGCTTTCCTTTACAGCAGTCTTGCGATTAACTAAAATCCTTTCAAATGCAACATGTTTCCTCAGAATTTTCTAGACATTTTAAGTAGATGATTTTTAGTTTCAAATCGATCCGGATCGGGAAAACCCTATTATGGTGCCTGTTTAAGCTGGTTCTTACGTCGTTCCTGTTTTCTTGAATTTCGATTAATTTAGACAACATTGTTCATAATCTAATGATTGAAATTCAATGTCTGAAACGTACTTTTAGGATAAAAAATAATCACAGATATATAATACCTTATTACTTTATTCTGTAGGATATTTGGTATGTATTACTGTAATATCCAAATACGTTCATAGATTATTCCACAAACTGTATCAACGTACCTGTATCATTCGTCGTACTTCATTATAATCAGAGAATAATATGTACAAGGGCAATGAATATAAAAATTAATTAACATATAAATATCACACACTCTCTCCTCCATTTTGTTTTTCAGAAGTTGCCTCATACTCATACACATATGATCTTTAAGAATATTCATTTAAAGTCGTACGAGCCTGCCTGCCAATAGGCAATGAACTTTTGAATTCAGGTCAATCGATCCGTTTTTAACTTTAACAACTACTTTGCTCAACTTCCTTTCGTTTTTTCGTAACTCTGGCGTTAGGACGTTCACGCAGAAGCGTGTACTGAGTGCAGAGTCATCTAATGAAGTTACTAAAGGCGATTTAAGATAAGAAAACAGCTAATTAGCGTTGGAAGCTTTTCCCTTTCTTAAAACGAATAATAATTTGTGATTACAATTCCCGTAACCCGAGAAACGATATGAAAATACAATATAATAGCGATTGCTAGCTTTTAATCGAATTCGTACTCAGTTTTTGAATTTATGAGGCGTTTACACTGCTAAGTGAAAGTAATTTCTTCTTTTTTATTTAGTTACATAGTTCTTTAAGCAACAACTTAAACATACGCAATGTACGTTGATTGCTTTTAATGAAAGCAGATATTTAGTTTTTGCTTTTATCAGGTGTTTCTTCTATATAACTTAGAATTCTTCATTATTCATTTTATTATGCGCGCTTCTATGACAGCTAAGAACTTATATTTTGGTACAGGGGTATTATCAACAGTTAATGTTTAAAACCAGTTGTCGGTTATTTTATTTTTTTTTATGAATATTTCCTCTTGTAGATTTAAGCTTATAAAGAACCAACTTTATGCAAATGCTAAATTCTCCTTTAATTATTTTTTCCTTTGTTTTGAGTTGAGTCCCTATACTATAACAAGCTTATTGGCATTTGCGGTAACTGGGAAAATTCGTACTAGATAGCAGATTTGTAACAGTATGATGTTTCCTCACAATTTCTCTAAATAATTATTTCGTGAATGTTCAAATCTATAGATTTGTACACTCAATGTCGAACAAAGTGTTAACACAACTTACAAAGACTAGATCTACGGATAAATTACTATATTCAACATGCTCAATACATCAATGTTGCTGACAGTATTGTACGTCATATCTAAATTCGAAAGATACAAATTTGAAAGCCTCATTTGCGTTCATATTTTTTTTTAAAGTAAAGTTACCGTATAACTTGTATGTACTAGTATCCAGTAAACCCCCCCCCCCCCTATTTTCCCATTTTTACATTTAGAAACCATTTTCTAATCTGTGTCTTTACACTGGTTGGTAATTGATTTGGAAGATCTTCTTTGTGGGACAGAAAATTATTTGGTTCATATTATTTATCATTTATACGTTTTTATTTTCAATTAGTCAAAGCTATGATTAAATTAGATTCAAAAAAAAAAATGCACGATTGTTTTTACAATAACGGAGTTATACGCATCCAAACACGATTACTAACTGCAATAATATGCAGTATTCCATTCCAGTATTCCGTTTTTTTTTTTAATTATAGGTAGGTATTCTAGATACTGCCAGCAGTGCTACGGCTATAAATTAAAATTGTTTTTCCTAATTTTGTACTGTTTTTTTTTTATGTCTTATGTCTTTCCTTTTCTTGTCATGCAAATGAATACTTTACTCCATTTTAAATTTCATCATTTTCACAAACAGCAAAATGCAATTCAATATTTAATGCTCTTTTCTTTATGCAGTTGATTAATGCTCTTTTCAAGTCATCAGCCGTTAGTCAATGCTTTTCTTATTGCTTTACTTAATTTATCATTCTCTCTTCTAGCAACTCAACCCATTTCTCTCCTCGGAATTTAACCGTTTTCTCTTCAAACGATTTAGATAATGCTTTCTTTTTCGGAATGTATTTAAATCTTCTCTTAAAAATTTCCTCGTTTAGCAATTTAATGCTTATAATCTTACAGCAATTGAATGCTTCTCTTTTGGCAACTTAAAGCTTCTATGAATTTAATCTTTTATCATTTCGCAATTGAATGATACTTCCGGTTTAATGCCTGTACCTGCGTACAAACACACAAATGAACGGTATAAATTGTTCTAAAAAATTGTTGACATGCAGGCGCATTGCTAAACTGGAACATTTTTCTTTGACTTTTGCGAAAAAAAATCTGAGTTCACTATATCGAGATTTTCATAGTTCACTATTTAGAGTAGTCTGTGTAAAATTTTGGTGGTTCACTATACCGAGCGTCTACTGTATTTAGAATTAAGATAAACGATGGAATATTCGACATCCTTCCAATTTAAATTTTTATTAAGTTTCATCCAAGTAAAACTTAAAAACTCTTTGAGTTGAACACTTGAACTTTTCCTGAGTGGGGAAGCGAGGAGTAACAACGATTCTCGCTTGTTTGGGATTGACCCTGACAATTTCTGTTGGGAAATTATGTCGAATTTCAGTCTCTGAATTATTGTTTGAGAGAATTACATTAACAACAACTCGTAGACACAGTCACTTTTGGTAGGAATGATAGCTATTTCGAACTACACCACTAATTCATCATCAGACTCCTTTAAGTGATTGTTTGAATAGTTTTAAATTCTGACAGTCAATTCTCCGTATATATCCACTTGGGAAGACATTTCTGTTTTCCCCTGTCAGGAAGTGAACTTGCACCTCAGTTCAGTTTTCAAAAGCCTATTTACAATTTGTTTCACTTTCATGTTAACAAAAGCATTTTCACTATGCCTTTTTTTAGTATCAGTAAATCTTTTGGAAAATTAAATAAAAATATCTACCGAATTAAAAAAGAGAACAAAAATAGATCCGTACCAAAAAAATAGTCAAAAAAAAAAGATCGGACCAAAAAAAGAGAACATGTTCTCTTTTATAGAGATACGATGGACGCCGTACTTCTAGGTTGATATCCTGATCTAAAGAGCTAACGACCATGCAATTTTCAGTGAATTGGATAGGTTCTTTAATAATTAAAATAATAATACTCTGAAGTTGTTTACCCTAACCCTGACTCGCTATCAATGCATAAACTCCAAGTAGCTTTTAATGATGCTATACGCTACATCCATGGTCTTCGTAGGTGGGATAGAATCTCTGCTTACGCCAATAACTTCCTTGGATGTACTCTCATCTCTTACATAAATGCTAGGAACTGCATATTTTTGCATAGGGTCCTCTCCACCAAGTTTCCTCCGTACATTTATCAAAAACTAGAATTTTCTCGATCTAATAGAACCATGAACATTAACATTCCTTCCTACAAATATCTTAACTCTTCCAGACTGTTTTATATTCACGCAATTAGGCTATGGAATTCTTTGCCTTTGCATATTAAATGTAGATATCATTAGATCCGCTAAATTTAAATCTGAAGTTATAAATTTTTTCTCAACACAGCAATAACCTCTTTTTTTATCTTTTCCTTTCTCTTTTCTTTTCTCTTCCTCCCTATTTATAATTTTTTTTTTTCTGTAATCTTCCTGTTTTCTCTTAAACTTAAGCCACTGTTAGTTTTAATTTTTAGTTTTAAGAACATTGTAAACTTATTTAAACCTTCTTTGTACTATAAAAGACCAAGTCTTATTGTACTTATATTACTTAATAATAAATTGAATATATTACTTAATAATAATTGCTAATGGATTGAGTAACTTTTTAAAATAGGTGGCCAAAATATGGGCATCCAAATTGTTGTCAATTTTTAATTTGTTCCCATTAAGTTGCTTAACCAATTTCCAGAATTCAGAGGAATCCTTGATCGCATTTAACCCTCTAACGGGCAAAACCGTAAAAATGGTCTTATAAAGTCGAAATTTGTTGTCTAAGTAAATATAGGTAAAAGAAGCTTAAGTTTCAGGTGAAAAATTTGTCTGGAACGACCGCCAGGTGAGAAATAGTCAAGACCGTCTGAAGACGGTCTTGCCGGTTTGCATGTAAAAAATAACATAGGTAAATATTTATCTACTAATGCAGTTTTATTCAGAAAAAGAGTTATAAAAGTTATAAAACATATTATTTTCTATGGTGGTAATCCCAGAAACAGTTCTTATCAACTGTACCATATAAATGAATGCCGCATTTGGAGCAAACGACTTGTGTATCTAACTTTTTACAATTTTTGCACTTCCATTCGTAGTGGAAAGTCTGCTACGAATTTCGAAATTCGTAAAATTAGGTATCTCTGAATCCGAATGAAACGGAAAATTGACCTCTTTTTCTACACCAAGTAATTTGTGTCGGAGACGTTGGGAAAAACGATGTTTGCACAACAATAGGTTGTGTTTTGTATATAAGCTTATTATTCTTTTTAAAACATAAAATGAATTGAATTCCCTATACTAGTACGTTGGCTCATCGAAGTAAAAGGGATCACAAAAGACAAGAGTCGCGACTCGGGAAGTATTTTTCTCTGAATTTTCAGATTTCGCCTGGAGGTCTCTGTTCGATCAGCAATTATTGAAAAGGCAATTGAATCCATTTTTAAACAATTTATATATTTAATTTGTTGTTAAAAAAAGAAGAATTATTTAATTATTTGAAAGTTTAGTTACAATTCATTTCAATAAATTTCACACATGACCGATGTTTGACACAAAACAGCTGATTTCGAAAATGAGAATGAGAGCGGTGAATGAGGCAATGCTTCTGTGGATTCCATTCGGATTTTGTGAAGTAAATTTTTCGTAGTTCGTATCGTAGCTTTCATTCGGGGATTTCTTACGAATGGATTCTGTGATAGGGCTGAGTATCTATGGGGGGCCATGCTGACCCCCTGCAACCCTCCTGCTTGGGGTCACTGTAGGATTTGGAGGTTGGGAGTAAGTTCATTTGGGACTTACTTCATAAAGAACTAAATCCCACTATTGGGTTTTAATTCATTCTTATATTGGGACTTTGTTCATTCTTAGTTGGGTCTTAGTTCGTTTTGGCTAGTGGGAGTTAGTTCCAGTTGGGACTCGTTCGTAGGTTCGTAGGGCCATAAAAGGTATACCTTCTCTGGTGTAGCCACCAGCAGTAGGTTAAACTGATCATCCAGCAGCTTCGAATGTTGGCAATGGAGATTGGGCTCTTTTGGGTGGTTTGGGCGTGCATTGGCTATAATCGCAGTTGATGTGGATGGTTCTTGTTCAGTTTCTCGATCAATTGATCATCGGACAATTTTTCCAATTTGTTATTTTTTCACTTCAACAAGAACATATAACGCACACATATTATAATAAATAAATGCTCTAAAATTATAAAGTCGATGACTTAATTCTAAATACAGTAGACTCTCGATAACGTGAACATTTAAAAACCAAGCCAGTTCACGTTTGCGAGAGAGTTCACGTTTGCGAAGGTTGAATTTTACCAAAAGTATAGGACAATCCCAAAGTAGGAATTTAAAAATGTATGTATTTTTATTTATTTTAGACTAGTAGACTAGTAAAGCTTTGTTATTCTGATGGCATTTTGATCCATGGGTTGGATTAAAGGAGTAACGTTTGGGAGCATAAACATAAAAGTAATACATTGATCATCTATCGTTAGCTCATTTTCCGGAGGATGCAATGGAGGTTTGTCCACCAGCAGAAGAGCCTTCCCTGGTAGATTATGATATTCTATAAGTGACGAAACCTAAAAAAAAACAAAAAAACCTAGTACATAATATATAGGTGGATTTGTTTAGTCACACATCCTTGTGGTGCAAATGATTCATGAAATCAATCTTTGAATGTGACCGTCATCCAAAATCATTTTGAACTCTTGTAGTCTTCTGGACAGTTAACATTTTTAAATGAACGTGAGTTTTTAGCTTTTTCAATAACTAATGACTTCAACTTGTGCAAACCATTTGCATTCGTACAAGCGAAAACCGAGAAGACAAATCAATCAATATCTAACAATTACCTAATGCAAGGGACAACTTAGGGCAGACCAAATACAATACGAAATATCTTGTAACTAGGTACCTAAAAACTGTACAATACGATGATTTGCCAAGAAAAACAAATTTTAAATTGCATCTTGCTTGAATTTTACAATTATTTGGAGCAGAAATAGTTGTTCATGTTTTAGAGTGTTCATGATTTGTTCACGTTTTAGAGATGTCAATGTTAAAAAAAATCTGTTCACTTTATCGAGTGTTCACGTTAACCGGTGTTCACGATAACGAGAGTCTACTGTACCTTTATTTAATAATTTAAAACAAAATATTTTGCGGGAGAATTTTTGGTGCTATTTCGTTGACTGTTTGCGTTTGACGAATGACTGCACCTAAACACGTGGTCGAATTGCAATCATATGCTACCACAATGTCAATCAAACTAGCCTAAAAAAGGTTTTCGCTAATTTGAGCAAAAAAAAAAAAAAGAATAGATTTGGATCTGTAGGTCAAAATCAAAGGCCGTCTTGAGACGGTCTTATCCGATATAGAGGGTTAAGTTTCTTTTACTAAAAAGTACTCTTTCCGCTTTATTTTACGGAAAACACTATTGTAAATGTATTTTACGGTTTTTGACGGCGGTATATAGTTCGTTCGTTGTTGAGTCTATTCCTCCTGCCTCCTCCAAAGCATCTTCATCTCAAAACGTCCCAAAAGACTTGCATCAGCTTTTGAAAGAGTCTCTGTTTCGACCGAAATTATTTTTTAAAATGCACACTGTTTTGGTAACACCAGCATCAACTTGGAATAATGTTTCGAAAAAAGATACATATTTTCAATGGTTGTTCAAGTGTAAAGCGATTTAAATTGAAAGGAAACAGCAGACAAGCCAACAGTTAATATAGAGTATTTCCCTCTTTCCTAAATCATTGCTGCTTACTTTCCTCTTTATTAAATCCTTGATGAACTGTGGGAACTAGCACAAGATGCTCTGCAGTTAACAGCAGGTTTGAATTACTTGATATTACAGGCGCTGGGAAAATTATTATCTTATAAGATGTATCATTCGTTCATTCATTCCTTTTCAAATGCCATCGGATTGCATGCAGCATCTGTTTTCTTTAATTCATTTCGTAAAACGAGAATAAATGCAACAAAGACAACCTGTGCAGGAGCAGGTAACTCGAAATGAGATATAAAATCCCAACTGGGATCACTCGCACGGAATAAAAGGAGAGACTCCGTCTAAGGATGCCAGTATTCACATTCCATCCGTCGCGGAATCAATAACATGAAGAACACGTCAAGAACGCAGAGCTATTTAAAAGTAAAGAAACCGAGGTCATATAGCCGTATTAACAATTGCTTAGAGACTATGAAGCAACTTATTTCTGAAGTAAAAACTGAAGAGGCAATCCTGTGTGGCGAACAAACAAAAATACTTGAGGCAGCAATAATGTATCTGAAGTATAGTGAATCGTTGGACCTTTCCGCCAGACAAGTCCGTGTGCCAATTGAGAGTTTTTCCAATGGATTCAAGAACGCTGCAAATGAAATTTTCCGAGCTATAGTTTCCAGTAGCATAGTGAGTGTTGATTTAGGAACAAGCGTGTTGACAAAACTTGCGACTGAATATAGTCGTATTCAGCAATTGCAACTGGAAGCGAACAATTTCCAATTGGGTGCTACATCTGCATCAGTAGGAGTCTTGGCCAGTCTCAATAAAAATGATTGTCCTGCAATTATACTGCCGAAACACTCTAAGGAGAGCATATAATACTATACAGAAGGAGAAGTGACAACTTAGCTGTGATATAGAATAATTAATGTAAAGTTTTTCTGTAAATGTATAAATAATAAGAATATACAAATAAATGAATAAAAATAAATAAATCAATATCTTAATTGGAATATAAATAGTTAGTTCCTGGTTACCTCAGAGTGGCTCAAATTCTTGCAACGCGTTTTCTGCTCTTTCAACTTATCCCCAAAGCCTTATCAACATTTCTTTTTGTATTTTACTGTATACGATAGTGTACTCACTAAATCTAGCCCCTGCTAGCTCAGACCCTTAACTGGCAGGAATATCGTCCGATAGTACTTCGCAGAGCTGACTTTTCTTTTCTTTTATACGTTTTTGTATTCGGAATGCATAGTATTATTGTGCTACCGCAATATAGCTGCGCTCCGATTTCAGCATCATGGCTATTATAATTGTACCTACTCTCCGTCTACCTACCTATTTTGATAAGTTTGTCAAAGTTTGCAAGGTAAACGATCGCTTTACAAATTCATATTGTTATAACTAGTAAAGCTTTCAAAATGTTAAGACGTGAGTTTTTGAAGACGCGGTTATAACAAGAAATTATAGAGACTGAATTAATTTCGAATTCAAGTTGATTTCCTTTTAAAAAAAAGTTCGAGAAAAATTAGAGCACAATACACAGCGTAGTCATGCTTTGTCGGCTGAAAATCAACTGCTACACTGTGCTTGCATTGCAGTTGCTCGGAAATGGTTGCCTCGGGAGTTGCAGCTATGCATCGTGTTGCAAAATCAACAGTTTGCAGATCCATCCATAGAGTTGTCGACGTTAAAATAGACGTTTTATTTCAAAACACAGTGCGGTGGTCCGATGACGTCAGTGATATTGCTGAAAAGTTTTTTATGTTGCGTAGATGGCACAATCATTCAAATTGATGCGCCTACATTACACGAGGAAGGATATGTGGACCGGCATGGAAACCACACATTGAATGTGGTGATGATATGCGGGCCAGACTACACATTTTAGAGTGTAAATGCAAGTAGACCGGGCAGCGTTCATGACTCAATGGTGTTACGGAATTCGGCTGTAAGTCAAAGATTTGACAATGGATGGAGACCATTTCCGGATGCTGTTGTTTTGGGTGATAGTATAGTTACGGACTGAAAAACTGGTTGAAACCACCATGTTACGTGGGTGTACCCCACTCCTCGGGCGAAATATATAAGACTTGCAGCCGGAACAATTTACTTGTACCAAATAAATAAATTTGCCTACGCCACCCGTTCAAAGCACCCGTTCTAAATTCAGCAGCAATGTTGCGGAAACGGGCTTTACTCCCATTCGGGATACATGAGCGAGAACTTGCTTGTGGAGGCAGTGGAAGCTGAGAGTGGTAATCTCCAGACAAAGGAAATCTTCCTAATTCCCCAGGGAAAAATCAAGTAAGTCATAGAATATCACCGCATCTGATAGCATTAAGTTGCGAAGGAGGTACCTATATTAAAAATTGAAATATTTCAGTTGCAAAAGTGACAATTGTGTACAGGTTCCCAAGACATAACACCGCGGAAGACCCCGCTATATCAAATCCATTCGATAGCAAAGCGGTAATTTAAAATCCACCGCAACCCACCAAACTAACAGTTCGATTGTTTGTAATCCAAAGTATGTATATAACATGACCGTGGTAGACTGTTCGGCGAAAGAGAACGTGACAGTTTCCCCCAAAATACGCCACAACTGTCCGGTCCATATACATTATACAACACCTTATAGGTGAATTTACACAACCCCTATTACATATTAGAAAGCACCACCAGCAGAAAACATCAAAAGCACTGATCACTTCCTAAATCAATAAATAAATAGGTGGCGCAACAGGCGGTAGGCACCCTAGGCCTAGCTTCTCGCAACCATTCGTTTGTCAGAGTTTCTATTTTTGGGACGAATGGAAGGGACCTACAATTTTACGCAGAGTCCGAAAGCCTGAATCGAGAAGTCATACTCTCGGATGTTTGCCAGACGTTCGCGAGAGGTGGAGCAGTAGAAAAAACCGTATGATGTAATTTGTGTTTTTCCGGGGATCGAACCTGGGATCCCTCGCACAGTAATCCAGCAAACTAACCACTGCGCCCACGGTATATAGAAATACATGGTATGATATTGCGCATGTTTGTTTGCATCTCTCTCTTCAAAGCGACGTCACCAGACGACAAAACATAGGCAACAGATAATAATTTATTTAATTTGTTTACTATTCTATTACACTTGTTGTATCTGTACTCCAGTCTCAGCCCCGTCGTCGTTTATTATTAATTTTTATATTTTATTCCAATTGACATATTAGAAATAAGCGAGGGTTACTATAGCTAATTCATATAATATATTGCTACGATTCTAGATACTACATTTACTTTCTTTATTTTTCGATAAATAAATGTATGAGTTGTTTACTGGGTATAATTTTCTAGTTTGGGATGGTATAAGTCATCCAAGTTTTCTAAGAACCGTAGCTAATGGCTGACCATTTTTAATATTTTAATTATCTTAAATTTGTAACATTTTCATGTTCGGCAATCATTTAAGTTGCGCTCATTCTCTCTTAAATCTTTTGCGATTATTTAAGTCACAACGAGAAATTCATATTTGCAATCATTGAAGTTGCACTGTCTCTTGTTTTTATACCCGGTACCACACTGTGGTGATTATACCCGGTACCACACTGTGGTGAGGGTATATTCACTTTGTCATTCCATTTGTAACGCCCATAAGGAGGCGTTGTAGGTATGACAAACTATATATATTATTGATCAGCATCACTTTCTTAGTCGATCTAGCGATGTCCGTCTGTCTGTCCGTCTGTCCGTCTGTCCGTCTGTCCGTCTGTCCGTCTGTCCGCACGATTACGGCCGTAATTTAAGAGCTATCGACTTGAAATTTGGTATGCAAGCTTTTATCCACCAAACTGAGGCTAAGTTCGAAGATGAGCAAGATCGGATGAAAACTACTACTACCTCCCATACAAAAATATCAGATTTATATAGCTTTTTATGTTAAAAATTAAATTTAAATAGCTACAGTAAAGATAACCAGTTTAAACTTTGCACATATTGTTTTAATAATATTTAAAAATTTTTGACAAAAAATGAGCTTGGTCGAATAAAAAGTACCCACACCTCCCATACAAATATATAATTTTTTAATACTAAAATATTTTTTTTATTTTACAATAATATAGTACCGGGTATTTGAGCTTCGGCATAGTCGAAGATAATTGTCTTACTGGTTTTTATTTGGCAATAATTGAAGTCGCACTCACTGTATCATTATTATTATTTTTTTATTTGGCAATCATTGAAGTCGCTCTCGTAAAAATCTATTTTGCAAACATTGACACATCCCATTCACATCTCATATACGTTGTATTACAACGAGGAAAACAAGATGGTTTTCTTATTTGGCCAGAACAAACAAAAACACACGTCGCCGCACAACCATGAACCTTTGTTACATTTTTTTTTTAAATAACTCCAAACACGAACAAATGAATTGGATACATTTTAATTTGTATAATAAAGGTCCTTCTTTTTATTATGTATATTCTCACCAGCCATTCCGTTCTATTTTTTTTTTTGTGGTTGTTTTATCCTCGTCGCCAATGTTGTATCTGTACTCCAGTCTCAGCCCCGTCGTCGTTTATTATTAATTTTTATATTTTATTCCAATGGACATATTAGAAATAAGCGAGGGTTACTATAGCTAATTCATATAATATATTGCTACGATTCTAGATACTACAACACTGAAAACAGCACACAAAACATTATTGTTATAAAAAATGAAACTTGGGCACAGAAGACTACCAATATATTTTCACAGAAACGTTAAAATCGTTGTCGTCAAGTGACGTACAGGCGCAGTAAAAACGAAAAATTAATATCATACCTTGTAGTTCTATATACCTTGGCCCTCGATCACTTCCTATTCTACAAAAAACCAGTGAGACAATAATTGTCTTCGACTATGCCGAAGCTCAAATACCCGGTACTATATTATTATAAAATTATATATATGGGTTTGGGTAGTTTTTATTCGACCAATCTCATTTTTTGTCAAAAATTTTTAAATATTATTATGCAAAGTTTAAACTTGCTATCTTTACTGTAGCTATTTAAATTTAATTTTTAACATCAAAAAGCTATATAAATCTGATATTTTTGTATGGGAGGGGAGGTAGTAGTAGTTTTCATCCGATCTTGCTCATCTTCGAACTCATCTTGGAGTTCCAAATCCAACAGTTTTTTCGAGGATGTGATGGGAGCGCCTGGTTGTCGTGTTTAAGTTTTTTCCAATGGGACAGGCAATTGCTGTTCATTTTAGTCTTCGGTTTCGTTTTTTTTTTTTTGGTTAATGAGAGTATGGACTGGGATCCGCAATTAATGCTCTCGTGTCTGGAGAAAGGCTTTGGTGGCAAATTTGGTTCCTACCTATCCTTTAAAGGTTCACTTTTTGGTTCCATATTTTGCGGTTCTTCAACCGAATCACCAAATTTACGCACATTCAAGCCACATTTCTGGGTCCTTAAATGTGCAGGTCAATAACTTGCTCTTCGATGATCGAAAACACATATTGATTGTTGGGTCCACCTAACGTCCCACGAATACACTTTTGATTATTACGTACCTTGCTTTTGATCTGGTATTTTAAGTCCTTCCATAACATCATGGAGTCATGGAAACAATAATATTGTTTTATTATAAAACTAGCTGAACCGCCGACGGCTTCGCCGGGCTTTTTTGTCTTTTTTAAATTTTTATTTTTTTTTTCTATTTTTTGGCCTTTCAATGATCACCGTAATTACCGGCATCATCAAACTAAATTGGTTGACAATTACGGGGGACACATGGAAACATACTCTGTTTTTGCCAATTTTGTTTTATATACAGGGTGTCCCTGTTAAGCGGTATAATCCTTTAAGGGGAGATTCCTGAAGTTCCACCGAACAAAAAATTGTATGGCAGGGGGGTCTATTCCCACCATATTTCCCGTTATAGCCCATCCAAGTAAATGACCTCTAATTTGGAGGTGCCACTTAAATCGCTATAATTTCTAAACTATTATAGGTACAAAAATTGTTTTCTACATTTTGAAAAGACAATTTAGTAGCGCATACAAGCACTTCGGGCACATCTGTTCAGCTACAAAAAAAGTTATAGCCCCATTAACTCAAAATTTTGAAAATTTGTTATTATCTACATTTGTTAATTTAAAAATGTTTTTTCTCAAAATTTTTACTTTATAAATTTTTATTATTATTTTTTTTTTTTTTTGAAATTGTTATCCTTTTTTCCTAAAAATTATGTTAAGCAACTTTTTTACGTACGAACAGAAGTTGTAGTAAAAGCTGTTTTTGTCATTTTATATAGGAATATGCACCTCCAATGATCGCAAAATTCGAAAACCACTGAATTTATTGAGCTCAAATTTTGAGAAAGTTTTCTGTGGAGTTTGGTCAAAATTGGACAAAGGGGCGTGTTACGTCCCGTACAAAAACAAAAACAATTATTAAAATCGTATATATTGGCCCAAGATCTGTTCTTTTTTAAGATAATAAATAGGCCATAAGCTCGCATTATAACTGACTACAAATCTTTATTACACTGGGTTTCAACACCCTTGAAATACATAATACAAATCCTACTAGCCTATATAGGATCGAGATGGTCAGGTGCCTAGTGCCGTATGAGACAGACCATTTCTCTCATGATACCCCTTCTGAATTTGGTTCACTTCTAGATACATACATTAAAAATAAAATACCAAAAACCCTTGTCGCATGGGACTTATAGACATTTGAGTACAAACAAACTTGTTCGTCATTGCGCTTTAACTAAAATAATAACCAGCAATTAAGTTGCATTTCATTGTAATTAAATGCTTATCGTTGCTGTTATACAGCATCTATACAAACTTTTATTTCCAACTGCATCAAACCAGCTGTTGCGAACTATGGCCACCCATTTATAGCTCATTACAGACGATGAAATCTGTAATTAATTTCTTAACCTTGTCGGAGCATAGTCTTCGATGCATGCAAATTGGTTCGCCCCGGTCGGTGCATGCATGCACTGCTTCAATTCAATCGGATATCACGTATCCGCCCTGGTGTCTCTCCCATTGTGAACTTTTGACTTCTGTTGCCATTAATTACACCGACCGACAGTTGAAGGCGAGTAAAAATGAAAAAAAAAAATTGCAATTATCGGATATGTCCGCTTCATTTACCATCAATAGTTGAATATAATATGTAGCAGCGCCCTACGGCGGCGTACCGGTCCATCACTTGTTTTTGCTTATTTTTGTTTTTTATTATTTGTCCTGTTTTGCATTTCTTGCCCTTACAGAGTACAACGGGCAATTTTACCTTCCAATGGGGGATCGTCGTTTCCAGTTGTTGTCTCCCCTAATTAACCCTAAATCGGTTGAGCTGCACCGCAATTACACTATGCAATGGTGATTCTTGCTCGATTGCATAGTTGCGGTCGTGCGTCGTGTCGTTGTGTGAGTTGGAGCCAAAAAGGGCCAGGGGCTTCCAGATTTACTGCGTTAATAACGGTTATTAAGTGTTGATTGTGATTAAATTAAAATAAGTAGGTAACTTAGGTACAAATCTGTTTTTCATTTATTTTAATGTTGCAGGTTTCTGTTTTATGGTCACTTCTCGTTTCGTGTATTTAAATTCGCCATTCGACCGGATGTTCCACGTGATGTTTCTTTTGGATTCCCATTTACGATGGCCTTCATGTCTCAAGAAGTAGTGAGTAGGTACACTTTTTTTTATGAAAGTGTAGGTAATTATACTCATTGCTTGATTCATGTTGTGTTATGTTTTCAAGGACGCAAATTGTTTGAGAAATTAAAGTTGCGCTACATATTTTTGCAAACGTAACTTTAGCAATTTTTTTATTTATTTTTTTTTGTAGGTACCTAGGTCGACGCTTTTACGTGTATAGTTACTCAAATTGGCAAAATTACATTACGCATTCGAGTAAGGACAAAAAAATCGACCGTCATCAAAATAATACCTACCTATCATGACCAAAAAAAAAATAAATTACTTCGAACATTAATGGCGCTTTAATTACAAGCACATTCAATGGAAAAACTATATTTTCTTAAAAACTTAAAGATGATTAATCTATGTCAGTCAAGGTGCAAGGAATCAGTTTTGCTAATGTTGCTAAATCACAGCATAACTTTGAATTTTGCTGTTGCCAACGGCGCGCGGCGGTCCGGGGAGGGCATGGAGTCAACTAATAAGCCTCTCCAGTTAGGGTCCACAAGAAAGGAGACCCCTTCAACTGTGCCAACTACAGAGGTATCAGTCTCCTTAACATCGCATACAAGATCCTGTCTGCCATACTGTGTGAACGCCTTAAACCCTTTGTAAATAACCTGATTGGCCCCTATCAGTGCGGTTTTAGGCCAGGAAAGTCCACCGTCGATCAAATCTTCACACTTAGGCAGATCCTGGAAAAAACACAAGAAGTCCAAATCGATACCCACCATCTTTTCATCGATTTCAAAGCCGCGTACGACAGCATCTATAGAGACGAGCTATACAGAGCCATGTCTAGTTTTGGCATCCCTGCAAAACTCGTTCGATTGTGTAGGATGACGATGGAGAAAGCTCGCTGCTGCATCAAGGTCGGTAGCGACCTCACCGAAACCTTTGATGTCAAACGAGGATTTAGACAAGGTGACGCGCTATCGTGCGACTTTTTCAACATCATACTTGAAAGAATTGTCCGAAACTCACAGGCCAACGCACAAGGCACGATCTTCCAAAAGTCCGTCCAATTACTTGCATACGCCGATGATATTGACATAATTGGTAGAACACAGCGAGCTGTCACTGGTACGTTTGCTAATATAGAAACGGAAGCGGCTAAAATGGGTCTAGCGGTCAACGAGGGCAAAACCAAGTATATGCTGTCAACAAGAAGGGACACCCAACATCGTAGAATCGGACAAAACGTCACGATCGACAGCTATAACTTTGAGGTAGTGAGGGACTTTGTATACCTCGGCTCTGCTATAAATTCTGACAACAACATCTCAGAAGAAATTAAACGAAGAATAACTCTTGCCAACCGCTGTTTCTTTGGGCTAAGAAGGCAATTGAGTAGTAGAGCCCTATCCCGAGCAACTAAGGAGATTCTGTATAAGACCTTGATCATTCCAGTCCTGCTTTATGGCGCTGAAGCTTGGACTCTATCTAAAGCGGATGAAGATATCCTCGGTCGCTTCGAGAGAAAGATTCTTCGTAGAATTTTCGGTCCCGTTTGCGTTGACGGGCTTTGGAGAAGGAGATTCAACGACGAATTATACGAGCTGTACAGCGACATCGACCTGGTCAAAAAACTGAGTAAGTCGTTTAAGATGGCTAGGACATGTAGAGCGGATGGGAACAAATGCTCCGGCCCGTAGAGTCTTCGAGTCTAACCCGGAGGGACAGGAAGACCTCGCCTTAGGTGGCGCGCGCAAGTCGAAGGCGACCTCAACCGACTAGGAGTGCGCAACTGGAGGCAGTTAGCTAAGGACCGGGCTAACTGGAGAGGCTTGTTAGCTGAGGCCTCGGTTCACCCCGAACTGTAGAGCCGCCTAAGTAAGTAAGTAATACTTCTTCCGGGAAAGGCGACCTATAACGCTTAAACAGCGCCCCGAGATGCTTCCAGATGTATGTTAGTTCTGCACTTAAATTGCTGCAAATTGTAGTTTGCTGGAAATATATCCCCACCAGGAAGCAAGTTCCAAAGTTTGCTTGTCCTGTAACAGAAGTTTTGGAAAATTGATGTCCTCGCGGTTGTCAAGTGTACTGTATTGTCATGAGCATTAGCTGTCTGTCTTGTGGGGCGCCAAAAAGTTACCTATAGAGTACCTAGAGAGTATAGAACAAGCAAATGTCAGCGACTTGCCTTCTATGCACCAACGGTTGTAGATTCGATGTGAGTGTAGGGTCTCTAATAAGTCGAACTGCTCGTCTCTGTATGCTGTCAAGTAGTTGAAGTGAATGTTTTGGGGACGAGCTCCATATATGGGAACAATATTCCAGTCCTGGTCTAACGCCAGCGTTTCCCAAAAGGTGTTCCGCGGAACCCTAGGGTACCTACGGTTCCGTGGAAGGGTCAAAGGGGTTCCGTATTCAATCCGAGAATCAACTAACATTTTTGTAGAAAACAGTTATAACATAACCGCGCCAATGCGTAGCACTATTTGCATTTTTTGAGAAAAACTAACTAAGTGATCTTGTTTAGAATTCTATGTTGTCTTAAATATGTATGTATTTTGACTAAAATGGTTAGAGCGGTTTTTGTAAAAATATGCAAACTAAATATTTTAAAGTTTAGCTGAAAACTGAGTACCTATACCTACACTGTTCGGAATATAAGCATTACCTACCAGTTACATTTTTATCCAAATCGAAAATCATATTCTAGATATAAGCGGTTTTTTTTAAAGCAGCATTATTTGCTATTGGGGTGGGAAATGAAGGACGCAGTCATTTAACAGTCGTATGCACAGTCGTGATAAGCATGCCTTCATTAACTCAACTATAAATTTTGGTTCATATCGCTAGAGCTGTTAATGTTAGCTGTTAGCAGAAACAAAAAAATGCTTCTGAACGATTAGGCGCTGTAAATACGAAGTTTGAAACAAATCTGTCCAAGTATTTAGGCTGCAGGCCTAAGGGACACACAGACGGACGAACAGAATTGCGAGAAGTGAGATCCACTTGAATTGATTATAATGTAGAGTTAGAAATTTTGCACGAAAACAATATCTACGAGAAAGTTAAAAATGATTTGTGTATTTTTAAAATGTATTCAGTGATAGGGCTGAGCCTGCTTTCTTGAAAAAATCAAAACAAAATGAGGTTCCTATCCAAGGTCGATAGACAAATACGCATTTCGAATATTATTAGTATTTCTCGCTTTTTGGACCTGATTTCTGTCAATGTTGAGAATAAAAAATTCATAGAATTTTAATAGCCTTTAAACTGATTTTTGGGTACACATTTTTGACCGAAAGCCAAATCTTTTTCGACGAATGTTGATATGTAAAACACACCGTTTCTCTGTTACTGAGAAAGCTCGTCAATGGTGCTTATAATTCTGTCTGTCCACAGTACAAGTACGTTCTCGATTAACGCAACACTCGATTTGCGCAACTCCTCGGTTATCGCAACACCTAAATTTCCATCATAGCTGACGTGGTAATCGCAACTTTCGAAAAATGCTTCCTCTATAAGTGTAACTTTTATTTCATAATATCCTCTTGTTTTACTTGTGCTTTAAGTTTCTCCACTTTGTATAGGCAGTTATTTTATCGGTACTTCAAAAATCGTTTCTGAAGGTAAACGAATGTATGAATCTGTTTAGTGCAACTGTGGTTTTGGTTAGTTTTTAGAGATGTAACGGATAGTAATTTAGCCGGATACCGGATACCGGATATTCGGTATGTAATAAGGCCGAATAGCCGGATATTCGGCGGCCGGATATCTGGCCGAAGAAATGCATACTGCGAAGCATACACTCATGTTTTATCCTCCAAAAAGAACTCAGCCATATAGCATGCTATGAGAATTACTCGCAGAGACCACAAATAGCATTCTATAAAAAATGTATTTCTAAAAATTGCTCAGCTCTTAGCTGTGGATGGGCTATATGGGCTATATATTTTTTGTCTGACACTCATGTGTTTTCGACTGATGGCTGTGGAAATAGTAGATAAGCTATGAAATGCCCACCCTATAGCTACATCTTATGTCAGACTATCGTTATTTCTTTCTATGAGAAATGACAAATGGTAGGCTATGATCTATGAAGTGTTGCTCGGGAGACGCGGCGTTAACTGGATGTGCCATCAGTGCTGGCTTTATGCGACTAAAGTTGCATTTTTCCCCTTTTTTGCTCCCTATCCCCAATGAGACCACTTTTCGAAAATTGTACAGATTTGCCCCTTTTCCCCATTTTAAAAAAAACACGTTTTTGTACATAACACCTTAACAAATTTAAAGTTAAAATTGTCATTTCTGAGCTATAGATTTAAAGATATATATGTTTCATTTTATTACCATTGGTTTATAATTATGCCTTTTGAAACTAAAACAATTAGGTATTTAGTTAGTACATATGTAGCTATTTGGAATATTATAAATCAGTGGAAATAGCGTAGAATAGTTATTATAGTGAATTTAACTCGTTTTGCGTTTTTTGTGTGCCATTTTTTGTACACAGGTTAGTATTGCCCCTTTTTGTATGCGAATCCCCTCTTTTTTGCGACTTTTTCAAAATCTTCGAAGCCAGCCCTACTGCCATGCCCATATACGGTAGATGAATGAACTGAAATTTGGAATGAACAAATTAATTAAAGGGTAAAACGTAGTCGCGGAAATTCAGCGATTGTGATCGGAACAGTTTTGAGATAAACGATTTTTGTTGTTTTTTACTACAACAGCGACTATCCGGCAACTAGCCGGATACCAAGAATCTATCCGGTAATGTGCCGGATATCAGAAAAGAGGCCGGATAGGCCGGATAACGGATACTAACCGGATATCCGTTACATCTCTATTAGTTTTATAAATTTTCTTTGGTGATCTCGATCTGATCGATCGTGCTTAATTTTTTCAAAAATGGGTGTTAGATACTATACGAGAAATGCCGCAAAGGAACAAATTTCAAACAAAAATATAAAACAAATAATAGATTCTTTTTTCAGAATTATAACTGAAGTAAATAAACAAGTTCCTGGATTATTTAAACATTTGAGTGTTCTGTTGTTTTTAATTCTTTATTTACAGGTTTTAATCACAATTTACCTTCAACAAGTTTTTGACTCGGTTATAGCTACAACCTCACTCATTGCAAGTAGCTACCCCCGGTTCCGACAATCGAGAATGCAGTGTACTAAATTTTCTTTAAATGTCTTTAGTTTTATGTTGTCAGTTTATGTCAGTTTTATGATGTTACGATATCCTCGGATGCGCCTTAACGACTTAAATTCAGAGAGTTGAGCTTATTAAACAAATTTGAGAGAAATTTAGATTTAAGCCACCAAATCTCGTCATGAAGCAAAAATTCAAAATATGTTTTTTCGACTTTCAGCTGTATGAGTTGTTTTAAAACTACTTTCACAACCAATTGGATGAATGGGTTCATAACAACCAAGTATCTCGAGTTAAATTCACAAGTGTAACAAAGCCTTTTTTTCAACATTGATGGACATTCGAATAACAAATTGTTCACTCGTGAATACAAATAAAAGAAATTCCTAAAAATCGCAGCGTGTAAAACTACATCTGCGATACGGAAAGAAAAAGAGAGAATCAACGCTAGTCGCTGCTCAAGGAGTCAAGGAAATATGACACAAAATGCCTTACTGCACCCCATTTTAAGGCTGTACTGTACATGGTAATATTAGTTTTCAAAAATCTTCGCGCTTTCTTATTCCAGGTACCTCTTCAAACAAAATCGCAGAAAAAAAAAGGTAAATTACACTACAAGATACAATCACTATTTGTTATTATCAAAATGGAGATCCGCCAAAGAAAGTATGGTCAATTAGGGGTTCGTAGCAAAAAAAAAATTTGGAACCCCTACTCTAACCTGTGCTTTATAGAGGTCAAATGTCGCTATACAGCTCGTAGAGTAAGTTATTAAATCTCCTTTTGCTAATGCTGGGTTTCCACTTGTCCACTTTCAATTAAAAAATTGGCAAGTTAGTGGAAATAGCGAAAAATTGCTTGTCAATGTATTGACAAACAGCGTTTGCCAATAACTGACAAAGAATTTGATTGACAAGTGGAAATAATAAATAAGTGACAAAATGTCACCTTGTCTATAATTGACAGTGAAAATTAATTAGAATCCAGTTAATAAGTTTGTCAGTTGATTACTGACGAACGATTTTTTTGCCAATAATTGAAATAAGTGGAAATGAACTGACAGTGGTGTCGTTCAATGACATAAACGCTAGAGCTGTCAAACTTTGTCAATCAACCGACAATGGAAACCCACCTTAATACTGTTCACTCGAATGGGAGAGAAAATCACTCGAAAAGTGTTACGTTCAAAACGACCAATGCCATCTGTGTGGGCAAGGTCTCGAACCTGGAGGCTCTCAGATGGACTACCTACAAGCTCTGATCTTGATACTACTCATAGAGTTCGCGGCTGTATCTTCATTTCCATTCGCCATCCTCGCACTCAGCACATAAAATCCGCCGATTGCAGCGGAGATTCGTGGAGTATATGTTTACTCCTTATTAACTGCGTACATCGAAGTTTCTATCAATGTTGACGTTTTGTTTTTGGTTGTGGACAGATGCTTGGTTGTTTTTTAATAGCATGAACTTCGTTTTATCCTCGCCAACAAATTTCGTTGTGCTTCTCTATCACGGCACAATGGCTTGGGAACGGACGATGATATCATCCGTATTCCTCAGTAGCAGAATGGACCTGTTGAAGATAGTGCCTGTTCGGAGGAGATATTTCCAAAAATGCAGATTGCAGTGAGTGTTTCTCATCAGCGTCACGCGATAAGCCTGGATCAGTTTTGGCCTGCTGGAAATACTGCTTAAGAACATCTACTATCCCCTGTGCTTGGGTGACTAAGTTTCCTTCGCTGTTGCAAAGAGCCTGTGCTCCGACTCCGGTATTGAAACCAGCAGCCAGTTGTTTGGCCTTCTTTCCGGATTTTATTTCGATCGCGGGACTCTTTAATTGCATAACACTTACCAATAATGATTTACGCATGTTTTTTTTTTTTTTTTTTTTTTTTCAAATATCTAAATTATTTATTTGTGTATCTTTGTTAATTTATACTTCGTTATCTATTCGTTAATGTTACTTATTCGTTAAATTATTTATTTACTTGTTTATTTATTTATTTATTTATTTATTCATTTGTTTATTTATTTATTTATTTATTTATTTATTTATTTATTTATTTATTTATTTATTTATTTATTTATTTATTTATTTATTTATTTATTTATTTATTTATTTATTTATTTATTTATTTATTTATTTATTTATTTATTTGTTAATTTGTAAACATATTTGTTAATATAATTCTCATTTAAATACCTATTTGTTCATTAATTTATTTGTTTATTTATATACATATATATTTGTTAAATTTTTGTTAATTTATTTATTTATTTGTTAATTTACTTAAATTTTAATTTATTTACTTACTTTCTAGTATTTGATATCAAATCATAAAATTATTATTATTTATTTATATATTTACTTATTATTATTATTACATTTTTTTTTTTTTTTAATGTTGGGTTTTCTCGTTGTTTCCCTTCAAAAATTCTGAATTTATAAAGTAGTATTTAAAATATTTAAGATTATTTCAGTAGAAAGATATACATACCCTATATATCATATCTCTATATTTTAGATTGTGTGATGGCTTTCCTTTGTAATTTTATGACGAAATAAAAATCTATCTATCTATCTATCTTAATTGCATTTAGCTGGGAGACTAGGTAACATATAGGCCTTCTTCTTTCTATGGACAGGATCTTATTTTTCTCCCTTCATCATTATGCCACGGGCTCTTTCTCTGGGGTAGCTGGTACCCTACAGTGGTTTTGGCTACCTCCTTGATGATAATATTGGCACCACTGATTGTGAAGAGTTTCTCACTCAGGCGCTCTTTGTAGACTCTGGCTACCTCAGGTGAGCTATCCTATAAGGCGTCCAATACCGAATTTCATCTTTTTGGCAGTTCACATCTTCGTTCTACTCGTTCATGAGTGAGAAGGCACTCGCGCCCCACCCACTCTCGTCCCCTGCTACCAACGACCTTCCAAAAGGGATTGGCTAACCAATCTCCAGTCGAAGTACTATAGGCACCCCAGCATCAGTCACCAATGTTAAAATGAGAAGAGGAGTTTATAGTGAGAGGCTTTAGGCCTACTGTATGCGTAGCTGCGCTTCACGCTTTCGTCATTTGCTGCTTTTTGTACTCTTGCTTGCAACTTTCTTGCAGCTTGCATAATAAACAAACGAAGCTTTGTCCACGGAGAGGCAAAGTCGCATCTGCGACTACGAAAATGCCTCTCAGTGGACAGAACTTTGTTTGTTTATAATTATAAATTATGTAAGCTGCAAGCAAGCTACAAACAATCTGCAAGCAAGCGTACAAAAAGCAGCAAATGACGAAAGCGCGCGTATGAAGCGCAGCTATGTGGGCAGTAGACCTATGCGTGTAGTACGTAGGCCAGTCAGTGTAGTAGGTATCTAGTACTTATTGTAGTCATTTTTTTCGTATCTAGATCGACCTTACTGTTTTAATATGAAATACACATAGGAAGCTCCGTCGATTTTAACTCAAGTTTAACTAGCCATACGGCATACGCATGCGCATGCCCCAACCTTCATCATACTGCGCGCATCTAAATACCCACACATTTGTTCCTTTTCATTATAATTATGCACTTCCCTGTTCTGCCCACGAGCAACTTCTTGAATGGGTTTATCTTCTTTCAATGGCTGCAATATATGCCGTGGGAAAACACACAAGGTGTTTTAAAGTGCGCTCAAAGTGCTCCCAGTCACAAGTCGTTAAAAGTCCGTTCCCACGATACGGATTCAATAACCATGTGTAGCATGCCAACCATCTGCTGCCTTCATCCATGATGTGGATGTGGTGTGGATGAACAGGATAACCTGCAAAGGCAGGTAAAACAGAAAGGGAGAGCATACACCAACAGGATATCACTTGTGCGGAGTATAAAAGGACGGTAAATGAGTCACAAGGACATCATTTCGATATCTACCGTCGTAGAGTGAACATTTTGTACCAGTAGAAATATATTCAGTAAGCAAAAAATACGACATGGAGTACGTATCAAAAACACAACACTATCTCAAAGTAAAGAAACCACTATTGGAACGACAACGTCGTGCCCGCATCAACAAGTGTCTGGATGCAATGAAGCACATCATTGCTGACCTGAATAATAATGACGAAATTTTGCGGATGGACAAGGCTGAGATGTTGGAAGCAACCATCGTCCATTTACGTCAAATGAGACCAATTAATCATCAGGAAGAACAAGTGGATGGCTTCCGCAATGGATATATAAACGCTGCTAATGAGGTTTCACGTGTACTGGCTTCGACTCGAGGAATGAGTGCAGATCTGGGAAAAGCTGTAATGAAGCATCTTGGTTCTTCATTTAACCGACTTCAGGAGATACGTCAGCAACAATTGACAGCAGAGAACAATTATAGACAACAATTGACGATAAGTGTAGCTACAGCACCACTTAGTCCAGCTTCATCCGGTTATCACAGCGACATGGATATTCCTGCTTCACCAGCAACTGCGCCCAAAAACGCATGCGATAAAATTTGGCGCCCTTGGTAAATAGCGATTGCCGTTAAATATACATCATAACTGTGATTGTAAGCTTTAACAAATCATATTATATTATGTACCTGTGACTCTGAGTCTGTGATAGCGAGCTGTGATTTTATTTTTAAGAAATTATTTAGACGAAATAAATATACAAATCTACCAGAAATCTTGTGCATTACTTTTACAAAAATCTTTTTGGGAAAAACTATATTCAAAATTTTGTTTTAGCTCATTTCATTCTGCTGGCTTTAAAAATATAGCGCTACTGGGGGATGTATCTCAAAAACACTACTAAATCAACAACACAAGAGCGATGCTTATGTAATTAATGCATTAAAATAGCTCTTCGATTTGATCTATCACTTATTTGGGATCTAGATATACCTATGTATTTTCAAACACTAGTGCCCAAGAATTGTATTGCTTTAGATATGTTCTTGTCTATCAGAACAATGCAAATCAATGTTTCAAAGCTTACACATTTTGGCCCCCATGACTATGCATTTGAAATGTATGTTTGTATAGGAGGCGCCACGCCCCTTTGTCTAATTAACAGGAACACTTCCGGCCCATCAATCATTGTCTGAAGATTTCAGCTCAATAAGTTCGTTGGTATTGAAGATATGCGTACGAATTTTTTGTTGTTGTTGTATGGGAGGTTCCACGACCTTTTGTCACCTTTATTTCTTCCTCGACCACCTTCATTAACTTATAATGTTACCATTATAACGCTGAAAAAATAATTTTTAAAATCGACAGATTAGTTCCAGACATAGCCGTTGTTTCTTTTGAAATTTTCATAAGTAGCTTATAACCTCCACATATTTATTTCAGACATTTAAAAAAATCAATTTGTAAATCGGTGCAATAGTTCGTAGGATATTTGCAGACATACACTTTTGATATTTAGTTTTATACATATACCTACCTACTAATTTAAAAAAAAAAAATATTTTATAATCCACTAAAGATTTCTGCTCCGGAAAAATGCCGCGGGAAATTTCCATGCTCAGAAGGCATTTGCATCTATTTTTATTAGACCTCTCTAGGGGTGATAAAAAAGGGGATTGCAATATTTTTAAATCACCAAAATGCAATCCACGAAGCGTGTCGTCAAATCAAACTACACAGACATACCCTCGATTAAAAAAATTGCCTTATTCACTGAGAGCCAAGCCACTAACCATCTAGGTTATTGCCTTAGTTAATATAGCCTCAATGTTAGTGCTATAACGTCGAAATGAGCTTGATCAGCTTAAGGCTACGGACACAGTGCATGCGAAAAGCTAAGCGAAAGCCAAAGCTAAGGTTTGACAGGTAAAAGCTAATAAACTGCATACATTGTAATTGCACTAGGCATATTAGTAGATTCGATGTTAAGATACATGCTAAGATAAACTTGGAGCTAAAAGAAAATAAACTCTTCTGCTCAGTTTTTTAGCAAGAAATGCAAGCTAAAACGCAGCTGTCAATAGATTTCGGTACTAGCTATTATAATCGAATAATGACATTGAAAAGTATTCCGCAGTTTTTGTAGGGATGTTTCCGGATGTCTTCGTTAATCTTTGTAAAGGTGATAAAATTCGTCATATTTATTACGTGATTTTTTAATATATTGCAAGGACTGTTTTTTTTTTTCAAACAATGAATAAAATAAATAAAATAAATAGGCGGCGCAACAAGCGGTAGACACCCAAGGCCTAGCTTCTCGCAACCATTCGTTTTTGTGTGAGTTTCTATTTATGGAACGAATGGAAGGGACCTACAATTTTATGGCGAGTCCGAACGGCTGAATTGAGAAGCTTTTTCAGGACAGTCATACTCTCGGTTCTCGGATGTTTGTCAGACGTTCGCGAGAGGTGGCGCAGTAGAAAAAAAACCTTAAGATGTAATTTGTGTTTTTCCGGGGATCGAACATGGGATCCCTCGCACAGTAGTGCAGCACACTAACCACTGCGCTACTGCGCCCACATTAATTATTTAAAACAATGAATGTCTGAAAAATAAATTATTTAATGGAAAGTCCTCTTCTTCTGACGAATACTTTTGCATAATTCAAGGATGTTGTTTATTTTGATGCACTTCCGAAGGGTTCATGTTAGCGATCATTATGGACACCATTTGCTTTGCTTATATGTAGCTTAGAATCTTTAGCTTTAGCTTTCGCTCCTCTTCTCGCGTTCACTCTGTCCGTATAGCCTAAAGTTATGTACCCTGATTTTGGTTCCGGTATACGAACATAAATGAACATGCAGATGAAAAATTAAATATGTGCTTTGTTACACTCTGTCCAAGACACCGATATTGATGAATGAGCAGCGAGAGTTACTGCACAATTTTTTTTAAATGGGCATTCCAAATCCTGGAGTATACCTACTCAGATCAAACCAATCGCGGTCCATATTGTACTACCAACCATGCAGAAACTCTAAACCCTCTAAACTGCGCCAACTATAGAGGTATAAGTATCCTTGTGAGAACGCCTGATACCATTTTTCCACGAAGTGATTGAACCATATCACTATCAGTGCGGTTTTAGGCCCGGTAAGTCCACAACCGACCAAATATTCACACTACGGCATCGGCAGATCCTAGAGAAAACCCAAGAAGTGCAGATCGATACTCACATCTATTTATCGATTTTAAGGCCGCATATGACAGCGCTTATAGAGACGAGCTATACAGAACCATGTCTAGTTTGGGCACCCCTGCCAAACTCGTCAGATTGTGCAGAATGTCAATGTAGAACGCTCGCTGCTCCGTAAAGGACGGAAACAATCTCACCGAAACCTTTAATGTCAAACAATGTGATGCGCTGTCATGTGACTTTTTCAACATCATTCTTGAGAAAATGGTGCGAAATTTGCTAGCCAACACCAGGGGCACAATTTTCCAAGAGTCTGTGCAACTACTTGTATACGCTGACGTCATCGACATCATTGGGAGAACACAGTGAGCTGTCACTGGTGCGTTTGCAAGTATCAGTACAGAGGCGGAAAAAATGGGTTTAGTGGTGAATTAGGGCAAAACAAAATGTATGCTGTCATCAAGAAACACAACATCGTCAAATCGGGCAGAACGTCACGATAGACAGCTATAACTTTGAGGTAGTTTGGGACTTTGTCTACCTCGGCTCCGCTATTAACTCTCAAAATCACATCACATCAGAAAACAAGCGAAGAATTACACTTGTCAACCGCTGTTACTTCGGCCTCGAGAAACACCAAGCAGACTCTATTTAAGACCCTCATCATCCCAATCATGTTTTATGGCGCAGAATCATAGACGCTATCAAAGGCGGATGAAGATCTCATGTCGCTTCGAACGCAAATTTCTTTGAATGATTTTTGGTGATTTTGGAGATTTAACAACGAACTCTACGAGCTGTACAGCGACATCGACCTGGTCAGAAAAGTACGTATCACTCGACTAAGATGGCTAGGACCTATAGAGCGAATGGACACCAAAGCTTCGGCCCGAATAGTCTTCGACTCCAACCCGAAGTACAACGCAGTAGAGGTCAGACAGACGGACATATTATCTTAATCGACTCAGAATGTGATCCTGATTCAGAATTATATACTTTATGGGGTCTCGGGTGACTCCTTCTTGGCGTTACAAATGTACCTAATGGCAAAGTGTTTATACCTTCATGTGAAGGATATAACAATATGCGCAATCGCAGTCTATACAGACGGCCCAAAAACAACGGAAGGTACTGGAGCTGCCATCCATACATAAAATCTGAAGCTGTCTATCTATAGTCTATACGATTACCGTCTTCTAGCAGAGTTTCGTCGCCTCAATTTGGTGAGTGGGCTCATCAGTAGATGAACCACCAAATTCATATGTTTACCGAGACTATCTGTATACCGAAGTGACCGTGCACCATTGAATATAAGCTTTCTCATGGCAAACTCCTGCATATTTGTTAGACACTCGCAAGCGTTGGGGCCGGAAAGAAAAACCAAAACAATCTGCAAAGCTGTACTTTTCTGGGGTTGAACCACGTAGTCCAAAACTAAAATAACTACAGCACCTACTACATCCAACATAGACTGCAAATTGTATTCAAGTATCCGTACCTTCTAAATTTGCCAAATAATGGACATTTCTATGGCAAAACTTGTAACCCTCACGACACAATCGCCTCGTCTCGTCTATTCACTGATTGCCTCACCATATAGCCTATGATACCAATAAGCCCTAAGCTACATTGTTCCTACCTACCGTAGCGACACACATCGTTTCGATCGTATGCCTTACCTACTTCTTGACCCATGCACATGCCATTGACTACCACAGTCCATCAATTTCCAATTAATCGATTAACCGACTCGTGCTACGCATGAGTCCGGCACTATAGATAGTCAGAGTTAAAAAGAAATCATTATTAAAACGTTCATATCTATTCACGCACACGTTCGTTGCAATCATGATCCGAATATTATGCTGTCAGGCACATCGCGCACACCCAACTTGCCACTCCTTATTCTCCGTCTTTTTTTTTTGCCTTCTTCACATTTCTCTAAATACAATAATTATTATCAGCCTTCATATTTAGTATGTCACCCATGATCCGATGTAAGGAACGGCCAACAAAAAGGAACAGAAGAACAACATTACTAAAAGAAGATATCAACGATGATCATGGTAGGCTCCTCGTCCTCATACACTTGGTCATTATTATAATGAAATCGTGCCACATAATTGCTTCCGTCTGCTGCCCATCTACCGATCGCGCAAGCCCCATACACACAGTTATCTCATTCACAAAACAGAATCGTATGAATGGACATCCATTCCTTAACTATCCTCAGAACGTGGGAAACTTCAAGATAACGAGTATTTGGATATCCTTAATTTCCTACCCAAAAATGTAAAAAAAATGCAGTTTTTGTATGTTCTCCTAATACTTTGTTGTTGTAGATATACGGAACAAAGTATTGGTATCCTGGGATCCTGTCGTCTCACGCATGTGATGGCATTTAGGTTTTTTTTGTCTGCATGAAAACACTTAACAATTGATGGTGGTGCGTGGGAATGTCAGAAAACTTCACTTTCCCACGGAAATTTTGTATGTGCCCTTATTTTTAAAATCCCCTAGTCCTGTCCCGTTCACCAGCACTGCTACGTTATGTTCCCTTTCGGTCGAATGTTCGAAACACCTGCCGTTTTTTATGCATAGGATTTTCCCCTTGTTCACTTGAAACGCCGATACACTGCCGACGGCACTACACGTACACTATACACGCTGACGGTTGTACAATGTGAATGTACACCCCCGAAGAAGGGTGATCCTTTTACTCAATTTCTTTTACGTTCTCTCTCTTTCTGTCCGCATTCACTTTCGGGGTTTCTTATCGGAATCGTATTTTTATGACGTGAACATTTGTATTCATGTGTGCGTGTCACTTGTGCGTTTTGGTTTCCATTCGAACGTATAAAAGCCGGTGGCATTTCGATTCTAGAGACATTCTGAATTCGTTCATCACTCGAGTAACAAGCACCCAACGTGGTTTCTTTATTTTTCATATATTTACGTAAAAATGTGCATCGCAATGCCAGAACAACAACAAATAGTATCTGCATCGAAGAAGTCCGCTTCGTACAGTATCAAAAAAGTTTTGAAGGCGATCTTCAAAAAACACCAGAAACGGCAAAAGCAGAACCAATCCCTGGAATCCTTGGAGTCTCTGGAGAATCTGCGCAATTCACAAACAGAAGTCTACTACACCGAAATTGAAGACAATTCGGCAAATGAGAAATTGGCTCACATTATCATGGAAGAGGCGGGTCAGCCACAGGAACAGGATATCTATGTACCTGTTCGCTTTGCTCGCACCGAAGTTGGAACCTTCTTTTGGACAACTAACTTGCAACCCGTCATGAGTATTGTTCCTGCTGCCGATGAGGATCTAGTACAGCCAGCCTACTGCTACAGTAATAGCCAGTTCCCACAGCTCCAGTTTGGTGACCGATGGGCGCAGGCATAAGAATTGCTAACCACTCAGGAGGACAATGTCAAAACTGTTGGAAGAAAAGCTTTACGAATATTATTATTAGATTGTGATAAGGATGAAGGCGAAGAGATTTTATACTTAATTTGTTTTTTTTTTAAATTGTTATATTTTAGTTACAAAAGCAAAAAATATTTATGTGATAAAAAAAGAGCTTTAAATTTTTACAAAGGATCATAAATATAAATATTTTTATATACAAGAAAAATTTCTGTGTGTTTATTTTCTTTTGATTTGTATTCGCTTGGCGGTTAAGATAATTCATTCGAATGTTTTGAATTTGGTTTCTGGATTTTTTGTTTAACTCTGTCTGCAGTCATTTGTGTTTGTGGTAGTTGATGGAAGGTCATTCACTCTAAAAATATCTTGAATGAAATTGATAGAAATTCAAAAATGATATGCAATGATATGCAAACTCCAGCCAGACCGAGAGTTGAAAACTATAGTAATGAAATCGAGTGGCAGTCAAATTAGTCCAATTAGTCTTCATAGATCTAAGCAATCGGTCGGTCGGTCATTGACGGTGCAGCACAACAATAAGGATGGTCCTCCAATTTTTTAAGGATGGTCCTCCTTTTTCAAACAAAAAATTTCAAAACCTCCAAACCTCCTTTATAGCCCTAAATCCTCCATTTACCCTTCAATCATCCTCTTTTCCTATCAAAATTTTAATATGATTTTTTTCAACGAAAAATCAATTCAAATTTTGAACTTATGAAAGTGCTGAAAATAGAAGTTTACCAAACTCCAATCTTAAAATAGAAATTTATAATTGATTGACATTCTCTATTAGATATTAGATTGAAGTAAAAAAAGAAGGCCAACTAGCTAATTATCCTAATATTATAAGCCTAATTTTATTACTTTGCTCCCGGAGCAGGATACTTTTTTGACAGCTGAAAAGTCATTCTCCACCACAATAGTGTCCGAAAATTGTCTGAGGATAATTATTTACGCGCAATTTACATACGGGCTTAAAATGCAATATGAATATGTCGCGCCTGGAATTATATTCGTTTATCAAGTCGCAGCCAGATACGCTTCGCCAAATGTCATTGAGAAAAAAATATAATGTGGCTAGTGACAAACAAACTTTTGACGAAGATGAATTTGAGGAAGTGGACTCAGAATAAGATGCAGACAATGTATTTCGTATTCATTTTTTTTTTTTCAATTGCAATTTAAATATATTGATCCTTCTTTCACCCTCCTCTTGGTGAAAAAAAAAACCTTTTTGGAAAAATTTGGAAGGAAAACCCTCCTTTTTGACGAAATTGAGATGGGATGGTTGACCATACCCATTAGAGAGTTTGTTCAGTGAACAAACCACCTATAGGTTGTTTGTGGTTCAGTGATGACACCTTGATACAACAAGAAAAGAACAAGAGAGCGCACTGATGTTCTCATATCTCATTTTTGATTTGTTTTGCTCATCTACGTCATAGAAGCCTGATAAACATTTTGACATTTGGCATTTACATGTGTTTTATATGGATTCTGTTTTATTTGACTTTCTAGTTTGGAAGCACTTTGTTTTAAAATCTTAATGCAGCGGTTCCCAATTTTGTTTGGTCGCGGACCACTTTACTGGAGAGAAATTCATCGCGGAGTACTTTGTTGTCCGTACGTACCCCATTTTTCGTAGTTATGGAAAACGCAATTACTATTTTCCGATTTTTTAGAAATTGTATTAAATTGAAGATACTATAAGTAACATGTATGTTATGTGACCTTTAGCATTTTATAAAGTACTAGCTGTACCCGCCCGGCTTTGCCCGTGCACAGAAATTGTATTGCTTATAGATCTTAGATAATAATGTTCTTTCGTTTCTGGAATTTTCTTTCTGCGTAAACCTGAAATACAGCAATACGAACAAAACAAAAAAAGAATCATGAAAATCGGCCCAGCGGTTATCGAGTTATAACGACATCGAGTTTCACCCCATAGAAGATGTTTTTTGTATGGGCGGTGACACGCCCTTTTATCCAATTTTTACGAATCTTACAACACTCCTAAGCCAATACCTAAGATTATCTGTAAGTTTCAACTCAATCGATTCGGCGGTTTTCGAGCTATTTTTTGTATGGGCGGTGCCACGCCTCTTTGTCCAATTTTTACCAATCTTCATAGCAACACTCCTGGGCCAATACCTAAGATTGTCTGTAAATTTCAATTCAAGGCGGTTTATATATGTATATACTATATACGATTTAGAATGTTTTTTTTTTGTATGGGCGGTGCCACGCCCCTTTGTCTAATTTTGACCAAACTTTACAGAAACCGTATATGGACCAATACCAAAGATGTGTGAAAGTAAATAGGTAAATAGGTTAGTTGCAGTTTAGTTTGACCATTGTCGTGAATTATTCATTTTTCTGTGTTTGCAAGTTTTTTGGTGTTGAAGAAAATTGTTTTAAAACATAAAATAAGTGATCAAAGTAAGTAACTGTTTTATTTATAATTGTGTTAAATATAAGTGTTAATGCATGTGATGTGTTTTTTAATTCTTTGTAACAAATTATAAAAGTTATTGGCTGTTTACAATTACCCCATATTTTTTACATCATGGGTAAATGTGAACACCGAAATGGGGTAAAAGTAAACACTTTGGGGTAATTGTAAACATGCGTTTTAAATGAACTTAGCGTTGATTTAATATAATTTTAATTCAAAAAGATGCCACGTATTTATAAACGTAAAACGACACCTCCATCTTATACATCAGAAGATATTTTACATGCAGTGGAAGACGGCAGCAATAAAAATAAGACATACCGACAAGCCGAGGAAACATTCGGGGTCCCAAAGTCAGTTATTTTTAATCGAATCGGTGGTAGGAAAAATACTCCTGCCATTGTATCACGAGGAAGAAAGCCTGCACTATCGTCAAATGTGGAAGACACCATCGCAAAATGCCTAATTTCTAGATCTCGGGCTGGTTACCCTTGCGATAAGGAGGATCTCCTTAATTTAGTGGGTACCTACGTGAAAACAAAGAACTTGTCTATCCCTTTCAATAGTGGGAAGCCAGGAGATGACTGGTAGTGGTACCGTAGTTTTATGTCAAGACATCCAAACCTCTCTCTGAAAAAACCAGAACACTTGCAAAAAGCGCGTCAAGATGCTCGAAAAGCTGACATAATTTTTGACTTTTATGAAAAACTTACCAAAGTTTACGATGATTTTAATTTGTTAAGCCCTGACAAGGCAGCTTTTATTTTGAACGCGGATGAAAGTGGTTTCGGCAGTGATCCAAGTCGCTTGAGAGCCATCGGAGAAAAAGGTGTACCCTTAAGCCGTGTTTCTGGTGGTTATGGCAGAGAGTCAACAACCGTCTTGGCCTGTGTATCTGCTAGTGGAGATAAGCTACCCCCACTAATTGTTTTCAAAGGCGGCGCTGTTCAGGCACGATGGACGTCAATAGATTCCTTCCCAGGAACTCTTTATGCTGTTTCGAAGGAAGGTTGGATGGAAGAGCCTCAATTTTATCATTGGATTACAAACGGACTCATTCCTTACGTCCAAAAAGTTCGCATTGAAAAATGCAACTCGGACCAAACTGCTGTTCTCCTCTACGATGGTCACTCTAGCCATATCAGTGTTAGGATCGTTGAAGAAGCTCTTAAAAATAATATTCAACTCATTCGTTTCCCAAGTCATTTAACCGATAAATTACAACCACTCGACAAATGTGTTTTTGGTCCGGTTAAAACAGGGACAAATCTCTTGTCAATTATGGCAAAAATATGATGGGACAAGGAAGTTGCCGGCTTCCTAAAAGTGAATTTTCTGCACTTCTGAAACCGATTTGGGAAAATAATCTTACGTCTGCAAACATTGTATCAGAATTTAAATCCACCGGGATTTTCCCATTTGATCCGACCAAATTTAATGCTTTCAGCGTAAAGGAGCAAGCTATTTATAACGAACTATGCAAAATCTGGGCAACTAGTTCACCAGAAGATGCAACCACATCGATTGCAGTGCCTCAACAAGAACCAACACCATCCATTCCACTTGACTTTGTAGAACCCATTAGACGAACACTAGATTTTCCTAAAATGTGTGTCAACCCTCCCGTTCCTCTGCCAGGTACAGCCCAGATTGAGATTGAGATGCCATCCACTTCAAAAGGTAAATAAACTTTAGCTGATTGATGTACTCTTCATTGTATACTAATTTTGTGTCTAGGTACTTCCCAAACTTTCGAGAATACCAGAAACGCAAGTACAGTGCAGACTGAATTACCATTGCTTCCACAATCTATGATGTCCCCCCCTCAAGGTAAGTTATTAATCAAGCTTAAGTTAAACTCTATATTCTAATTTGAATTTTATTTCTTTTTAAAGAACTTTTGGAAAATATCTTCGGTCTACAAAATTCGTCTCCGTCAATTATAACTAAACCAGAAATTGCTAAGAAGGTAGTTTCACGCTTAAAGCAAATGAAATATGGAGAAGTTCTAACCACAGATGAAGTGCTAACTCGTTTAAAACAAACTGACGAGCTCAAAGCTGAAAAGCTGTCAAAAAAGCGACCGAAGAAAGAAAAGGCTGTGCTTCAGGAGAAAATAAAAAGCTCAAAATCAAGAAAAGTGGGGACCAGGATGACAAATTTGAGCTCATCTTCAGATGAAGACGATGTATCTATACCAAGCATTGAATCCGTGTGGAATGAAGGGATAGAAGAAGCAGAAGAGGTAGAATGTCTGGTCATTGAGGGAATAAACAACTTAAGGCCAGGCCAGTTTGTCGTTGTCAATTTTAAGGGCGGAAAACGGCTTGCTACCACGTATAAGTACGTTTGTGAGATTTGCAGGGTCCTGGAGGAAGAAGAAGAGGTCGAAGTAGTTGGGACTATAAGTATTGGTTCCTCAAAAACGCATTGTTTCAAGTCGTCGAAAGCGATAAAAGTTTTGTTGCCATTAACCAAGTTATTGGGTTGTTGCCAGATCCAATAAAAACTGTTGTCGAAGGAAAGATTACTGTAAAGTTTAATGCAAAAGTTCCAGTTTTTGAATTGTAATGTCTAAAAACTTAAATTTACATGAATTTTCTTTTTAATTTCATTATTACAAAATCTTTGTGTTGTTAATTTTCAGTTAAAACGTTTAAATAAATTCTTTTTAAACAACTAACTCTAAATTTTGTTCCTTATTAATTTTTTTTTGGGGTAATTGTGAACATTGTATTTTCGATTCCTTTTCTTATTCAAATGTTTTCATTTTGATTTAGTTCACTTTTACCCCAAATGTTTCTATTCTACAGCCTTAAGAGGCTGAGTTCCTTGTTTTCATTTACCCCATTTTTCTCTTTTTCCTAAAAAAAGGCGGGGGTAAATGTAAACACGAATTTTTACAAAAACTAATAAAATTACACACTTACAATTATTTTTTTCTAAAAAATGAAAGAATTTAAGTGTAAGTTCAATCAACACCAATTTCCAACATCGC
Organism: Cheilosia scutellata; assembly: GCA_955612985.1. NCBI lineage: Eukaryota > Metazoa > Arthropoda > Insecta > Diptera > Syrphidae > Cheilosia > Cheilosia scutellata. Next base: position 91,236,946 of record OY015312.1, read on the forward strand.
ATAGTTAAACAGGATGAAACACTATAAATTTAGAAAAAAACGAAAATGCAAAATCGTTTACAATTACCCCCTTTGTCCCTAAGGCGTGAATCGACGACAAACATTTTAGGGTTCAATTTTTATATATTGACAGGATAGAATACTTTATATAGGTTTTAAAAAAATAGTTTCCAAACTTGAAAGTCAAACGAAGAAATCATTAGTGTTCACTCACTTTGACGCTCACTGTATTTGTAAACGTTTGATAAATTTCTACAACAATATTAAAAATGTGTTTCAATCAAGTAAGTAAATGAGTTAGATAGAAGTGAAGTATTTCATTTAGTTTTCTTCAGCTTGACGAATTGAACTATCTGGCAAAATTATATCATGAATATAGTTGAAATTGTAGACGAAGTTGATGCGCGAACAAAAATTAATCGCAGATGGTGGGTACACCCTATCAACCAAAACAGATTAGCTCAGGGTGACTATCAGAATCTATTGGAAGAAGTTATGCTATACGATGAAGAAAAATTATTTTGCTACACAAGAATGGAAATACATATACCAGTTTCAATAGTTACTACATCTGGTAAAACCGCATCTCACTAAATATAGCCATAGGCAGGGAAAGGGATTACCAGAAGCACTCAGATTTATTTATCACATTAACAGCCGATTTCTTCACAGAGTACTAGCTACTAGCTACTAGAGTACTACTACTACTAATACTACCGGTATTAGACCAAAAGTTGATACTCAAATAGGTATCAAGTCATTTCTTCACGAAGTACTAAGCTGAATTTGGTACCGAGTATTAGTTAGTACTCGGTATTAGCTGGACCCTCAAAATCGGCAGTCTAACGTCCTTAGTACCTGAATTATATCAATTTCATTGCTTCAGCTCTTGCCTATTTTTGTGGAAAAAGTAAATACATAGTAGGTTTAAGCGATTAGAAAATGGATTTCATTTTTGATAGGGATAATTGGTTCAACAATTTCTATGACGACAATGAGAACGAGAATGGTGAAGAAGGGGTCGATCTGAGCGCCGCCGCCTCTACCATATTATGCTACAATTTTACCAGTAATCGTTAAATATTGTCTGAGCAGCAATTGCTGATCAGATCACTCTGCGATTCATAGCAAGAGGATCGATGTAAATAGCGGTAGCCGTCGTCATTCTCGTCAGCCGCTGGTGTATGTCGCATACTGCGATGTATAGGCCTTGACACGCCATTTGGGCGGATTTATTCAAATGTGAAATAATAGAAAAAGAAAAACAACCAATCATATACGCTATCATATGCTATCCTATGCTGGATACCCCTCTACGCACATATTTTACAACAGGAAAGCAACAAAAGTATTAAAAACCAGTAAGACAATTATCTTCGACTATGCCGAAGCTCAAATACCCGGTACTATATTATTGTAAAATAAAAAAAATATTTTAGTATTAAAACATTATATATTTGTATGGGAGGTATGGGTACTTTTTATTTGACCAAGCTCATTTTTTGTCAAAAATTTTTAAATATTATTAAAACAATATGTGCAAAGTTTAAACTTGCTATCTTTACTGTAGCTATTTAAATTTAATTTTTAACATAAAAAGCTATATAAATCTGATATTTTTGTATGGGAGGTAGTAGTAGTTTTCATCCGATCTTGCTCATCTTCGAACTTAGCCTCAGTTTGGTGGATAAAAGCTTACATACCAAATTTTAAGTCGATAGCTCTTAAATTACGGCCGTAATCGTGCGGACAGACAGACAGACAGACGGACATCGCTAGATCGACTAAGAAACTGATGCTGATCAATAATATATATAGTTTGTCATACCTACAACGCCTCCTTATGGGCGTTACAAATGGAATGACAAAGTGAATATACACTCACCACAGTGTGGTACCGGGTATAAAAATACTTGCTCTTATGAATAAAAATCAGTCATCCTGCAAATAGTTTGACGCCCAATGAACATACAAATTTCACCGTTATGACATTTCATAGTCAAAAATGGGTACTAGACCAGTTTTAGACGTATTAGTCGTTAGTACGGTTGATAAATTTAGCTCCGGTACTAGCAATGTGAAGAAATACAAAAGTACTAACTTTTCGTTGGTACCGAGTATCAGAGCTAGTACTCATGTGAAGAAATCGGCCGTAAGTATACAAAATACAATAAGAAAACAATCAGAGACTAAATTAATCCTGATATTATATTTCAGACATCTAGCTACAGGAGACAGCTAAAATTCACTGGCATTCGCATTTCGAATAGGAAAATCAACCATTCAAACTACACTATTATTCCAGAAGTCTGTGATGTTATTTGAAACGTCTTGAAGCCAATTATTTAAACTACCTTCAAAATCGCAGAGGATTGGAAAATCATCTAACGTGAATTTTTCGATTCATGGAATTTTCCGCATTGCGTAGGAGGTATCTATTGATGGCAAACACATCGCCATTCAAGCGCCGATAAGGACCGGGACGCAATACTTTAACTATAAAAAGAACTATAGTATTGTTTTACTTGCGGTGTGCGATGCTCACTATACTACTACTCACTACGTCGACATCGGAGCATATGGTTCACAAAGCATTTTAGTTCGGTTAGGCATTTCGCTTGAGAGCGGTGAAATTAACTTTCTCAATCCAGCACCTTTACCGGGCGAGGTAGGTATGTATTTAACTGCCTATCAAAAAATAATAACATATAAACATATAAATTGTTTTTTTGTTACCTTAAGAAACTCTAATTTTCCGTACTTCATGCTTGGCGATGAAGAATTTCCTATTTCCTTTCACAGCTCACAACTTTAACTAGGAAAAATGCATCAACATTTCCTCAGATCCAAATGGATGACCATCCAATCCATCCCAAGGACTCAATGCACCTTCTAAGAGTTACAGTCAATTCGGGAATCACATGACAGGACCACATTTCCTATATCCCAAGATCGGCGTCCGCTAAGTTGAGCCTACCTATTTAGAACAAAGAGGTACACATTATCCCTCGAAATGCAACTTTTGGGCGCCCCACAAGACAGGCTGCTAATGCTTATGACCATACAGTTCACTTGACAACCGCGAGGACATCAACTTTCCATAACTCCTTCTGTTACAGGACAAGCAAACTTTGGAACTCGCTTTCTGGGGATATATTTCCAGAAGTATACAATTTGCAGCAATTTAAGTGCAGAACTAACATACATCTGCACGCATCTCGGGGCGCTGTTGAAGCGTTATAGGTTCGCCTTTCCCGAGAGAAGTATTTAAAAAAAAAAAAAAACCGTATTTGCTTAGATACAAACGAAGTGACAAATTAATATGAGTATAATAAGAGGCTAGCTAGACGTCGAGTTGTGGAAAACGCTTTTGGCATTTTAGCTGCTAGATGGAGAATCTACCACCGCACAATAACAGCAGTACTAAAAACAGTTGACAACATTGAAGGACACTGTTGTCTTACACAACATGCTATGTGAGAGCAGCAAACATTTATATGCCCCCGCTTCGTTTGTCGATGGGCAAAGTGATTACGGCATTTGGGTAAATGGAGCCTGGAGAGCTCAAGCAGTTACTTCCCAGCTCAATGATATTCCCTTACCATTGCGCATTGGAACGAGAAATGCAACATATAGGTACAGCAATCTAGCAAAGTGACTACCACCACATAAAAGAGTGGATTAAAAATAATTAATATTATTTCTTTATTTTCAAATTGTTCCTTTTTAAAATATCTACATAATAATAAATACCGGGGTGTGTTAGAAATGCAAATGTAAACAAAAGCTTTTAATTCCTTTCAAAGAATGTCGCAATCCAGTAATTGAAATATTGGTCCGTATGTGTGTGCGCATTTGAACATGCTTGGTTTTGGTTGCAGTTTTACTAGTTTAACTAAAACAAAATATGAACGTAATGAGAAAAAATAGTAATTTATTTATGGAAGTGAGATGAACAATACAATTTAATTTTTATTTTATTTTTCAATTTATATTTCCAGACTATAGTATACAGGGTTTCCCAGTTAAGAAGTATAATCCTTTAAGGGAAGACTCCTGAAGTTCTGCCGAACACAAAATTTCATCGTATTTCCGGTTATAGCCCATCAAAGTAGGTGACCTCTAATTTGGAGGTGTTACCACTTAAAAAGCTATAACTTCTAAACTATTATAGCTACAAAAATAGTTTTGTACATTTTGAATAGACAATTTAGTAGCGCATGCAAGAGTCTTAAGCACTACGGCTACATCTGGGCAGCTACAAGTTATGAAGTTTAGAAGTTATAGCGTTTTAAGTGGTGACACCTCCTAATTAGAGGTCACCTACTTTGATGGGCTATAACGGGAAATACGATGAAAATAGACCCCCCCTGCCATACAATATTTTGTTCGTCAGAACTTCAGGAATCTTCCTTTAAAGGATTATACTTCTTAACTGGGACATCCTGGGCTCTAATCGCGTAATTTATCAGACTATCATCGTTGAGACGATTGTATAAAACGACCTCGTTTTAAGTTTGCTTCATATAACATCACAATCACGTCGATCAATCGAATCGTTCATCGTTTTCATTTTGAACAGTTTGAGCAGGACTGTAAACAAACTGTGACAACTGAAAACTAATAAAATTGGTATAATATTTTGTTTGTTTTGTTCTCGTTTATGTGAAAATGCATGTATACGTTGGAAAATAAGCATAGGCGCACGATAAATTATATTGATAAGGTTTGTAAAGGAAGAAAAAGAAGAGGAAGAAAAGGATTTGTGCATGCATTTTGCTTAAAGCATTTACTAACTTTGCTTTTGGGGGCGCTTACAATCCGGGGTGGACAACGGCCCCAACCAACAAGCCCCTAGCTAGCTGCCTCCAGTTACGCTCACCAAGTTCGTTGAGGTCGCCGTCCAATTGAGCGCGCCACCTCTGCTACGTGGACCCTCACCCTCAGGGGTGGACTCATAGACTCGTCGGGCTAATGCGTTGCTGTCCATACACGCTCCACGTGCCCCAGCCATATCAGCCGTTGTATCTTCAGCTTTTTGATACAAACTGGACGGAATATCGTCCGAAGATTCTTTCTCTTAAAACATCCAAGGAGGTATTCTTCCGATTTTGACAGAGTCCATGCCTCTGCACCATACAGCAGGACCGGGATGATTAGGGTCTTATATACCTAATATCTCGATGCTGAGACTCCTTTCTCGTTGACAGTATATTTTGTTTTGTCATCATTTACAGCCAAGCATTTAGTGAATGCAATTCTATGATTGCATCCTCAAAAGAGAACACAGCTAGGGTTCGAACTGTCTTTTAACAAGTATGAAGAAAATAGATTTTTGTCCTATATTGTCACATTTCACCACACTAATGCTAATGCAGTGTCCTTTGTGAACATTATGTATGCTTTTGATTGGAAAATGTTTCCTTTAATATTTATTTTACTTTTAAAAAACCTAAACATAAAAAAAATACACCAAAAACGATGAAACGATTGCAAAATAGCCATCGTTCAATCGAATCGTTCCGACGACGCCATTTGACAGTATAATTGTTTACGTGAAGCAATAAAAAGCGATGATCGTCCTATCGATTCGACGATTATCGTTTGTTTGTTTTTATATGAAGTAGAAGTATCGTCGAAACGACGTCGTTCGATAGTTTTAGCCTTACGCGATTAGACCCCTGTATATTAAATTCATCTATTTTTTATTACTTCATTAAAAAAAAAAACAATATTTTTTTTATTAATCTGAGACTGTGCTCAGTTCAGTGAACTGTATTGAGATGAGAATCACTCTTTCTTCTGTTTAATGTTCTAAGAACCGTTTTCGTTTTGATGCCGTAGATGGGATGGAGAATCTAGACTCCGGCCAAGCAATGAGCGACTGAGCGACGAGTCGCTGAGCGTCGCAAAAAAATTAAAACACATGAAATCGTATAGAGGTGGCCTGGCCACATAACATAAACCCTGAGCGACTAAGCGATTTTCTAAGCGACAGAGTTTTAATTTGTCAGTCGATCGCTGAGCGACGAAGTAATAAGATGTACAAAATAAACACAGAAAATTTAATTTCAGCTGTCCAAAGCACTTGACGTCTTGACGATGGCATTTTCCCAACTAATCGCTCAGCGACGTCGTTCAGTAAATGGCCACCCATCGCTCAGCGACTCGTCGCTCAGTCGCTTATTGAGTGGCCGGAGCCTAATGGTCTTGATGTTATTTATTATTTTTATTTTACCTTCTGTAAGTAGACGACTTGATTTGGATTCAAAATCGCTATTAAATAGCCTTAAGGCATATACCTTCGCCTTTTTAATGTGACGCTGTTGAAAATTGCTTATTAATTAAGAACCTTAGCAAAATCCAAAGCTGTCGAAACTTCCTGTTTTGTGACATGTCCTTCTGTAATTTCGAAGCTTACTTCCAGAATGACTTTAACTCTTAAAAGTCCAAGCTAAAATGCTTACAAAAGAAGAAAAGAACCCTAAATTACAACTACCAATTCACATAGGTAAAAGTGTTAAAAACAAAAAGAATTAAGGCTTAACTACATTCGGCAATTCGGAAAGTAAACCCAAACAAAACACTGTCATTTTGTGCAAAAAGGGCTCCTTTCCATAGCATTTTATTTAAAAGGTTAGTTTCTATGGTAAAATAGTCCATTCTATTAACATAATACTTAAGTTATATTTTTTTTAGAACTTAGATATTGAAGGAATGGACAATAATGCTCCAGCTAAGAGGATCTTCGAATCCCAGCCCCCAGGTTCGAGAAGACAAGGAAGACCGAACCTCCGTTTCAAAGACCAAGCCATCGCGGATGCCAGAGCGCTTGGTCTGGACAACTGGAAGCAGCGTGCCCGGGATCGTAGAGGATGGAAGGCTGCAGTGTCTCAGGCAGAGACTCTTCACGGGTCGGGAGCCCGATAAGTAAGTAATAAGGTATTGATTTAACTATAATAATAATAGTTTAAAAAACTAATGAAACGCTTTTATAAGTAGGGGGAAAGCGGGAGACTTGCGGGCCACCTATTAAATGCATTTTTTCCTAGCTTTTCCTTTGCGGGGAGACTTGAACATACTCAAATTCTAAAAGCAAAACAATAAAATAAATAATTTAACCACTTTCAAAGTGAATAGTATTAATTTTTACTGTTTTTGTGGTATTATCTACAAACAAAAAGTTATGTTTAATGTTTTAAAATAAAAGAACTATAATAAAATGTTAGAAAATTTATTTACCTAAGTCATTCAGTTTTCAAACATAAAATAGAGGTAAAAAAAAACTAAATGGACTTCCGAAACAAAACAAAAATTAATAAATAACATAATTTTTTATAAATTACCATATCACTTAGATATTAAGCCACTAATCATTGATCAACTCTCCCTTCAGAAACTGTCTCAAGTCTCCCTATCATATTTTTGTAAAATACATGCCAGCATGGTTTTATATGCTAATTATGTACAAAGTTAAATATCAATATTATTAGGTAACATCAAAAATATTTACTAACCATGTTCCACATAAATTTTATGGAAAAAATACAAATACATATATATATATTTTTTTTAAGTTTTTGTACTGAAAACCACATTTTCTCATCCACTAAAGTGAACGGACGATTTACAATTCCTTTTGTATGCCAGTAGCGCGCCACTTTCTGCATAACATATATTTAAACTCATTGGTTTTGAATGGAATTTAAGTGAGTTACTGAGAGTGTCTCAAGTCTCCCTCCCATATGTTCAAGTCTCCCACTTTCCCCCTACTGATCTAAAAAGCAAAAAAAAAAAAATTAACCAATCTATTTTTAAGGTCCTCGAAGTGTCTTAGAGTAAGCCATGTTTTTGTAGTCTGCACTCAAATAATATAATACATAACTACAAACATGGCTTATATTAAGCCCCTTCCAGGATATTGGACAAAGGGGCGTGGCACCTCCCATACAAAAAACATATTCTATGGGGTGAAACTCGATGGCGCTATAACTCGATAACCGCTGGGCTGATTTTCATGATTCCTTTTTTGATTTGTTCGTATTTCTGTATTTCAAGTTTAGGCATAAAGACACTTTCAAAAAATCTGTTTATTCTCATGTTTCGCATTTTACAAAAGAACATTATTATCTAAAACCCAAGCAATACAATTCCTGTGCACGGGTAAAGCCGAGTGGGTACAGCTAGTTTATCTAAGTCACGCTTATTTTGAGATTCGAATTCGTTCGAATGTTTGTCGAATTCAAAGAATTTGTATTTTGACATTCGAACGATTAGAAAGTTTATCCTATCAATCGAAAGTTCATTTGTCATTCGAATGTTGATCGTATTTTGACATTCTAATCGTTCGAAAGAAATGTCATTTTTTATTCGTGTGGAATTTCCAGACGCTAACAGCGACTGCTTTTGTTTTGCTCCGTATTTCTGGCGGATACATTAATTTACAAATGTGTAAGTAGTAAATATTAGTTAAATACTCTGTATAAAATAAAGAAAAATAGCCTCTGTTTATTAGGACGCATTTTAATTGGATAAATCGCGACAAAAGGAAGTGTTGGTCAGGCCAATAGAGTGGAGGGAAATCATCAATTATCAACTGGCACTTGAAACAATAAAAGAAATAATTAAGTAAATTAACACGTTTTTTATTTGTTATAATTGCTATTCTGTCGCGAGTGTTTTTTTTTTATTTTATTTGATAGACTTTAACTTTACAATCAACAACACATGCTTTGCTTTTGACAGCAACTGAAATGTATTGCAAGGTAGTGTGACCAGATTTGTATGATTAAATGAAAGCGGGAAACTTTTTATTGAATTTATTGTACCTAATATTTTTTTATAAATATATTACTAATAATATGAGTATGGAATTTAATAACAAAATAAAAAAAAATATTGTTTATGAGCTAATAATAAAATTTCAATTTTAACTCGGTAAAATATTAGGTACTAATAATGCATTGTAGTATTTCTGCAACCAAGATATCACTGTACCTCAACAGTTTTGATATTCTTAGCACTTATTTTGCAATGATTTGTTGAAATTTTGAATATGTATTACATTTTAACAAAAGAATAAAAACAGAGTCTCAACAAAAAACCAAAGAATGGTCACTCTATATAAAACAGAAATGTGAAACAGCTGATTTCCAAAGTAGAATTCATTTGAGTTTATTTTGTGACATCTTTCGATAATGAATATTATTCGTTAGAATGTCGAAATACACAAAATTCATTCGAACGAATAGAGACATTCGTTCGAATTGACTATTCATTCGAATCTCAAAATAAGCGTGAGTATAATTTATATGGCTCTTTGAAATAGATACATTAGGTATACTTATATGTATTTTACATTCTTTTATTATTTTTATCTACCCTTTCGTTTTGATGAAAAAATATTTCCAGCTAGCTATTTAGGATCCTTTTAACTAAAACAATTTTTCAGTTATCCGATGTCCGATTATCTAACTGAAATTTTTTTCAGTTATACGTAGCAAGAACTTTAACAGAGTTTTAAAAATTGCATATTTTTTAAAATCTGGACTTTGCATATAGCATGTTGTGCCACCTGATCCAGGATTTTATTAAACGGGGTTGTTGCCGTGCACGCATGCATATTCAGGTCAGGTGCATAATTCTTAATATCTGCTAATTAAAGGCGCTCCGAAGTTTGAAGAGAAACAGCATTTTGTACGTGCCCATGGAATCACCTCATTTTTGATCATAATCATTCATCCAGCCTTAGGTGGCATGTCTGCGTCCATCTCAAGGTAACCAACTTCGTTTTGATAATAATCATCAATTATTCCATAAGGGACTCACCTTATACAGTTCCTAAAAAAAACTTAATTGGTCGATCAAAGAGATTTCCAGCAACAGGCTGGCGCATTCTTTAGAAGGCTACAACCTACAAGCTACAACTGTTCATCAACAATTCCGTCCACAAAACAGTCAAACAGAAAACGATCTTTCTACTTCTCAATCACCATCACTGTACAGTGGCAATAACAATAATTCACTTTGCTGCTATCACACATATATTCCAACGAATTAACATGCAATGCAAACAAATGCATTAATTGTCACCACTTGAGGTGATTTTAAACAGAAATACACATTCCAAGGCATAGCGATCCTCAGTGTCCTCTAAAGAAAAAAAAAAACACTCAGTCACAGACAAACGCACACACTGCTAAGTCAGTACTAAATTAAAATCGATTTTAAAATGCACAAACAGCAGTGGCAACAAAACTTTATACAACGCTGTTGCAGAAGTGCATAGGGCTTTAAAAAATCCCATCCGCATTCATCGTCAGATCGAAAGATATCAATCTTATGCAGGAGGGGTCTGATTTCTTTGTTACAGTGGAACAAATCAGAGGCGAGGTTATAGAGTACACTTTTTACAATATTTTCCAATTTTGCCGAGCTTATTAAGACAGCAGGAGATGACTTGGTAGAGTCCGACCAAATATTCACACTACGGCAGATCCTGTAGAAAACCCAGTGCAAATGGATACTCACCATCTATTTATCGATTTTAAGGCCACATATATATGACAGCATTTATATAGGCGAGGGGCACAAGCTCTCTTCGCGCTTTCTCTGTTTACGTCAGAGCTACAATGCTACATACGTATGTGGCTTGCTGCATGTCATGTACTAGCATCTTTAGTACTGAAGCGGCAAAAATGGGTTTAGTGGTGAATGAGGGCCAAAGAAATCAAACGAAGAGTTACACGTTCCAACCATTGTTTCTTTGGCCTAAGAAGGCAACTGACTAGTACCTTGCGAAGAAATACTAAGGAGGCTCTATAAGACCCTCATCATCCCAGTCCTAGTCTATGGCGGAAATTTTTCCTTTAATGTTACAATTATATTTGTTGTGCTTATTCCAGACAACGACTACAAAACGGCTTGGAAATCCTTGAGAGACCAATTCGGCAAGGCAAATAAGGAAATGAAAGGCAAGTCGGGACAAGAGGCGCAGGCGACTGAAAGAAAACCATACAAATAATATGAGCAACTTTTGTTCTTAAAAGATAGCCTTGAAACCAGGAAGTATTTAACGAATAAAACCATTTACTAATTTACTAACACTTATATTTTAACGGAAGAACTAGTAACTACGTCACTTGGATGGATGAATCGGGAGCGGCTTTAAATGACACCGTAAGCGAAGATCCTGTTATGTTTTGTGACGTTGATGATCCTTTCGATCTCATGATGGCTCCTTCGACGTCAGCCAACATCCCTCATAACTCCAGCACCAATCCATCTTCTAGTGGTTGTTCGTCTCCAAAAAGGCGTAAGAGCAACTCAAAGGAAGATGACAGCCTAAGTGATTTTTTAACTGGTAGGTATACATTATACAAGCTGAAATAAAAACATCAAACTCCCATGATTGTGATAGCGACAAAGTTTGTTTAAGCCTTTCGGCAATGGCAAAAAAGCCAAATTAACGCCATTTCAAACGCGACAAATCCACCGGAAATTATTGAATGTTTTAGCTGAAGAATTAGATAAAATTGAAATCACAAAGCAATAAAAAATAGAATTATGAACAAATGGTTTTTATTTAAAATGCAGTAATTATTGTGAAAATTTGTTCCTTAAGTGGGAAGCTTCTCGAGGATTATTGTGCGATCGTGAAGGTTGTATGTTAGATAGTGCTTGAACTCTGGTTTTCATCGCCTACAAGATGGTCGGTGTAATTGTAGGGGCATTAACTAGCACGTTTGTTAAGAATTAAGACGTTATGGAGTAAAACCGTCGCTTTGACAATGACATCTACGTTCGAATGTTTCGCATGTACAGTGAGCCTCACAAGTGAGTAAACACCAATGATGTTTTAAATTTTCTTTGGAGATGGGAAACTATTTTTTTTAAATATCTATAAAGTATTTTATCCTGTCGAAATTAAATACGTTTTGTTATTGTTATTTCCTTATCAAACTTTTTACAGATTGTTGGTTTTTTAGACCTGTTTCCAGGCCCTAAAAAAAACTCAAAAGAGCATCGGTGTTTACTCACTTTTAACGCTCATACGGCATACCTAATTCAAAAACGTCAAAATGGCGTCAAACCAATTCTGGGGCGGCGTCCACGCATTCCCAAAATGTTTCACCAGTATAATTTGTTAACAGCGTTAAACTCTTCAGTTTTAACAAATCTGATCAGATTAATTTAAAGTTATTCCCTTTTTTAGTGATCGACTTAAAGTTTTCTGTTTTAAGCGTATAGTATAGACTTCCCCTTTCTCTAGAATATTTTTTGTATTTTCCTTCACAAGCTGTTAAGGTGGGTTTCTACATGTCGGTTGATTGACAAAGTTTGACAGCTCTCGTTTATGTCATTGAAAGACACCACCGTCAGTTCATTTCCACTTATGCCAATTATTGGCAAAAAATAGTTCGTCAGTTGATCAACAATGAAATTTTGACAAGTGTGTTTGTCAATTCACTAAAAGCTATTTCCACTTGCACTGCCAATTTGAATTTGTCATCTCACTGTCAATTGTAAAATTGTGACTTTGAAGTGTTAAAAATATTCTCCGAAAATGTTCGTCTGCAAATAAAATTAAGAAGAAAATTGTTTATATAATAATTGTGCTATTTACTGATAATGGAAACGTAAATATGTATTTAATTTTATTTTGAATTTGTCAAGAAAAACAAATGAAATCTTTTAATTTTTTTTCAGTTCAACAGCGTTAAAAAAAAAGCGAATCGCTCTTGCTTCTTTTGTTGTGTTGGTCGGATGCGAGTTGGAGCTGCAGAAAGAAGAAGAGGAAGTCAGAAAAAGAAGGAAACCTGATTGTTGGATCCAAAATTTGTTTTTGGATCGAGAGCCTTGCGGATATTGCGCAAAACTTTGCAATATGGAGCCGAAATTTTTCAGACGCAAAATGCGTATGAGCAAAACTGACTTCGATTTAATTTTGGAAAGGTTGAAACCATTCATAGCCAAAAAGAACACATTCATGCGAAAAGCGGTGGGACCAGCCGAAAGATTGACTGTAACAATCCGATATTTGGCAACGGGTATAGCATGCAGGTTATGTCGGATGTTTTTCGGTTATCAGCTACGACAGTATAATATAATTTATATTCGTGGTCGGTGGGTGTTGAGGTTTATGACAAGGAATCGTTGCTCTCAGAGCCCAGTATAACCTGGAGCGAACTTGTTGCATCAGAATAGTTGGACTTGGTGTCTGTGTCTGCAAATAAAAAACATAACATTAATTATTAGTTTGCAAAAAATAGCCATTAAATACAAAAATTTCTGTTTTCTTGCAGTTTACATCTATACTGTTGAGGAATGGCGATAGATTGCAAAATCATTTGAAGAACGATGGAATTTTCCTAATTGCATTGGGCCGATTGACGGAAAACATATTAACATCAAAGCACCTCCAAACTGTGGCTCCGAATATTTTAATTATAAAAAAACAAACAGTATCGTTCTTACGCGTGATTGGGATGGAGGAATATTTTCAAAGTTGGTTTCTTAATGCATATTTAATATGTCTATTCAAATATTAACTTTTATTTAATCTTTTTCAGATGCTCTCTCTCGGATATACTTCAGGACAGATCGGGCAATATTCCCCCACCTCAGCCACTTTCAGAAGGACAGGATCCAGTACCGTTTGTAGTTGTGACTGACGATGCTTTTCCTTTAAAGCCATACATAATGAAGCCTTTTGCATTTAGGGCTCAACGAATTCGTTGAAAACGTGTTTGGAATCGCAGCTGCTCGCTTCCGAATTCTTCGTCGAAATATTGATGTGTCCATAGGTAGATCTATAAAATTAGTTTTTGCCATTATGCGCGTTGCACAATATTTTAGTATCGCGAAATAGAGTGGCAGCCATAGAGGTTAATCGCGAAATCGAAGGTCGCGATGGTGAAATTTCAGAAGGAAATTGGCGCGCCGTTCTTCGCCAATAGAATAATTTTACGGATATTGTAAATCGCGGCACTCGTAACAGTGCAAATGGGATTGAAGCCCGAGAAATTTTTAAAAAATTATTTTTCGTTGCCAGAAGGTTTGTTTTAATAAAATATATAAAGTTTTATTTTTGCTTAAAAAATTTATTATTAATTTATATTATGGGGAACTCGAATGGCAATATCGTGCTGTGATGCGTGGCACACAACCAACCGACAAGCATTAAAAAGCAAAAGAAAAACATCCAGATTCGATTCGCGAAGCCTTGAGTCGCTTTTCATCACCCGATCCAACAACAAAGGATTGAGGCGCTTGTATTTGTTTGCAGCCTGCCTGCTTTTGGTATGGCATAACGACTACAATTATTGGCACCCCATCATTCAACAGTGATTTTCTCAATAACCCTTTGTTCGGATAAGTCAATTTATTTTTTATTTTGAATTTGCACATTTTTCTCATATTTCTGTGTCTTTAGTTTGGAGACATTCTTTTCCAGTTCTGTGTTATAAGTGAAAGTAAAATCAAAACGACAAAAAAATCAAAACATCAAAATTTTCAATGTTTTGGTTAAGGACGTATAATTTTGTAAGATTTTTTTTCACTACTTCCTTTTATATTTTTTAATGAAAAATTGCTTTATTTACTATAAGAATGTATTCAATAAGTCGTTTGTAAATATATTTTGTTAAAAATGTTATTGTTTTATTAATAGAAGGATTGCCAATAATTGGGTTAAAAAAAAACTGGGGTTCAATTATTGGCAGGGGGTAGACACCCTAGGCCTAGCTTCCTCGCAACCATTCGTTTGTGTGAGTTTTTGGTTTTGCGACGAATGGAAGGGACCTACAATTTTATGCCGAGTCCGAACGGCTGAATTGAGAAGTTTTTCAGGACAGTCATACTCTCGGAAGTTTGTCAGACGTTCGCGAGAGGTGGCGCAGTAGAAAAAACCTTAAGATGTAATTTGTGTTTTTCCGGGGATCGAACCTGGTATCCCTCGCACAGTAGTCCAGCACACTAACCACTGCGCTACTGTGACCACTATTCATACATATTGCTTAACGGTAAATTTAAGTTGCCTTTTTGTAGTTTTTGGGTTTGCCAATAATTATGTCAGGGTGCCAATAATTGTGGTTTTTTGAAAACTTTTACTAAATTGGTATTTTAAATATATTTTTAATAGCTAAACCGTTATTTATAAAACTTAATTAACGAGGAATTTAATAATTTATACTTCTGTATACAACAGTCTCAAATAACTCTATACCTAAACGAAAATTGTTATAGTTGATCAAAGTTGAAATTTCTCTAGAGGTGCCAATAATTGTAGTCGTTACGCTATGTGCAGAGATAAATTGTATAAATAAATATTACATTCGAAAAAATCTGTTTTTCTTACTTGGTAATTGCAGCGAAGTGCATTCCACTTGAACGTAACCTCTTGTTTTGGGATTTTTAGGGTTTCGGCAATGGAATTCCAGGAATTGCTGTTCATGTCACGGTTTTTATAGAATCTGGAGTTGGAGTCCCAAATGTTCTCGAATTGTTACAATTGCTGGATCAAAGCAACTGAGGACTCCACGCTCCATTCCATGGCTGACTTGCGATTTCGTTTTTTCGTCGTTTCGTCAATTGTGAATTTGAAATCGACAAGTGGAGACCCAGCATTATACTGTACTGATAAAACAGCCTAGTAAGTATGCAGATTGATCAGAGACTTTCGGTAAATTTAGATGTCAGTCGAAGAAAACTTGAAGGTTTCTATGGATGAATATAGTAGGTATTTTGTACAAATATTATGTACATTAATCCGATATTGTAATTATGTATAAGAAAATGAAATGGACATTTACTAAAATGGTCAATTTTTATATTTTTTTTGGTTATTCTGTATTTAATAGTACGATTACACCGCACCTAGATTCATCATTTCGACTAAATGCAGCATTTCAGTCCAAATGTTCAGCATTTCGCCATACATTTTCCAGCATTTCGAAATGTTGAATTTCAGCGAAATGTTGAATTTCATCGCTGCATTTGCAAGTATGTCAAATCGAACAAACCTCATTTTGATGACTTTTGGGCTCACTAACAAAAAAAAACCGCTGTAAAAAAATCCGAGGAGGAATTTTTTGTTGTATTTAATATTATTTATTTAAAATTGTATTTTATATGTCTGAATTATCACTTATATTCATGTTTAGATTAATATAATTATAAAATTAATTCTTTCGGTACAAACCACTTCTGATTTCGAAACATAAAAAACATCAGTCAGAATCAATTCTGGTACTAGCTGTCATTTGAAATGTTGAAGTTTCAATGGGAACGCAAAATTGGATTTCGAAATGTTGTCTGCTGAAATGTTGAATTTAGGTGCGGTGTAAATGTACTATAAGAAACATTATTAAATAGTTTAAGCCAATTGGCCACCCAATTTAGTTAATTTAAATAATTTTTTTCACGGGAAGAACAGAACTCACATAACGAGACATTTTCGGTTATTTTTTTTTTTTTTTTTTAACTGACTCGCCAGAGCGATGTGATGCACGTTGACCTAAAAGATCTATTGTGCTTAAAAATTGTCAGGTTTATGTTTAGGTTAGTAGCGCCTCTACCTTCCTAATGTAGCTGATGATGCATTCAGCAGAGGATTTTCTTAATTCTTCGGTACTTATTACTTCCCTGAAAAATGATTTCCTTCTAATACCATAGAGAGCCGGGCATTCACATATGATATGCTCAGCTGTTTCGTCTTCCTCGAGACATAGTCGGCACTCCGGTGAGTCGACCAAGTGCAATTTGTTTAGGTGATATCGCAGACCGTGGTGACCTGTTAGGTAACCTACTAAATTTTTGATATCGTGCCTGCTTAGATTTAGCAACTTTTTGGCATCGTTTTTGAAAGGCTGTATAGCTTTTTTGGCCTGTCTAAGACCTGGGATGTTCTCCCAATAGGAAATGTTTTTGCTACGTTCCCAGCTGCTTATAGCAGAATTTGTAGCTGATTTGGGGATTGTACAGAAGGGTTCAGGTCCTACAAAAGGGGTTTCCGAGCCTTTTCTGGCTAGTTCATCAGCTTTTTCGTTTCCTTCAATCCCCTTATGGCCGGGGACCCACCATAAACTAGTTTTGTTCCTGGTACTAAGTTTTTGGAGGGAATTGAAGCAGTGTAGTACTGATTTGGAGTTAATAGTTGGTGAGCTAAGGGCTTTTATAGCTGATTGACTGTCCGTGAATATATGGATGTTTGCGCCTTTTATACCTGAGTTTTGTATGAGGTTTGCGCATTCTTTGATGGCATGGAGCTCTGCCTGAAATACACTGGGACTTTTTCCCATTGGTATTGAGACATTTCGATTTGGTCCGTGAATACCAGCTCCTACCCCCGAGTCCATTTTGGAACCATCCGTATACCACTTTAGGCCGTTTTGGCAATTTGGTGGGTTATTGCTAACCCATGCTTCCCTATTTGTGATTTCTGTGGAGAAAAGTTATTTTTTCGTTCGTTCGGTTATTTTTACTGAATATTTTCTTAAAAACGCATCTAATTAATTAAGTACATAAAAAAGGTATGCAATGGGAAAATATTTGATTTAATTATTATTAAATTATTTCATCAAAAACACTAACCACGGTAATGACAACTTTGGGTAACGAAAACGCATGAAACACCTTAACCACATGAAAGAAAAATTACTTCTTTCTGATGTAATTATTATATATGGGCTTATTGCGAAATGTTCGGAAAACAATCAACATATCCCGTTATTAATTTGAAATCCGCTGCCTTGTCCAAATTTTTAATAAACAATAACTAGATATATTTGATATAAATACTGCGTCTATTTTGTTTTAAAAAGACACTAAATTAAGCAATCAATGTTTTAAAAGTAGTTTCTAGTAATTTCTAGTTCTACATAGTCTCAAGACTCTCAAGTGCCTATAAAGTTGACATAGCAATGGGCGGTAAGAAAAACAGTCAAATAAGTCGTTATGTTACGGTTGTTTAAACCGGTAAGTTACAAACAAAAAATTGATAAAAGGAGTCCAAAGGTCGATGTCGGGTAAAATTACAGAATTTAAAAAAAAGTTGTTCATTTAAGTTTTCACCAGTGAGCCTATTTATTATTTTCGTTAAAATATTTGCGGCTTTGGAAAACAATTGCTCGCAGGTAACTAATGTTGCTATTGTTGGGACCACGTCTCTGGCAATACACTATAAATCGGGGAATAGAGGTCTTATTTTCTCCCATACTGTTAATGGATCAACATGAATCGGACTAAGTTTGTGCTTTATTTCATTTCATTTTCATTTCATTTATTTGTACATGGAATCTTTTACATTGGACTTAAGTGAAGTTAAAGTCTATATATAAGTAAAAGTTAAATAATTTAAGTTTAAACAATGATTTATTTATTGGCTTTGCTAATTGTAATTATAAATTAAAATAAAGTAAACTATGCAAGTTAACAATGAAGCATGTTTTAGAAAAAAAAAAATAGAGAAAGTAAGAAGAATATAAACACGAAAAGAAAGATAATAGAAAAGTAAAAGGTACAAAAAAAAAAAAAAAAATCATTTTTAATAGCTTTAAATAGCTGGAAAATTTTAGTTCAAATTTGCTATTATCGTCTGTATGGAGGGCTTTGTTATGTGACTCTGCCTGTCCTCTGTTGCCTCTATTTGCGCTTTGCGTTAAGTATTAAAAAGATAATGTGTTTTTTTAAGAAATCGGGGAATGGAGTTGGAGGCTTCCAGGGTTAATGTATGAGCTACGCAAGGGATGTAAACATTCGAAGTAAATGTGTTGATTAAAGCCTTCTTTATATAAGCCCCATTACTTCTCTGCTATGGCGGCAATTACATTCGACTTCTAAATTCCTCATTGTGAAAGATTTTCCCAGAAAACTTCTAACATTAAAACTATCTGTCCAAATATCAGTCAATTTAGTGCCCTCTATTTCAATTTTCACTTCATTCGACAATTCTCCATTATAAGTTCACTTATTGTTTTTCTGGAAGGCATTTTATAGAATAGTGAATAGAGCAAGATATTTAAGTAGTTACAGAAAATCGATGTCGTTTACGACAGAGATTGGTTGATAGTCCTTGCATATCATTGCAATTATTCTGTTGATTAACTCCCAGTGTTTTGTGCCGTTTTATAATTCATAAATGAATAATAAAATATAATATGTTCTGGTTCCGAAATGGAAACAGCACAAATCGAAAGTGATTAGGGGAGATAGTGGGGCACATTAAAACACTTTTTGCTTTGAGGTCTTATAAAATCCTATGTGTTTAAATTTATTGGCCTGTAAAGTATTCTCATTTTAAGAAATGCAAATAAACTTTGATTTGGACAAATAACTACGTAGATTTAGTAAAGCGTATAATTTATTTTTATTTAAAAACGAAGTAGGTCCTTATGTTCAAAGGTCCCCCTCATGCTGAGCAGTTTTGAACAAGGCTGGGGCACTTTTGAACGGCGGTAGATATATGTAATTGCTTTTGGCAGCTAATAAGCTACTACAACTAGAAGCCTTGTATTTTTTTAATAAAATAAATAAACTTTATTTTTTCAATAAAAAAAAAAACGACTTAACAGAAGCAAACTCAAATTCACAAAGTACAAAATATTTTACAAATGACTGAAGAAACTTTATAAAAACAAAAATGAGTTAGCTGTACAAGAATTTCGGTGTTCTCGATGTTCCCGGAACGTTGATTGGTGGTGGTAGCTTAGCTTTCTTTTTCATTGCCACTTACAGACCACTAGTTCAAACGTGCCCCTATAAGTCAAGCAAAACAAATGTACTTAAATAATTATATTTTTCATATTTCTTAACAACGTACTTTTATACGGTTTCAAATGAACTCAAAGATATATTTTAAACAAAAAGAAAAACTCACCATAAAATGTCTCTGAATTATTGTTTGAGAGAATTACATTAACAACAACTCGTAGACACAGTCACTTTGGTAGGAATGATAGCTATTTCGAACTACACCACTAATTCATCATCAGACTCCTTTAAGTGATTGTTTGAATAGTTTTGAATTCTGACAGTCAATTCTCCGTATATATCCACTTGGGAAGACATTTCTGTTTTCCCCTGTCAGGAAGTGAACTTGCACCTCGATTTTCTCAATTGACCAAGTGACTACCACTTGCGCTAATTGAGCGACGAATACAAGCCCGCCAACTGGTGATTAGAACGGAGGAGAAGACCAACCTCTGTGCGTTGTTGTTGCTACGAGGTGTTTTTGTTTATTGTCGTTCTCTCGGTTTTCTTCACCTCTTCCTCTCTTTTTTTCCCGCACGCTGTGAGATTTTTCAACAGATTCATACGAGTAGAGAAGTATTATTGGGAAGAATTCGTTGGCTAATACCCAGGCCATGGTTTTTTGTTATAAAATATTTAGCTACACTCTTACAAATAGAAAAACTAAAATATAAAAAATATTTTTTAAATGTTGTCTTATTAGTAATGTTCAAAAGGCATCAACGGTGTCCCAGTCTCCCCTCTGAATTTTGGTTGACAAATTAACGTCATTTATAATATAACACAATCGATAACATTTAAAGCAATCGTAGATTGGTAGCACGATTTTTATCTGGGCTAAATCATAAGCCCCGATGATTATCCGGGCTAACGAATCCTATATAGGATTGCGTATTTGTATGGAAAACTTGCTAAGCCCATATAAGATTGCAAAAAAAAACCGCATAATATCGAAATAGCTTTTATCTGAATGTAGAGGCAAAAAGGCCTTGTCGATACTTTGAAACCCTCAACTGCATACAAGTCATGCAATATGTTAGGTATGTGAGTTAGTTTTGATTAGGCGCTGGGCCATGATCTCGTCGTTAATTCGAACTGACGGCTCTATATAACCAAGCACTCTTTATCTATCTTTCAGTGCCAAGTATACTAAATGAGTAATGCCTACTACTGTAGCCCTAGAGTAAAGCTTTTGGCAAATGGTGGCTGTTAATTTACCAGTGGTTCGCCCATTTCTATAAATAACTATAGTACAACGGTTAAGCCTAAATAAAGCTTATGACTTCAAAAGGCCGCTGGAATTGGAGCCCTTCATTTTAGACTGACACACGAAATCAGCATGCTTGACATCCATATCAAATTGTATTATTTTGTTTCATAGCTCAGTATAAGGCTCATAGAATGTGGGTCCAGATCGTTGAAGGCCATTGACAAGCTACTCAACCAACTGCCCTGAATTCTGAATATGGCAGCAACCGACCCGACTACACAACGGCCAAACTTAATTTCAATAAAACCATCAAAGTTTATTTCCCAACTATTAGGGTCTACCACTACCTCCCAACAGAAAACTCGAGGTTGAGCAATCTAGCTTTGAGGAAGCCTTTCCAAAAGACGACTTAATTTACACAAACCATTTGAAAACTGGAGGAATCCTTGCTCTCCCATTTAGATTAAGGGAGCAATAAAGAATGCTAACCAAAGCTCCTGATCCTAACCATTGTATTTAATTTATCTTTAATATCGCCACTATTCGACCCCACTGATGAATTGGTAAGAGTTCAAGTAGTTACCAGTTCCCCGTATACGATAAAATGTGTATGCTAATAGCAACACGTGTTTGCTTTAGCTGGCAGGGAGGCATAAAGAACTATGCGCTTAGAAAGAAGTAAACAACCGAAGAGGTAGGTACAAGAATAAAAAAAATCCTCATTCCGTATTTGGAATATGTGTTCATGTATACGTATACATCATAATAATAAGAGGTGGAGGTTGTTGTGTTTGTTTTTGTTTTTTATCCAAAGGTCGCTTGTGGGGAATACCCCACATGAATACGAAAACCCTTCTTAAGTCGTTTGGGTTAGAAGTGAAGGCAGCAATCAAGCCTAGTGTGAGATGCATACAAAATTGGAGAAGCGCACACAAGTGGCCGTATACGAGATGTTGAGATAAAGAGAATTTATCCGCCTCAGTGCGGGAGCACGTTCTAACTTTCCCACAGAATTCCCACATGCCGAGCAGGCGCGCAGACACTTGGTTGTGCGCTAGCTGGCAAGCGTTGAAGTTGATGGATACTTTGATGTGATGACACGAACACGGATAATGGCGCTGGCATGCATACAGTTAGGGTATTTTTGGTATAATGAGGGTCAGACAGAAGAGGGAATTTCAGGGTTGGGAAACGTTTGAATTTTTGAAAAGGGAACAACGTAGTCTTGCATCCATGGTTGGCAAAGATTCATATTGCAGTTTGGTATTGCATAAGTGCATTCATGAAGTGAAAAGATATTCATATTTGTACTAAAATGGTTTTTGTGTTTCGGAGCTTCCATAATTCATACACCATACCCATTCCAAGAAATGTGAACCTAACTAAGCCTTCACCAGTGTATCGAAGGATTGCAGATAGGTGTTAATTGTGGGCTTAGATTAGTGTAAATTGGACATATAACAAGAAGCGAGTTGAAAAGCAATGAGGAATCTCCTATTAGTCGAACTGCTAATCTCGGTATTTTATCAAGTAAATTAAGTAGGACTTCTAGATCCGCATTTGGGAGAAATATTCGAGCTTGCAAGGTCTAATCAAAGTACTGGAGAAGGAGGAGTTGCTTTGCGCTGAACTAGGTACCTCTTTGCTCCATACTGGAGGTCACTGATCTTCTCATGTTAGACTTGTGTTCCCGCCATTTTATTTTCGAATTGACTGTGACTCCGATAAGGTGCATGGACTCCGAGATTGTACAGCCGATGAAAATTGTCTTTACAACAAGCACTACCTTAGCACTACCTACAACCTATATAACTGTATATATAGTTATAACAGTATAAATACATAAATATTACTAAACGGTGACCATGACCACTTCAACTGGCAGTCTTGAAAGATTCTTATGAAGATCCTCTTATCTAAATTTACTTAAAACTGAGAATATGAAATTTAAATTCATCTTTTTCAAGATTGCAGGAAGCCACTGAAAATTTTCCTCAAATGGGTACGTGAATAGCTATTTAAAAAATTTATTTTTTTAGAGTTCTGGATAGCTGGACAAGAGTTCTAGAGTAAAATAAACAAGCATTTTTTTCCGAATAAAAACAAAAAAAGTTATAGAACTCGAAACATTGTCAAAAATTGCAAAAAAAATATTTTTGTATAGTTCGCATAAGTTTGAGCTCTATTTAGTTAGATTAGAGTTCTGGATAGTTGTTCCAGTGAGTTCTCATGACTTCTACAGTGACGAAAAGTGCTCAAAAAACTCTATAATACTCTCGTATAACAAAACCTTCGAAGTCCAAATCCAAAAAAGTTAGAAGCAAAAGTTGCAAAATTCAATAAAAAAATATAGGTATTATACACTCCGCCACTTGATTAGGAACAGGCAGTTTTTTGTTTTAATTTTACGATATTTTTCAAACCCTTTGCTAATCTGGGAAAAACCAATTGCAGAAGGAATGAGGGATATATTATGTTTATATTGTAAAAAGAAAAATGGGATTGTTGTGGTATACGCATTCTATATCAATGATGTACTGCTGGCAATACCGAATGTAATAGATCATGTTCATGTCAATAAAACTGTCGCTACCAACTTCAGATCGTAGCCAGACATCACACATAGTAAACGTGTTTCAATCAATTGCTTTTTCCAGATTATAATATAGATAATCTTAACATGGTGGCAGCGGTAAAAGTAATCTAAGAAAATCAACAAAATCCTATAATTAATCAAACATTAAAGCTACGGATTTAATAACTGGTGCGTATCTCAAGTATATTTTATAAATATATATATAAAAAAAAAAAGCAATAGCGATGATATCACTTCCGACTCCATCACCAATTTCTTGGGGCAATGAGGGAAAATTGGAAGAGTTTCGAAAATTTCGAGCAGCGTTCGAAAATTACGAGATTGCTACAGGACTAAATGATAAGACCGATAAAGTGCGAGTAGCCAGCCTTCTCACTTGCATTGGTCCTGAGGGAATCCACTTATTCAATTTTTTTGCCTCTTACATCCGAGCAAAAGGGTACGGCTAAAGGTATATGCGACGGAATAGAAGCTCACTTGAAGCCTCTTACTAATATCATTTTCGAGCGATACGTATTTAACATAGCTATCCAAAAAGACGACGAAAGTGTAGAGCATTTCATCTTCCGACTTAGAGAGCTTGTCAAATCTTGTGAATATGGAACCTTCGAAGACCAATTCGTTAGGGATAGAATAGTTGTAGGCATCAAGGACAAACGACTAAGAAGAAAAATGCTAGATACGAAAGATTTAACATTGGACACGGCAATCTGTTTGTGTAAACAGTCGACGACAACAGACATGCATTTAGATCGCATAGATCAAGTTTTACAAGAGGTCGTAGTGAACAAAATCTCTGCTAAAAAAGACGAACGACCAGAGCAAATTATTAGTAAATGCTACTACTGTGGGGGCTCACATCGCCGTAATAAGAAATCATGTCCTGCTTTTGGCGAGAAATGTTCAGCGTGTGGAAAACTGAATCATTTTAAGAAAATGTGTAAGTCAGGAGTAGCTGGTAAAAGCCCTGTAGAAAAAACCACATCACGAACTAGAAAAAGCAGCGACAAAAACAATCGTAAAAAAAATCATCGTGTACTAACAGCGCAAAAAGACTATTCATCGGATGACTCGTCAAATGGAACCGAGTATGTCTCAATAGTAGAAGCACCGCAATCTGTAAATGGTAAAATGACAGCCAATATATGCTTCATTATCGGTGAAAATAAAGTTTATGAAAACTGTCAGCTTGATACGGGAGCATCCACCAATGTTATGGGCTTCAAAAATTTACAGCTCATACTTGGAAACCAGAGACCGAAATTGAAAACTACGCATATAAGACTAAAATCCTTTGGTGGTAATATTATTAAACCAATCGGTGCAGCAGGTCTGAAATGCGAACACGAAGGCAACATTGTGAACTTACTCTTTCAAATAGTTCCATTCGAGCAGAGACCCTTGCTTTCAGCAAACACATGCAGCGTTCTCAATTTGGTACGAATACAACAAATAGTTAAGGTAGAACCTAAAAAGAAAACTGGGAACAAAGACAAGGTGTCTTCATTCGCAAGCGAGCTATTGAAGAAGTACAGCGACGTGTTTGAAGGCGACGGTAAACTGCCCGGTGAGGTAAAGCTGAATGTAGACAAAAATGTAAAGCCAATTCAACAAAGACCAAGACGAATTCCTGTACTTTTAAAAAAAGACCTACAAAAGGAGTTGAACAACTTGGAAAATCGCGGTATTATAGAAAAAGTGAATGAACCATCAGAGTGGATCTCAAACATATTGCTTGTAAAAAGAAACGCAAAGCTACGCATTTGTTTAGATCCGCATCACCTCAATTTGGCATTAAGGCGTGAACATTACCAGACTACCACAGTAGATGAAATTTTACCAGAACTGACAAGGGCCAAAGTATTTTCAACCCTAGATGCGAAAAATGGGTTTTGGCAATGTCAACTCGATAAAGAATCACGGAAACTAACAACATTCTGGACGCCAGAAGGAAGGTATCGTTGGATAAGAATGCCATTTGGTATTTCACCTGCACCTGAAATATACCAAAAACGACAGCAGCAAGTGTTACACGGCTTAAAAGGCATAGAAGTGATAGCTGACGACATACTGGTATATGGCTGTGGAGAAACTCAGAAAGAAGCTGAAATAGACCACGATAAGAATTTGAAAAATTTGCTCCAGAGATGCAGAGAAACAAATTTAAAGCTCAACCAATCCAAAGCCAAAATAAAACTGGATAGCGTTCCTTTTTATGGACACATATTAACTTCCGGCGGACTTAAAGCTGATCCAGGTAAGATACGAGCAATTTTAAATTTAAAAGCACCCCAATCGGCAAAAGAAGCACAAAGCTTGGTCGGCTTCTGCGTTTATTTAGCAAAATTTCTACCAGGTTTGTCAACAGTCATTGAGCCAATCCGCAAAATTTCTAAAAACGAAGAAGAATTTTCCTGGAATGAACCACAAAAATATTCATTCGAAAAGCTGAAAAAACTGATCACAAATCCACCAGTACTTAAATTTTACGACTCTACGAAAGAAGTGACAATTCAATGCGACGCAAGCGGAACTGGTCTAGGCGCATGTCTTATGCAAGAAGGACAACCCGTAATGTATGCATCTCGTTCTTTAACATCGACTGAACGACGATATGCACAAATCGAGAAAGAGTGCTTGGCGATCCTTTTTTCTTGTAAAAGATTTGATAAATATTTATGCGGAAAAGAACAAATAATAATACAAACCGATCACAAACCACTGCTTACAATATTTAACACGGATCTGTTAAAAGCTTCTAAGCGAATCCAACGAATGTTACTTAGCCTGCAGCGATATCACTTAACACTAACCTTCGTAAAAGGAAAAGAAATGTATATAGCAGATCTATTGTTCAGGTATGTCGATCACAGTGATAATTCTCCAGAAAAAGATGTTTATGAAGAGGAAGTGTATGAAATCGACAACATTTTCAAAGAAATTGCAAACGTAGACATAACAGCTGAAATAGATCTCGATGACGTTCAAATGGAGGAAATAAGACTGAAGACATCAACCGATAAGCAATTATGTATGCTCAAAGAGTTTTGTATACGCGGCTGGCCAGAAAATAAACACGATATACCATTCGAACTTCTACCGTTTTGGAGCTATAGGGATGAAATCATTTCTCAAAAGGGTATAGTCATGAGAAACAATCGCTTAATAATTCCTTCTTCCCTTAGAAAGGAAATGATTAGGAAGATTCACTTGGGACATCCCGGAAGAGACCAATGCATAAGAAGAGCTCGAGACACTGTATTTTGGCCAAGTATAAATAGTCAAATCCAGCAAGAAGTATCTACGTGCATAACATGTGCAGAAAACGCGAACTGCCAGCAGAAACAGCCACTACAGTCAACGGAGATACCAAAGTTACCATTCGAGAGGGTCGCTGTAGATATCTGCGAGGTTCCGGGAATGAACCAAAAGAAAATCAACTTATTAGTAACTGTGGATTACTACTCCGATTATATAGAAGTCGATTTCTTAACATCCATGACCGCAGGTGAAGTAATCAATTGCTGCAAGCGCAACTTCAGTCGGCATGGAATTCCAAAAATTGTTGTATCGGACTGTGGAGCGCAATTCACCAGTCAACAGTTTCGGACGTTTAGCAAGGAATGGGGCTTCAAATTGTCGATGTCGTCTCCATATCACCATCAAGCTAATGGAAAAGCAGAATCAGCAGTGAAAATAATAAAAAGGATCTACAAACGCAGCATGAAAACGAATGAAGATTTCTGGAAAGCTCTTTGTGAACACCGCAACACAAGCAAATCCGATTTGCCAAGTCCAGCACAAAGATTGTTTTCGAGGCGTTTGCGAACATCTATTCCAACAGCTAAGAACAATTTAGAACCAGAAGTTCAGAAAAGTATCCCGCAGAAGATCTCTAAGAAAAGACAACAAATTAAGAAATACTATGACACAACAGCTAAATCATTACCACCTATTGAAGTCGGAAAAGATGTGTACTTTCAAAAGCAACCAGAATCGAGTACAACTTGGACATCAGGACGAGTGCTAGAAAATCTTTCATCACGGTCATGTATCATCGATAAAGATGGGAGCCAGTATCGAAGAAACCGAATAAACGTAAAACCAATGAACAAAAATCCAAACACAATTGAAGAAAACGTGAACGAGATACCGAAAGAAAATACATCTACAGCAGACCATTTACAAAACAAAAACAACAAAGAAGACGAAAACCACGAAAACAACGCCAATCCGATAGATACAGATAATTCACAGGTAAATCGATCCGAATCTACAGCTTCATCTATTACACCTATTCCAACACAATCAGCTGAGCGATTTGACAACACAGCGACAGCAACAGCAATCGTTAGAAAGTCAACAAGAACGAAAGTGTTGCCGAGTAAGTTTAATGATTTTGAATTACTTACCTTTGTAGTAACTTAATGTAAAGTATTGCCGTACAAATTCTTTTATTACCTAAGTGAAGTTCCTATTTTAATTATTAATTAAATTTATATCTTTTGAGTTATGTTTACATTAATCATGAATTCGTTTAAACACAATATTAATTAAAGTTATTTCTTATAAGTTATGTTAGTTCTAATTAAGAATTTTGTTAAAAAAAAAAAAAAAAAAAAAAAAGAGAAATACGTAATAAGAATAATACCTACCAGTAAAAAGGTATAATTAAATTTATTTATTTTGAGTTATGTATATAATAATCCTGAATTCCTTTAAAACAATATTAATTTAAAAAGTTAGTTTTAATAATAACAATAATACAGTTCAAATGTTAAAATGAATTAATTTCTTTTGAATTAAGTATACATTATTCTTTATTCATGAATTCGTTTAAAGACAATATTAATTTAATAACAAGTTAGTAAGAAGAAAATGTTAATTTTTGTTTTTTCAAAATAAGAAGGATGTTGTGGTATACGCATTCTATATCAATGATGTACTGCTGGCAATACCGAATGTAATAGATCATGTTCATGACAATAAAACTGTCGCTACCAACTTCAGATCGTAGCCAGACATCACACATAGTAAACGTGTTTCAATCAATTGCTTTTTCCAGATTATAATATAGATAATCTTAACAGGGATTAAGTTCATAAATGTAACTTTTATGACACTTTTCCCAAAAGAATCATAAAATTGACCTGTTTTGTTCGTGCCACTGGATTAGTAACAGTAGTTAAATCTACCTGTTACCATGTTTTAAATCAAATAAAAGGATACTTTGAGTATTAGAGAGCTTAGTTTAAGTAATAATTTCATACAATCCACAACTATGGGTAAAGGAAAGACATTAACCAAGGAGGAAATAGGCCAAATTCGAGCTTACCGGGCACAAGGACAATCCATCCGTTTCATAGCCAGCAAGATTGGAAGAGGCGCCACTGTTGTTAACAGCTTTATTAAGGACCCTGAGAACTATGGAAAAAACCGCAAAGGAAGAGTCAGCAAAGCAATAACATGTCAGGAAAGGCGGGCGATACTGAGATCTGCTTCAAGTTCAAGGATCTCAAGGCTATAATTAAGGCAGAAACTGGAGTTACAGCCAGCAGATCGACTGTTCATCGCGTTATACAGAAGGCCAGCCATATTGGCCATGAAAAAATTAAGAGGAAACCACCATTGAATGCGGCACGTAAGATCCATCGCCTTGAGTTTGCAACAAGTGTGACAGGTGGAATCGAGAGTCGCATACCTTCGTTTTTTCTGATGAAAAAAAATTTAATTTGGACGGACCTGATGGATACAGCTGTTTAACGGCAGTTTAACAGGTCCCTAACAGATGTTAAACAGCTGTATCCATCAGGTTGGGCCAAATTAACAGCTGTTTAACAGCTCCCAAACAGCTGTCGCATGACTCTCGATTCCACCTGTCACACTTGTCACATACTCTACCCTCCTCAGCCGTGATCGTAAGAAAGGGATCCCTACGTTATCTCCTTTTCCAAAATCCCTTATTGGACATAATCTCCCATTTTTTTATCTTTTTTTCCAAAATCTTCCGGGACGAAATCCCCTATGCCAATAAACATACTTATTAAATCCCTAGTTAAAATCCCCTGTTACACAGTTTAGAATCTATCCATTTTTTAAACGCGTAATTTTGGCAGTAAAATTAAGCAAACAACATAATATAAACTTTGCATATACCAATTTCGCACATATACCGCATATCTGACAGTAAACCCAAGCAGGGGGGTTGCATACGTATCTCACTCTGTCGCGCGACAGAATGAATAACACTAAATTTAAAACAGGGAGATTTTGTCCCGCGGGGATTTTCTCTCAGGGTCTTTTGGAGTAAGGGATTCCAGCACAGGGGATTATAGAATAGGGGATTTTGGAAAGGGGATTTTGGAAAAGGAGATATCATCACCAACCCCGTAAGAAAGAAGAAATGAAGATTAGCCACCCAGTAGACCAAAGGCCGTGGGAGTACCGAAAACATAGTCTCGGCAACCGAGGGCCCATTGTGTATACATATACCTATAAGGGGTGGGCCATCTAGTGGTTTCTTTTTAAATCATAGGTTATTTTGACACTGACTGTTTCCCGCTCGAAATCTTAATAGAAAGTCAGTTTCATACCTCCAAGGAACGAAATGAGTCGCTTTATGCTTGAACAACGTTGGGAAATATGGACAACTTAACTTATTTCAAAGTGAGTGAGTGCTATGTAGCCCAAACAGAGCGATTTTTGAAAAGAAGTTTCGAAATGAAGCACCCACCGCACCCGCTGTACGCAAGTTATGCGAAATGTTCGTGAGACTGGTATGTTAGTAGACAACACTCATGGTCCCCGTCGTCGTACGGTGCGAACAGACCAGAATGTTGAGTGGTGGCATCATTGGACCATTTTTCTTCGAAAATGAAAGCAGGAAACAACATTTCGGTCAACAGTGGGCGTTACAGAGCCATTTTACCCAATTTTTTTTTTTAACTGAAGATTAGGACACTGATTTTGACGACCTTTGGTTCATGCAGGATGGCGCGCCATGCCACAATCGATCTTTTGCGCACCATCAAATTCCCAAATCATGTTATCACAGCCTTCTTGGCGATGTCAATTGGCCGCCTCGGAGCTGCGATTTAACCCCTTTGGGAAACCGTGAAGGACTGATGTTATGCCAACAATCCGAAAACGATTCAAGTACTTAAGGCCAATATCATCCAAGCAATCTGTGAGCTACAGCCCGAAACCATCAACATAAGGTCTTGGAAAATTGGAGTGACAGAATACGCTACTGCGAAGACCGCAGAGGCAGTCACTGTTCCATAATTAATGGGAACGTTTGCTCTTACTAATAAAACTATAATACATGGGAAAAAAAATAATTTTATTCATTTTATTGCATTTTTTAAAAGAAACTTGTATTTGGCCCATACTTTACATGCTTGTAAGCACTGTCCATTTCGTCTGATGAATTCTTGCCACGATGACAAAGACGGGGTTGTATTAATTCAGCTCTCTAAAGGAAAGTTTATATAGAGGATGGATCAGGAAACACTAATCAAAGGAGGAAGCTTCAGGTGTAAATAGCTGACTTTGATGTACCCAAAACCCTATTTATTGGCACTAATTGTCTGGTTCAAAGTATTTCGCGGGATTGGACATGGAGGCCTATTTAATAAATTTCTAATAAATTTGAGAAAATCGAAAACAGCGGGAGATTGCTCAGTAGGTAACGTGGAAGATCAACGCTCTCAGCTCTAAAGTTTAAAACTACAATTAAATTGTACATATCCTGATGCTCCCTTCTGCAGTATTAGTTAGGAGTCCTGGTCCTGCTGCACACACACAGTTCCTAAAAAGTGCATAGTTATATTAATTTGGGCGAGTGCACAAGAAACATTCTTTATAATCTGACGAATCTGAGCAAAGCTGTGTTGTCCCAAACATTAAGATAACCTGGGCTCTCATTCCATAAGTATGAAAAAAAAAATTGGAAACTATAAGAAGACGGAGACAATCAAGAGACGAATCCAATCCATTATCCTTTACAACCGAAATGTAAGTAGTAAGTACATTCATAATAAACTCTATTTTATTGTTATTTGAATAAGTTAAATCTTCTTTAAATCATCGCAGATTTGTTCAACGCTTTCGTCTATCAAAAGAATCATTTTTGATGGTGTTGGAAGCAATAAACTTGTCAGACGGTTGTCGTAAAACAATAAACATACATACATTCCCCCAATACTAAGGCTCGCGGCTACGCTGAAGATTCTTGGTGGAGGAGGTTACCAGTGGTTGACAGATGACAGGTAACAATTTTGGAGTCGCTATGTTGAAAATAACGTTCTGGCAATAGAGAACGAAGATTTGGCAATTTCAAGTACTGCATTGAATAATTCGCAAGCTGGAAGTGGCAACAACCAGATGAAGCAGTTGGCGCTGGCAAAAAAGGGGAGAAATTAAAAATTCACTATCCATTTAACAATTTATTGAAGTCGATTTTCTTTAAAAACATAACAAAAACAATATATGTACTCCAAAACTTATAACAAAAAAATTATTTCCTAATAATATTAAAAAAATATATATGTACATACCTATTTAACGCATATAAGTAAGAAACGCTACGAAATTACCGTGCTCCTTCCAATATTAATCTGTACAAAATTAAACTCTTATTAAGAAAAACGCTTTTAAGAAAAAAAAAACTGATATTAGAAACTTTTTTCTTACACCAAAATCTATAACGCTATACAAAAAAACACGGTTAAAAGAATGACAAGAAAGAGGAAAACTATGAGCTAACTGAAAAAGAACAACGAATTAATATATAGGAAGCGCGTACTTTCTATTAAAGCAATATTTGAAAAGTGGCGAGTACCGTTACAAGCTGTTAAAGAAATTCTTTTTAAAGGGCGGGAAGAATCAACTGTTCATAACAAAATAGATGTATATTTTTGTTCAACATCTTAATATGTACTTATGTACACAATTTAATACTGTTTTTTTAATACATTCGTTTGTAGGTACCTTCATACTCATGCTGTGAATTGCTTGTGGTTTTTGCTATTTATTTTTTCTTGGTTTTATTAAATAATTTATTTAAATGTACAGCCTTTTGTTTTTCTCCAATTTTTAGATCGGTTATACTTTTTTTTTGTTATATCCATTGTATAAGAACTTTTTTCTTATACCCGTTTTTATCATATAAGAATAAAACGGATATAAGAACATTTTTTATCGGCGTTTTTGTATTTTCTTATAACCGTATATCACTTCTTCATCACTTTATCGCTGTTTTCTTTCAGCGATTTCGTTCCTTTTTTTAGGTATAGCAATTACTTCCGCGTTGAAGACTGCTTCCTGCTGATTCCGCTCCTTCAGAATTGCTATCATACCTATTGTTTTGGAATGCCGTATTTCCATCTGAATTTTTAAAATTTGCTCTGCCGCCAGGTTCTCCTTAGCACGTTTAGGGACTAGGGAGGCTTAGTTGCGAGGTACAGGGAGCATTGTTCGGACATGAATTTCCGTACACGAAGACAAAATACCTATACATAATGAATTATATATTCAGAATATATTTGTAGGTATATATCGCACTTACCTCTTGCGAACATTTGAGGTCTCTTCCTTCGCTTCGTGAAGCAGTATTGGACTTTCGAGCAGACTTATGTCTTCTAGGTGTTCTTCTTCTTCGAACTCCTCAATTTCCACCTTTGGAGTAACGCCAAGAACTGCAGACCAGCTATCCGACACTGCTGAACGAAGCGAAGTCATCTCTATGAATTTTTCCTGCTCCGAGATGTATATAAATTTTGCAGGTCCACCCCCTGAATTTTTTATTAACATGAAATTCTGCCTGCATTTTTTTTGCCCTATATGGAATCATCCCACATTTTGTTTATTTGACCTTAATGGAATAGACTCAATGTAAGTAATTAGTACAAAACAAAATGGAAATATAGTTTTGCAATTACCTACCTTCCTCCAAGCCGCCACGTTTTTAGTGGGCAACACATCCGCATTTAGAACTCAGCCAATTCATCCCACATTTTGTTTACTTGAGCTTTTCCTTGGACGGAATTGGGCTTGTAGCCCTTTGCTAAGTCCGGATGCAATTCCATGAAGTCAATTAAAATTGACATCTGCTTCGGAGTAACTGACCTAATATTATGTAATGTAATAACAAAGATTAATGAATGTACTTACATTTTGCATTTGTACCTACCTAATAATTTAATTTTAGCGCCAACACAACAATAAAACCCGAAATAGTTTGTCAAATGTCATTTATGACAATTACGATGACGTCTAGTGCTTATTTCTACTACAGTTTATGAGCTTCTGAAGGGTAACGAAAGTTCTCAAACATTGTGCAAAATAAACGATAGACGACACGATATGGTGATAGAGTTTCGTGAAGCAAATAAAAGACGATCTTGTGTTTTATATTATACGATATTTTATGGAATTTGCAAGCTATATATAGCAGTTGCATCTAGCTTTCCACTGATTTTTGCAATTCGGTGAGCTCTATAGAAAGAGTTATAGTAACGGTTTTCGTTAATATTGTAAACAACTATAGGTACAAGAAAAACAACTGGCCCCACCGTTGAGCAATATCAGCTCAAAACCAGTAAGACAATTATCTTCGACTATGCCGAAGCTCAAATACCCGGTACTATATTATTGTAAAATAAAAAAAATATTTTAGTATTAAAAAATTATATATTTGTATGGGAGGTATGGGTACTTTTTATTCGACCAAGCTCATTTTTTGTCAAAAATGTTTAAATATTATTAAAACAATATGTGCAAAGTTTAAACTTGCTATCTTTACTGTAGCTATTTAAATTTAATTTTTAACATAAAAAGCTATATAAATCTGATATTTTTGTATGGGAGGTAGTAGTAGTTTTCATCCGATCTTGCTCATCTTCGAACTTAGCCTCAGTTTGGTGGATAAAAGCTTACATACCAAATTTCAAGTCGATAGCTCTTAAATTACGGCCGTAATCGTGCGGACAGACAGACGGACAGACGGACAGACAGACGGACATCGCTAGATCGACTAAGAAAGTGATGCTGATCAATAATATATATAGTTTGTCATACCTACAACGCCTCCTTATGGGCGTTACAAATGGAATGACAAAGTGAATATACCCTCACCACAGTGTGGTACCGGGTATAAAAATCACAATGGCTATTACACAACATTCGGCAAACTACATCCGGTTTGTTTAAGCATTCGGACGAGACGAGGTAATACTTAACGTATATTGGAAAACACTGATGTATTCTCTCTATTTGAGGTGTCTAATAATGCTTACTTGTGATAATGAGCTATACTACAGAGGCTGCAGATCTTTATTTTTAAATTTGCCTCTCTCAATAACCACCAATCGGAACAGCGTTTGGGCTAGAATGCATCCTTGTCGAACACCACTTTGAATCTCAAATTCCTCTGACAAGTGACAGCCGTCCCCTATGAACAACTTGACACTTTGAACAATCATTTTGCATAGAAATGCAGCGCAATGCATTAATTCGAATGTAATTGCCATACCGACAGGGTATATTCACTCCAATCAAAGCTTCCCGTGTTAATCGCGTGCACGTCTACCTAACTACAACACATCGATTTTCTGCTTTGATTTTATTAAAGTCTCCCACTCAAAGGTTGCGCGGCTTAAACAAAAATTCCACATCCACTACTCTACACCTTACCTTCCTCGCTCATTGTTTGCAAAGAAACGATCTTGCACTTCCTCCTCATTACACCTTCAAGTTGGCCCGAAAAAGAAAACAAAAATCGCCGGCACGATAACTGATGATTATATTGCTATACACGAAATGGAAGGATGTTAAACCAAACGAAAAGTGAATGACTCTATAGCCTCTTTGCTTCTTGGGGCATACGAAGACGAGTCGCTTCAACTACCATAACCAACCAACCCATCGGTAGCATAAAAAGGTGGTGGCCCCAAATTACACGTTCGAACGGATTATGCATTCAGGAGGAGTGTACGGATTTCTTTTGTTTCGAAAACTTTCCCAGGCAATCAGTCGGATGACTGAAGCCTGGGACTCGTTTTTACTTTTATCTCTGTCTGATCGTCATTTTCTCCCCTGTTTCTTTTAACTAATTCGTTTCATCCGGGATTATGAGTTGCCGCTTGCCGCATACCATTTTTTGTACGACTCCCCTTTAACGATTGAGAAAGGGTCAGTCAATTGTGTTGCACGATTAAATTGGAGCGTATCTAAGGTGAAGAAATGCCTTGAAGAGTGGAAGATTGTCGATTGTTAAAAAGGGTTAAATTTTTTTCCATCTCAGATATAGGTAAGATGCTGTGTTCTTGGAAATTAATCTTATTATGATGGTTTGGACCACCCAACTAAAAACAAATCTCTTCCTGAACTCTACAAAGCAACTATTAGGCCTGTGCCGATCACGCACATTTAAATATGAGTGCGTATTCATATCGCGTAGTAAAGCCCGAACCGAACGTCACATTAGATCAGAGATAATGAACGCCGAGGATGACCCACGTTAATTATCATTGTGCTACTTAACCGCGATCAGTTATCTCATGGGCATGACAAGAGAAGCAGGAAAAAACCAACATACTGTTCTATCTACGAAAGCTTTAGAGAAGCAACAAAATCTGCCTCAAGCTAAAGGCCAAATTTATTCTTAAACCGTGGGAAAACAAATTTACATAAGGTGCCAAAAATCGAACAACCGCGTCACGAAAGACAGACCAAGGCTTTGTGTATAGACACAGAGAGAGTGACGACAGCTTTAACCTCTACGATTTCGAAGAATCAGTTTGATTGTACATATGTATTTATCTTATTGCTAAGTTTTAAATTTACCTATTTCCGAAAAATCCCCATGACAATTAAAATTGAATTGGTCAGACGAATTATTTATTTGCAGCATTGGTTCGAATGACGAATCTTTCGCGGTAGCTTGTAGGTACGTTGTGTTTTAGTGTTCAGGTGGTAGGCCTGCTTACAGAGCAAGATATAAGGTGTTTTACATATACGCGTATATGCGTTCGTCAGGAATGTCAAAGTTAGACCATGACACTGTGGATTCGTCCATATAGAGATGACTCCTTTATATATATGTAACTAGCATTTATCCGCGGCTTCGATCCCTTTACAGAATGACCCAGTGAGTATGCGAATATCCTTGCGGTTCAGTCCGATCATGAATTTGGATCTCTTTTTGCTCACTTCTGGCCATAATTCTTTTGCATGCCTGCAGGTGTTGAGATTGTTCCAGCTTAGGTTTGTTCTACTCAAGGATTCAATGTCAATCTTCCTAGCAAGCATGCTTAGCGGAGTTCTTACAGATTCTAGGGCCATTGCATTGGTGCGTGCATTTTCGACCAGTTACTTTTAATCTCATCCACCTGTTCATTGCCCGGAATATCCATATATGCCCTGGTAACAGTGTTGGCTTGTGATAGTTCGTCCAGGTATTTTTTGCAATGAATTACTGCCCTCGACTTCACCACGACTGACTCCATGGGTTTTATGACCGCTTGGATGCCAGAGTATACAGGGTGTCCCAGTTAAGAAGGACAATCCTTTAATCGAAGATTCATGAAGTTATGCCGAACAAAAAATTGTATGGCAGGGGGGGGTCTATTTTCATCGTATTTCCCGTTATAGCCCATCAAAGTAGGTGACCTCTAATTTGGAGGTGTTACCACTTAAAACGCTATAACTTCTAAACTATTATAGGTACAAAAATTGTGCTTTTTGAGAAGTCAATTAAGTAGCGCATAAAAGTCTAAAGCACTTCGGTTACATCTGGGCAGCTATAAAAAAGTTATGGCTCTTTAAACTCAAAATTTTGAAAATTAGTTGTTACATTTTTTTACTTAAAATGCCTTTTTCTCAAAATTTTGACTTCATAAATTTGCATTTTTTTTTATGAAATTTTTATCTTTGAGAAATTTACTAAAAATTATGTTAAGCAACTTTTTTCCGTACGATCAACAGAAGTTGTAGTAAAAGCCATTTTTTGTCAGACATAAATGGTCAAAAAAGACTAGATTTTTCTCAAAAATAAGGTTTTTCTTTCATAGCAAACCCAGAATAAAAGATCCATGGGTGTTAAGGTGAGGGGATCTGGGTGGCGAAGGATTGGGGCCAAACTCGACCAGTCCACAGTTGGTTAAAAGTATGGTTGAGGTATGGAGTTACCCCGCTGCTACTGCGACAAGGTACTCCATCTCGTTGATGGAACATCGCTCTTCTCTGAATAAGAGGAACATCTTCAAGGAATTTATTCAGAGGCACATATATATGTGGCATGCTACATACTGTGTACTAGCACCTTAAGAATGCCTGCTTGGTGTTCTTTTGCAGTTATTTGTCATACGGAAATGAGAAGATATAATTTAAAATGAAATACTTCATGATGTAATGTGTCATCTTGGACGGTCGGGTATCATGTCATCTTGCCCGATATGAGTGAAAATGTTTAGTAGATTGTAGGCACCAACATTTTCTGATCAGGTAAAAGTATCACACAGAAATCACTAAATATAGATACAAATATGTAACAGTATACCTACACAAAACACTTCACACACAGACACAGCACAACACTCACCTTATCAGAAATTTGTCAGTAGAATTTTCAATACAAACAAAATATTTTACGCATCAAATTCTTGATTCCACGGTATAAATTGGAGCCGAATTACATATTACTATGGGGTTAAACAACATCGTCAAACTGCGTGTCTAGACGCGTTTATAAAGAGGAATTGCAAGTACATTTATGTCATCTTATCTGGTAGGTATGTCATCTTAAGCATAATTCCCCTACACATTGTTGCGTAGCTTCAAATGGCGCACCTTCAACATAGTCGTGGGAAAATATTGACTACATCTTCGTTAGCTTTGCGATAATAAATTTTTCTTGTTACTCACGATCGCTGCAAAGTAAATTGCAAACAAGATAGGTTAACTATATTTGAACTTATGGTGTTCGATTGCAATGCGAGTAGATATTTGAAGTATCTACACCGACAGATAAATATTGTATACATACATATCGAATGTAATAGATACCTGGGTGGTTTGTCAGGAAAAAGTAAGCAACTGTTGGCTGCTCACAAGGGAACAGCATTTTTGTTGCATTCAATATTATGACTAATATTATAGATTTTCGGGGTGCTGATTTTAGATCTAAAGGCTGATTTTTTGTATCAGCTTTAGTTTTTGAGATATAAAAATAAAACGTTTTTTTTTCAAGAAAAAAATAGTTTAATAAAAAAAATATTTAAAAAACAACTACTACATATCAAAAAATTTTCTTTTATAAGATTTTCTTCCTTCAGTTGGTTCACAAGGGCTATTTTTAATGCTCCAGCAGTAGTCCGCCATCATGTGGGCATTCCAGTGGCCCTGGTACCGCTCCTCCATAGTTCGAATATCTTGATGGAACCGTTCCCCTTGCTCTTCACTCAGATCACCACGATTTTCAGGGAAACGGTCTAAATGGCTGTGGAGAAAGTGCACTTTGATGCTCATATTACAACCAAGCTGCTTGAAGTGCGACAACATCTCTTCTACGTGCTCCGCATAGCTATCATCCTTTTTGTTTCCAAGAAAATTGTTTGCAATTCAAACGAATTCATTCCAGGCTTTTTTTCGATATCAGTCATATGACTGTTAAAGTTTTCGTCTTTTATTAACCTTCTTATTTGTGGACCATCGAAAATTCCGGCTTTCAGTTTCTCTGTACTTAAATTATGGAACTTTTTAGATATGTATTTAAAACATCCTTGTTCAGAGCTTTGACAAACTGTTTCATGAGCCCTAGTTTGATATTCATTTGTCCCGGAACCATAGTTAGACTGGAAGGCTAGTCTTTTCTAATCCAGTGCTCAGACTTAGATCTGCTATCCCACTGACAAATAAAACACGGATATTTTGTACAGCCTCCTTGTTGGCCGAGAAGAAATTTCACCATTTTCAGATCCACTGATTAAATGGCCGGGGCTCAGAAGAAATATCTGGTTTAAAATCAATTACCACACTTTCATCACTTGAAGGGTTTTTTTCTTCGTGATCATTTTGTGTAGATGAAGATGCTGGTGGCACCGGCAGCGGCGGCGCATCGCCAGAGTGCAGGACTGGTCGAGTAACGGATATCAATATCAAGTTAGGGTAAAACCATTTGCACCGGTTTTTTTTGTTAATCCCGTTTATATCAACCACACAAAAATAACTATTATCCTGATGATTCGAAGGTTCCCGCCGGATTATTGATGTTTGATACTTGAAATAGGGCCTTTTCTTATTCGCCCATAACCTCAGAGACTTGACGCATGTCTTACACACCATATTAGGCACCCAGTACTTGTCGCGGGTGTCCAAAAGAAATCCAAATACTCCTGTTTTGCGAACTCCGACACACTAAGTCTACAATTTTTGAATGTATATTCACCGCAGATATTACAAAAATAGTTGGGATCGTTTTTCTCGACGTGGACATTGTGTAAAAAATAAAACTTTAAAAAAAGCAGATCGGTTTTATAAAAGTTAAGCAAAACTAGTAAGAAAGATGGCCGGTAGCTGTATCTCAAAACCTGAAGCTGCTAGAGAAAAATTGAGGTTATATTTGAAATGAGCGACCTCGAATTAGTAAACAACAGTTATAAAATTCCATGCAACAAAAAAAGTCTAATTTTGTTCCCTTGTGAGTGTCAATGTACGGATAAAGGCTTAGAGAAAACAAATTGAGGACAATCTATGAAATATGGTGAGATGGCTGTTGAACACAGATCGATAGCGTGTATGTACTCTAATTAGGTGACCATCTGATACCTTGCAAGCTCTCGTTCATTGTTACGTTACGTTTCTTCATTCACTGATCAGATCGCTTTCTGCATGTTTATAGATTTTGGAATTGAGTGCTAGCTCAAAATTATATAGGGGCGACCGGGGCTAAAAGTATCACTTTTTACAAAAACCGATGTTCATTTATAGAGACCAGCTATACAGAGCCATGTCTAATTTTGGCATCCCTGCCAAACTTGGCAGATTGTGCAGAATGACGATGGAGAACGCTCGCTGCTCCATTAAGGTCGGAAACAATCTCACCGAGGCCTTTGATGTCAAAAAAGGATTTCGACAAGGTGATGCGTTTTTATGTGACTCTTTTAACATAATTGTCGAGGAAATTGTGCGAAACTCGCAAGCCGAAACCAAGCGGACAATTTTCCAAAAGTTTGTCCAATTACTTGCTTACGCTGACGACATCATTGGCAGAACACAGCGAGCTGTCACTGGTGCGTTTGCAAGTGTTAATACAGAAAATATATGCTGTCAACAAGAAGGAACACACAACATCGACGAAACGGACAGAACGTCATAGACAGGTATAGCTTTGAGGTTGTTCGGACCTCTGTCGACGTCGACTCCGCTATTAACTCTGAAAATGACATCACATTAGAAATCAAGCGAAGAATTATAATTGGTTTCCGCTGTTACTTCGGCCTAAGAAGGCAATTGATTAGTAAGGCCTTGTCGAGAAACACCAAGGAGACTCTATAAGACCCTCATCATCCCCGTCCTGCTTTATGGCGCAGAAGCATGGACGTTATCAAAGGCGAATGAAGATCTCCTTGGTTGCTTCGAACACAAAATTCTTCGAGTGGTTTTCGGTCTCGTTTGCGTTGACGGGCTTTGGAGGAGGAGATTTAACAGCGAACTCTACGAGCTGTACAGCGACATCGACCGACGTCGTATCAGTCGGCTAAAATGGTTCCGACATGTAGAGTGAGCGGACACTTAAGCTCTGGCCCGAAGAGTCTTCGATTCCGTCCAGGAGGGACAACGCAGTAGAGGAAG
Organism: Cheilosia scutellata; assembly: GCA_955612985.1. NCBI lineage: Eukaryota > Metazoa > Arthropoda > Insecta > Diptera > Syrphidae > Cheilosia > Cheilosia scutellata. The sequence continues at coordinate 91,278,354 of OY015312.1, forward strand.
ACCTCGCCTTAGGTGGCGCGCACAAGTGGAAGGGGACCTCAACCAACTTGGAGTGCGCAACTGGAGGCGGTTAGCCAAAGATCGTGCCAACTGGGAGAGGCGTGTTGGTTGAGCCTCAGGTCCACCCCGGACTGTAGCCCCACCTAAGTAAGTGAGAAGTACCATACATATAAGTTCCTTCACCGTTCATTAGCTTATTACTCGATGGAACTTCTTCTTCCTCATGATGTTGAACCTTTGAATGGTCGGGGCTTATGTTATATACGACTTCTCCCTTTGCTAAACAATCATTCACTCCCCCGGTTGCAAAGTTTGTCCAGCGATGCCCGTTGCAAGATAGCTTCCAAAAGAGGCGGTCACATTGATGCACAGTCATAATGCTCGGTACTAATAATAATTTTTAGAGTCCAGGTTAAATTTTATAAACTCACAATGGTGAAAATTTCCATATAAAATTATCTATTTGTGACCGTGAAAATATTTAAGTTGTAGGTTAAAAACGGTTATTGGTAAAGCCCTAGGATTTTTCCCTAACTAGCTACATAGTCTTATTCAAAGCGGATAATCAAAGCGCATTGTATAAAAGTTATGGAGTCCCATTGCAAAATACTGAAGGACGTAACGAGAGTGGGTATTTTGTTGACTCAAAATGCACACCAGTAGCCGCTGCTAATCAAAATTAACTAAGCTTTATCGATTTTGGCAGTAAAAATTATCAAATAACTAATGAAAAGATTTATTATTAATCCAAATAGGCTGGGCTAGGCATTAATATTACAAAGAATAATATAACTTTATAGGCCACACTTCGTTCACACTTTGTTATCTTATTTACTCCTCTTCAGCACTTTGTGAGCACGTTCCTTGTTTCAGTAGACGCCACGCTAAAGCGAAAAAAGATATAAAAACTGATTGATATTTTAAACCCTTCTACTTACTTCTCTTGGAGCTGGCCTTGTAAAGGCAACTGAATGTGTTCATTTCACACTCATTACTGAACATCTTCCTATAAGTCCCATTTGATCCGCAGATTGGACTATAGATCATCGGACATGGACGGATGCATGATGTGTCGGCTTCATCTAATTCAGGTGCAAAATCTGCTTCGGATTCATTCAATTCAGTTGTGGTACACCAATCGATGTCAGTCTCGGAATAAGCTGGTCAAATAAAAGAACATTATAAACACACTGGCACTGGAATAGTATCTAAACTTACTGGCTAAAGTTGATCGTTGGCGATTGCAATTGAAGACATTCAGAGCGCAGGGGTTGTCAAATTGAACAAATTTGTGTCCATCGGTTGCACAAGTTGGCATATACGAATCTGGACAGATTAGAGGACATTCTAGGGTATCCTCCTCAGCGTGAACAGCTGTAACCGCAGAGAAAGCTGCTAATGCTAACGCAATCACTTTGAAAAAATTCATTACGTATGTTTGTCTTGCGAAGTAAATATATCTTTGATGACTGGCTCTTCAGTGCGATTCTGTTGCCCTATATAAGTGCTTGGAGCATAAACAATGTTATCGATTCTATTAGATTAGAAAAATCCAAGCGACACGTACACCTATATAAGGTATTCTTATCTTTAGGAAAAAAACACTCACAGCGATACGTACTCAATTGTTGACTCACTTCAAATTAGCAAATTGTGTTCGATCGATTCGTTGATTATTATTTATTCATGTTGTTTAGAAAATACGTTCTTTTCTGTTTTCTGAATGAAGAAAAACACATTTGTAAACAATAACATAATAGCTTGTCCAACTGTGTAAAGTGGTTTAGTGATGTTAACTCTGAGTGGGAATAGTTGTAAGAACTTCAAAGTCACATCAAGTTCGGGAAGTAGGGATTATTGCGACCATATGTTTTCACATTTACCCAAGGCACTTGCTAATAGTGCCGGAAACGGTGTTTAATTGAAGCATTGGATTGCAGTGTTCAATCACCAAGGTCGCTGCTTTGAAGTATCTAAAGCATTTGTTATATTGTTAGTTGCAGTTGTGTCCCTGTATCCCTCATCATACTCAAATCGCCATTGCGGCTGTTCACAATTCCGACTGGCTTACTTTTTGGACAGATAGCTTCCAAAGGAATTTATGAACAGATATTTGCTGAAGGTAAATATTTTGCCGTGCAAGGAATGGCCAGAACTTTATCCAGTTTACAGACTACCTTCTGCTGTACTATGAATTATAGAGATTGTTTCATAAGCGATATGAAATGAAAATAGAGTCAATGAGAAGTCCATGAATGAAGAGGTCTGCAGCATCCCAAGGCTAGTTGAGTTAATAAGATTGAGGCGGTCTTGATAGGGATGCAAGATTAATGTTCGTTCCAAGAAAGATCTCGAAAAGAAAATCGGTGAATACTTTGTTGCTAGTGGAAGAAATGGATTTGAAGACGTGGGCAGACACTTTAAATAGTATTAACTTAACGGATATCTATAAAAATCCTTACTGAAATCAACCTCTTAGAGAAACATGTTGGTTAGGGTTTTGGCGGCTGGATCCACCCATCATATCACAATCCACAAACAAAATCACAATCCAGTCCACAACTCTAAACATGCATACATAAACATACATTCCGCACAGATTGTTCAAGCCAGCTTTCACGTGATATCCAATCGTTTCGGTCGACTAACTCCTCGAATTATTAATAATTGAATTTAATTGTAGATACATTGTATTATATAGGCTAAATACCTAAAGTTAAGATATAATAGTGAAGAGATTGATTTTTGTATTCCCTTACTAACCACTTCGCCACAATTGGTGACCCAGGTGAGGCCCGAACTCATGACCTTAAGATTATGAGACAATTAATTACCTAGTTTCAGAATTTAAGGACATCACACAATCGCTGCCACATCCAAAACCCACAGCTCATTCTATACAACGCATCACATAGTTACCAAAGGACCCCCAGTGTTTTCTCGAGCAAGGCGCCTTTCATCAAAAATGCTCCAAATAGCAAAAGTTTATATATTCAACAACCCCATTCACTCTGTACTTTCTTCCTGTATGATTTTTTTTCTTTTTTGTTTTTTTTTCGACTTTTCTTATTCCAATTAGAATTTAAATTCAATTTTCCACTGTTGTTCGTATCAATATCTTCTGATTTATTGTCCATCCTTTAAAAGCAAACTTCGATTTCGCTCCTAAAGCACTGGCAGGCACGTCGCTTGAGGGGCATAATGCCATATTCAAATGCAAATATAACTTTCAAAAATGCCATTATAAAACACGCACCATGAGAGAGCCGAAAAACTCGACTTCTACGCATGACAGTATTATTTCCTTTGTAGAGCTCTTCAAATGCATCTCAATAAGTCTTGAAGAAATAACGAGCCGAACGTGGGCGATCTTTTCGAAAGCATCAACACTTGGCAGCGGTCCAAAAAAGAGATTCCCTAGTAAACTTCAGAAAAACAATTCAGTTTAACGCTGCCCTTATCAGTTTTCCTACAGAACAAATCCTTAGATTTCGTTTCTGCAATCGACCGCACAAAAGAAGTTCTGAACTCTCTTAAGAACATCAGACAGTGATGGGTTGTAATGATTAATTTTGTAATTAAATAGTTAATTACTTCGACGAGTAATTGCCATGTAATTTAATTACTTCGAAATTACTCAGTAATTGTAATTGGAATTTCAATTACAAGTACAATTACAAGTAATTGTAATTAATAATTGAATTACAAACTTTCAATAAGTAATTGCAATTACACGAATGTAATTAGGGATGTAATTAGAATGAAGTAATTAATCACGTAATTAAGCTATTCTTTTTCCATTTATTTAGTTTAGCTTTGTCTAAAGAGCTGACAGCTGGAGTGTCATTGTAAATTAGCGTTGGGATTGCTGACGAGGCCGAATTCTTAATATTTTTTACAAATGACCAAAAGTACTACCCTTGGTCACATTAAAAATGTAATTAAAATCATCGGAACAAACTATCCGACGCAAATTTTGAAAGCTAACTCGAAATATAAATACGAGTAGCTAGTAAGAGCAATAAAATAGCTAATGCTCTTTTTTATAAACTAAATAAATGGACAAAGAATAGAAATTCCAATTACAATTACTGAGTAATTGCGAAGGAATTAAATTACATGGCAATTACTTCGGCAAGTAATTGTAATTTAATTAAAATTTCAATTACCCATCACTGCATCAGAGAAAATGCCGAAGATTTTTTCAGAGAGGCTTTTCAATCCGCATCCCAACTTTCCGAGGACTTATTTGAAGTTGTATTATGAGCTCCAAGAACTTCATTAAAACAAACAACGGGTTCCAATCCAGAAACCCCTTCTACTGGAGCCTATTTTAGAGTGTCTACCATCGTTTCAAGCCCTTCTCCCAGGTTTTGCTGCAGTTGAGCGAGTGAATGAAATGGAGAAGCTAACATGTTGCTTTGATAATGCAATATCGTTGTCAACAATGAAAGCTGAGTACATTCTTTGGTGCGAAAAAATATCGTCGAGTGATCCTTCTACCGAAGTTTTGAAATTGCATGATATATACATATGTGACAAGACTTACTTTAGAGCTATAAACTTCTTGCTTACGGTTTTGGCCACGCTTCCAGGGACCACAGCTAGTGTTGAATAATGAACCTTTTCAACTATGAAAAGGATTAAAACAGTGTCCCGAAGCGTTATGGAGAATGCAAGATTAAGCTCACTTGCTGTGATACCTGTTCATTCGGATATTAATGTGGATCAAGATAAGGTGATTGATCTCATGTCAAAAAAAAATTAAGACGTCTTCAGCGTGTAGCTGGATGTAAAATCGTTAAAAGACATCGCATGCGAGCTTTGCGATAGTGTGGGACTTGAATCACCCACTAAAAACACCCGAGGGAAGTATGGTGATACCATCCTTCCAATAATCGCACCTAGTCGTTAAACTAATCAGCAATTTATATTTGATTCTTTTAAAAAAAATTTGAGAAGATAAATCCGCGTTTGTCGGAGATCTATACTTTTTTTTGATTGAAAATATTACCTACTTTCTTGGTCTTAGCTAACTCTTATAGATCAATAGGTTTTACCCGCCTTAATCTCTTGATTGCATCGTCAGTATTTAAAAGTTCTGTTATTTCTAAGTCAACATGGTTGAGAAGTCTACTTCTGTGCCTTTGGGCAACGCAGTTTAGCATCTAGAGTCACGCCTAGATATTTGGCTGTATTTGAGTATTCCACTGTTGTTTATTTTTTTGAATTGGGGTTTTCTCGTATTTTCCTCAAAACTGGATTTTTTTTTTGTTATCTAAATTGTTATTAATAAATAAAACCATATTCCAATAGAAAGATAATTACCATTATCAAATTATTGTATTGTAAAATGTGCGGTTACCAACTACCAGTGTAAATTGTATGTACGAAATAAAATATCTATCTATCAGTGGCGTGGCGTGAATAATTTTAAATGGTAAGTCGAAGTCGAAAAATATCAAAATGTCGAAGGGAAGATGTTATTTTTTAAAGCCATACAATCGAAAACTCCAGGAAGAAATTAAATTAATGAAGATATTTTTCCATCTTGAGTGCAAAACTTTCATATGTATTTCGTGTAAACATGATTTATATCATGTCTTATAATATTGTCCTTTATTTCTACATAAAGGTTCTTTAAATGAGTGTTTAAATCGAGCATTTGGGGTTTTTGTGGAGCTTCAGTACAATCATCTACTTACTCTTTGAAACATTTCTTCAAACGTATTTAGGTACGAAGATCATATAGCCAAGACTCAAAACACTTGATTTCTCACTTAGCGACTTGTTTATAAACTTATCACATCAGTATGTTTATTTTTTAAAAGACACTTCCAAAATTCACCAAATAACTCGGAGAAAAGCGTGTTATTTTATTGCATAAGAAAGCGGCCTATGAACAGAGGATACTCCCCTCAGAAAAAATCAGAAAATTTTTAGGTAAAAAAGTGAACTGACTATGAGCTATGACTACATCACAGTTCACAGCGCAGCGGTAGGAGATACACACACAATTCAAATTCACCAAATATGTCGGAGAAAAGCGTGTTATTTTCCAGATACATTATACTATACTCAATTACACCACAGCGCAGCGGTAAAAGATACACACAAAACCCACCAAATAACCCGAAGAAAAGCGGGTTATTTTTTTGCATAAGAAAGCGGGCGTTGAACAGAGAGGACTAAACTCAGATAAACGCAAGTGTACAAAAGAGAAAGGAGACAAATTTGTTCTATCCAGTGAGAGATTTTATAACCCGTCATATTTCGGGTTATTTTAGATTTGGGTTATGCTCAGAGAGTGTGGGCAGTTATAATACGAATAATGAAGGCGAAGAAGGCCCGAAGGGTGTGTGTTTCCGTGTGTATAAAGTTCAATTGAGTTGGTGGGGTCGGGGTATGTAGCTTGCGCAGATGAATAGATACATATTATTAAGTTTATCCCGTGGGTTTTATGTTGCTCGTTTTTAAGTAAACATTGTTGTGTAGCTGAAACTGAAACTTTTAAAAGGTAACCCGGTAGGAATCGGGTTATATGGACGCCACGCCACTGCTATCTATCTATCCACTGTTGTTTATGTATACTGGAATAATATATGGTACGTTTTTAAACGTAAAATTAATATGGACTTAAGGTCATTTAGTCTAATCTGCCATTCATTTTTTTTGTCCAATCTGAGATATTGTCTATTGCCCTTTGAAGATTTTTTGTTGCTACTTCGACAGTTTCTCCCACTGCTAGGACAGCTGTGTCATCTGCAAAAGTAGCTAAGTATAGTGGTTTCCCCATTTTCAGGCAAATCGCTAGTGAACAGAATGGATAAAACTGGACCTAGCACCCTGACTTGTGGTACACCAGCTTTAAAAAAATGTGTGTAAACAAATAATTTTAGTATGTTCGTTTAAGTACATACGATTTCAATACATACTAATAAAAATCAATGCATTGGAATATACATACTTAGTTTTTTGTTTAACGAATTCCTCGTAAGATTTGGAAGCAAAGGAAATAGATCATACCATACAAACTAGATGAAATGATCTACTTCGACGACAGTAATAATTCAACTCTGACATTTAGAAGTATTTTAGCCCGCATACGGCATACCTCACTCAACCACAAGCCATTGTCATTTCAGCCCACATAAAGGTACGAGCATGGCGGATGTGTTAATGCTAAAAAAGATTGCCCACAAACTGTAGTGCTACACGTTGACGTAACACAAGACGCAACATGAGAGGAACCAGTTTGCCGAGAGAGAATTTGTTCCCATCCCATGCCATGACTTTTTTGCCACACATTGTCAACACAACAAGTATCTGGTTCAATGTATCGGAAATTGCTTCCACATCCGGTTCCCACGAGAGCTCGGTTGCGAACAATTACCAGAGGGATTCCCTCAGACAAGTGCAACAGGTCTTTTACATGTCAACATAATAAAAGTTCATTGACACGAAAGTAAATAAACATCAGCTGGCTGACAGAGAGAGAGAATCAAAGAATAAAAAGGCACAACAATTCAATTTAAATGTAAATGTAAACAATATTTGTATTTGTCTTCATTGTCATCCGCTTAAAACTAACAATTCTACTGGTTTTCAATCACAACAATAACATTTGTTTAGAAATGTGTTTTTTTTTTTATAAAATAAATATCACAAACATATTGCAAACAGACAAACTACTACAAAGTAATGAGATCCCTGAGGTTTAAGAACAAACTGACAGAAGAACTGTCAAAAATTAATAAAGCAACGCCCGATTATCCCACTGGGCTTGTGCGGGCTGCCGATGAGAATTACAATACACAGGTTCCATTAGGTCTTCATCCAGCTTGCTCTGTTCGGCTGTCCAGAAAAAAGTTCCATTGTCTGTTCGCACATAGTGCACTGGCACAAAGCTGTCGCCATTACTTGACTCCAGAATAACGGGGATTTGGCAGTAGTCGTTGTACTTCTTGAACTCTCCGTGATACTGTTGACAATTGTAACCATGCGAGCATGCGCAAGCTGTTGCTGGTTGTGATTTCGACACACTGCAGTCCATAGCGTAGGGGGTGGTGTCGCTGAACGGATCTTCCGCGAAGTAGCTCTGCAGAAATTCCTCATCTTTGGCGACCTTGCGAATAACAGCTGCGTAATCTTCGTAGGAGGCGTGGGAGGCGGCGGCTTGCGCCAGTGCTTCAACAATTGTGGGCGCCATAAAGCTCAGATCGGTGCAGTTATTCAAATTGACGTTGTTGGGGTGGGCGATGCTTCCGGCGCCATTATTGGTTTTAGCGGTTTTCAGCATTCGTAGGAGCGGCTTGAATAGCTTGTGAAATTTTCCTTTTGACTTGCGACTTGGCGCCACTGTTGACATGTCCAAAACTTGATTGGGTGCAAGATTCTTAATGTCGGTGAACATGTTGGCTGTTGTGTATAGTAATCCAAAGTTGTTGTGTTGTTATGTATCTATTCCCGTACGACGAATGAAAATTCGATTGAAACTTCTTTTGCTAAGAGGTTGTGTTGCCTCGACGAGAGGTACCTTGAATCTGATGCTGTTACTGTTCCGGGCGCACAGTTTTATAACCGAATGGTTGTATCGCCGGAAGACCTAACAGCAAAGCAGCAGGTAGGCGCTGCATAGCAGATACACAACGAAAACCCATGAGAAAAAAAATCACAGACTCGAGAGAGCGAGAGCGAACCAAAGAAAGAGGTATATCCATGGTAGGGAGCCGAAGCGAAGCACACACAACACTCAGAAAAAGTGTGGGAACCGTTTTCCGTTTGGTTTCGGATTGCAACAAACATCCTTTTGGGCACCAGTCAGTCAGTCAGCAAGTTTCTGTTCCCTGATTTCCAATAAGGAGACAGGGAAACCGGTCACTGGCACTTTGGATTAGTACGTAGTAGGACAACGGCATAAAGAGGAATGGTCAGATTCTCCTGTCCTAGCGCAGTTGGAACAGGTGGGTGCTGGTGCTGCTGCTGCAACAGCAACTGGAAAAAAGTGTGGGAATTCCTGTACGCACCAGAAATTTGTTCAGGTTCTCGGTACCGAAAGAGATTTTTTTTCCTTCTCCTTCTTTGCCGTTGTTCTTCTTCTTGGTGATTCGATACTTAGATTTCCCGAAGGAAACGTACATCGGTGCATGTAGTGTATTTCCTTTGTGGCCAGATTGTGCGTACTCCGTGGGAAGAAGGATTTTTGATGAGTTCCCACGCAAGGATGTTATTGTCATTTTTTTTTTGTTAAGAGATTTTTCGGGGATCTGTTGTTGGTGTAACCTGCAAGAGGAATCTTACTGCATTAAGTGATTATTTCACGTTTTGTTTTGGGTTTTCTTTTTGGGATATACAGGAGTATGGCATTCCCACGGACATAGCGACACCTGAGTTTTGGAAATATTAGTGCAGCCGCTTTCTGCTCTTTGAGATATATTGACCTACTAATGGCTTGTGGGAGAGACAATGCAAGCCAGCATGGGAAGTGCACATGTTGCTTGGGTTTGTTGATATTGTTTTACGTGAGGCTATGTGTTAATTTGAATGTTTTGACGTGCTCTTGGGTCTCGTGGGAAAGGCCGAAGATGGTTTTTTATTATTAGTTTATGGGTTACTTTTGTAAGCAGTGTGGCAGTGTGTTGTGTGGCTGACCACACCTTTGTAGGTGGAAGTAATTAAGGGATACAACTGAGGTTTATGCAAAAGGAACACGAGTTAATAGTGTACCTACATCCGCGCGTGGCGATGCTTACCGTTTAGTAGGTACAATCGCATTGTGCGCAGTTGGTTTTGCACAGTCCCGACCCGACAGTTTAAAATCAAAGTGGGCGTGAACTCATTGTCGTGGTGTTTTGGAGTTGAAAGGATAAAGGATGAGTTGCAATCTTTTATCTATTTTATAGGCCGAAATTGGTTCTCGTATTTACCTAGTCTCTTTGGGATTCTCGCCTGTTTCTCTCATAAAATAAATGCTTTTGGATAATCTGGAATGGACTGCTGGTTGGGCACAAGTTGACGTATATTGACATATGGTCAAAGCAAATGAAAGTAAAAGTGTTATCATCGACCTGGCCGATGCTTTGGTACCGTTCACTGCATAAAAGTTATGCAAAATGTTAGCATTCGAGTTAGTATGTATTTTACGAACATGTTTCTTATATTAGTTTTGTATGGGAGGTACGAAAACTACTTGACCGACATAGCCCATTTTCAATAGAAAAATAGAAATAGAAAAAATAGACAGACAGACGCACATGGCTAAATCGATTCAGAATTTGATCCTGATTCAGAATATATATTTTACTAGCAAATGCCCGCGGCTCCGCCCGCCGGTTTATTTTCTTTCCCGTTTTCCCTTCCCCTAGTAGCTGTTCCAATGTTGAAGAGTTAGTCCTTACGACCCCTTTACCCCTCCCCAGTCATCAGCTTAGTCCTTACGCATCCTGTACCGAAGTCCTAAGTTAATGGACATAATAGCTATTTCACATAAATGAAAACTCGTCACAGGTATGATTTGATTATTTATACTACCTACGCATCACAAATTACTTATAATGTATGTATGTAAATAATTATATGTAGTTTGTTTTATGCATATCCATTCCCTACATCAAATTCAACTTCGTCATATACATACGGATACGCATATACAATGTGCACTCCTGAATGCTTGTCGTGCGAGGTGCGAGTAATCATTCAATTTTTAGAACGCAATATAAAACTACCCCTGGCCCTGAGCACAACTGCAATCGATAAAGCAAAATGTTTGCACTTGGCCAAATAAGATCTATTTTCAATTTTTTGTATCTCACCCTCTGGATGGACCAGAAAGATGAATGTTAGCTCAAAATACTCCGAGAAGTATTGCCTAACAAATAAAAGCATATCTTGAATTGACATACATAGATTTATGATTATAATGGCAAGTTAAGCGTATAGTAAGGTCGAAGTAGAAAAGTTTGTTTGAAAAGTTTTTCAACCCTTATAGGACGAATTTTGAAAAACGATGAATGAGGCATGTAATAATGTTTGCTTATCTATCAACATACAAACTTTCAAGTTCATACGGCTATCGGTTAGTGAGTCCCCCCTTACTCCACGCGACTCCTTTACTCCTGAGCAATTCTCACCGACGCGACCCTACGGACTAAGTTGGCCACACATCTATAAATCAGAACAAAAGTCATGAAAATCGGACGGAAATTCTCGAGTTATGGAGAAACGAACAGACGGACGTTGCATTTTATAAGTAGCGTAACGGATACAGTAGTTGGCACCCCTTTTTTTGATACAGTAGTTGGCACCCCTCGGTTCAATAGCGATTTGCTCTGTTCCAGTTACTTTTTTCGATAAAGATTTTGTTTTTTCCAATAATATAATAAATTTGTAATATTTTCCAGCAGTTCTTATATTAAAGGCTCTCTTCAGTCGATTTACATAAATCAAATTGTAAACGGCTATCAGTGAAATTTTTTTTAGCGTGAAATATTGTGAATTTTCATAAGGACTTCCAATTTGGTAAGTATAGACTTTTTCTGAAATCCTTAAAATAGGTAAAAAAATTTTAGCCAACTACTGTAGGTTTTGATAGGCATTTTTTATAATCCATTTAATTCCAAATTGAAACAACTAAACTCGAAATTTTAAATTTTAAGTAAAAAGAAAATTCCATAAGGAATATATAAATGTATAACATTTTAAAATCGCGTTTAAAATAACAAATCTACGCTTGTTTAAAGTCAAAATTTCCTTATGGGTGCCAACTACTGTACCCGTTACGCTAGTATGGATGGGATCTCCAATGACTCTTTCTTGGCGTAACCTGTAATTGCAAGGTGAATATACCTTCCTTTGGAGGGTATACAAATCGTTTACAAAAGCAGCGTTACAGAGAAGGACAAGAGTGGTTCACCAGATCTATGAGCAAATGAGCTTCTATGCAGGAAAAAGAAAAAGCATAAGGGTGCGATCGAGAAAATAAAGTAGTACAAGTCTAGAAACAAATTTTGGAGAAACAAGACCCGATCAGAGACCTGGACGATGAACACCACCCGAGATTTCCGTCCTCCCAACAAAAATACTCGTAAGGCAATGATAGCCATATGTACCTACATAATATACCTACAGCGGAATTAATAAAAAAGCCCTATCCGCTCTTTAAAACATCTTTTAGCTACCATACGGATAGTGGACTTATTCGTTTGATAACTTTTATTATTCATAAATACATCTTATATCCATATTAGCTATCCACTCTTTATCACTAAACGCACGGCAGCACTGCGTCCAAACTGTACTAAACATGGTTGTAAATCTGTCATATTCCATCAGCTGACACTATCATGCTCAGAGCATTTTCGTTTGCGAATTTTAGATTCTCTCTGAAATTCTCTTCCAGCTTTTAAATTTCTCGCGTCCAATCGAACTTTTTGTTGGTATACGTGGATTTGAAATATGTGTATAGCAAGTTAACTGTGTGTGCAAGTTAACCACTCTCTATACGCCGAATTCGTTGAATTAAGTTATCCGCTCCTTAAAACATGTCAGTGAAAGCTAAGATATGTTTATAAATAATATTTACGACTGAAAAGATGTTTTAGAGCTAATTCGCCACTATGCGGTATTTATTAATACGGGGGCTACTCAATTCCGAGGCAGCGGGTAACAACGTGGTGAAGAGCAAACACCAACTCATCTCCCAGATTTGGTCGGAAGAATGTATGACCGATGAATTGGAGCTCGTCCGTCGATTTGTTTATAGAGTTATATAGTATATATACGCAGGCATGTCCCAAGATATACTATAGATATTCTGTATATTTTGGGCATGTCCGACTTTCGTATCCCTGCCAAACTTATCATAGGTTGTGCAGAATAATGACGCAGTACGCTCACTACTTCATTAAGGTCACAAACAATCTAACCGATACGATTGGTGTCAAATAGGTGTACACTCTGTGAGTGATATAACTCCATCACATATCTATTTGAGCAAATTGTCCAAAACTCACAAAGCCATGGTAGGGATAGGAGCGCTGACTTGATCTACGACATTCGCTCGTTTCATTGCTCTAACTAGGCAATGGAGTAGTCAAATGTTGTCATAAGGAAACTCTTTATAAAACCCTGATCATCCCAGTCGTGCCCTGTGCAGAAGCATGAACATCATTGACCTGATGGATATAGTCAACGACCGGACTGATTTGGACAACATAAAAAAAGAATTTCTAACAAACTACTTTCAAATCATAAACATATTTATGAAGTGAATAAATTGTTGGAGTGTACGATTGTTTTTCATCACAAATTTTTAAATCTGAGTTGGCCTCGACTCCAGAAATGCGTTTCGCTCCGATGTGGTGGGTGGGCTCATCAGTAGACGACCACCACATCTGATCTAGACGCACTGTTTGCTTGATTTTCACCTAGACTAATGATTTTTCCAGCAACAAGTGACTGTGAATCATACCTCCAGACGAATCTGTGGTTCAAAGACTATCGCCGCGAGGATTTGTTTTTTTGGCCAGGGCCTGGCTTGTTCATGTCAAACTACTTTTAAATCATAAACATATTTATGAAGTGAATAAATTGTTGGAGTGTACGATTGTCATCACAAACACCTAATACAACTTCCCTCGTTTGCACAGTCAATGCCTATGCCAATGCCTTGTCTGTCAATTATTTATTTACAACTTGTTTGTCATAGTGTTTATGTATTATGAATATTTATTAGGGTTCATGATCAAATTGTTCCAACTACTTTTTGCATAGAGACTGATGTAAAAATTAGTTTTCTAAAAATTCAAATAAATCCATGTTGTGGATGCAATTTACGCTCGTCAACGAAAAAATTATCTGAAACAATATTTTTTCCAACCACTTATAATAAATATTTGCCTAAAGGCTTTAACAGGCACTTGAACTGACTGATAGGCTATCCTAGACTTTATCTGTTAGATATCACTATCCGATCTGGCAGATAAGTTCCTGATAGGCTAATCGAAACTTTATCAGCTAGTCTTGAAACTGAATTTAGCCTCGGGAACAGAACCAAATTTATGGTGGGTTCCTGGCCATGAATTCTTCGAAGGAAACGAAAAGCAGACGATTTGGCCAGAATATGCTCCAAAACCCCTTTCGCGGGACCGGAATCTTTCTGATATACCCCCAAATTGGCTAAAAACTTAGCCATAAAATGTTCGGAACATACAAAATGTATCTCATAATGGGAGAATATCATCCCAGGTTTAACAATGCCCATAGCAGACATGATATCAGAAACCTTGCATAGGATTAATTATAGGACATCATGGGTTACAATACTACCTAAGCTAAATACTAAATCTTTCCAACTCAGCGAAGAGCATGCTATGTACGAGAGAAGTCGAAACAACATTATATGCGAATTTGGAAGGAAGATCTTCTCCAGGGACCAACTGGACCCGAAAGAGATAAAAAAATCATCTGCAGCAGTACCATAAACTTTACAAAAAAAAGTGGAGAACTTCCTAGCCTAAACCCTCTTTCTAATCGGCTTTTATCGGCTAGGATAAAAGGCTAGGATAGGGTAGTCTGTCTTCATTATAGTTATTGCAAAAAACAGGGGTGGGATTTTGTAAAATATGAAACGAAAACCACTTACGTTTTCATTAAACAGTGAACATGGCTCTATCATATCTGTGGTAATAATAATAAAAATAATAGACAGAGACGTTTTCATTTTACGTTATTTGGCCCCAGGACTTCTTTCGTTTTGTGTCAATACAAGCGCTTGTTCATGGACGCAGTCAGGTGTATAAAATAAATCGTCTTTCTGAAGTTGAACACGAAAATTAAGGTAAAGTTTCAAAGAACAAAAATTCCCTTTTGTTTGTTCTGGAAAACGGAAAGTTTCCCTTTTTCCCTTTTAGCTCATTTCGAGTACAAATATTCCCTCAAAAAGGGAAATTTCCCACAATCTGGCAGCACTGGCTTGGCCACATTTCCCTCTGGAAAGCGGGGTGTCGAACTCTGGACGTACGTCTAAAGGAACCAATTTTTGCCACTGGTCTAGTAAAAACTACATTCGCAGTTTGAATAATAATAATGAGGGTAAATAGTCTCTGACCCCTTTTCTCCATAGCTGATTTAAATATTCCTCAATTTTCTTATCATCCAGCGCTTTCTTAGGATTTCGGTCTCATACTCTCATCTCTAAATTCTCCGACATGTTATCACATATCAGCAAAGAAAGTTGATGGGCCAAGCAAACATTTATTCGGAGTTAGTGATTATTAATTGTCATTGTCCAAAGGAATGTAAGTCAGGGGCCTTGAGTTAACTACACTTACCACTTCCGCCATTATTATTAGAACAATTTCACAGTTTTAGAAAAATTTGACATTATTTTCTCAAAGCATCTACATATATATGTATATATATAAAAATGGTGGCAAAAATGTATAGAAATTCATCAATAATTGAGAACGGCTGGACCGATTTGGCCCAAATTTCTTTTCAGTTGTTCGTAATTGCCAGGAAAAGGTTCTTCTAAAAGAACATTTTGGGAAAACTCTCAGGAAAACGGGAAAATCGAAATTTGAGAACAACTGGTCCGATTTGGCTCAATTTTGTTCGTAATTTCCAGGAGAAGGTTCTTCTAAAAGAAAATTTTGGGAAAACTCTCAGGAAAAGTCGGGAAAACGGGAAAATCGAAATTTGAGAACAACTGGGCCGATTTGGCTCAACTTTTTTTTTCAGTTTTTCGTAATTGCCATGAGAAGGTTTTTACGAAAGAAAATTTTGGGAAAACCCTCCGGAAAAGTCGGAAAATTGAAAAAATCGAAAACGGCTGGGCCGATTTGGCTCAAATTTCTTTTCAGTTGTTCGTAATTGCCAGGAGAAGGTTTTTACGAAAATTTTGGGATAACCCTCCAGAAAAGTCGGGAAATTGGAAATTGGAAATAGATTTTTTGTATGGAATTTTGTGTGCAATTGTTCCGGAATGGATTTTCGAATGGAAAATTAGAAAATTCTTAGTGGAAAAATCGGAAAATTCCGGAAAAACGCAAAAAATTTTAATTTTTTTTTCGACGAAAAAACAATTAGGTCAAGATCTCAAAATGCGCTGGCATTGCATTCTCTGGCATTGCTACCACATGGTTGGAAGGCGGTCGAATTGCACATTCCGCTTAGAAGCAGCCGATGAATCTTCTCACGGTTGACAAGCCAACGTGCACAATGACCAAGAATTCGGCGACAGCGAAATTGATGCGAGAATGCAAAATCATCATTTGGGATGAATGCACGATGGCGCATAAACGAGCTTTGGAGGCAGATGACCCAACGATGAAGGGTTTACTAGTAGGGATGATAATGCTGAACCCAAAAAAAGTAGCAAATTGCCCGAAAAAACGAAGTAGATTTACAAAAAACGAAGCAGACATTTGGCGAAATGCTCAAAATGATAAAGTTAGGTCTTCAATGGGATAATGGGATCTATAATCTATAGAAGGATGTGTAGTATGACAGAAGCACATAAATGATATTCTATAGTGCATTACATGACACATTTTTTGTCGTGATATTTATATTTCGTTGATTTTTTCGTCGTTGTTGATGTATTTACAGCCCTATTATGGCTATCAAATATCAACACGATATTTGATAATAATTGATACGTATCAACAAAATGAATGAATCGGTATTATGGTTATCAACCTATCAACATTTTTGATGAATTGTGAATTGTATTAGATTTAAGATCTATTGTGAATAGTTTTATCGATAAACTTGGTATTACGGTTATCAAAAAATTTGATATTCATCAAATTTTCTGTCAACCACAAATTTCTAGTTGATACGTATCAAATATTCGGTGCATCAAATTAAAAAATGTATATCCTCGTTTTTATTGTTAAATAACGACTTTAGAGCGAAATGTCTTCGGTAGACATCCCAAATGTATACTCAAACCACGAGTAGCAGCGATATTCAAATTATTTACTCAATAAGGAAACTATATCAACTGAGCGTTGGGAATAACTTTAGCATTTGCATTGCACAATCAACAGTGTTGTTCGTTCTTTTGATTTGCGAAAAAAAACAACTTTTGTTTATAAAAAAACAACAATATTATTTAACCAAAACTAGTAGTCAGCCATACAACAAAAACCAACTACAAATCAGAAACGTCAAACGCCAAAACAGTACCCATTCTCAATGAAATTTCGATAAGTATTCACAATGAGGTAAAATGTATCAATTGATACTCATAATACCAAACTATCAATGAATTGATAGATCTTATCAAGTATCAACTAATTGATATTTGATGGCCATAATAGGGCTGTTAGAGTCAAATTGATCAATATTGTCTATTTTAAATGATATTTTGAACCATAAATAAACGAAGTAGAAATAAGTTGCTACGTAGCAGATAAACAATAATTAAAAAATGAAGTAGATCTACTACATATGAAGTAAATTATCATCTCTGTTTACTAGGTGATTCGAGACGATTTGGTGGGCTATGATATTGCTCTCCGGAGATTTTCGTCAAACGCTTCCCGTCATCCCGAAATCAACTGCTGCCGATGAACTTAATGCATGCCTGAAATAGTCGTCTTTGTGGCGGCATGTCTAGAAGTTGAAATTGACCACGAACATGACAGTCGCATTGCAGAACGACCCATCTGCAGCTGTATATTCTCGAGACAACTGCTGACGCTTGGCAAATAGAATTCAGTTGTGAGCGTATCCACAGTTTTATGATAAGTGACGTCACAAATGCCGTAATATTCACCCCTCGGTGACGTGCCTCACAAATTGTCATTACTCATCCTTCATCAGCATCACATTTATGTTCTATTTTCTGAGTCGCTACTGTGACTAGGCCATCGGTAACATTTTTTTTTTTTTTTTAAGGGCATTCCAAGTCCTGGGGCACTCAGCTCAGACGAATCTCGGTCCATTGTACTACCAAACTGAAACCCCTTTTTTGGTGTAGTGGTGGAGAAACTCTGATATTATTCGTTTTTCTTTATGGTCGGTGGCAGAGTATTGCTGTCCCCCGCGGCTTAAACGAACGCCGCTCGGGTCACAAGCAATACATACATACATACATACATTGACTCTAACCACTACACCATGGCCACCGCCATCGGTAACATTAATCAGCATCATTAACCTGCCTTTTCTCATCATCATGTAGGTATGGATGTACATGAAAATAGAAAACTGTTTAATAAATTGTTTACTAATTGCAGTGTGACACACACAGAACACAGTAACAGGAAGGCGAAGATCCAGCAAAAGAAGTTACCACAACACCAAGAGCGAGCCCAACTCTCCAAACTCCAAGTCTCCAATTCACTCTCAGCTCATCTACGTACGAAGGATTCCGTTATCGTATATGCTACAGCATTTTGTTCCGCAGTGAAAACATCTCTCCGGATGACAATTGGGTCTTTTACTGCGGGTGCTAAAAAAATTTGTGTAATCAAATCACTCTTGTATATATAACTCTTGAACCTGTGTGTTTAGGCTCAAAAGTGGAAGCGGTGGCGTTCATCAGGAAATAGGGAATCAATTCAACATTCGCCTTTTCATGGAGAAAAAATCGAAAGTCGAAAGCTGAATGCCTGCCTGGTAAATTAAGCATCATTTTCAGTATTTTGTTTTGTGTAATTTGCCTCTTTTTTATATGGCAGACACCGGAGTCGTCCCTTTCTTGGCAACCCTTCATCAGGATTGCCTAAAAAATCATTTCGTAAATATATAATAATTTTATTTTCAATTGACAGCAAAGAATTTTGATTAATAAAGGAATTAAAAAAGGGGTATTGCCTGTGACTCCTAGAAGGTGCATTGAGTCCTTGGGATAGATTGGATGGTCATCCATTTGGATCTGAGGAACTGCTGATGCATTTTTCCTAGAAAATGTTGTGAGCTGTGTCTTGTTTGCATTAAATACAACCAAGTTGTCTTTTTCCCCATTTCAAGATTTTGTCCAGATCATCATTTGATCCAGAACTAATTTGTTCACATCTCTGACTGTGTGATGTAGCCACATTCACAGGCCCACTGTTCGAGATGGAGGATATAAGAGTGCTGTCATCAGCAAAGCTGTATATATTATTATTTGTCGATCCAAGCAAATCGTTGATGTGGAGAAGAAGTAGGATTGGAGAAAGAATAGATCCTTAAGGCACTCCTGCATTTATAGCAAACGAACTAGATGATACACCATCTAAAACAACTTGGATCGATCTTCCCAAAAGAACATTTTGCATCCATCCGGAGAGTTGTAGTGGTAATCCATAAGACACTAACTTGCCTAATAGGGCTCTATGCCAGAGTCGGTCAAATGCCTTTGATATGTCCAAGGCTACGGATCTGGATTCGCCGTGTTGTTCAATTGCTTGCGTACATAAGTGCGTTGCGTATATTAACAGGTCTCCAGTGGAACGACCGACGGCTCCGAAATCCGTATTGCCTGTCGCCTATTATCCGGTGGCCTTCTAGATATTTGATTATTTCGAAATTTATTGCCTTTTCCATTACTTTTGAGAGCATTGAAAGTAACGCTATTGGATGATAGTTTTGTGGCAGACATTTCTTTGGAATAGGTTGAATGCGAACGGTAGTCCAGCAAGAAGGAAATGTCTTCTGGGAGCACGACATGCTAAACAGCTTACATAGTACAGGTGCAAGTTCTGGTGCACAGCTCTTGAGTAATATAGCCGGGATTCCGTCGGGTCCATAGTTGCCTTATTGCAATCTAGTTCTTTAAGGATGCGTTGAATTATACGAGGCCGAAATTTCACTTCTGCAATCGATGTTCGTACCCTCGGGATATTTGGTGGCTCTAGTTGTGCAGAATCTAGGGTGGAATTCTCTGAAAACATGCTAGCGAAAAGATCTGCCTATACTTTAGGTGGTGTTGCTAGCGTGCCGTCTTCTTTTACTAGAGGTGGAAAGGAAGAGCAACTGAAGTTATTACTGATTGTCTTTACCATGGACCAGAATGCGCGTGAGCCATTAGGACATGCAATTACTTTGTTAGTGACTCTTTCGTTGTAAGTTGTCTTATCCGATTCAATAATTAGAGAATAGGCACAAGAGATAACAAACCGCACAAGAAAGGCTACAATTATCATTCATACCTGTAAGAAAGGAATCCTATATGGCATGGGGTCTACAGAAGCATGTCATTTGGTCCCTCTCAAAGAGGCACACAGCTTCACATAAGCAAAGTGTATACACAACACGAGGGCTATATGTTCGCTCAAGAATTTCTTGTCGTTTCCCTCCCTTATCACTTATGTGCTATGACAATATAATTATGTGTTCCACTCTGGTCTGAGTGTGTCTTTCAAGACAGCATGGCCTAACCATTGTATATAAGCGCCTAACCTAGGTTTAGCTTCTCCAAACATGCGTCTTCGTTGGCTATTTTTAAACACGGCAGACAAAATCGTGATAGTGCTTTTTGAATGCGAATCTTCTCCTTCCCCACTGCGGCGGTTAAAATTCCGGCAAAAATCAGCATTCAAGAGCACAAGCCAAAGTCAAGGCTAAACCGCTATCAACACAATGAATACAAATCCAAACAGTGTGGTTGACTACCACATGACAGAACCTAAATTAAGCTGACATGTATATGGATAAGCAATAGGTCAATACAGAATCTGAACGTGGGAAACGGATACCTCCTATTAGCATAATAATTTGTCACGCAGTTAACAGGAGGTGTAGGAGGTGGTAAATCCCCTAAGAGATTGCCTTCAATTTAAGAAGTTTGTCTCATCATAAACTCCAACGCAAATATTCGTTAGCTCGAGTTAAAGTTGTGTGCTATGTGCCTCTAATAACGTTCCGTTAATTTTCGTTGGAGAAGTATCAACGCATAGAAATTCAATGGATTATTTAAAATTGGTGTGTGGTTGATTTAGATGAGTTAAGTCATAAAAAAAAATTATGTTGCAGTAAATATCTGTATCCACACGCACCATTTGATGACTGTATGTGACGCCACTCTTGAGTTTCATTACCCTACCCTCGGGAGAGTATAATTTGATTTTCCACGAAGTTATGGAACACAAGTAGTATAACACTGACTGTGTTTATCTTTGAATTCTGCTTAACGAGACATGTCAATCATTAACCACATTTTTGGTCCTCATGGATATCACTCTATATGTATTAAAGCAACATAATTATCATAGTTCGACGTCAATTTAAAATGAAAAAAAAAGAAAGAGTAATACGAGCCGTGGGTGGGGTCGTCATTATATTATGGGTCTGGCACTTGATGGTTATTCGATGGAGTTTAGATAAAGTCACATGTGGAAAAATTAAATTGTTATTACCAGAATACCAAACCATGGAAATACCCCCTACTTAGGTTGTGATAAATTTTATAGATAGCAAGGGTTGTACTATTTTAAACGAAGTGGTAAATAATTTCAAGAGATCACCATTTGGTTTTAAAGAGTATAGGTTGTGGCCGTGCTTAAAGAGATTTTACAAATTGTGTGATTTCAGAACGTAGGGAATTCGCCCTTGGTCATGAGGGAATCACGAATATTGGAACGAATTTTAAATATTTCACAGCGCACGTCTTGGACTTGATACATTTTTTTAAGGTTCCCCAAATAAATTTTTGGTAACGTCTGGAGGCGGTTTCGGGACTTAATCGACTTATAACATTTGGCTTTTTTATATAAATAATCCCTCTCACTATCCTTTAAAATTATAATATGAAGTCAGCGGTGGCGCCAACAGTTCCAGTCGGGCTGAACTATATAGTGGCATCCCTATAAGAGCTGCTTCGGCATATTCGGATCCCAGGTCTATAGGGATCTCCAATACTACACCAGGGTATTGGAAAAGAGTTGTTGGCGGATGAACTCTTGGCGTTGGCCAACGGCTGCGCTCAAATCCCGAAGTGGGTTACTAGTGCCCCTCGTCCTAGGGGTATGATATGGACCTGGTTCTACAGGTTGGGGGTTGTGCGTCGGGGTAACTTCCCTACCACGGAAAAAAATAACTGTTATGAAACAGCTACACGCCTCGGAAAATTACGGACTTACTGTTGACGACCCTGGAAAACGAAATAAGGACAATGACCTTCGGATCTGCACGTATGGAATGTCCGCATACTGAACAGACCACGTGCAGCCGAGCAACTAGCAGAGGCCCTAGACTGCCACAAGGTAGATATAACCCCATCCAGGAAGTGCGATGGGATGGGCCAGACAAAAAACGGATGAAAAACGGCGATTGCTATAGAGAGCAGCGACAGCGTCTATTTGGATGTCGATTTGTTATACGCGGCAGACTTAGGCAAAAAGTCTTGAGCTATCGACACGTTAGTGAACGACTTATGACAATCCGCATCAAGGCAAAATTCTCGAAAATCAGCGTCATATGCGCTCATGCCCCCACCCCCACTGAAGAAAAGGAAAATTTAAAAGAAAATAATTTGAATTTTCAAAGTCTAAAATATCCTGAATATTTATACAATCCCTGAGTAGAATACCTACCAATGTCGAAAATATATTCTCTCTGACTGGCTCGCAATGTACAAAAAAGAGGAATAGATTAATAATTTCAACTGCTATACCCTGTTCCCATCAACGTGATTAAGCAAAAGTGATTTATAAATCACGAAAGGCGTTACCACCGAACTTATTTTATTTTCAAATGTTTGTCATTTCAAATTGGGTCTCGCAATTCTGTCCGTCCGTATGTCTGTCTGTCCTACCCCTGGGGAATCTAAACGCTTGGACGGATTTGTTTCAAACTTCGTATTTAGAGTTTGTGGGCTTCCCGCTAGGAGGCGTTTTTTTTTTGTCATGCCAGCCCTAATATTAACGGTACTTCCCATTTATAAACATTTTACGAAATATTAAACAATTTAGATTTTTTCGAAAACAGCTTTAACGATTTGAACCAAAATAATTTGAATAAATAGATGAGTTAATATAGGCATGCTTAACATGACTGCATACCGAGTTTTTCGCTAAAAAGACCAGCAACGGCAGTTTTGAAAATTAGCTTTTTCTCGAAAACGGTACAAACGATTTAAAAAAAACTTATTTTTATAGTACAATGTATTGTCATTCTTAACTTGATAGTAAACTCAGTTTTTCTCTAAAGAGACTGTGTCCTTTGATATCCACCCAAATCCCTAAAAATAGTACCTACTTTAAAAAACTGTTCATATCTCGAAAACTCCATTTTTGATTTGGATGAAAATGTAACTGCTAGGTAATGTTTATATCCTGAAGAATACGCCGTACTCAGTTTTTAGCAAAACTGTTTAATAACAGTGCTTTTCGAATCCAAATTTGTAACATTTGTCAGCATAATTTTACAAAAACCCGCTCTAACGATTTTGTTGAAAATACATATTTAAGACAACATAATCATTCTAAACATTATCACGTATAGCAGTTTTATGAATATTTCTCAAAAATGACTACCCAAATCCCGATTTTTGCAAGGCCCAATACTTCAGTGGCAATATAATTCGAAATTCATCGTCCACTTGCCTTGAAGGAAATGTCATTTCGGGGTGAAATTTGAAAGTAATAAAGTGTTGTATGTAGTTAATACGTACGTTCATGTAGTATGTATTACGTTTTTAATTAACAAGGGTTCAGTTAATAAACCTGAGTACATCTTGAGTAGGTATGATTTTAAACGTAAAATTTGTTGAAATGAATCTGAGATTCTGTGAGATTCGAAATAAACGAGAAAGTTTCGTGCGACCCAGTCCTGCACATTTTTTATACTTCAGGAGCAAAATGGTCCCTTTTTATTAAAACCACAGATGGATAATTCTTTTTAAACCTTACTATGATTTCAGAAAACATTAAAAATGGATAAGTACCTAGCTATCTTTAAGAAATATTAAATAAATATTTATTTTTTGTCGAAAACTATGTCTTTAACTGCAAAGAAAATAACTTTGTCTAGCAAAACTATTCACGAATACATTTATTTTACTAATTAATTATTGGAATGTCGTGTGCTTCTTTTTTGACGTACGTGTACTTATGAAGAAAAGAATGTCGAAACGGCAAATTAATTTTTGACGAACATTTAAATATGTACATTGTACATATTTTAAAAACTAAAAGCTTTTAAGGATAACCGATAACAGTAATTAAAATATGATTTACAAACAGATATCGTGTAAGAAAATATAAAAATGCCAGCGGTTGATTTTTATGCAATAGACTACCCAATAGGAATAATTTCTTATTATTATTCAAGAAATTAGCAGTTTGAGGACTACAATACTATCATTACAGATATAAACCTATAATTATCAATTTATCAAGCATCTGAATATTTAAAATATAACATTTAATTTACCAACACACTGAAGCAGAAGCTTCTGTCACCAGCTTAATATATCCTTCGACTGCTTGAGTGTGACAAGAATATTTCGAAAGCTCTAATATTTTTCCTATATTGTCAGGGACATTTTCAACCATGGCGCGCAAGTCGTCATCTGATATTGATTTCGTTAACGGCCGCCGTAGCCTATTTTATCAGGTCCATATAATAATCTGCTTCGAAATTTATTTTTGGGATCTTAAATAGGCGTATTCCATTTATTTTTTCCGACTTCGCTCTACTTTTTAAGATCCTCCTCAAACATAATTCCTGAATATGGCTTCGGCATCGCAAGTAAAATGTTTTTTGGATGGCAAAAATATTAAATACGCTCTATAACCGGATGAACTACTGCTTTAGTGCTTTAAGGTTTTGGCAGATATTTTGAGGCTTTTATAATTGCCAAAATATACTTTGGTCCATTCAAACAAGAGGGTTTTGTCTTAATTTGAAATCAGGCAAACGCATATTATGTATGTACTTTTTTTGTGTATGTAGCTCGAATCATTAATTGCGTTGAAGTTTTTTCAGTTGCTACATAAAGTCGCAGAATCCTGTTAGCTGTAGTAAGCCACGTTGAATGAGACATGTGGCCTGACTAAAGCTACTTTGCCATGAAAAACTGCCCACACATTTCATGCAGATATTTCTGATCTGCTTAGATGCTTAGAAATTGCATATACTTAACTCAGGAATTGCCTTTATCTTTTCGTATGCCTGAATTCGCAAATTATGACAGCTTTTCCCAGGACCCCAGAAAATCCTTTCAGGTCTTTGTTTTGCCATCAACATAATGCCATTGAATGGCGAAGGGGAAGCTCATTCAAATGCAGCAAACAAACAAACAAACAAACAAATGCGGCGTACCTAAGGACGATTTTAGCTGACATATGATACGACTTTTAGACCCAGTGTTCACAACAGTTCCATCGCATCCTACTGCCTTAATTTTTTGAATGTCGATACATAAGTCGTTTTTAATGAACTCAGTTATGCTAACATTAAAAGGGGGAGATTTTTTCCTTTTGGTACATTTTTTAACACACGGAATTTAAATTCAAAACAAAACCAAACGAGAAAAGGTGTTGAACAGTCATTTTTTTACTCGAAGATCGAATGCATTTCGAGTCTAATTGCGACTTTTGCGAATCTCGATTCGAGGGAGAGATTCGCACATACTTTCACCAATACCAAAACAAGTGACATTTGTCAAACTTTGAGCACTTTGAGGTTAGGTAGTTACTATTGTGGAATAAAATTTGAAAAATTGAAAATTAAAAAGTGGAATAAATGTAGACGAATGGACCCGTCGTAGAAAATACTAATGGGGTTGTTTTCATGGGGAAAGACCAAATTCTAATTCAAAACAAAAGTTATTGTTTGTAGGTATGAATACAATAAGTGAAAAACTAACAAATAACAATACAATTTTTCAGCTGGACAGGTACTGCAAGTTGAGCATTCCGCTGCGGCATCCCCCTTCGGTTTGGAAGAACTGGAGCGCCCTATTGCAGCAGTAGCTGGTAATTGCCAACGAAAATTCTTAGAAACCTTCTATTCAAATTCTCCCAATTACCTAATTAGGGCCATCAACATCGCGCGAAGATTCGGCCGCATCAGAAGAAGACGTCGACAGACCTTCTACAAGTAAGTGGCATAAGATATCTATACATAGTTTTAAAAAACAGTAGATTATAATTTGTTTTTTTTTTTTTATTAGGTGGGACTCTTAGAAGCGCATTTAAATGGGGCGAGAAGGAAACTAAATTTGTTCTGCACTCATATGCACGGTTGCTTAACTCCGTGGGCCCACTTAAAAAGTTTCGGACAAAAAAAATTATGTGGGCCGGTATAGCACGTGAGATGGGGAACAAATTTGGTGTACTTCTAAGACCCATTCAAGTGGAGAGTCGCTATAAATGCATTACGAAGCGCACAAAAAAATCCATTGACAACAACAACACCAGTGGGGCAGTACTCGAAAAGACGGTGTACGACGACGATATTTTTGATATCGTGCAGCAGGACGACTCCATAAGCATCGACACGGGATTGTCGCAGGGTCAACTTTACAACAAGTCAGATGCTTTGCCTCGGAAGCCGGCAACAACTTCCGCCCCGTCTGATGCTCATGCTGCAGAAACATCTTCTGAAGTTCCGTCGTCACCGTCAACGACACCGACAATGTTCGAGGGCTCTCACCAGTCGCAACAAGAAGACGATGCTATGGATATGGACATAACACCAAGAAGCCGAAAAACCACGCAACAGCTGTTCGAGAGGTATCTCATACAGAGAGCTACGGACAGCAGAGAAAAAGGCAGAGTAAAGGCTGAAAATAAAAAAAGAAAAAAAAGAGCATCGTGAAAGGGTGTCGCTTCTGAAGAAACAGAGGCATGAGCAAAAAATGAAGCTTCTGGAACAATTAATTCAAAAAAGGTGAAGTCCTGAAAATAAAAAATAACTACTTACCTACTAAAAATAATTTTTTTTTTATTTTTATAGACTTTCAGTTATACTGTTAAGCTTAAGTTGCCCCTTATGCAGCAAAATGTATTCAACCAAGTCTTCTTCACCTTCAGCTTCAGTACTCCCGCCTTGTCCATCTGTATCATCAGCGTTAATAGTGTCGTTGACATCTAACCACAGATCGCCTTCCTCCAAGCAAAGTTATGCAACACACAGCACTCGAGTACAAACTTTGACATTCGCAACACAGTAAAAAAATCCAACCGGATTAGCTGCCTAAACCTTTGCTTTAGCAAACCAAAGCAATTTTCAATTTTTATTCTGGTATGGCAATGTTTTTTGTTGAATTTTTTTTGCAGGTCACTTAGGTCACCATAGTCGCGCTATGGAGTAAGTAAATACTGCCTTAATGGGTATGCAGAATGCACATGCATGCAGCATCACCCAGAAGGTGGTACCTCTCCCCGCAAATTCTTGGAATGTCCTTCCATATGTGCGACATTTTAAATACGCGAGAATCGTGAATTTTGCTGGTAGCTCCAACAAAAACATCAAAGAACTTCTTATCTGCAGTACATATACCTTGCAAGGTAATAAAAAGCAGTCCGTGACGGTTAACATATTATTATGTTGATCGTATTTTATGGGCTGGATTGCGAATATATATATAACAGCCATCAATGCAACCCAAGACGTTATTTAATCCTGCAATCTGTTATAATAATTTATATATTATTAGAGTAAATATATAATATATTAGTTAGGGTACTTTACTTTAGCAAATTTTCTACTTATTTGTTCTTTTTGGGCAATCGTTGATGGCATTTTAATGTGCTAGGTCGAAATGTCGAACATAAAATCGAGAAACGCCGTCTGAAACCTGTATGCACTCGAAATTGTTACGTTGAACAGATTTGCAACTTCCCTGTACGTATTCTTGTTTCCAGCAAACCTTTAAAATGAAGACTTTGTTTGATTTGAGGTAAATTGTTGTTGTTTTATAATACAATACCATAGAAATGATAGACATTGAGTCTGAGCGCTAGCGGCCTTCTTTCTAAAATGTCGACGAAACTGTAATGGAAACATATTAGTATTATGTATTTACTTTACAATAGTAGAAATATAAATACCACCCACCTCCTTGTCTTTATAATTTGCGACCATATCTTCAATACACACCAACACATAATGCAAAAAAATTGATCTCATTTCATGTTCCATTGGGCAGGAAAAATCTGAGATCTGAGAGCAAAACGGTAAAAGCCCAATAGAAATCAACATTAAATAACAAAAACAAAATTGATTTACAGTGTAGTTTACAGTTCATATTAAGAGAGAGAGAAAAAATTAACAGATGAATAACAAAAATATTGGTAGGTTCACTTGTCAAGTTTCCAAATTCTAATATACAGGGTGTCCCAGTTAAGAAGGACAATCCTTTAAAGGAAGATTCCTGAAGTTATGCCGAACAAAAAATTGTATGGCAGGGGGGGGGGGTATATTTTCATCCTATTTCCCGTTATAGCCCATCAAAGTAGGTGACCTCTAATTTGGAGGTGTTGCGACTAAAAACGCTATAACTTCTAAACTATTATATTCATGTAGATTGACTTCTATTCATATTTTAAGTGGGCAGATTACCCGCCCCTTAAATGGACAATTTTTCATTTTTGAAATTTCTCCTTTCGTACAATGCAGGCAGGGCCGTAGCCAGGATTTTCTTTCGGGGGGGGCTTGCTTCCAAATCTTACGAGGAATTCTTTAAACAAAAAACTATATACAGGGTGTCCCAGTTAAGCAGAATAATCCTTTAAGGGAAGATTCGTGAAGTTCCGTAGAACAAAAAATTTTGTGCCAATGGGGGTCTATTTTCACCATATTTCCCGTTATGGCCCTTCAAAGCATGTGACCTCTAATTTGTAGGTGTTACCACTTAAAACGCTATAACTTCTAAACTATTAGAGATACAAAAATTGTTTTGTGCATTTTGAAAACACAATTTAGAAGCGCATACAAGTCGTAAGGTACATATGTGCAGCTGCAAAAGAGTTATAGCTCCTTAAACTCAACATTTTGAAAATTTGTTGTTACATTTTTTTACTTAAAATACTTTTTTCTCAAAATGTTTACTTAATAAATTTTTATTTTTTTTTATGAAATTTTTATCCTTGAGAAATTTTCTAAAATCTATGTTAAGCAACTTTTTTACGTACGATCAACAGAAGTTGTTGTAAAAGCCGTTTTTTGTCAAAAAAATGGTCAAACAAAATTAAGTCAGAATAATAAACTAAAGTAGTTATGAGCAATGGTTAACAGTTAATTGTCGAATATGAAAAAAGCTTAACATTGATAAGTTGATCTCCACAAAACGTATTCAAAACGTGATTACGCGGACATAGTGTTTGTAAACGGGTTCTGTCATGGAAACGCTTTGTTGGCAAGATAGGAGTCCAACGCCGATACCCAAATCGTAGTACACCATGTATAGCCGGTTACTGATGCGTATCAGCGCCTTGTTGATACCGGGTGAGCTCTTCGAAATAAAAAAAAAACGACGTTCAGACCCAGCGGTGGCAGAAATTGAGGGTGGGATTTTGCGTGCTGTGGAAGTTAAGCCTTTAGTCAGGTCCGAGGACAAGCTGTGCAATTGGAACTTCCCAGAACTCTCCAGAGTAATAGGTTACACCCTTCCCATTTAGCACCGGTACGGACACTTCCTCAAGAACATTCTGTGGGCTGACGGAGCGCAATTCACAAACAAAGTTATATTATAAAGCTACAAACCTCCACAATTTGCACCATTGGTCAGACCCCAATCCCCATTAAATACACACAACATCCTTTCAAAGGTAAGAATTTAATTATTTGGAACAACTTCTTCAAAATGTGTTCTTATTTCAAAGGAGGTTTAGTGTAAATGTTTGAAAACACTTTAGTAGGCCCGCACGTTCTTCCACAAACAGTTAATTCTCTTGAATTTCTTATAGAACGAATGCCGAAGCTCCTTTAAGATGTTCTTCTTTTTCAGAGAAGAGCGATGTTCTTTCGACAAGATGGAGGCATGGAGCACCTTGTGACTGTAGCAGCGTCACTTTTAATGAACGGTGAACTGGTGGATTTCACCCAATACTTGGCCACCCTGATCTCCTTACCTAACACCCATGGATTTTTTCTTCTGGGGTGCTGTGAAAGAAAAAGTTGATTTTAGAGAAATATCGAGTCTCTTTTTGTCCATTTTTGTCTGACAAAAAAACGGCTTTTACTACAAATTCAAGTTGCTTAACATAATTTTTAGAAAAATTTCAAGGATAAAAATTCCATAAAAAAAATAAAACGGGAAATAGGTGAAAATAGACCCCCCCTGCCATACAATTTTTTGTTCGGCGGAACTTCAGAAATCTTCCCTTAAAGGATTATACTGCTTAACTGGGATACCCTGTATATTCCAATTCACTGATTCTTATTACTTTTCAAATAGTATGCACCTAAACGAAATACTAAATACTAAAATTATTTTTTTTTCAAAGCAGAAGACGTCTTGATTTTTTTTTTGACATGACATGATGGTAGAACATCTTCGTTGACCATGAATCTGTCCGTAAGATTTTGTTTTAACGATGTTTCCTATGCAAGGAATCAGTATAGACACTCTAAAATAGGCTTCAATAGAAGAGGTTTCTGGATTGGAACGCGTTGTTTGTTTCAATGAAGTTCTTGGGGCTCTTAATTCAACTTCAAATAAGTCCTCGGCAAGTTGGGATTTGGATTGAAAAGCCTCTCTGAAAAAATCTTCGGCATTTTCTTAAGGATTTGGTCAGTAGTTTTTCGCATACAATGAGGCTTACTAGGAAATCACTTTTTTGGATCGCTGCCAAAAGTGTTGATGCTTTCGAAAACATCACCCACGTTCTGCTGGTTATTTCTTCAAGACTTATTGAGATGCATTTGAAGAGCTCTACAAAGGAAATAATACTGACATACCTTTCAATAAATCTTGCGTTTCACAAAGGCTTAGAAGTCGAGTTTTTCGGCTCTCTGGTGCGTGTTTTTTAATGACATTTTTTAAAGTTAGATATATTTGCATTTGAATGGTTGCGGAAGATTTGAATTTATATTAGAAAGTTTTAGTTTTTAATTTTTTGCTTAGCGTTTCGGGGGGGGCTTCAGCCCCTCAAGCCCCCCCCTGGCTACGTGCCTGAATGCAGGTCCTACAGCTGTACCAAATTTCAAAATTCTACGGCAATCGGAAGTGGCCCAAATAAGTAATAACCGATTTTTGAAAGTGAGCGGATACCACGCCTTCTGAAGGGAGAATATAAAATGTTAGATTTTTTCTTTCTGTACACTGCAAGTCCTACCGCTGTACCAAATTTCAACATTCTATGGCAATCGGAAGTGGCCCAAATAAATAATAACCGATTTTTAAAAGTGGGCGGATACCACCCCTCCTGAAGGGAGAATATACAATTTTCGATTTTTGTATTTTTGTACAGAGCAAGTCCTACCGCTGTACCAAATTTCAACATTCTACGGCAATCGGAAGTGGCCTAAATAAATAATTTGGTGAGGTGGACCTTTTTAGTGTGTTTCCGAAGTTAGAGGGGGTCGAAAACAGCCTGAGTTTGTTCCTGTAAAAAGGGGAAGTGCCTTTACTAGAGAACTTGGCTGGGGCACTACCGTGCCCTTTGATTTGTAATTATTAGTCACAACTAATTCTATATCACAGCATTTTTGTTTTAGTATTAGTTTATTAGTGATTGAGGGGGTATACGTCATCGAAGCGCGTTTATTGTTTTGGTTGTTAAGTTTTTTGTTTTCTGAGAATAAAGTTGTGAGGTTTGATTTTTTAATTTTTAGCATGTTTTTTTTAGTTTTAGTTTTAGTTTTTCAATTAGTGTTTCACTATACCCGTTTGTAATGGCTAACTTTTTTAATTGAAAGTATGTATTAAATTTGAAAGTTTCGGGCGGAAAGTGGAAGTTTACATAAACGGTGTACTATGGAATGGAAAGCGGCGACTTTATGTTATACAGGGCAAAAAGAGTCATTGGTAATTATGTATATCAATCTGTGGTTGTAGGTTTTCGATAAATAGCAAAATTAACTTTAT
This sequence comes from Cheilosia scutellata, assembly GCA_955612985.1. Classification (NCBI taxonomy): domain Eukaryota; kingdom Metazoa; phylum Arthropoda; class Insecta; order Diptera; family Syrphidae; genus Cheilosia; species Cheilosia scutellata. Next base: position 91,310,326 of record OY015312.1, read on the forward strand.
TATTTGATTTGGTGATTAATAAATCTAAAAACGCCAATTTGCTATTTTCTTCACATTCTACGGTAAAGTTAATGGAATCATATTGGGAATTTAAACAAAGTAACACTTGGGGCAGTTCACTATATTTAACCGTGAAAACATCATCAACATATCGATGCCAAACGCGTGGAAGTAGCCCCTTCTGTTCGAGGTCCAATTCGAATTTGGCCATAAATGAATTTCGGCGCGTTACCCATACTAGTTCCGAGCTCTATTTTGTAAAATTTATCTCGAAACTTGCAGAAGTTATGTGACATACACACTTTTGCAGTTTCGAGGAGTACATTTAACTTTGCAGCTTGAATGTTGTACTTTTTTAAATGTGACCTTAAGGAGTTGACAGCTTCGGTGATCGGGATACTGGGGAACAGGGCTTCTACGTCGTTGATGTGGATGTCTTTTGTTTTTTCCACGAAATCAAAAGAATTCTTTACTCATGGACTAACCACTTTGCAGCTTTTACCAATGGGGAATTAACATTCGATACAATTTTTCGCATTTTATTACCAGGTTTGTGAACTTTAGGAAGTGAGTATAATTTTGGAACTTCTGGATTAGAAACATTGAGTTTCCAAGTCGGAACGTCAAACACAGTGTGAATTTTCTTAATTAGTTCTTTTGATGACCGAATCGTACTTGGGAGTAGGGTTACCAGACGTCAGGATTTAGCCTGATGCGTCAGGATTTAGCCTGATGCGTCAGGATTTAGCCTGATGCGTCAGGCTTTTAAGGGGTCTGTCAGGCTCAGGCCAGGCCTCACGCTTTGTCAGGCTTTTTCATTTTTTGTTGATTTATTTACATAAGTTTAATTTTAAGGAAAAACAATTTTAAATTGTTTCTGAATGCATCGAAATATGGATCGAATAGATCCTTTGGAATGGTTTCATTTATATTCATTCAGTAAAAGAGACAGTACTATTAACGAAATGACAGCTGTCACATATGCTGCAATTCAATTCCCAATTTATTATACATAAATACACAACCTACTATTCGATCTGGCGTTTTGGTAACCTTACTTAAGTCACAAAACAATGGTCTGGTCAGTATATCTCAAATGCTTTAACCTTTTTTGTGGATGCAATTGTCAAAACATATGGATGCTTTTGATTCTTTATTTAAAAGTATTGAATTTTTAAAAGAATACAATATAACACTAAATTATTCCTATTTTTTTGAAAAATATGTACCTACCATGATTTGAAAAAAATTGCCAGCCAACGAGATAGTATTTTTTTTTTAAACATTGGATCTGCAATACGTTTCATTATTTTGAATATTGCAAAACTAGTCCTACGGAAATAAAAAAAATTGTAAGTGGATTTTTGCAATCTCTTCTCACAATACCATAAGTATAAAAGAAAGAATTTTCTCTCTTACAACAATGGATGAAAAAGAGAAATAAACTCAATTTAGACTCAGTGAAAGCAAAGAACATTTTAAAAATAAATCTTGCGAAGAATGTTATAACTATATTTATTACTAATATATACAACTGAAAAAATATTAAAAAATGTGTTATTTAAAAAAAATCAATGACAATTTTGCTACATAATCAGGGGTGGGATTCTGTAAAAAACGAAACGAAAAACGCTTTCGTTTTTACTAAACCTGTCTCTATCATACCTGTGGCAATAGACAGAGACTGCTATTGTCGAAACGAAAACGTTCGATCGTTATTGTCTTCATGGCTCAGAAACAAGTATAGATACAACATGTTTTTCGATTGAAGTTTTCCGATATGATCTGGAGCCAATTTTGCCCAAGACCATGGTTTTGTCTTTTCTTCCGTCAAAGTATAAAAAAGGTATACATTATTTTCATTTTGACATTGAAGATTTATACGTCATTTTTTTACGTCATGCTGACCTGTAGGATACTCCTGATCTCTCACAGGCTGAAGCTAAGTTTGTTAACTTTATCCTAGCTTGTAATTTGGGAGTCGACGGACGTATGGTGGGTGAAATTTCGACGTCCTCTCCATCACTTGAAACACTTCTACCATCCTCACTTTCTTCAGAAGTTTGGAGATTTTTTTGAGTCTCTTAGATTGTTTCGCCTCTTCGTGCTTTTTTCGTTTAAGATACTAATGAATTTTGGGATCATTCCTTTTTTTTCATCTTTTTCGTTAATTCAGTGTCAAAGTTACCATTCACCATTCTCCTAAATTGTCTCTGGTCAAGTAAGAAACTGCGTTCTGCATGTGGCACTCTTGTGACACAAGGACAAATTGAAAAGTCTTTACATTTGCAAGTTGATAAGTCAAAAAGTTGATTGCTATTCGATTTAAAAAAAATTAAATAAATTGAGTTTTTAAGTAAATGAGCTTTGCTTTGATTTTATATTTTTTTTATAGCCTTATATTTTTCATTTATGTATGTTTTAATTTTATGCGAAATCTGCTGATCTGATATAACAGAGAGTGATGCTTTTAGCCATATACTTTTTAAATCTAACACTAATTTTGAACAAACTTCAGATTTCAGAAACACTTGGATCATATCCTTTCATTTTTTCCTTCAATGAAATTTTGATGTGCATAAATGCTTTCATAACATCACAATAAGTTGGAAGTATATTGTTTTTAAGTTCAGCAGGTGCTCCAAAAACTTCGCACTCAGCTCCAAGTTATCAATTTTGTGATATTGTTGTCTACGAAAACTTTCTCGAGATTTTTTTGTAAGGCCGATGCAATATCGAATATCGCTCCCCATTCTTCCGCCAAAATACTCTGTCCGCAAAGCACGCAGTATATTTTTTTTTCTTTGACAATTGTGCCGTTAAATTATAAACATTAAGCTTTGAATTGTAAAACATTGGCCCGATTTCTGCTCGCGGACAGGATAACACATTTTCAAATCGCAAGTTAGCATTGGGATCCCTGAAGCTCTATCCAGAGCATTTTGTTCTCTCATCATACGCTTAAGTTTAAGGTGGGTTTCATTTTCCTTGATCATATCGTTGTTAAAATAGTTTTCTCTTTCAGCAATAGAAAATGCTTCGCACTTTCCACATCTGTCAGATTTGGGTCGATGAAAAACTAAGATAAAATTTGCGTTAAAAACATTTCAGTAAAAGCTTTCGTTTGTGAGATTTCTTTGTATAAGTTGTACATTTTAATTACCTAATGTTGAGGTTCGGTTCGAGGTTGAGTTTTTTTTTTAGCACGGCAGTAGGTCAGCGTTCCCTCCCGTGCTACTATTGTACTCATTTGCTCATTTTGAGTACATTTTTATGAACTGAGTACGGATACTACTTTGAAGCTGTCGCGTACTACTATTTCATAACATATAAACATAATTCATTTTTATTTTTTCTGAAATACATAATATTTTTGTTTCCTAAACCTGACACTTGAGGAGTACTTAATTACCTACTTATAAGGACCTTTTTACTTTCCCATACAATTTAAGTCTGAACTGTATGATTAAAAAGTGCCCAATTATAACACAAAATCATAAAACGTTTTGTAAGAGAACAAAAATTGACTTCATATAGTGAGAGATTTGTTTTCATTAAAAATTGTTGAAATGTGCGCATAATACAATAATAGTACGAATAAGAACAATGGACATTATGGTGCAATTAAAACTGTTAGCTACGTAATTCTAATATTATTATGTACCTACTTTTTTTTAAAGAAGATGTGTAACTTACTCAATAAATATTATTTACTAATGGAGCTAGAATGATCAAGCACTGACGCACCGAGTAGAGTAAACTCCGTTACATAAAACTTTCAGGAATATGAGGATTTCTTCGATTTTCAACTATTTATTTGAAACGAAGTTGACTCTGTATACACTGGAACTAAGTCAAAGCTTCAGCAAAGTCCAAGAATTGACTGGTGAATCTGCCACTGCCTTTTTGATGTATTTTCATACTATTGGGGAGGTATGTTCTATGTTTGCACAATTTTTGCAATGCTTTTCATATTTTGCAATTTTTCAATAATTTTTAAAGAAAACTGTGAAAAATGGTTTTATTTTCATACAAATTTATTTGATGTTTAACAAATCAGATATAATTCGCTATGCAAAACAACATACATAAGTACATAAAGGAAAACTAACTACGTCTTTATTTATTTTTGAATTTGTAAAAGTAAGAAAACAATTTATATTGGGAAATTAAAGTCGAATTTTCTAGAAATGAATGTTAAGAAAATACCATAAGTCACATTGGTCGGAATTATAGCTCTTTGAACAACGTCCCTAATACATTATTAGTCTTAAAAGTTATTGTTTGAATATACGAATTCTAACGGCTTGGAAAAAACAGCTCAGTTTATTTATGATATTTTTTAACTAAAGAATGTAGTCTCAAAAACAAAAAAACTACAAATAAGCAATTTATGGAAAAACAAATCATACTATAAAAAAATATAACATCACATTTAGGCACTACTTTTATCAAATTTGTCTGTCAAACTCAGCATGGCCACATGGTGTTATTTCGTCAATAGATTACTGATTGCGGAAATTGATAGAAACTCAAATTTTGACCACTTTTATACTTATAACTGGAAAGTAAACTATAGTTTAGGTGCATTGTATACCTTGGAAGCCATTTGAGTACTATTTTCCACCGAGATGAGAACTCTGCTCAACCAAAAGGGAGGGAACGCTGCAGTAGGTAAGCACATACACTATCATTCCCAACTCTACGGTTATGTGCTTTTACTTCAGAGAGCTTTTCTTGAGAAATTCGTTTAACGGATTTCAACCCTTTCGCGAATTTTTTGGCTTTAGATACTTTATTTTCGTTTTCATGGACTGGTTTTTGGGAAATTGCAAAAAGATAGTAGCCAAAATGGTTTGCAAACCCGAATCTTGTTTCCAACTCTAGGAAATAGCTAAACGAGTAATTCCGTTGAGAAATTTCCGATTTATTTGCTTTCCCGAACACTTCTAATCCTCATAGTTAATTTCAAAATATAATTAGATTTTCTTTCTTGATCTAAGGCCCTAGTTATAGCTATTATTGAAATGCATCATTGAAAATTGAAAAAAAAAAAAAAAACAATATTTAGTTGGAATCAAAATAAAGCTAATCAATCGTGGATTTTTTTTACGAAAGAAATGACTTAATTCTGATTAAAAAGAAAACTTTAAATTTACTTTCATTATTTCACTGATCGAAATCGATTTCAATCAACAGCTGATTCTCGTTTCTCTAATTTGGAACCCAATCGTTTCACTGATGTGTTCCATTCCCTTTCTATTCTCAGCTGTCAGTTTTGCGTTCAATGATCAACTCTAACCTCAAAACCTAGACTTGTTTGTTGAAAAGTCACTGACAGGTACTTCCACTGACAGGAATTTTTCAATGATTGCTATAACTGACTTGTCACAAAAATGAAACCACCATTCCACTGATTTGTTCCAATGATGCATTTCAATGATAGCTATAAGCAGGGCCTAAGGAGTGGGTTTTATAGCAATAGGAAGAGGCGTTTCTTTTTGGAATCGAGAAAACGTTTTGAAGATCAAAACAATTTACCAAATTTTTGGGCTTCAAGTTATTTCTGTCAAGGTCTCTTTCGGCAATAATTAATATTTTATCATCTCCAGGTATATTAAGCTCCGAAATTTCATTATTTGTAGGTATTTCTGTGGATTTAAAAGCCAGACACCTATTGCATTGATTTTTTTTTTTTGCTTGTAAAAGGATATATTATGGTATATAAAGGGTGGGCCATCTAGTGGTTTCTTTTTAAATCATATGTTATTTTGACATTGACAGCTGTTTCCCGCTCGAAATCTTGACAGAAAGTCAGTATCATACATCCGCGGAACGAAATAAGTCGCTTTATGCTTGAAAAACAACGTTAGGAAATACGGAAAATATGGAAATCTTACTTCAATGAAATCTTTTTGTATTTGAATTTCAGTCTTCTGTCATAATTTCATAAATATAAATTTCAATAAAAATGTTATGAATTTTTAAGTATGTTTTTTTCGTAAAAAACCGGAAGCCAGTTTAACTTAAAACCGGTCATTTTAAGCGGTTAAAACTGTCAGGTTAAACTGGTGACAAATTAAACCGGAATAACCGAAAACTGGTCATTTTGTAAAAACCGCCATGTTAACCCTGAGTCACCAACTAATGCCGTAAGTTTAATAGATAATAATAATAATGAAACAATAATAAATGCATACTATTTTTCATGTTTACACAGAATAAGTGTGCGAAGCCGTGACCGTGCCTTTAAAGGACAGCGTCAGAAAAGCGGTGCCATGAAATAAAGTCTTATGCAAAAAGGTCAAACCCTAATTTTGGACTTTATTGCACTTCCAAAACGCGTCTTGGACTTTATTGAAATTTCAAGAGTGCAATAAAGGTTTTGGACATTATTGCACTCAGCTAGTTAAAAGAAAAAGAAAGCAGGGGGTTGCAGGGGGCAACATGCCCCCCATACATATTCTACTGTCCATTTTGTTTGGATTTTATTTCCACTTCGATTTGGACTTTATTGCACTTTAAAATCTGAAATAAAATCCAAAACTTGTTTTTTTCCAAAATTACGGTTTGGACTTTTTTGCATAACACTTTATTTCATGGCACACAGAAAAGCGGCGTTAATGGACCCCAATCAAAGATCTTACGGACTTAGACAGACGGGTAATAAATTGTATTACACCAGAAGCCGTGGAAGGGGTTTCAGCAATTTTGAGCGAGATCGGATTTGAGCCAATAATCGTAAGTTTAGAGGTGCACTTAAAACTTGAGTCATGTAAAATTAAATTTTTATTCCTTTGTTTTTTTTTTTTCAGATCCAACGTTTAGAAGAAATAATTTATCGAAGAAGTGCTGTATCCTTCAGCTGAAAAAGAAAGTGACCCAATTACTTCAATGTCCATTTTTAGAGGCAACCGTCTAAAACGACCAAGGCGAATATAGAAAAATGGAAGAAAAGAAAATAACTTTAATGGTGGAAAATAATAAAATAAAAAAATAAAAACTAGTACATATAATTAAAAAACTGGATGAAATGATCCAAGCACTTATAAATAAAAAATAATTTTGACTAAATTGAAACAATAAAAAATTAATAGGGGTATTCACGATTCGGTGTATCAGGTCTGGTATCATTGTGAAAGTGTAAAAGCGCGAAATTTGCTTACACTATACCAACAAAATATACTAGCTACACTTATACACTTTCACTATACCCCAGACCTATAGTATGTATGTATTTGTATGTATTAGGCCCGTTTGCTGATACTAGTCATATAATTGGGACTTAGCTAAGTAATACTTAGTGCTATGTTGAACTTAAAACTAAAGTTCATCATAGCTTATTTCCATTTGCTGAAAAATAATTTAAGTGTATCCTAGCAACGACGCACTTTTTTGAAATGCTGTCAACGTAACGACATTGAGAATACTGTCAAATTTGTAATGTAATTTCGGGATGAAATTAATATTTATTTTAGTTGTGATTTGTGAATTTGTTGTGCTCAAAAATATATAAAAAACCGACACGAAGTCCTAATTTTTCATCAGCGGAAAAAAATACACTTCTGCAATGTGTATATAATGAAAAAAACGTTGTGGAAAATAAAAAAAACTGATGGTGCCACGTGGAAGGAAAAGGAAGAAGCTTGGAGTAGAATAACCAGCAATTTCAATTCACAGTCAGGAGGAACATGCAGCCGTAATACGGAAGCACTTAAGAAGTGCTATTTCAACTACAAAAAAGACGTGAGAAAAGAAGCGGCCGCTGAAAAATTTTCTTCTTTGCAAACTGGCAGCGGCAAACCATACAGTGATGCCAACTCGAAAATGTGATTTAGAGCTAAACATTTTTTTTCAGGGCTAGCTTAGGGCTAGATTTAATTCCAAATTAAAAAAATAATAAAATGTATTGGTTAGGTGTTTTTATATGTATTATAGTAAGTATGTATTAGTAATTAATTATTAGAGTAAGTGCGGCAAATGTGGCCCACCCTTAACATTTTTTAGAATAAAACCATGAATTTAAGTCGAATTCATTTCTGTTTTTTTAAACAGTTTTACAAAACATTTGTACTTCAGTCTTTATCATCTAAAATAATAAAATAAAAAAACGTAACAAAAATATATAAACAAAAACGTTAAGGAACTCAATTTTTAAATTTTAAAAGAAGTGCGGGTAATATGGCCCACCCTGTTTTAAATATGGCCCAGGGTGGCTATCTACTATTAGCCCATGGTGGGCCATATTTAACACTATCGTTTTCAAGAAAATTGAGTTTGGTTTGCTAGAATTATTTCTTCTTCGACCCTGGTCTATTGTTGTTTTGTGCTCTTGTTGGAGCTAGAGGCCATTTTATCTGTCAAACGTTCAATTAATATTAGGTGTCAAATATGGCCTACTGGGTTACATGGGTAGGCCATATTAAACACACCGTGAATTTTTCACTCATTTTTATTTTTAATACAACTGATAAACTTTTTTTAACTTCTGATGCCACACAAAATAAGAAAAAATTTAACATTATTCACTCTTAGAAAAAGATTATCGAATTTAAGCAAAATTCAATGCGAAAAAAATTAACAAAACTTCCCAAAAAATTACATCGAAAACGAAAAAAGCTACTATGGTCTATATTTTACAGATCCGTCGAGCTACGCCTACCATAATCGACAGAGACAAAACCGGTCTTAACTTGTTTGAAATGTATTAGTTTTTATCTACCTGCGCTTTTTGATTCAGGATATATAATGGTGGGCCATATTACCCACCTGGGCCACATTTGCCGCACTTACTCTATTAGTAATAAAATTGCACATGATGTCTTGTATCACACTATATCTATTTAATCTAAATATAAAATATTTGAGCAACGCTCATCGTCATCACCATCATTGGCTTCACTGCTATAAGATTTTATTTTAGCCAAAGCCAAATATATTTTTTTTTATTTAAAGCAGCTCTCAGTTTGTTTTGCGTGAGAACGAGATACGATTATAAAAACAAAATTTTATGGCAACGGTACTGTAGTTAAAAAATGCAAATGCGCAAAAGCACAGCAGTACAGCACAACCACCACAAGCTGTGAGCCCATGACGATGACGCTTCTACTTTCTACAATACAAATTCAAAATGGCGTGCCTTACGGCTAGTAGCTAATACAAATGAATGCGTTCAGATTCAAAGATTTATAAAAACTAGTCATTAGTCATTAAGGGATGTTCACATTTGCGATAGAACAAAAAATATTTTTAAAAGAAAATGTATTTGTTAAAAAAAATACACAGGGCCAGACACCAAATTTTCAGGGCTAGATCGAATCAGAAAGTGCTAGAATTTCACAATTGGGCTAGGTTTGGCATCGCTGAAACCATACAAAGTGCAGGATCCAAATTTCGAACTCGCCGTTTCGATAATGAATCCGAAGACTGTCCACGGTTTGATCAACGTCTTTGATAGTGATGCAATTGAAACTAATCAAGACAATGATATAGCAAATGTAAGTATCGATGTAATATATGTAAATACTGACTGTTAGACAAAAGAAATAACGAAAAATTGTCTGTATTTATTTCAGAATACATCGGATGAGCCTACAATGGATTGGGGAAGCTACAAACCTGCTCAGCTTAAGATGCCAGTTCATTCAAAGCTAAAAACGAAGCTGGTCAATGACTCTGTGCCAAAACCTTGCTCGCCTGACAAAAAAACAACAGATGATACTGCCACCATTATGTCGAAAGGCTTCAGGAAACAGTACAAGGATACGAATTTGAATAGTCCTCGTGCTTCTAACTCCAATACAATGAAATGGTCTGGCAGGCGTAGACCAGTGGCTTCGACCTTAAACAGCAGCAAGATTACTGAGCAATACTCAGAGCTCTCAAAAATTAAAATTGAGTTGGCGAAGCTTCAGTATGAAGCTATATGAAAGAAGAAGGCATTACAAAACAATACACCGATTCAGTCGACCATGACTTGCGCAAGAAGTCGTTAGAACTGGTATCCAGTTTTGAGATAAAGGCTGAGATTTTAAAGAAAATCAAAACTAACTCTCTTAACATGGGCGAAACCAGTTGTTTTTTAAAAAACATCGGAAATTTGCTTGATATTTAATTATGATCTTACTTTAATATATTTTACTTTAGTTTTTAATCTTATTTAATAAAAAGTGGTGAATTTGAGTTATAGCGTTTATTTTAAAGTCTTACAATCTTCCAAAATAGTCAGACAGAATCGAAGATAGTTCATCAAAGCTATAAAAGTACTCCTTTCTGTCGTATATTTGGCGGGGAACACCTACTTCGATAATTTCAATTATTTCGACATCTTCTTCCAATAAATCCGGGAGCTCAAATTCCATAGCTGTTTATATTATATTTTCTCCTCACACAATAAATAGAATTGTCACTTTGATAGCATAACCTTTAAAACTCCCTATGTATTACTTAAACTCCTTATGACCTACTATTTCTGCGGCTTAATTTATGTTCCACTTACTGACATTTAAGACTAACTTTGTTTTTCGTGCAACCCGTTAAGTATTACTTAGGCGTTTAAGTGATACATAAATATTTATGACTAGTATCAGCAAACGGGCCTTAGAGACATTAGCACGGGCCTCGGCCCTCATTGAAGCTAAGCTCTGGGCCTCCGGGTATCGTAGAATAGCGCCAATACAAATGGACAAACTAAACCCGTAAATAAGCTGATTGAATAATTACAGAGACGTAAATATTCAAGGTTCTTACATATTACCGTTTGAACTGAGTTTTGGAACTTTCTCCTGAGGGATCTTATCAAAGTAACGCTGGACCTTTGACGATGTTATTACCTGGTGGCACCCAGGTGTAACCCAATTGTCGTGGAACTGATTCCCATTGTGTTGGCGAAATACTCTTGAAGCCGAGGCGTTCGCGAACCGATGTGACGATGTTACACATTTCCGGTTTAGTTTCTAAACTTAAAATAAACATGTCTAACTAAATTACCTTTTCAGTATCTTCGTACAGATATTTGATAAAAATGCACTCTTCTTGAATCTGTAATTTTATAATGGTTACATCTTGATCGTTCACCAACAGTTCGAACTTTGCACTGTTCTGCCAACTTGGCTCTTCTCTAATTTGTCCTAATTTTGTGACTATCTTCAGTATATTAAAGGGGCTGGCAAATATTAATAACTATTTAAGTATTTATTAAATTGATTTGATAATTTTCTTTTTGTTTAATTTTTTTATTTTTTTTTTATTTTTGATTTTATAAACTCACTATATCTACCCCAGACCTATAGTAACAACAAAATACAACAGTGTAAAATGTATTAGGTCGCATTAATGTCAGTTCGATTTCTAATGTTTTTTGTTATTTTCTAGTGTTGCTATAGAGATTAGAAAAAGTGTGCTCACGATGTGATAAAAAAATACAATTTCAGAATTTTACTAGACCTGGATACACCGAATCGTGAATACCCCTAATGTTTATTGTTCTATTATTTTTACAATAATTTTTACTTAAGCTTTATTTAAATATCATGTTCGCCTAACTATTCTGTTTCGAATGCGTCTGCTTTCTTCCAAAATTTGATTCGATGAAGTGTGCGGATCCTCCCCAGCTAAATCCGCTTCGTAATCATAATGTGATTCGACATCCTCCAAATATGTGATTCCTGCATTAATCAATACATTGTGAAGTACAACACAGGTATTGATTATCATTCCTGCTTTAGCTGGATCATAAAATAGAAGATAGAACTCTTTCTTTTTTTAGGCAGCGAGATCTGCTCTTTAGAATACCAATACATACATCTTTAGAGAAGAGACCTTATTTGCTTGTGCGTTGTGTGTGTTGTATATCTGTTATCTGCTTCCGAAGTGGCTGTAAAAATTGGAGTCATAAGCCACGGCTGCAATAGTTCATTACATAACCACTATTCCCAAGTAGCCAAAAGTTTCGTTCTCCTTCGTTGTACAGATTTTCCAGTGTTGAATTTACTCTTGAACGTCGCCATACGTATGCATTATGCGTTGTTCCACCGTATTGTGCATTAGTGCTCTCCTTGGAGCTGATACTTTAACGTGAGTCCCGCCAACTAATCATATCAGCTATCACACCCGGAAAGCCAAATTTTTCAAAGAATTTGGACTTGATATCTGGAAATTCTTCTCTTGTAGGAAAGTTCACATATCTATGCTCTATTCTGTTCAACGTAATTGATGTCTGAGACAATGAAGACAGAGCATCTTGACCAACAGCACGTTGAAAACTACCAGTGTCAAAAAAACGCAAAGCACTCAACACCTTGACATGAAATGGAAGCGCGTTTCTCTGTTGAGCTGAATCCATGAATGACTTTAATTCATTTATTAGATCCATGCAAAATTGTTTTGGAAAACAAAAAAATAAAAAAATAAAAATTCTTTGAAATAACATTGTCGGGAAAGGTAAACTACAACGTAGAGGCGCTGCAAGGAAATCTAATACCTACGGCAATAAGACAGTGTCAATCCAATATTTTTTTGTTTTTACTATTACCTATTAATGTTAATGTGTTTGCTATCTTATTATTGTTTGTTTTTTTTTCATTAAGTATATACAAAGCACAAAAATGATTGTCCTTTATTTCCTTTCGACAAATACGGTCTCCGTAAGCATAAGTCACTTTTCGAATAAAATGTTAATGATCAATTTAGTCCAAGCTACCTTATTTCCTTATTTACTACAAAATATAAAAAAATCCGATTAATATTTTTGAGTTCGACACAAAAATACAAATTCAAAATTTGATTTAAAAAAAAAATCAAAGATTGAAAGTTTTATTAAGTTTTTTCCGTATCCTGAATAATTGCAATTTTTGACTTGTAGATACGCCTTCTACCGCCCACTTTAGTATTGATGTGCTGGAAAGCGTGGAAGAAGTGTCTATCTACCTATAGAAATTTATCTGGTGTGTTGAAGACCTGAACCGTGACATGGGAATTTGGCTGTGTCCTCAAGAGCTTCCTTACCACCGCAGCTGGCTTCATTGAAAGCAATTTTCTAACACTGTCCATTTAGCGTTCGCCTCTCTTGCGGCTTTTTCCATGCTTCATTTTGAGTGCGCGAGACATCAAGATATACACAGAGGGATCTGCTTGTTCTGAAACAGCTGTCAAACCTTGTCTTGCTAATTCGTCCACTATTCTAATTGCGTATGGAATGCCTTCATGGCCCGGAACCCATCAAAGCGATACCTTGTGTCGTATAGGTACTAAGAATCTTATCTAAGTTCTTCGCGGCAGCACTTTACAAACTTCGATTTTATATCCCGTGTAATTGCGACTTTTATATTGTTGCCGAGCTATCAAAAAGAAGTTGATACCTTCAGGTGGTATATCCCTTACCACATTCTCACGTGCTGCTCTTGTCACTGCCAAAACTTCTGCTGGAAATATTTATCTACATAATGCATGTCTATTTTCGCGAAAACTCTGGGCTCTGGGGCCAGATTATGTAAGACGAAAACGATCGAATCGAACGATATCGTTTCGACAATAGCAGTCTCTGTCTATTGCCACAGATATGATAGAGACAGGTTTAGTGAAAACGAAAGCGGTTTTCGTTTCGTTTTTTACAGAATCCCACCACGATTTTGTTGCGGTGTGTGATTGAACTATTCTAACGAAAACAAAAGTAGCTACTAGCTAGGTACCTTCCTACGTCATTCGTTTGTATAAAAAACAATCTGAATGGACTGCAATTTATAAAAGTTGTATACACACGTGTTGAATTATCAACTTTCCGCACGTGCAACAAGGTCATCAATCAACTTGCACGTGATATTCGCATTCAATAGATGCTCAAATAATTGAAAAACGAAGGAGAACATTTTTTTGCAAACATTTTGTTTGTCCTATTGTTACAGACATAACCCACACGTGTTCTTCATCAGCAATTAAAAAATCCGAACTGAAAATGTGTCAAGGGCGCAAAATAAATACAACATGAATGGACACAGGACACAGCACGATTTTTTTTAATTCTTATAATACATTTCACCACAGAACACGAACACGTGCACACATAATATAATATTAAAGGAAAGAAAATTCGCTACGGTCAGGTTCAGGTATAAATGGAATACGAACAAAAATTTTTTTTTAGTTATACTGCATTGTGGATTTCGCAATTACATATACATATGTATATATATACTGCACGTGCATTTAAAATATGAATTGACAGTAGGTAAGAAAGTGTGTCGACTAGTCTAGTTGTTTATCTATTGGTATACTTACCTATGAATAGGCGGAACATTGAAGACGTTTGGATTTCCTATGAGTAAGTCCGATAGCAACAACAACAACCACCAATAGAATTTTTTAAATACATATTTGTTTTCTTGTATGGGGGTGCCACGCCCCTCTGTCCAAACAGGCAACACACGTCCATTCAGCAATTTTTCCAAACATTGCTGCTGCTGGTGCCAATTTTATATGTACATATATGTATGCAAGGGACCACGACACACGACCCAAGTCTTGACATCATTTAAGATTAAGGGGTTATTCCTCCAAGCTTATTCGATATTTTTGAATAATTCAGTAGGTAGCATTTTTTGAGTTTTTTGAGCCCAAACTTCTCTCAAAACCAGCCCACGATTTCTCTTATTATTGTTTCCTCCTCAAACCAACACTTGACTAAGCGTGAAGTGTGTTTAGGATCGCTGTCCAGCTGAAAAATATTCGAAACTGGGAGGTGGTCAAAAGCGTGTAGTTCCATTTGCCAATTATAGCTATAGGTCCTTATATAGTACAGGTAATGAAGATCCATTCGCACATCGACGCGCACAATAGGACCAACACCGTATAAGGAAAAGGTTTTCCAAAGTATGAAGTAACCACCACCATGTTTGATGGTTTTGATGGTATACTTGTGATCCAGTTCTTACCATCAAATCCAAGCGTTTAAATTTGGATTTATCGCTCCAGAATATCTGCCATATTCTATTAAAACTTTTAATTTTTTTTCGATACATGTCGCTTCTGGCAATCTGTGCTAAGTATAACTTGTGTGTTTATTCGACACGACAAAGCTAAGTGAGTGTCATTGCTGGTGGAGAAAGGATTCGCCTTATACTCAGTCGACAAATAAGGCTATCCTATTTGTAAGTTATTTTTCTCGCCGCGCGCCGCCGCCGCAGGCCAGGTAGGTAGGTAGGTAGAAGTGGCGGTTCACCTTGAACCCAATTAGCACTATGATGTGCCGTTTTGTTACCACGACTCGTGTGACCTATCTTCTGGTGATTGTTAGGATGTGGTCAAGTCAGTTCCTATAGCCAACCTGTTGAATTGAGAAAACGGATAAGATCCTGTATCCCTTTGCCCGAGATGTCGCTAAGGTCGTCAAAGAATGGTTGGTTCAGTGCGCGTAGTCTGGCTCTCGCTAGAGCTGGACATTTGCAGAGGAAGTGGGAGAGAGTTTCTTTTTCATTTGTATTACCGCAACTGCGGCAATGCGGGTTGTATGGGATACCTAGCTTGGCCGCATGGTCTCCAATTGGCCAATGCCCCGTGATTATTGCCGTGATTCTGGCGATATCTGGGCGGGTTCTGTTTAGTAGGTTATTTGTTCTGTTTTGGTTGTAGGTAGGCCATATCTTCCTTGATATGACGCAGTTTGTCAACCCCGACCATCGGGAATTGGCTTTTTGCAGAAAATGCGAATGTATTTGTCCCTTTACCGCTCCTAGCGGAATGTGGACCCTCGTTGAGAGCGAGGCGTGTAGCGCTGAGCCCTTCCTGGCCAGCTCATCCGCGCGCTCATTGCCTGTTATGTCACTATGCCCTGGAACCCAGAGAAGTGTGACCCTGAAGCGCTCGCTCAGACAGGCCAGCTCGTTCCGGCACTCCTGCACCAGTTTGGAGGATATGGTAGCCGAGTCGATGGCTTTAATGGCAGCTTGGCTATCTATAAGAATAGCAATGTTTTGTTTAAGCGTTGTATCACGCCTTAGTTGCGTGCAAGCTTCCCGGATGGCCAGTAATTCCGCCTGGAAAACGCTGGAAAAATCCGGTAAGCGTACTGAAATTGATATTTGAGGTGATTCCGAGTAGACACCGGCCCCTACACCACAGCTCATCTTAGATCCGTCGGTGTATATGACCGTGTCGAAGCCCTTCACTACTTCGTCCCTCTTCCACTGATCCCTTGTTGGGAAACCAACGTGGAAGCCTTTCGTGAAGTTTAATTTGGGTGTTATGTAGTCGGTTGGAGACGTGACCTGACCATGCCGTTTGGTAGCGAATCCAGGATGTTGCTATGGCCATACGGCCTTGCAGTCCAGCATCCCGACTCCTTGAGTCTTATAGCACTGCATAATGCGGTATATTTTGTGTGTAGATCAAGAGGTAGAAGATGCAAGAGTACAGTAAGGGCATCTGTTGGGGCCGACCTCATTGCCCCCGTGGTACCTATACTTGCTGTTCTTTGCAGTCTTTTCAACTTCGTGAGGTTGTAGACTTTGCTCAACGCAGGCCACCATACTAGTGATCCATACGTGAGAATTGGACGCACTACGGCTGTGTACATCCACAAGGTCATCTTTGGTTGAAGTCCCCACTTCTTTCCAAAGGTTTTGCTACAGGCATAGAAAGCGACCGACGCCTTCCTTACTCTGTGTTCAATGTTATGTTTCCAGTTAAGTTTTTTTTTTAATCGAGCATGATACCTAGATACTTAGCGCTGGATGACAGTGTGAGTGGTTGATCGTTTAGACGGGGTAGGGTAAAATCGGGTATTTTGGTTTTGGTAGTGAATAGCATCAGTTCAGTTTTGCTCGGGTTGACACCGAGGCCGCAACTTGCAGCCCAGGTGCTTACCTTGTCTAGAGCGGCCCCCATAATTTCACTAATCACGGTGGGAAACTTCCCTGACACTAGTATCACCACGTCGTCCGCGTACGCGACAACTTTGACCCGTTCCCTGTCTAGTTTCACCAGAATTTTGTTTATAACCATTAGCCATAGTAGGGGCGAGATGACGCCACCCTGCGGCGTTCCTCTATGGGCGAATTTGGTTATGTGGCTGCTGCCTAGTGTTGCCTGAATAGTTCTTGTCCTGAGCATAGAGACTATCCATTGACTAATAAATTCCTCTATGCCCAGCTCAATCAGAGATTCAAGAATAGCTTCAGTGTGTACGTTATTGAAGGCTCCCTCTATGTCTAAGAAGGAGGCTAGTGTATATTCTTTATACTGTAGGGATATTTCGATTGTCCGCACTACCTCGTGGAGAGCCGTTTCCGTGGATCTGCCCTTTAGGTAGGCGTGTTGTGATTTGGATAGCAAAGATTCTTCTAGAAAACTTCGCATGTGGATGTCCAGAATACGCTCTAGGGTTTTAAGTACAAAGAAGGTTAAACTAATTGGTCTGAAATCCTTCGCGGTTTCATGCCCACGTTTGCCTACCTTCGGTATAAAGACCACTCTAGCGCGTCTCCAAGAGTAGGGTACGTGGTTCAGTATTAAACAGCTTCTGAATATTGACGCCAGCCAAGGTAGTGTTAAGTCTTGCGTTTTCTGTAGCATGACAGGTAGTATGCCGTCAGGGCCCGGAGACTTAAACGGGGAGAAGCTGTTAATAGCCCAGGAAATCTTTTCCTCGGAAATTATTGAAGTGATATTGCTGTGGAATGCAGGTTGTACTTGCCGAGACCTCTCGGGTTCCGTACTAATATCGCTGCATCCGGGAAAGTGGGTATTAATTAGGAGTTCCAGGGTCTCCGCGCAGGATTCGGTCCATCCTCCGTCTAGCTTTCTCAGAAAGGAAGGGTTGGAGTGTTCATCCAGGCCTCCTTTTTGGATGTCTTTATGGCTTTCTTATAAAGGCTTAAACAGTCCTTGTAAGGCTGCCAGAAATTGTGTTTGTGGCAGATGTTGAAAATCGCTCTGGTCATCTGTCTCAGATTGGAGAGGTCTTCGTTCCACCATGGGGGAAGTGTTTTTTTACTACGTCTAACTGGGCACGAGACTTTATAGGCTGCGTCCATTGCATTCTCAAAAGTCTTTACCTTTGCCTCCAGTTCTTTAATAGCTACCGCGTTTGTTTTGGGTGTGTTTTTGAGTTTTGTCCGGAGGACTTGGCCAAACTTGGTCCAATTTACTCTCTTGGGGTTTCTAAAAGGTTTTGTGGCCTCGGCCTCGAGACCTACATCGTAGAGGATCCATCTGTGGTCAGAGAGTGACTCCAGATTAGAAACTCTCCAGTTTTCGACCCTAAAGTTATCATTGTTTGTTTTTAATGTTATATCTAGGACCTCTTCCCACCCCCTGTGTGTCTCCGTACTCGGAAAAACAAAGGTGGGGGTCGCGCCCTTATTGCAAACAGATAGGTTGGTATTTAAAAGAAAATCAAAAAGTGACTCACCTCTTTCATTATCTTCCGAGCTGCCCCACACTGTATGCCTTGCATTGGCGTCGCAGCCTATCAACAGGTTGTCTTTAACTGCTATTCCGGCTATGAGTTGCTCCACTTCCACTGGCGGCGCTGGTCTCTCATGAGCCATATATGCTGATGTGATGTATGTTGTCTGGTTCGCACTCTCTAATTTAACCACTGTTAAATCGTCTGAGCTAAGATTGGGACATAAAAAACCTTTAAGATGTTTCTTAGCGAGTATGCAAGTTCTAGGCTTACCTGTGGCCTGATGTTTGTAAAACAGGTCGTATTGTTTGTCCTGAAGACCCTTTATGGACGAGTCTCTCACCCAGGGCTCCTGAATAATGCCGATGTCTATGTTTTCCTCCCGCAGAAAAACCAGCAGATTATCGGAGGCACACCTTGAGTGCCTCAGGTTAATCTGTATGACTCTCAGCATTATCCTTTGATGTTGATGGGGTTTCGTCGGCTATCATTAGGTCCTCCAACAGCTTGTCGGTTTCGACGATGTCTGCATCGTCGTCTGGACCGGAGGGAATGAAGACCTTAAGCTTGGCATGCCTTATGCCAAACCTAAGTTTGTGATCTGCTTTCTCGAGAGCCACCAGGCACTCGTTGTTTATGAGAAGCAGGAACGACATAGTGTTTTTGTGGGGTTCCTCCGCCTTGATGACTGCCCAGTCATCCATTGGAACCGCCGGGTTGTGTAGTTTGAGACACTGGAGGAGCCTTCCCCCTTCAATCTTCATATTGGGTAACCAAATGCGGGCCCTGGGTCTCCTTGGGATTTCGTTAGCTGGGATAAGCTTGAGCTTCAAACCATCCCAGGCGTCGCTAACCTTAGCAACGCACTCGCTAAGGAAGTCCTTTGAGAATTGGTCGGCGCATTTGATCACCCGATATCCCCTAACCAACTCGGCGGAGTCAAAGTCTGGCAGAGTAACCCCTTGGTTGTTAACGATGTGGTCGATCACCATGTCGGAAAGCTTGGCCTCAATGCTTCCCCACGCCTCGGCTATGGATCTCCCATTTGTGGATAGCTCATCCACTAGTGCGACCTGGAGATGGTCCCTTACCACCTCGGTGTATGGCCGCTTCTGGACCGCACTAGCCGCCGACGTGCTTGGTTTGGATGTTGCTGTCGAACCTTCGGCAACCTTGGTTTTTTTTGGGGCCGGGCGATGGGAGGACTCATCTAGAGACCTATCCCGCTTCGCTGCCTGTTTCGGTTTGTTTTTCAGGCTCTCATTGTACTCGTCAACGATTGCCTGATATTTTATTTTATCCGACTGGTCTTTTTCATGGACCTTTCCGGCAGCCTCGTTCTTTGCAATCTTCCCTAAGACGAAGAGGGCCATCTGGTACTTGCTTCTCATTGCTTTCCCTTCGGATTTGGGTTTGGTCTGGATGTGTGTTTTGGTTTTCGGTTGGTTTGCAGACGAGGTACTAGCCTTAGCACTCTCGCTGCGTGGTTTAGGGACGATTGTCTCCTGACTGGAGGCCAGCAATTCGTCCTCTGATAAGGTGCCAACCACTGGCAGCCTCAGCTGGTCTTTTTGTTTAGTTTTTTTTTTCCTCTTCTTTTCTATCCATTTTTATTTGTTTGTTTATATGTTGTTCCCACGAGTAGGACCGGAAGGGTGGGTCAATCCTGGCAGAGCCGTCATACCAGGACAAGGCACTAAATACAACCGACCTTGCCTGGGCATCGGAAGGGACCGTTTGCGATCTGCATTTTTAACCACCTGCTGACCATGCAGCCATCGGCACGGGTGCCTCAACACCTTGGCTTAAGTGGGATTTTTGCTGGGGTTTACTCCCCGGACACATTAACTAAAGGTGGGGTGATCTTAGTTTCGGTCTAGAGACAACTGATTTGCTACAACTCATTCAGAGGGGTGACCTTTCGACCGTCCCTCTGTTGTTTGCGCCTCCCACATGTCTCGTAGACTTACTACAAGCCCTTTCGCCCCGACAAGGCGTCAACCCGTCGAAAGAGGCCGCAGGCCAACACCTTCCGCAGGCCAACACCTTCCGCAGGCCAACACCTTCCTCTACCTGAGCCATAGGGCAGTGTGAGAGTGAAACAGTAGACTAGTCAAGTCGTTCTTTGATTACCTCTGACCTCGTAACCTCTCGGCAATCTCAGGCATGGAATTTACCAACATCATTAACTTCCCCAACTCCACAGGCTGGTTTTGAGCTTCACTCACTTCTTCACATTCTTTAACTACAGGTCCCGTGAGTTGTAGTCTCAAAACGATGCCTAAAGCTCTAATTGACGCCAGAAACCAGTCACATAAACCAACGAACACGTATTTCATTTTGCTGTCCATCAAACCTTTTCACATTAGTTTTCTGTCACTAGTCCTGTAAGCAAAATATGTACGCATCCATCATAAAGAGATACAATTTTATTTAACAACCTGATCCATTAATAACAAATTGAGTACTTCTTCGCGGCACCAGATCTACCTGCTGAAGATCAATTACTGAGGACATCACTTCCCTGCAGAAACTGTCCATTATGGACCATTATCAATCGATTACCCAGCTATAATCATTTTTCAACTTGCCACCACAGTTGCAGTTAGCTCAAAATCAATTGTTTACCAAACACCGTACTACAAGCAATTAAATCAACTTCCCGTCTTCATCTTTAGTTTATTCAATAAACTAACCAATTTTCTAAAAGTGTCTTCGCAGCAACCGGTTCTTGAAACTCCAAGCCTAATGTGACCATCCATGTGATGGCTATGGGTAGCACTGCATCTTAACTTATTAAAGCATCATTCCTCGCCTGGTCACAGCACAGCAGCATGTCATCAGATTGGATAGCTCCTCTCTGAGGCGCAGTAAGATGCACGATCCAGAGATGGTGGAATCAACCCATCCATGTGATGAGCCTCCATCCACACACCCCGGTATAGACTCACATGATCGAGTATTCACATTTGTATCTATTTCCATTATACCCGCGTCCCACATGGTCATCATCATCATACACATAGAGGCCGAGCAATCTTGTCTCATGTATAGCCAAAGAGAAGCTTGTAGCCCGTGCCAATCGCGTGTTTAGGGTACGCAGCTCTGCGAGTAGCTCGAGCGGTCTCTGTGGTGCAACCAGTCTGCAGCGGTGGCAGCGGTGTGATCAATCTCCGCCAATTCAAATCGTTTGTGTGTATCTTTTATGCTCACAGCACTGTTCTTGAATGTGGCTCTATGTGTATCTTGTTTTATAAGTTTGTTCTTTTTTTATGCATCACTCCGAGACTGAGATACGACGACGATGAAAGTGGAGTGTGTAATGGTAATCCCATAAATGGTCCCGGCATTCATGCATTATTCAACGAAATACGAAAAATGAGAATTTCAGTTTATGTTCTCACGGTTCGGTTTTGTTGGACTTTGTATTTTTAGATCATTTTTTCCACCGCTTTGGTTATAAGTTGAAACCCGACAAGAGGTCCACAAGACAGCAGAACAAATAAAGACTGAAAAACTTGAGAATGATTGTATTACTTGTTAGACTGTGGTTATGTTTTGGCCTAAGGCCTTCTTCATCTCTGCCGTGCCTCCTCGCGCTGGCTAGCCGGTTGGATCACGTGCGATCGGTAGATTAATAATACAAAAATAAAAAAAGATCCAAACGAGATCGATCTTTGAAGTGAGATAATGAAATTATGTTAAAGAGAGAATTATGTGCGAGATTTAATGGCAAATAGAATGGAAGGGATAAGTAATGTTTTTTTTTTTCGAACTGTTTTTGAAATAGCGTGGCTATAAACTTGACACTGTTGAATTATTAATTTATTTTCATAAAACGGTCTTTACTTTAAAGAGGTGCTAATGGTTTGTCAATAAAATAAGATTTCTCTTCGTGGCATGGCGTTGAATTTTTGTACGCGTCAATTAATTAAATAAACGGACGTCAGGTCATATTAATTATTTCGACTTTATTTGTAAAAAAAAAAATTATACTGATGGGTTATGCTAAGTATTCAGAAATTCAGTTCTGAGGGCTCTTTTTGCCATGATATGAACGGTAGCTCCCCGGGCCCGCCTCGTTAAATCTAAACTTGGCGCGCTATTCCTACACTCATCACAGCGACGTAGTTATGATACTAACCGAAATTTGGAGGTACATATTGTGTAAAGAATATTTATACAAAACAAGCAATAATCTTCAGAAAGAAACAATAACACTGTCGCAACTAATTTGTTAACTTCACTTGATGATTTTATTAATAATCTCAGGGATAAATTTGATTACTTGGAATCATCCATCAAAGAAAAAAAATCCGGAATCTGACTATGTTAGAAAGGTGCTAAATTTGATCTGCAAATCGAAAATTTGGAGACAAATTTTCAGTGGCAAACAAAATGTCAAACAAGTAAAAGTGTTATCATCCTGGCCTGGCCGATGCTTTGATACCCTCCACTGCATAAAAGGCAAGCAAAATGTTTGCCATGCGAGTTAGTATGTATTGTACATGCATATGTGTCTAATGTGGGTTTTGTATGGGAGGTACCAGAACTACTTGACCGACATAGACAATTTTCAATACGAACCTGACGACGATAAAAAGAAGTCCTCTCACAAAATTGTATTCACCTATGTCGATTCCTTTGGACACTATCGTGTTTTCAACAGACAGAGAGACGGACAGACAGACGGACATGGCTAAATCAATTCAGAATGTGATCCTGATTCAGAATATATATACTTTATGGGGTCTCCGGTGACTCCTTCTTGGCGTTACAAATGTAATGGCAAAGTGAATAGAAATAGACCTTCCTGCGGAGGGTATAAAAAATGTCAGGGCTGTCGGGAGAAATGTCACTCTTTTTGCATATCACAGCATAGTTTTTTCGACGGCTCTGGATCGTTTGTCCAACTGAAGGGGAAAGAGAAATTTAAATTAGAAACCTTTCTTCCCATGACTGATACCCTGATCATGCATCTAATGTCGTTTTCGATTGGTAATCCAGAACCGTCCGGAAGCAATCCGAACGCTTCTGAAAGCGTTCGATTGGCACTCAACTGACAGTTCTTCTACTGAAAATAAGAGAAATTTGCTTCTGGATTTGAATTCCGAATCGCGGAGAGTTCTTCCGGACGCTTCTGGATTACCAATCGAAAACGACATAAAACAGCGATTCAGTTCGTACAAGGACATTAATCAGCGGTTTGGTTTGAAAACTCTAAATTCTGCAACGTGGAGACAAAGTTGATGAGGAAGAGTTGGAAATGAAATGAAAAATTCCATTTGGTCACTTTAATTTGCAGATTATATAATAGTTAAACTCAAAAAATTAAAATTCAGCCTTTGGTCACTAACGAATTTAACCCATTGGGTGGATTGAAACATGTTCATAGTGAAAATTAAGAAACTGATAGTACGAGTACATTAGGAATTAGATCATCTTTTGAAAGAAAACGAATTTCAAGACACATTTAAAAATGTAGAAATTGCATTGAGAATATTATTATTATTCTGATGATAGTAATTAATTGCAGGCGAGAACGCTCCTTTTCCAAATTGAAAAGAATTGAAAATAAATTAAGAAGTACAATACAATGCTACAAGAAATATTGAACAATTTATCGTTGATGTCCTGAATTAAAATAGATTTTTAAGCACTAGGTAACTTGTGAATGCTAAAAGAGCTACTTTTGCCGTATTTTTTAAATTATCGACTTTCATTGAAATGCCGACTTATTTTAGGAACTTGCCGACTGTGTAGAAATCACGGAAATCGGCCCAGCGGTTATCGAGTTATGACGTCATCGAGTTTGACCCATAGAAGATGTTTTTTGTATTGGAGGCGCCACGCCACTTTGTCAAATTTTGACCAATTTTAGCAGGAACTATCCTTGGCCAATATCTAAGATTGCCTGACGATGCCGACCATCCTTTTTAAAATCGAATCGAAACTGGCTAAGTTTTAAGGAGTTCAGTCGGCAAATTCACCGATGCCGAACGTCCTTTTTAAAATCGAAACTCGGAGAAGGTACATAACGATATGGCATTTCCGAAAGGCGAAACTTTTGAAAATGTCGACTTGTATACATTTCCAAGTTTGAAAACCTATATAGTGAAAATCTAAACTCACTTCTTATTTTTTAACATTTTGTTCCGAGCTAATTTACTGAAAATTTCTCGTTTTTGCCGATTTTTTATACCCTCCATAGGAAGGTATATTCACTTTGTCATTACATTTGTAACGCCAAGAAGGAGTCACCGGAGAACCTATAAAGTATACACATATATTCTTAATCAGGATCACATTCTGAATCGATTTAACCATGTCCGTCTGTCTGTGGGTTGAAAACACGAAAGCGTCCAAACGAATCGACCTAGGCGAATGAAATTTTATGAGAGGACTTCTTTTTACCGTGCGTCGTCAGGTTGGTATTGAAAATGGGCTATGTCGGTCAAGTAGTTCTGGTACCTCCCATACAAAACCACTATTAGACAGATGCGTGTACAGTACATCCTTACTTGCATGGCAAACATTTTGCATGACTTTTATGCAGTGGAGGGTATCAAAGCATCGGCCAAGCCGATGATAACACTTTTATTGTTTTTAGTTGCTTAAGTTACTAAATTTAACTTCCTTGATTTGCCGACTCTTGGGTGTCGCACCCCCTCCCCCTCCCCCGTAGCGAGAGACAGCCACAGCATACAAAATTAATAAAATACTTTTGTCAATCGTTTCGAAAGCTCTATGGAAGTCGAGAAAAACTACTATTAGGTGTGTTTTTTTGGCTAATCTATATAGTTTAAAAAAAAACGATTATCGGTGCTTAGCTCTAGCTTCACAAAAGCTTGGAAGCACTAATATCACAGAAATTCATAAAATGTCACTCACAAAAAAAAAATATCAGCAAAAGAAAAAAAATTGAAAAGTCACACAGAAAAACAAATTAACAAACACTATAATATTTATGCAAATCAAAATAATTTACAAACATGGAAAATGCAGGGAAAAATATATATAGATAGGTATCTATTCGGTAATTTATAGGCATATTTTTGCCAAAATGATTTGATTTATTTTTATTTTTATTTTTTTTTTTATTTTTTTTTTTAAATGAATTTTGTGATGTCGGATGTCATTTATGACACACAATGATAGTTTGGTGGCACAGTTTCTATCGGGGATAATAAATAAGCCCCGATAATTATCCCGTCTAACGAAATCTATATAGAATTCATTTTGGATGAAATTTAAGCCTATATAAAATAGCCAAAAAAACACACCTCTGAAATGCCGACTTATTTTATACATTTCCCTGAATCCCTGAATGTATAGTTTTAGCATCCGTATTAAAAAAATAATATACATATAGTGTGATGATGTCAATATAAGTCGACACATTCTGCTAGGTTCCACATTTCACTTTCACTCGAAATGAAATCGGAAATGAATTTTTGTGTTCTACATTTCACTGTATTCGATTTCGATTTCAAAATTTTCGGAATTGAAACAAAGTGAAATTGGGATTTAAAAAAAATTTCAGAGTTTCCGAATCGCTCGAAATGCAGAACACTGAAAACTAATTCACTCGATTTGCAATTTCGATTTCACTCGATTTCTGGAACTTAGCTGATTATGCAACTGCTACTAAAACTATCTTAGAAATGGAACATAACAGCAACAACAACAATATGTAAAAAAAAAATATCCGTGAAATAAAATTACATATTTTCATTGTCTTTTGGGAAAAGGTAGGCCTTAACAATGTGAAACATATAGGCTTTATTTGGGAAAAATTTAACTAAGGGGCGTGGCACCGCCCATACAAAAAAAAACATTCAAAATCGTATATCCCGAAAACCGCCGAATCGATTGAGTTGAAACTTACAGACAATCCTAGGTATTGGCGCAGGAGTGTTGCTGTGAAGATTGGTCAAAATTGGACAAGGGGCGTGGCACCGCCTATACAAAAAAATCCTTCAATATCTTACATTTCGAAAACCGCCGAATCGATTGAGCTAAAATTTACAGACAATCTTAGGTATTGGCCCGGGAGCGTTTCCGTGAAGATTGGTCAAAATTGGACAAAGGGGCGTGGCACCGCGCATACAAAAAAAAACATTAAAAATTGTATATCTTAAAAACCGCCGCGCCGCACAGATTGAGATCAAATTTACAGACATGTCAAAATAAAACACGTAAATTTCGGTGGAAACGCCTTTTCCGTTTTGTTAAACACTTCGCCTTAAACACGTTGGGATCGTTTTTCGTTTATGTAAGAAAGATGCACAATCCCAGCAACAGTTCCGTACCCAAAGGGACGGACGATGACGGACAGACATCGAACGTGCTTTCGTTACGATGTCTGTCCATCTGTCTGTCTGTCCGAACCCACTAAGACTAATTTTGTTCCCAGGTCTATCTCAAAAACTAATGGGCGTAAAATACTGAAATTTCCACACAACATCCAGTATAACCTCTAGTTAAACTACAAAAATATCTACCAATGGTGGCGATACATCGACTTGTTTTGGAGTAATTATTAATTTGGTGAAAAACATATTTTCATTCGAAGACCAATAATTGTGTGTTCAAAAACAACAATCCGCCTTCACTAATGTATTTTTTAAATAGAGTAGGTATATTCCTATACTCTGTCCAACAAAAATTGTCAGTACAAGCCTTATGGGGGAGTTTTTTTTTTAACAATGGTGCCTGTAGATACTCTCACGGCACTCAAACACAAGAATTGCCACTGAAATAAAAACCAAACCACTGACATACCAATGAATTGTTGTTGTCATTTTCCCAAAATTCGCATGCAGCCCACCACAACCAGTCTGCCACACCACACAACCGCGGGCAGAATGAGCATGATCCATGATCGTTTTGTGTTCGCTTGTTATTGTTTTGTATTATCATCCACGAAAATAAGCAGCGTGTGTGTGAGGGAAACACATCAGTAGAGTGTTACCAGGCATACAATGAAAATATATCATTAAGGGTGTTTCTATGGATTTTGTCAAAGAACTTTCGGTTTTGGTGCTTTTGAGAACAGATTATTATGTGGGGTGTTGCCATACAATTTTTACTGCTTTAATTTAATTTTATTTCCGAAGGATTCGTTAATATGAAGTTAGAGGTTGCAAAATAAAAAAGTTTTCGATTTTGTCATTTAGAAAAAAGGTTTATTCGTGAAACACCTCACGCATTCAATTTATTAAAGTGCAACATGACGTGATTGTAAGTGCGTTGTACTGATATTGTTTTAAATTAATAGGGCAACCGGATTCATGCCCGAGAAGGTTTTTTGGGAGGTGGGATTCAAAATTTTAATATACAGAATAATGTGTTTTATACGTATTTTGGTCCATATTCGTTAGGGCATATTTGTGCATAATTTGGTATAAATGCATATTTCACTTTGTAGAGCATATTTTTTGCATATTTTAGCATTTTTGTTATACACATATTTGCTAATTTGTCTTTTGTTCATCAAACAGTTTTTCGGATTGAAATATCAAAATGACGGCAGGACTACTGCTTCATGTCCATGAGACCTACTGGGGATACTCTTAAAAATACGCTCCTATTATCTTACCGGTTGATGCTGAGGAAAAATTAAATGCAATTTATTTCGTTCAACAATATTTTTGTTTTAAATTGGAAGATGGCAACCCTAGTGGTATTGCTCTCTGATTTATGGTGATTTATCATACAAACTTTGGCAACCCTATGAGAGCTTTAAAGAGGGACCGATTTATGTAATTCATTGCAACCAGACTGAGAGACAAACATCCTATCTTCCCTGTACTGACAATTTTTGTTGGACAGAGTATAGTGTCCACAAACCAGAGAGAATAGACCACCAGCTTCGGGCAAAAAAGAGAATTCTATAGAGCCAGTTTTGAAATGAGTAGCGCCGCTTCTTTTTCTATCTGTGAATACGTGTTGTACCACAGAAATAACTGTAAATGTTATTAGGTGCCAGTGTATGCGTGACCAATTCGCCCTCCATTTACTTTAACATGGCTCACATACTTAACGACCTAATAACTTTTTGAAACTGGCTCTATGGATCTCTCATTTTTGGCCGAAGCTGGTGGTCTATTCTCTCTGGTTTGTGATAGTGTCTATCAGCAGACCTTACATCTTAGGGCTTAGGCCAACGAAATATAATTTCTTCACTTGATTTGTAATGGTATTCTTTTCCAGAGTTTATAGCGGAGCTGATGTAGATAAAGTCCCTAAGTACTTTCCACATCCTCAATATGGACTGAGACTTTCTTGTTTTCTTGTTCACCTCTACAGGTCTCTGTTCGGGTTTTTTGTTACCTTGACATTTCCTTTGGTAAAATTTCCGAACGATGCTCACGAGTCCCATAAAATAAAATTCACAAAATAAATATAAAGACATTTAATACTAAATAAAGCTTATTTTTGCTTTATCGTTTCGAATAACCTCATGAAATTCTTTCTCATTAATTTACATCATCCTGTTTCGAATTTCAAACCTCTTTATCATTGTGACAAGCAAAATCTTTCTCACCTAATAATCATTAGCGCACCCTCATATCTCGTCAATTCTCACATATCACACATCCTCGATCCTGACAATGACAACTTCACATAATGTATTCCAATCAACACGTCGTCGGCGTCGGTGTCGTCACTCATCAGTGCTGCGCCCTGAGTGCCTCTGCCTAAGCGAAAAACTAGGGTTGTTGTTCCCAACTAACCCAATCAACCAACGTAGCGACATTCCATCAACAATTTTGCATGCCGCAACAGAGCAACCCACGCACAGCCCAAGTAAACTGATAACCAAGCAGCAAGCAAAGCAGGCAGGTCAGCCTTGCCGTTGGGGTGCCTCCCTGTGGTATTACTCCCCTCCATTTGATGTCAAATTACGTGCGATGTTACGCTACGTGCATGCGAACGAAATAACCTAACCACACCACATTGTTGTTTGCTGATGATGATGATATACCAATGAAACCATCATCAAAACGTCGCGTCGTGTCGGTCCTCGGTCGTCACCGTCACCGCGACCGCCGCCGGCCGTCGCGCTACTGCACCGTAATAAAAACAAATCCCCCCAAACAAAAACAAGCCACCAGCGCGAACCGATTCACCCGGGGGCAGGTAGTCGGTAGCTCGTTTGTTGGTAGCGCGTCGTTCCGACAATAAGACCAACACATTGTCACTCTCACATCCAAGATCCAGCCCAACGCGTCATTGCAGCCCCCCTTCTGTCGCTCGCCGGCAATGCCGTCGTTCGTCGACCACCACGAACCGCGATAATCGCGTATAACTTGTAATATGCTGTCACACAAATGCGGTATTATTCCCCATGCCCCATGCTCAGGCCATCCATCCAGCCATTCCGGCAGTCATCCATCCATCCATCGTGTGGGAAACACACGACAAATCTGTTTCCCACGGTCTGAAAAATATATCTGACAACAACAACAACTACGACGACAATGTGCATACAAGTGTGTATATTTCTATAGTACAGAACACCAACAGACCAGCCGCCGTTTGCTTGGCGCACACAGGCGGGCGGACGGGCAGCCTGGCATAGCAGGCAAGCACAAGCAGTCATTCAGATTCAGTCCCTCTTCCTCCCTTTCACTTACGCTTGCTCTTTCTCTCCATTTAGCGCTTTATCTGTTTTACTCCGGATTTATTTTATCGCCACCATTGCGCTGGGCTACTTTCTTTATAAAAGGAGGATGACAAACGTGTTTATGGCTCATTCCTAATTCAGAAGCGATCGCGGATACACGCCAGAAGCAGAGAGTGGATATTATCGGCGGCGATCTATATCGGCAACCAATTTGGATACAGTCCTCGATCTCAATTTAATTGGATTACCACCGCACGGATACACACAACATGGTCATGGAGATGTCGAAGACATATCAGTACCGCAAGGTTATGAAGCCGTTGCTGGAGCGAAAACGTCGTGCAAGGATCAACAAGTGCTTGGATGACCTCAAGGATTTAATGGTCGAGTGCCTAACGCAGGAAGGAGAACACGTCACGAGGCTTGAAAAGGCGGACATATTGGAGCTGACTGTTGAACACATGCGAAAGTTGAAGGAGCGGGGAGCACTGGCACTTGCCAAGACACAAACCACACACCAATTAGAATCCTTTCGTTCCGGCTATGTGCATGCAGCCGATCAAATCTCCCAAGTACTGGCGACAACTCCCGGAATGCACATGGACGTGGGATCTAAAGTTATGCGATTTTTGGCCGATCAACTGATTCAAATGCAGACACTACAAAGGGATATGTTTCATTTGCCCATGATCATGGCGCCAACATCACGAAGTGACATGGAAGTGGTGATCGATGTTATCAAAGTGGAGTCACAATCGTCTTCTGTAGCCGCAGATGTCTGGAGGCCATGGTAACTATATGCACATGCGATCCTGAGAGTAAAGAATAAAGACTGCCTTCACTGACGAGGATCTTGTATATACGATTTCAAACAAAGGATCAGTTGTCTTCCTGTAAGTTTTTATTTGTCACCAACTCGAATTGTTATTCACTGTGATATATTGTACAATAGATTGTAAGACAAGATAAATTAAGCAAACCGGTTCAAAGCTTTAAATAACAAAATAAATAAAACAAAGATTTTTGTATAAAGAAAAAAAAAAACATTTTTGTGGTCTTAGTCGTCTGTTCTTTCTAATATACATAGGTGCGGTTTTAAGGTTTCGAATTGATTTCAGTGTGTGACATTTTTCAGTTAT
The DNA here is from genome assembly GCA_955612985.1 of Cheilosia scutellata. Lineage (NCBI taxonomy): Eukaryota > Metazoa > Arthropoda > Insecta > Diptera > Syrphidae > Cheilosia > Cheilosia scutellata. Next base: position 91,341,497 of record OY015312.1, read on the forward strand.
TGCTATTGCCTGCCGCGTTTACATCAAGTGGGTGGTAGCATTTGCAACTAAAAGTGAAGACAAACAAATGCCTTATCATAGCAAAGTGAGTACTTTTCACCTCGATTTCTTCGGGGAATTGCAGGATACAAATAATTGGTAAAGGCCATCCTTGTGCGCTGTCTCTGATAACTTGCTACAAAATGACATTTCCATGCGGAGTAAGTTGCAATCTTGTTATACAGGTAACTCGAAGGAATCGCATAATACAAATATACGTCAAGATTTTGAGGGTATTTGTTATGGCACAAAACGCACTTTGAATGAATACGTATTTTCAATTTGTAAACAGGTATTACGTACGTCGTGCAAAGAGAGTTCTCTATCATCAGCTTGGTAAAGATTTAGAAACTTGACACCGCTCTGCATAGCTCATCATCAGATTCTAATGCAGATTGGTTTTAATCTTCTGTATAAAATGTACTGAAAAGACAGAGTTAGGCAAGGTTCGCCTTGTAAGGTTTATGAAAATAGGTTGAGCCGTAAACTGATGGTCCTTTTTAGCAAGCGAGTGTTGTGGTTTAATAATTGTTAAAAGAGAAACTCTCGATTTCGTTCGGGAAATATTTGTTAAAGGTCCGTTAACAAGACAGTGATATGAGAGACATGTTGCATTTCTGTGATGTTCAAGCGAGTTTTTAGAATTCGTCATATGCCTGGATCTTTTATAATACATATTAGCCTCGACTATAACATGCGAATGTTCGAGGTATTTGCAACCCTCAAAGCCAACAATTTCCACTCTCTTTCCAATTGGGTAAAAATGCGAAGAAAGAAAAATAGTAAGGGGAACTAATATCTACTCCGAAACAGTGCAAATCAAGGAGTACTGGTCTTGGAGACTACAAGACTTTAGCAGTGTTTTTCAAACAGCGATAATAGCCTCAGACAAAACAGCAAGACACGTACATGGTGACAATAATTCAATTGCCATGCCACTCTTATGTCGATTATATCGAACACAGTCAAATCAAAAGTATAGTAAAGAACTATCGAAGCCCATTAAAGAATATCAACAACCTGGGCATAGTGATATACAGAAGGGAACGAGAAGGCGAATGAGCTAAGCAAGATTGCGGTCAGCGATGAACGTAAGAAAGGCAGACACCTCTGGGATTCAGGTTCTTCGAAAACCTTTTGAAGATGGTCGCAGCTGTATAAATATCCGATCTGGCTCAATATCGATCTCTACCAAGTCATCTCCTCGAACTTTTTAAAATTCAGCACAAAAGCCATCAGCTCCTCCAGCTTAATTATTGGATTAATGTTTAGATAGACACATTCCCTTCATGTTGGTTAGGCTGACGAGATTCTTGATCATCAACATCAATATTGAATGACTAATAGTGCCTATTAATAGAGGGATCTTCTGCGGAAGTAGTCCTTCCAGATTTGAGGAGCTTGGTCCTTGCCATTGATCATCAATCCTCGCAAGAACTGCTTTATTCCTCGTAAGATCTATCCATGTCAATAAGGGACATCATTTAAGAAATACGTAACACATTCTTCCACCGAATCGAAGATAGTCCTCGCATTCCAATTAAGATACGAATTTTTGTTCTGCTTTCGAAATCGACGTTTTGTTATGAGTTTATGACTTTTAAAACGCCTTTCCAACAACGGATGATTTTCTCGACTAAGCATACATTCTACCTACCAATATATGTATATCGCATCGTGTCTAATACGAACTGCACCTATGTATATGGCTCTCTATAAAATACTGTATCCATATCCAATTATATCCTATTGGAATCCTTTTTGTGTTTTCTCGACTATACCTGCATTCTGACAAATCGGATGCTGTGCGCACGTGTTTCTAGAAATCGTGGGAACTAATTTTTAGGCAATTTTATATGTTATAAAGGCAGCACTTTGAACGAACTTCCAGCTTGTGTGTTTTCCCACGATGTGATGCTCGGTGCGGCAGATCCTTAGAAATTGCGAAGAAGTTATCCATATAGAAGGACGGTGGAAAGCAAAAATCTAAAAGAAAAAAACCCAAATATCAGAACCTCAGCACGTCCATCACGTGCATGGGAATTCATTCAATTTTGGGACCTGCAAAATCTTGTTGTAGTGGGATTTTCCGACAGCAGGTATATAAGGGCAGGATCCTGCCCATACTGTCATCATTCAAACGATAGCATTCGTTAGCAAAGGAACTACTCGTCCTTATTCTCCCAAGTGATAACTGATAGACCAACAGTCCATCTACAAAAATGTGTTTAGAAATCTCGAAAAACGCAATCAACACCATGGATTTCAATAACAAGCAAAGCGGTAAAAAAATGTCATATAGCATCAAGAAGATGCTAAAGGCAATTTTCAAGAAGCAGCAAGTTTATCAAGAAAAGGCGAAGAAAGGCGTTTGCAAACAAGCCTCTTTGGAAGATCTGGAGAACCTTAGCAATGCGGATATGGAAATTCGCAGAGAAAACGAAGCAAACGAACGTATTTGTTCTCTCTCATCCTGCGCATCCAGTATCTCCTCAGAGGACCAATACTTTCAAGCTGAGATTTACGTTCCTGTACATTTCGCTCGAACTGAACATGGAACATTCTTCTGGACCGCAACATCTTCTACTCCTGCTGATGCTGATTTAATTGAACCACTGTACTGTTGTACTGACAATCAGATTGCAACCTGTCAATACGATGATCATTTTACTCAGGCGTTCTGAAACGCCAATCTACTTATCCGCAGAATCCAACCGTCTTCCATGACCCGATTAATTTTAAAGCTTTAATTAAAACATTGTGATATTTACAAATATTTTAAATAAAAATACATTATAAGAAACGCATTTATTTTTCATCTTTAAACTTTAATACTCAACGTACAGTTTCTCAAACACAAAAATGTATTAACGAAGTTATAGCCGATAATTTTACCTGGAATTTTGGGTATCTATTAGAACAGAACATTATAGGGAGGATATGACCAACGGATTTATCCAATTATCTCAATATTTAGCTAATCTTCTCCAGTTTCAACGCTAAGATGGTAGAGATCCCATACCTCTTGTGCATGCCAACTTAAGCGAGTTTCGTCCCTATTGCCTTGCTGTACACATTATTATGGTTAGCTCCAAGGACTTCGGGCTGAACCGCTGCTGTGCATGTGCCTTTTCATCTGCATTTTCATTATGATCCGATAATGTCTTTATGATCCGATAACGGCCGACCTATAGGTACTATAAAATTAGTAGAGCCTGCCAATGAAAATTAATGAATTTAAGAAAATTTGTGAAAACAGTGAACCACATTCAGCTGACATCGTACAAGAAAAATTAAGTAAGGCCTTCAAAAACGAATGTAGTTGTTGTGGTATATTGGGCTTTAGGTCAAATGTAGGGGAAAGGTCGGAACAGTGAGACACTTTTTTTTTCAAACGGTTATATCTCCGAAAACTTTAGAGCTATCAAAATAATTTTTTATGGTATCTTACGACATATTTCCGCTGTATTTTGCCATACAAAGTTTAGCGAATAATTCAAAAACTACTTCACCATGACTTGAATTGTTGAAGAAGGTCAAACTGTCTCACTGTCTGACGGGGGTCCGAAGAGTGAGACAACGTAGGGCGAACAGTGAGACAGTACAATAACTCCAATAAAATCTCGTCTTAAACTTTTTTTTATCAAAAAAATACGTGAGTTTTATTCATTCAACATATATTATTTATTAATTAATAAGAACAAAAACAACAACAAATATATTTAGGTATGTAAAAAAAAATAAAAAAAAACTTAAATCACATTTGAGTGTTCATATTATTTTTTAAAAAGGCTTTTAATAAACCAAATCAATTCAATTTGTTTTTTTTAATGAAAATGAATAGCAATACAATTAAAAATAAATAAAAACATTTTCATGTTGAATAAAACAAAAAAATAATTATTTGAAGTTTCTTCCATAGCTTTAACCTGTCTCACTGTTCGTCCATTGAATCTGTCTCACTGCTTGATTTTCATCATTTCCAAGAAAAAATTATTTCCGTAAAAAACTGAAAAGGCTATCGTAAATTTTTGTTTGTACAATTATTAAAGAACATAATAATAATAATAATAACAAGAAAATAAAAAAATATTGGTTCACTTATCTGAATATTTGACGTTTCTACACTAAATTTTGGAACATACAAAAAAATACTTCTGCCCTTTTTTTTAGGTCCTTAAGCCTAGTACGCTGCTGTTTCGGAACGAAAAATCCCATACAAAAGTGACAGAACGAAATCATGAACGAAAAATTTCGCTCTCCTTTTCGTTTTGCAGTACGCTGCTGCCGCGAAATGATAACGAAAAGTGGGTTATTGTAATAGATTGCTTGGTACAATTCTCCACTCTCTTTTCGCACACAATTTATTGTCCGGGACATTAATTGCTCGCGAAAATTTGACGTTTCATTTTTTTCGGGGTTGTTTTTACAAAAAATCTAAAGTGAACGATATTGAATTTTTGTATTATACTTCGATGTAAACGGTTTCGATCAGCTAAACGGTATCAGCTAAAACTGGATATGGCATCGAAGAGCTAATCACACAACTGCATAAAATTTGGGTTCACAAGGGAGACGTGTACCTAGTTGGATGTACGAATGATGGCAAGAGTTCCTTGTTCAACATTTTGTTGAACTCGGATTACTGCAGAGTGAGTTGACTGCTGAAAAGCTAAATGTTCATTTGACTTTGTATTTCTGTTCTTAGGTCGAGGCTAGCGATCTTGTGAAGAAAGCAACTACATGCCCCTGGCCGGATACAACGTTGGAAATGCTTAAGTTTCCCATTCAACGACCATCAGATGAATGTAGCAAACTTAAATAGGTCTGAGTTCTCAGTAGTGATCAAAAATTAAAATCTGTGTCCACACCAAATTTGGCATTAACATGTTTATTTAACAGAGCCTTTGGGGTCGGAGTGCGACGGTTTATTTTCATAGTTCAATCAGTAACACTTTCTTCCAACAGATTAGGGAGTCTACCATCGTTTTCGCTTTTCTCAGAGCGTAACAAAAGTGCAGCCGAGGACAAACTGCGACGAGATCAAGCCAACGAAACGGGCAACATCAAAGCAGCGACTCTATTTGCACACATAAATAATTTGCATCCACACGCTAACCCATTAAGATAGCTCATTCGAGTGCACTTTCAAGGGCGAACTGTAATTGATAGGGCTGAGCCAATTGATTCGTTCTCAATGGCGACGGGTACACAACCTGACATTGTTTCTTGGCGGACTGGGGCGAATTGATTTCTTGTATTCAGAAATCCTCCACTGATCCCCTACGGCGATCGATTGTGCGACAAACGAGTACGTGGGTCGATAGCATATAGAATGGGAAAACCATTTGTGAAAGTACGTGTGTAATATTTATTTCAGTTTAAGTTATATTTAAGAATAAAATTCGTCTAAACTCATTTGTTCATTCATTTGTTAAAAAGCTTATCCTTGGCGATTTGGGCCATCAGACCATGAATCAGCTCAATCGAAGCCCGACTGCAGTCTCTTGTGACCTTAGAGAGCTTGTCCTCGGTGCGCTTTTCGTTGACGTCGCCACCTAGATAATGAAACCAATGGGCGATTGCATTCAACGAAAGTAACGCTCTACGTACCTGAAGCAACAAATGGCCCTCTGCCCAGACTAGATTCACTTTATTCTAATTTTTCGGACAAATCGAAGATCTGGCTAGTGGTGTACTCGGTCTTGGTTAGCGTATTGACCCAATATTTGTGATACAAGTCGGCCGACTTCTTTGGCAGAATAAGCAGACATGCACATACTCGTATGCTTGCAATTGAGCATTGACGCGAGTCTCTGTGCCTTCAACAGGCAAGGCAAATGCATCCATGGCGATCTGAAAGGCACAAATTCATAGAAAATAAAGGAATATTTTGGAGTTTGGCAAAAGCAAACCATTGTATTGTCTTCGACTGTTCCAAGCAGCAATCCCATGACTTGCAATGTTCCACCCGAACGGGCATGTATAACAAATTTTAATAAGGACAGTGCTGAGATTTTGATATCATTGAAATAGTGCGGATCCTTTTCCAATGGTTTGGCATCCAGAACTTGACAACTTGTCGCTGTTGATCGGCATCATAGCATTACAAAATACAAATTCGTGCTGTTGTCAAATGTTCATGTCAGTTGTGTAGCAGCTGATGCTACTCTCCACAAATTATTTTCCGCTGTCTTTTCGCAGACGTTTCGCTGTGCAATTGGAGACCACCGGAAAATTTCGTTTCGCAACAGCAGCGTACTAGGCTTCACACAGGCGCAGCTGGTTGGTGTTAGGAATAGAAACAATAGGTTACTTAAGGTGGCGCTACAGTCCGGGGTGGACCTGGGCCTCAACCAACAAGCGTCTCCAGCCAGCACGATCTTTGGCCAGCTGTCTCCAGTTTCGCACGCTAATTTGGTTGAGGTCCCCTTCCACTTGCGTGCGCCACCTGAGTCGCGATCTTCCTCTACTGCGCCGTCCCTCGGGTGTGGATTCGAAGATCTTCCGGGCCGGAGCATTCACGTCCATTCGCTCTACATGACCCAGCCACCGCAGTCGTTGGACCTTCACTCTTCTGGCTAGGTCGATGTCGCTGTACAGCCCGTACAGTTCGTCGTTGTATCTCCTCCTCCATTCACCGTCTATGCAGACGGGACCGAAAATTACTCGAAGAATTTTCCTCTCAAAGCAACCAAGAGTAAGCTCATCCGCTTTTGATAGAGTCCATGCCTCTGCACCATAAAGTAGGACTGGGATGATTAAGGTCTTATAAAGGGTCACTTTAGTTGTTCGAGAGAGGGCTTTGCTACTCAATTGCTTTCTTAGCCCAAAGAAACAGCGATTGGCAAGAGTTATTCTTCGCTTAATCTCAGCGCTGATGTCATTGTCTGAGTTCATAGCGGAGCCTAGGTAGACAAAGTCCTTTACCACCTCAAAGTTATATCTGTCTATAGTGACATTCTGTCCAAGACGTCGGTGTTGGGTGTCCTTTCTTGATGACAGCATATACTTTGTCTTGCCCTCATTGACCGCCAAACCCAACTTCGCCGCCTCCGTCTCAATTGAGAAACAATAGGTGCAGAATGAAAAATAATCGGTATTGTATTAATCGACATGTCTGTGCGTGTTTCAGGTAAGCAAAAAATTAAATGTCTCACAGTTCGGACTGTCTCAGTGTTCCGACCTTTCTCCTAAATAAAAACAATTGTTTTTATTTTTTTTATTTTTTCACGACGTTTCGTCCATCAGGAGAAATGAATAAATATTACATTTATATTTTACATCGATCTTACACAGGATTGTAAACGACAACTTAAAAAGCTTATTTACATTTGACCTAAAGCCTAATATACCACAACAATATACAATATACATGAAAATGAAAGTAGGTTACGACGAAGCTAATGTAATTTTGGTTTTGCCGAGAAGGACACGTCTCTCTTCTTCTTTTCGAAAATTTCTGAGTATTTCTAAGATAAAGGACCCATCATCGATATCACCTTACGAAACAGCAGCCTGCCACGAGATGCCAACTAGGCGGATGAGCGCCTACAATTCTACACATTTTATTGAGCGCCACCGCCAACACCGGGCCATTAAGCCGTATATTAACTGATAGGCAACAGAGAAGTAATCTATATCCTATATGGAATAGCTCGGTAGATAAAAGATCTTCAGTGAGAGCAACTCGTAAGCCCGACTAGAAGTCAAAGCATATAAAACATCAATGGCCGGTCTGAGAACAGAAAGCACCGACCTTCGAAATATATTGATGAAGCCCGAAATTACGGAACTCAGACTGGTACCTACATATGTCAACGAACTCAACAAATTTACCAGCCCGAACCGAACGAGGCCCGCACTGGGTACGCCGATGACCAACAATCGCTTCGCTATTCACATACAAGGCGCACTTGTTGTTTTAAAATTGACAAAGGACGTATTTTTATGGCAATTAAAAGATTGGCAAATGGAAATTGAATACAAAGTAACATGACGGAATAAACTATGTACATATATTTGTCATTTGCGCGATCCATGGACCGCTAGTACATAATATCCCAGTCACAAATGAAAAAACTACCTACGAGCTCCACACGGTTTTGTTTTCACTCCAAAAATAAGTTTATTTTCTTTTAAAAAAAATATGAATTAATTTTAATCCTAATTTTACCACTTTTGAGTATTACTCATTTCTAATCGAATTCGAATTGCAACGGCTCATTTTTTACCTCTCATTTTCTCAATTCAGCGGGGAATTTAGCGATAGATTGAATTTTGCTGAGCTAAAGCTTTGACGTAAATTGTGAAATGTCAGTTTCAGAATCAACACACAATGGCCGCGTTACATTAACCCCTAGATGACTAGCGGCATGCCATAGTCCATATAAAAAAACTGACATTTCAGCATTTGCGCTAGAGCTCTAGCGCTAGCGATCAATGGAACGCGGCCAATTAAAGTGATTTTATTTGTTTAATGTTATGTCACGTCAAAATTCACCACTTGACAATGAAATGCCAATTCCGCTGGTGGTAAGCATTGACATACATAATGGAAATGATGTCGTTCAATGACAAAAAACAAGAGTGGTCAAACTTTCTGAAGTAAATGACTTCACTTCATGAAAGTGGAAGCTTTAGCAAAACGAAAGCCGGTTCAAAAAAAGCAAACAAGTCTAGAGAGTAATTTTTTTTTTAGGAATATTTAAGAAAAATTAAATATATTATAATGTAATGGCATTTGGGATAAAGCTTACAAAATCGTATCCATCGTATCCATGACGTTAAAACATTCACACGTGACATCGCCAAGATGCCAAGTATTTATAGGAAATCTAAATGATACCCTAATTCATCCATAAAAAAGTAGAACTGGACGACAGTGTCCACAAGAGCGCACTTGTACCCATGATAGAACTCCACCCTCCCCCCCCCCCATTAATTTCTTGATATGAAAATATGTTTCACCTTATGTGCAGGTAATTAATTCCGTCCACCAATGCATTAAAGTCGCCTGTGCGTTACGAACTTGTTGGAAAGTAATACAGCTCTTCCTACAATCAATTGCCCCATTTGCGCCCACCTCATGTCGCAAGTTGCCCTATTTGTCGATGCATTAAATGTATTGATAAACACAATAGATGAATCTTATTTCATCCCTACACACTCTTGTTCAAACATAATCGTGGGAATGAGTTTTCGGAGTACTTTAAAACACCTTGTTACGTTTTCCCACAGCATTTCACAATAAGAGCACAATTTTCTTAAAGAACGGCAGTGTGAAGAGAAATACTGTAAAATATCCTTTATTTTCCAATTCTACCAGAGATTCGAATTTGGTTCTTCATCTTCTTCTTTCAGATTCCAAATATGGGAGGGGATTTCCAGAGAGTATATAAGCACAAGGATTAGGTTACACAGACATCATTCAAACGCGATCAGTCATTTCAATAGCAACGTGTAGTTTTTTCAAAAATAAAAATACCTAAATAAAGGAAAACAAAATGTGCGTAGATATCCCAAACACCGTCATGGAATACGACAACAACAAGACCAATAAGAAAATTTCACATTGGATTAAGAAATTAATGAGAAACATTTTCAAAAAACAGAAGAGTGTCAAGGATATTGTCACAAATTGCAAGCCATTGTTCTCGAAGTCGTTGGAATATCCTATGATGGCTCATGCTGAAAGGGAGATTGGTAGCATGACAGAGGAGCATAATATCATCTCCATATCATCCTGTGGATCCAGTATCACATCAGAAGAACAGTATTTTGAAGCTGAGGTCCATGTTCCTGTACATTTTACCCGCACTGAACATGGTACATTCTTTTGGACCGCCACATCATTCACTCCTGCCGATGCCGATTTAATTGAGCCATTATACTGCTGCACTGACAACCAAATTGCCGTTCAACAACCAAACGATCGTTGGGCTCAAGCTTAAGCTCCTGCAAGAAATTAGTGAATTAGGAAATAGGTATATAGATCATAATGTCTTCCATTATTTACGATCAAAAAGCTTTAAACAATTGTGATATTTACAAATCAAAATAAGAAATTAACTAATAAAAATAAATTTAAACAAAATTCTTATATAAGTGTTTCTCTTTATTATGGGAAAGGTTATTGTCATTATATGATAACTTAATTTTGTTTTTTAGTTTGGTAGATGGGCTGGCGAGTCCGAGTAGTACTCCGTCCCACAATCAGGCTCATACTGATCCGTTGCAATGTCCATCAAGGAAAGAGGTTGTCCCTTACCCTGTCTATAAATGCTACAGTCAATTCCTTACTTGCTGTCCTGATGATTTGATGAAGTTGATTATTCTGTCTATTGATGTGCTGAACAGCTCTTCTAGTTCGTGGAAGAAGTGTCTCCCTAAGAATGTATACTTGGTGTGTTGGAGACCTTGGCAGTGACATAGGAAGTGGGGTTTGTCCTTATAGAAGCTCCCTCATCACCGCAGCCTCTACAAAGTTCTTTCTCCGTCAAGCCCATTTTCTTCATGTGGTACCGTAAAGTATTGCGCAACGTTATGATATTCCTACAAGGGTTGACGGGAATTTTCTTTCCTTCTGTATAATTCTCTCGGTCCTGGTTTCATTGAAGGACCATGGTACTCTTGTGGTTCAACAAGTTTCTAGAGATGTCCAGTCCATCTTGCGTTTTCTCCCTGCTTCAAAGTTGAGTGTACAAGGCGTGATATTAAGTTGGTATTGATACATATAGTCCAAAATCGTATTGACATTTCCTTTAATTAGAAGTTAATGACAAAGAAACAAATAATACCAGCCCCCACATAAGCACCTTGTTTAACAGTCACCAATTTGTCGATTTCCAGTACCACTGACGATTATAGCTACACTTTCAGTGTGGGGAACCGTTTTCTATAATAATGGATGCTATAAAGAACTGTGAGATAGAGATGAGCTACTACAGGAACAATGTTCGGAAGTTTTACCAAAAGGCAAAAAAAGAACGTGTCACGGGAACAAGACCCGAACAGACCTATGGAGACGAACAAGGAAACCTTGTAGTGGAATCACAGTCGGTGCTGAGGACATGGAAAAACCATTTCTGCAGACTGTTAAACGCCGAAGACGACACAAATTCCTCTGTCAGGCAGAATGAACCATTCAACCTGGGCGATGAAAGCCAAGAATTCCGTCCACCTGACCAAAATGAGGTAAGGATAGCAATATCCAAGCTGAAGTCCAACAAAGCTGTTTGCCCGATCCATAAGAAAGGAGACCTTCTAAACTGCGCCAACTATAGAGGCATCAGTCTCCTTAACACCGCTTACAAGATCATGTATGCCGTACTGTGTGAACGACTGAAACCGCACCTATCAGTGCATTTTTAGGCCCGGTAAGTCAACAACCGACCAAATACTCACACTACTGCAGATCCTGGAGAAAACCCAAGAAGTGCAAATCGATATCTACTCACCAACTTTTTATCGATTTTAAGGCCGCATATGACAGCTATACAGAGCCATGTCTAGTTTTGGCATCCCTGCCAAACTTGTCAGATTGTGAAGAATGACGATGGAGAATGCTCGCTGCTCCGTAAAGGTCGGAAACAATCTCACCGAGACCTTTGATGTCAAAAAAGGTCATCCATAAATCAATTGTGAACTTATACCCCACCCAGGCGGGTCAAAAGTCCATTGTGGACTTATGACCCTGCGCCGATTTAGACAAGGTGATGCGCTGCCATGTGACTTATTCAACATCATTCTAGAGAAAATTGTGCGAAACTCGCAAGCCAACACCAAGGGCACAATTTTCCAATAGTCTGAGCAACTACTTGCATACGCTGACATCGACATCATTGGCAGAACACAGCGAGCTGTTACTGGTGCGTTTGCAAGTATCAGTACAGAGGCGGCAAATATGGGTTTAGTGGTGAATGCGGGCAAAACAAAATATATATGCTGAGAACAAGAAGGGACACACAACATCGACGAATCGGACAGAACGTCACGATAGACAGCTATAACTTTGAGTTGGTTAGGGACTTTGTCTACCTCGGCTCCCCTATTAACTCTGAAAATGACATCACATCAGAATTACACTTGCCAACCGCTGTTACTTTGGCCTAAGAAGGCAATTGATTAGTAAGGCCTTGTCGAGAAACACCAAGGAGACTATATAAGAACCTTATCATCCCAGTCCTAATTAATGGCGCAGAAACATGGACGTTATCAAAGGCGGATGAAGATCTCCTTGGTTGGTTCGAACACAAAATTCTTCGAGTGATTTTCGGTCCCGTTTGCGTTGGCGGGCTTTGGAGGAGGAGATTTAATAGCGAACTCTACGAGCTGTACAGCGACATCGACCTTGTTAGAAAAGTACGTATCAGTCGACTGGACATGGACACCAACGGTCCGGCCCGAAGAGTCTTCGATTCCAACCCGAAGGGACAACGCAGTAGATGAAGACCTCGTCTTAGGTGGCGTGCACGGTGCACAAGTGGAAGGGGACCTCAACCAACTTGGAGTGCGCAACTGGAGGCGATTAGCCAAACATCGTGCTAACTGCAGAGGCGCGTGTTGGTTGAGGCCCAGGTCCATCCCGGACTGTAGCCCCATCTAAGTAAGTAAGTAAGTAAAGAACTGTGGGTCTGGTTAGTTGGAAGAGAACCAGGAGATAATGAAACATATAGCTTTCTCTTACTGCGTCTAACGCATTGTCCGAGTAGTATTTCGGTGAAAATTTACACAATGAAACAATTTGCTTTTGAGCATCGAACTCGATTTTATATATGTTTCAGGTTAGGGAACGTCCCAAATGGCTAATCAAATTGTGACGCAATGAATTGCTTTCGATGTCTATGTGATAAGATTGCGAAATCAGCAGAAACTAAGGAGGGAGGGATTTCAAATCTTAACATTTATGTCAGCTTTAGCCCGGAAATTTAGGGGACGTGTAGATATAGGTACCTGTGCCTGTTTGAAGAATTTCACAAAATGTGTATCGGGACAGAGTAAATAACACTGAATTAGACACACTTTCAATATAATTAAGTAACTTACTTAATGAAATTTTAAGCAAATCCAGATAAAAATGCAGCTAATGTAACACAACTAACACACGTGTGAAATAAGTAACAGACTTAAAAATATCCACATCCCTACAATTATAATTTAACTAAGGTAGGTATTCATATTTTTTTGCGTGAACCCAATAACAACAACACACTTCAGTTGGTATTATCCTCCTGCAATATCTGCCTTGTGTCAATCCCAACCGTGGGAGTACACACAAGGTGTTATGAAGTGAGCTCAAAGTGCTGCTAGTCTGAAATCCTTAAAAATCCGTTCCCACGATACTCCTTCGATGGTGTTCGTTCCGTAGCATGCGGAACCATCTGCTACCTTTACTTGTTTTCTTCTTCTTGCGGGTGAACAAGAGAACATGCAAAAGCAGGTAAATCAGAAAGAGAAAGATCATTCCAATAGGATATCACTCCACTCGTGCTGATGCTGAGTATAAAAGGGCCATACATGCGGCAAGGACATCATTCTTATTTCTACCGTCTCCGTAGATTCAACTATCTGTGATAAAAATATTTTTTACTAACAACATGGAGTACGTATCGAAGACACAGCACTATTTGAAAGTGAAGAAACCACTTTTGGAACGTCAACGTCGAGCACGCATTAACAAGTGCTTGGATTCAATGAAGCACATCATTGCTGACCTGCAGAAGGATGACGCCATTCTGAGAATGGATAAGGCAGAAATGTTGGAAGCGACCATCGCTTATCTACGTCAAACGAAATCCAATCAAAAGGAGCAAGTGCAGAGTTTTCGTAATGGATACATAAATGCAGCTAATGAGGTTTCCCGAGTCCTGGCATCAACTCGTGGAATGAGCGCCGAGTTGGGGAAATCTGTGATGACACATTTGGGTTGTCAATTCAATCGGTTCGAAGAGTCACACCAACAACAGCAGAAGGATAAAACAAAGTACATGCAGCCGTTGATCATTAGCACCACGACAGCACCACTTAGTCCAGCTTCATCCGGTTATCACAGCGATATGGATAGTCCTGCTTCATCGCCTGCTGCGGTCGACAAAGTTTGGCGCCCTTGGTAAACAATACCATGCCACCCACACTGGAATTGAAAAAGCTTTATACACCTGACACAATTGTACCTGTAATATCGCACTGTGATTTTAGTTTTAAGAAATCTAGAAAAATATTGTAATCTAATAGAATAAAACACTAAACAAATTTAATTCATGTACTTAACTGGTTTCACTGTTGGTTCTTAATTGGATGCAGTATTTCGGAAAGTGTTTTCCGATAAATGACGCGAATTCCAGTGGAAAATATTTTACTGATCGGATGATGAACTTGAAAGCTTGTGGCTATTTTAACAGAAGTTTTTTTTTTGTAACTTATGTTGTAAGGACCTTTTCTTAACTTGGCTTCTTTCGAAAGAAATTATTAATTTCCCGGAACGTATACAGGTCTTCGATCTATGTCGAATCCGAATGTTTCCAATCGAATACAACAAAGGATATACAAGATTATTCCTTTGATAGCTTGTCGACACAAAAATATGTGGGAACCTCAACCTAGGTACTGTACATGTATAATGCACATATTGTGACGTGGATATTTCGTAGTGTGGGACGTATTTGCATAGACTATAGCATAGAGTAAGAGAAAATGCTAAGCACTTGCTGCAGAATTGTTTACACACAAAAACGTCATGTACAAGCACTCATGTTTTCTATTAAGCAGCATGTCCATTTATTTCATTGGTGAGGGAAATTCTCGGGTGGTTGTGGTTGTCTAATTGAGAGTAATATTTTTGAGATTTTAATATCGCTAATTAATAATAATTTCTCGGGAGAATTTTGAGAGTTTAGTTTGTTAAAGCAGTTCCCGAGAGTGTCCAGACTCCAAGGTCCAGGCCCACCTGTTTCAGTTTGAATTTGAATAAAGTTACAAGCAGTGTTGCCAAAGTTTTTCAGTGGAAATTGTTCATTTTTTTTTGGTAAAACATAAAGATGTACCTATAAACTTTGCAATATCCTCAATCAAATCTTCTGTAACATCTGCTGCAATTCCACCTGGCCTGATGTAAGCTGTGTGAATCCTTGCACTGTACATACCTTCATTTTGCACTTCGACCCCCCCCCCCCCTTTTCTTGTTTAGGTTTGGTAATGAACTATGGAATTCAGTTCAATAATAATTTTAATTTTAAAGAATAGAAAAAGTTTAAATAGCTATTAGAACATTTTTATTTTAGTATAGCAACCATTAACCTAAAATGTATTCACTAAAAAAACATATTTAGCGATATCTTGGGCTATAAGGCCGTGTGTCAATTGAGCTAAATAATTATCCTCGAACAATTTTCGGACACTATCATGTTGGAAAACCCATTTTTCGGCTGTCAAAAAATTTGTCAAATAATTTCTGCCCGAGAGCAAAATAATAAATTATGCTATAGATAGATAGGCTATTTTTTTGCTTGAGTTTTCCTAAAATGTTAATGAGCAAATAAAGCATAGAATTTCAATTAATTAATAGGGTGCAATTCGAAAAACCTCTGTTTTAAAATTTGAGTTTGGTGAACTTCTCTTTTCAACACTTTCATAAGTTTAAGACAATTATCCAAAGATAATTATTTAGCGCAATTGACACACGGTCTTAAAAGCACAAAATGAAATAGCAAACGGATCTGAAACATTTCATGTATTGATTTGGAATTTTAGTATTAACTGCAAGCTACAGATAACAAATTCAGTAGGTAGGTACTTACTGATTTATACTTCATATCCGATATTAATTTTCCCTTTAGATAATAAAATCTGCTAACGGCCTTAAAATGAGCACATCATTGATGGCAAATTTCAGCTGCACTTAAGACCTCGGAACTGAATACACTTAATGACAACTGTCAAGGTCGTTACTTAAATATTGGGAATAAAGTGGGGGTGCAATGGAGGAAAAACTTATTTTTTTCCAAAAAATGGGGAATTTCCACTGAAAAGCTGTAACAACACTGCTCCTGTCCTAGCTTTATATAAACCGAAACAAGTAAAAGTGTTATCATCGGCCTGGCCGATGCTTTGATACCCTCCACTGCATAAAAATCATGCAAAATGTTTGCCATGCCATATTGGTTTGGTATAGGAGGTACCAGAACTACTTGACCGACATAGAAAATTTTCAATACAAACCTGACGACGGTAAAAAGAAGTCCTCTCACAAAATTTTATTCGCCTAGATCGATTCGTTTGGACGCTATCCTGATTTCAACAGACAGAGAGACATATGGGTCTAATAGTGGTTTTGTATGGGAGGTACCAGAACTACCTGACCGACATATCCCATTTTCAATACCAACCTGAGGACCGTAAAAATAAGATCTCGCACAAAATTTCAGTTGACTAAGTCGATTCGTTTGGACGCTATCGTGATTTCAACAGACGTAGATACACATGGGTCTAATAGTGGTTTTGTATGGGAGGTACCAGAACTACTTGACCGACATAGCCCATTTTCAATACCAACCTGACGACGGTAAAAATAAGTCCTCTCACAAAATTTCATTCCCCTAGGTCAATTAGTTTGGAAGCTATCGTGCTTTCAACAGACGGACAGACAGACAGACAGACAGACAGACAGACAGACAGACAGACGGACAGACAGACAGACGGACATGGCTAAATCGATTTAGAATGTGATCCTGATTCAGAATATATATACTTTATAGGGTCTCCGGTGAATCCTTCTTGGCGTTACAAATGTAATGACAAAGTGAATATACCTTCCTGTGGAGGGTATAAAAAGTGGGTCTGAGCATTAGGGGAGTATTCTCAAAAAATAGACTTTTAAACTACTGCCTTGTCTGCCGATATTGAAATTTCAAAACTATTCAATTGGACTTTGGACAACCACGAACCACCTGAAAATAACCCTCCAGAGTTTAGATACCAACGAAAGTATTCTCAAATCGACATGCAGCTTAATAGGAAACATGTGAATGATGTTTTTGTGTATCAACAATTCTGCAATAATAGTGCTTAGCATTTTCTCTTATTCTGTGCAAATACTTGGGGAGAGTACGATAACTACGGCGCCAAAAATTGATAACGGTATTTTGTAGAGGGGTTAAATACAAGCACTTTTTACTATGGGAGGGGGGGGGGTCTATCTTACTCCGTTTAGGCGGGAGGGGTAATTTAAAGAAAATAATACTTTAAATGGAAAAAAATACATTAAAAAACAATGGCAACACTTACAATAAAAGACTATGACATTTTAGAAAGCCCAGAATCTGTTCTTTTATATTATTTTTAAATCAAGTTATTCCCTTAAATGGTTTTTGAAAAAAACAATTTCAAACTTGAAATTTTAGGACAAAAATTGGGGTGAGTAAAATAATTTTGGCGATGAAAACTAATGACGGATTTATGTAGAGGAGTTAAATACAAACATTTTTTACTATTGGAGGGGGGGTCTATCTCGCTCCGGTTAGGCGGGAGGGGTAATTAAAAAAAAAATTATAAATAAAATTAAAATAAAATATTAAAAAAGAATGGCAACACTTACCACAAAGAACTATAGTATTTTTCAAAGCCAGGAATTCGTTCTAAATTGTCTAAAATGCAAATCAGCAAAATTTTGTCTACCAATGTGAAATTTCTGGTCAGAGATTGTATCTGAAGAATGTTGTTGATATTGGGTAAACTAATATAATTAAAAGAAAGTTTGCATATACTCAGCCTTGCACCCATCCCAAAATCCAACAGTGACCCCAAGCAGGGGGGTTGCAGGGGGGCAGCATGCCCCCCATACGCATTTCAAGGCGCAAGGGTAGCAATTTGTACTCTAAGCGGAGCAACATATAAAAGTAATTTGCAATTTTCTCAAAAATTAGAAGACATAAATCAATCTGGTTTTGAGTGTTCGATTAAGAATTGATTTAGGCAGTAAAAACTACAAACAAATTAAGTATCTATTTGCTCAACATTGAAAAAAATCAGCATAAAACATTTTTTTTTAATTTTTTTCCTTAAATTTCAAGTTTGAAAGTATTTTTTTCAAAAACTATTAACAGCTATAACTTGATTTAAAAATAATATCAAAGAACAGATTCCTGGCTTACAAAATTCATAAAGTCCTTTATTGTAAGTGTTGCCATTGTTTCTCAATTAATTTTTTTTCATTTTAAGTATTATTTTTTTTAAATTGCCCCTCCCGCCTAAACGAAGCCAGATAGACCCCCCCCACCCATAGTAAAAAATGCTTGTATTTACCCCCTCTACAAAATACCGTTATCAATTTTTGGCGCCGTAGTTATCGTACTCGTGCCAAATACTTCACACACTACGAATTATCCACGTCAAAATATACATAGGTTTCTATACATTTTTGTGTCGACAAGCTATCAAAGGAATAATCTTGTATATCCTTTGTTGTATTCGATTGGAAACATTCGGATTCGACATAGATCGAGGACCTGTATACGTTCCGGGAAATTAATAATTTCTTTAGAAAGAAGCCAAGTTAAGAAAAGGTCCTTACAACATAAGTTACAAAAAAAAACGTCTGTTAAAATAGCCACAAGCTTTCAAGTTCATCATCCGATCAGTAAAATATTTTCCACTGGAATTCGCGTCATTTATCGGAAAACACTTTCCGAAATACTGCATCCAATTAAGAACCAACAGTGAAACCAGTTAAGTACATGAATTAAATTTGTTTAGTGTTTTATTCTATTAGATTACAATATTTTTCTAGATTTCTTAAAACTAAAATCACAGTGCGATATTACAGGTACAATTGTGTCAGGTGTATAAAGCTTTTTCAATTCCAGTGTGGGTGGCATGGTATTGTTTACCAAGGGCGCCAAACTTTGTCGACCGCAGCAGGCGATGAAGCAGGACTATCCATATCGCTGTGATAACCGGATGAAGCTGGACTAAGTGGTGCTGTCGTGGTGCTAATGATCAACGGCTGCATGTACTTTGTTTTATCCTTCTGCTGTTGTTGGTGTGACTCTTCGAACCGATTGAATTGACAACCCAAATGTGTCATCACAGATTTCCCCAACTCGGCGCTCATTCCACGAGTTGATGCCAGGACTCGGGAAACCTCATTAGCTGCATTTATGTATCCATTACGAAAACTCTGCACTTGCTCCTTTTGATTGGATTTCGTTTGACGTAGATAAGCGATGGTCGCTTCCAACATTTCTGCCTTATCCATTCTCAGAATGGCGTCATCCTTCTGCAGGTCAGCAATGATGTGCTTCATTGAATCCAAGCACTTGTTAATGCGTGCTCGACGTTGACGTTCCAAAAGTGGTTTCTTCACTTTCAAATAGTGCTGTGTCTTCGATACGTATTCCATGTTGTTAGTAAAAAATATTTGTATCACAGATAGTTGAATCTACGGAGACGGTAGAAATAAGAATGATGTCCTTGCCGCATGTATGGCCCTTTTATACTCAGCATCAGCACGAGTGGAGTGATATCCTATTGGAATGATCTTTCTCTTTCTGATTTACCTGCTTTTGCAGGTTCTCTTGTTCACCCGCAAGAAGAGGAATACAAGTAAAGGTAGCAGATGGTTCCGCATGCTACGGAACGAACACCATCGAAGGAGTATCGTGGGAACGGATTTTTAAGGATTTCAGACTAGCAGCACTTTGAGCTCACTTCATAACACCTTGTGTGTATTCCCACGGTTCCTGTTGGCACAAGGCAGATCTGGCAAGGAGATAATAATAATGTTCTTATTGAAGTAATAGTTGAGTTTGCAGACAACTGAATGAATAATAAGGAGATTCAATCACTCGAAAAAAATGCTGATTTGTTATAAATATTTGTTTGGTTCATTCCGTCACAAATCGGTATAGATTATAGCCAAACTTGATCCAGACATGATAGAATAGTTATTGAATTTACTTCTATCTGTTTGTCGCAGCAAGCGTAGGCTAAGCATTGAAAGGATTGTTTCCGCTTTCAAAAGAGGAAATATTGCTCATTTCAAATATGACATTGGAGACACGATTTTGAACGTTCGGTAAGTAGCTTTTCGATAGGGTTAGGTATCATTAAAATTTCATTCAGTTTTTAATTGGATTTAGTAATGGGCAGGAAGATCAACTCCTTCCTAAAAAAATAAACTATAATAGGAATTTTTTCAAGTTTCCTTTTCCTGGACGATGGAAGAAAATATCTCATCTGACCAATTTTAAGTATGGATAGAAATTCAAGTCCGATAAGGTTGCTGGTTCAGACGGCCTGCCGGCCGAATTATGTTTTTAAAGCAGAGGGGAACAACAAGTTGGAGACCATACAAAAACTCATCTTCAAGATGTGATCGCAGGAAATTATGACTAATGCGTGGAACACTCTAAGCTGGACCAACTACAGCGCCATTAGTCTCCTTTACATCGCATACAAGATCCTGTCTGCAGTATCTACCTACTGTATGAACTCCTGCAACCATTTTTCAACGAACTGATTGACACATAACCGACCAAGTATTTAGACTACAGCAGATCCTAGAGTAAACGCAAGAAGTCTACATCGATTTTAAATCTGCATAATAAGACATCATTTATATAGACAAGCTACGTCTACTTTTGGGATCCCATAAGCTTGTCAGGTCGTGCATGACAATGACTCGCTTGTCGATTAAGTTCGGAAACAATATCACAGAGACCTTTGATATCAAAAAGGAATTTCGACAACGTGATGCGCTGAAATGGGTTTAGCGGTTAATGAGAGCAAGAACAAGTATATGATATCAACAAGATGGGACACCCAACATCAACGAATTTGACATAACGTTGTAATGGACAGAGCTATAACTTCGAGGTATTAAGGGATTATGTATACCTCGGTGTTGCTATAAGCTCTGATAACAAGAAATTAAACGAAGTATAACTGAGAAGGTAATTTAGTAGAAGACTTTAGTGTACAAGACCTTGATCATCCAACAGTCGCGCTGTATGGCCCTGAATCTTTGACATTATCTATACAAGGATGAAAAATGTTCGGTCCCTTTGCGTTTACGGGCTTTGGAGGATGAGACTCAACGACGAACTATACGAGCTGTAGCGAATTGAGAATAGCGCCAGCCCAGGACCTTCAACTCTAACTCAGAGGGACAACGCAGTAGAGGATGACCTCGCCTTAAAAAGCTAACAAATGGAAGGGTACTTCAATCAACTTGCAGTGCGCTACTGTAGACAGTTAGGTAGCCATCATGTAAAATACCGATTTTATACTTTAGTTAATATTTAGTTTTTATGTTTGTTTTGAGAAAAATGCCTTGTTCAATTTTGAAGTTCATTGGATTTAAAAAATTTAAAAGAAAGCCGATCAGAAAGATGATATTTTTATATTCCTGAAAGAAGGAAGAAATGGTTTCACCAAAGGCGAAAATGGGTTATCGAACAGTATACGTACTTCCAAAACCGCTTTCCTCTTAACAAGATGAGTATACTATTTAAAGTAAAAGGGGAACTAATCAAGCTAAACCACATGCCACATCGACCTGACCTGCCAATTTTGCAACCTCAAGAAGAGGGAGGATTTATATAATTTTATTGCTAGATGACCCACCTTGAAGGAGTTTAGGCTGAGGCACTTTTGTGTATCTTCGATGGAAATAAATGAAGTTATGGACGTTCTGAATGGCAATACACAACAAACGCGATGAGCTACAGACAACGAATCATAGAAGGAGACTTTTAAAATTATGATTTAATGAAAATGAATACATGCAGGTATGAGTATTGTGAGGACCTACATATATGTCACAGAGAATAACACCCTTCTAACGTAAGTTATTGGTCAGAGTACAATAAAGTATATATCTCGAAGCCATATTCAGTGTATGGATGAATTGGTTTAGGCTTCTGATCATGAAGGTACCTCAAAGATCGCGATGGCCGATGGGCCCACTATGGTGCCTAGTGCTCTATGATAAACTCATAGTCCATATATAAGCTAACCTATAACCTGATGCTCTTCTCAGAAAACTTTCGCAAAGCAATAGCAAAATAATATTGACTATTATCTTTTTTGTTGGTACTAAGAATTCAGCCTGAAAATAAAAGTATAAAAGTGAGTATAGCTATACTGCACATTATCTTTAACGTCATCGGTTTAAAATCATCAGCGTACCGCTCTCATTATGGTTTGTCTATGGTGTAGGTGTTACGACATGCCAATTGGAAAACGATCCGACGCCGAAAACACCAATATGAATAAGGGTGATTGACCTTTCTCGACGACCCCCTGCCACTATTCTTATTAGATTGAAATTCAAATCAGACTTCGTATTCTTAGCGCCACCTATCAGCTGCTAGCTTAACCGAAAGTGACTATTTTTTGTTATAATAGGTATGTCAATAAGCATTAAAAATAAGCATTGCGGTATTTCCCAATTGAGGTCTCTAAATGAAAGGCTTACTGAAAGCAATGCTATATAAAAGAATGGAAGACGAATGAATGAAAATAAAGACTTGTGTTTTGTATGTGTAAATGTATATGTATATATTTTTTTAATTTGTATTGTATAATTTTTTTTTTTTTTTTGTAAATATCACAATGGTTTTCAATTAAAGCATTTGAATTGTGAATCATGGAAGACATTCTGATTCTGCACACCTCTCTCTTACTGTAGTTGGTTTTTCACCGGGATCTTAAGCCTGAGCCCATCGATCGGTCAATAATTGATGAACAGCAATTTGGTTATCTGTGTTGCAGTACAGAGGTTCAATTAGATCGGCATCAGCAGGAATGGAAGATGTTGCTGTCCAGAAGAATGTACCATGTTGAGTGCGGGCAAAATGTACAGGAACATAGACTTCAGCTTCATTGTATTGTTCCTCTGAGGTGATACTGGATCCACAGGATGAGGCTGCATAGATACGTTCATTTGCTTCGTTTTCACTTTGTATTTCAGCTTCAGCATTGCGAAGATTCTCCAAAGATTCCAGAGATTCCAAGGAAGACTGCTTGCAAATGATGTGGTTCACCTTTTCCTGGTCGGCCTTTTGCTTCTTGAAGATTGCCTTTAGTACTTTTTTCAGGCTATATGCCATTTTCTTGTTGTTATGCTTGTTATTGTATTCCATGGCAGTGTTGTTGGCGTTGTTTACTATTTCTACGCACATTTTTATTATAAATTTTTGTAGTTTTGGAAGAACTGAGTGTTGCTATCGAAACGATTGCTGTCGTTTGAATGATATCTGTTGAGCCAGATCCCTGCACTTATATACTCTCCGAAAATCCCCACTCCTACATCGGAATGCAGGTTACAAAGGCCGAAGGAAAATGGAATTCCCTTGCACGTGTACGTGCTCTCTGCTCGGTTGTCAGAAAAAAGGACCTTTTTGGGTTGTTGCTTTGCACTGTTCTTCCACAAGGATGGAAAGTCTATATAAAAAAAATGGCAGGTGTTCATGAGTTCACTGGATTATTATGGTTGGTAAGATTTTTTTTTACTGATTCGGTTATAAACCTGCGCCAGTTGGTTACAACAACAACAGGGATAAATTGATAAATCCTTAGGAGAAAAGGATCGTGGGAAACGAGAGTTTCTCATCGTTCCCACACTTTTGGACAGGATCAGTACAAAACAGTTTTTTTTTTGTTCTTATTGCTTAAGGACCCATCAGAGATCAGATTCGGTTTTTTTTTGTTGTAGCAAGGAGCATTTATAATATTCTTCCAAAAGGATACACTTTGGAAACGAAGAAATTTGAACACGTGTGCATATGAAGATCATGATCTTGTTGAAACTTGCTTTCAGATCGTGGGAGAACATTTTTCAAAATTGAAAAGAGGATCTAAAACGGAACGACCTATTTGTAGGTGTGTAATTTAAGGAGTCTTTCTTTTCATTATCGTTTATATTTTATTCTATTTTTTTTTTGTCTAAGGAAGAAAGAGCAAATGCATTAATAGAATGGTTTACCAAACATTCAGTGTTCCTGAATCGTGGGAAGCAAAGTAGGATCTATTTTTTTACGGTTTATTTATGATCTGTCACATAGCCGAGGAACAGTACGTTGGTCGTTAAAAGGATCAAATTATGTGTGTATCATTTTTTTCCCAAAACCTTAATCGTGCGCCTTCGGTTATGGTTATTCGTGTGTCATCACGACCGACGTGAGATGGTCACGAGGATGGCTTGTTCCGAACAAATGAGATGCGTTTGGTAGGTAACTAGTGGCTTGTGTGTGGAGTGAATTGGGAGGGGGTATCGTAATTGGGGCATTGAGTTATGTTCGTCTCAGTTTGGTCCTTTAACGCTGAAAATTGTTTTTTAGATATGAAGAGATTCTGTTTTTTTTAACACTTACCTACATTACACGCCTTTCATATTACGTGGGTTGACGATGGTTGGTATGTTTTGTACTGTTTGTCCTTAGAGCATAGACATTTTTGTGTTGTAGGAAATAATGACTTAAGAGATTTGTCAGTATCAATACATTTATGAGGGTTGCATTTTGGAATAACAGTTTACAGTGTTAATTGTTTTGTGAAAATGAGTGAAGTACTTATACGGTTTTATATTTTTTGACAATCTATTTTCTTTTGCAACGAATTGAAGGGATATAAAAATGTATACCATATCCGATCAACAGGATAATTGAGCTTTCATATGTTGGTTGCACTTTTTGGGGTTCGTCAAATGTTCGTGAGAAATGGTTCAGTCAGTGGAAAGCAATTATGTATGGTTCCCTATGGTTGAACTATTCAGCAACAACACAAAAACACTTCAACAACGATGAAACTCATTTGGAGGTTGCTTCCACATTGCGATAGAGTTGGTTCAAGGTCAGCGTCTATTTGGAAGCGAATTTGTGATTAGAAGCAGATTTAGGCAAGAAGCACTCTAATTTTACTATAGAGGAGAATGATGACTCAGCCAAAACGAGGCAATTTACCATCTTCTGGATTGGACACTTACGATACGACACGACATCAAGATTTTTATTAACGACTTTAATGACAGAATGGTAGAGGAGGTCATCTTTCGCTGTATACACTTATACAGTCGAAAAGCACAGCCTGCACAACAAGAACATCACCAGCATTAAGTGGAGAGGAACAGTTTGAACACTGCCAACGTCCTATATCAGAAATGCCGCCACCGATACGTGATGCGTCCACAACGAAACACCTAGTTCGATGAGGAGTGCCCCCAGGCGGCTGGAACATGTAGCCAAAACGCATAGGATATGTATAGCCCAATCAATGCTGGCAGACCAAAACCAAAGCTCTACGAGCAAAAAATAAGGGAGGCTCATTGACTCCTCAGAAAGAATAAAAGAAAGAGTTAAACGATCTTCCCAAAGATACAAGTCCAGAACTAGATAAATAAAGAAATGAGGTAGATTTACAGTCGTTGCAGAGGATTTGAAAAGAACACGTGTTAAACGGCAGAGACAGCCAATAATTTGGAGCTGCCAGCCAGTAAGATGCGCTTAACTTGGACGATAATAGTCACAACATTTTCGTCCTCCCAATCAAAGCGAAATAAAGATAGTGGTATCCAAACTTAAGACTGCTGGAGCGTGAAGCTTTCACAGCTATATTTTCTATACCCATTTTACCTTTATTACATTTTATACCACAGCATAAAGAAATCGAGAGGTATTACTTCAGAAGAATAAAACTTATAAAAATACTTGGAGACCAATATTCCTTTATGTCCTCACTCCTGAAAGGTCAACTTAGTAATGCATCAACCTATTGCCGTCTTCCTTTTAGTGGATACTTAACGAAAGGACACCAACACACATACCAGCCTCTCACTCAGCCGTCACAATTTGTTTAAGACTTCGATTGACAACTAGCGGTACGCCAATCCCCACAATTAGAAACAAGGACACTGCTGTGAAAGCAAATCCTACTAACGTAACCAAATGCGGAAGGCAATCAGATAAAATTGGAAATAGCAAAAGAGGTCAAATAAAATGTAAATTTAATCGTGACATGTGTAACTGTGTCTATTTTATGCATTTTAGGTAAATAAAAAATAAATTAATAAGAACTAGGAATACTGAATGTCAAATACATACTTGACGAGAGATTCCTTATACTAGGACTATAAGTCTGCCCGCACTGTAGAGCCATCTAATGAAGAAGCTAATGAAGAAGATCAAATTACAAAAACATATAAGTACATCAGACCGGTAAGAACTTCTTATTGCATATTTTTTGTTCATTGTAAAGTGCTATTTTAAGTCAATAAGCAACTGGCAATAGGAAACGCGCAATATTACGCTCACAGTTATTTAAAAAAATATATAGGTGGCGCAACAGACACCCTAGGCCTAGCTTCTCGCAACTATTCGTTTTGTGTGAGTTTTTATTTTGGGACGGATGGAACGGATGGAACGGCTGAAATGAGAAGCTTTTTCAGGACAGTCATACTCTCGAATGTGAGAATATCCTGAAAAAGCTTCTCAAATCATCCGTTCGGACTCGGCATATAATTGTAGTTCCCTTCCATTCGTCCCAAAAATAAAAAAAAACTCGCACAAAATGAATGGTTGTGACAAGCTAGGCCTACGGTGTACTGTATACCTACACGCCTTTTGCGCCAACTATTTATTTTTGTTTTTATTCACATTTCGCGGGCATAAGTGGGCTTAGTAGTATCTAAGTATGGTGCACCACTAAGTGATTAGTTTCAGGTTAAAACTCAGAAAAAGCTTTTACACTTTTTTCAACTTCTTGCCAACGTCTGAATATCCGACAGTATAAATGTGCTGAAAAGGCTTCGCAGTTCATTCGTCCCAAAAAATAAAAATGCTAGCGGGCTTATTCCCAATTGCGACGTGGAACGCTTCTTTTTTGACATCGAATGTCTCGGTGAGTTCTTTACCGACCTTGATGGAGCAGCGTGCATTCTCCATTGTCATCCTACACAAACAGACGAGTTTGGCAGGGATGCCAAAACTAGACATTGCTCTAGCTCGTCTCTATAAATGCTGTCATAGGCGGCCTTAAAATCGATGAAAAGATGTCATGCGACTTCTTCAATATCGTTTTTGAAAGAATAGAGCAAAACTCAAACGCTAACACCAGAGGCACTATCTTTCAAAAGTCCGTCCACCTACTCGCCTACGACATCGACATAATCGGCGGAACGCAGCGTGATGTCACTGGCGCGTTCGTGAGCATTGAGCGTTGACGGAAGCGGCGAAGATGGGTTTGATGGTCAATGAGGGCAAGACAAAGTATATGCTGTCATCAAGAAAGGACACCCAATATCTACCGACGTCTTGGACAGAATGTCACTATAGACAGATATAACTTTGAGGTGGTAAAGGACTTTGTCTACCTAGGCTCCGCTATGAACTCAGACAATGACATCAGCGCTGAGATTAAGCGAAGAATAACTCTTGCCAATCGCTGTTCCTTTGGGTTAAGAAAGCAATTGAGTAGCAAAGCCCTCTCTCGAACAACTAAAGTGACCCTTTATAAGACCTTAATCATCCCAGTCCTACTTTATGGTGCAGAGGCATGAACTCTATCAAAAGCGGATGAGATTACTCTTGGTTACTTCGAGAGGAAAATTCTTCGAGTAATTTTCGGTCCCGTCTGCATAGACGGTGAATGGAGGAGGAGATACAATGACGAACTGTACGGGCTGCACAGCGATATCGATCTAGCCAGAAGAGTGAAGGTCCAACGACTACAGTGGCTGGGTCATGTAGAGCGAATGGACGTGAATGCTCCGGCACGGAAGATCTTCGAATCCACACCCGAAGGACGACGCAGTAGAGAAAGACCGCGACTCAGGTGGCGCACGTAAGTGCGGAAGGGGACCTTAACCAACTTAGCGTGCGAAACTGGAGACAGCTGGCCAAAGATCGTGCTGGCTGGAGACGCTTGTTGGTTGAGGCCCAGCTCCATCCCGGTCTGTAGCGCCATGCCACCTTAAGTAAGTAAGTAAGTATTCGCTTTTGGGAATAAGCAAAAACGGAAACGGTTGAAATTGAGGTATCGCTTTCAATACAATGCGCCGCATTCGAGAATAGCCCCCTATATCAAGGGTCCTACATGGATTTGCTGCGCCAACTATTTCTGCGTCATAAAGCAAAACTGGAATCAGGAATGTTAATCCCATCTGTTTTGCAAAACAGAAGTAAAGCAACTGCTATGACAATGTGATTTTATGCCATCAGCGTTTAAATATGATTTCTGGCACATAGGCGTTGCGGCTTGTTCGAATAAAGTATAATCTGCAATCCAATTTTCGACCAATTATCTCCTCATTGTTTCGCTATCAATGGAAGATGTCTCAAGCTGTGTGGAATGTTGCGCCGTCTTGTTGAAACCAAAGGTTTTCCACATCAACGCCACAGGTTTATTTGAGGTAAAATGGCTAAACATACTTAGCTTAATCCATCTATCAGCCGTCGAAATTATTGTCATATTGTCACTAGAAATAGGGTTGTACCTAAATATAAAAACGCAAGTTCTACGAAAAATCTATTTACACCCTTATCCGACCTTCAATAAAATCAATTAGTCGGTCATACAGGCTGTGTGTACTAATGGTTAAAAATGGTTAGGCCCATTACCTTAACAAATTCTATTTAAGTCGCTTCCGGCGATGAGTTTGTGATTTATAACGCTTTTTGAGAACCTATGGTTGATGAGTCTATGAAGATTCTATTAACGATAGTTATTGTCGTCCTTTTTGTTATCGGTTCTGACTAATCTTGTGTTGATATAATAGGTCCGATGTATGTTGGTATGTACCTGCTTTTTAGCAACCCTTTGCTTCAGTTTATTGCTAAATTTCCGGTCAAATCAAACATGATCATTTGTTTTGTTCACTTATTGCTGCGAAACGATTATGATTAGGTCTTAAGGACTTTTTTTCGTTTAATTAATGTTCCTTTTATAATCACACGTACGTTCAGAGACAAAAACTATTGTATTTTTCAAAACCGTAATCACTTTCTAAAATGTTCTGATGTAGTGGAAATAATAATAGTGATTCACTGACAGTATTATGTGCATTTCGTCCTAATATATTACCTATAGTCCTTCACACCCGTATAATTCCATCCGGGCAGTACAGTAATAAAAGACCAATCAATTGTCCTTTTGGTGAATCTATATCTATTTACCATTCCATACTACTTAGAGGTACGTATAATGCGTATCTTCTATACCTCAAATAACAAAAAAGATTAAATGCTTGTAATCACTACTCAGTCGTCCTTTTCCTTGTCCCCAATCAATAAATTAATTCCCAAACGCAGAAATTAGAAATGGACTTAACAATAAACACAAATCACCAAGCACAATGCCTGAAGGTATTCCGTCTACTGTGCCTATTTCCTTCTATTCATCGCCGTCTAGACTTTATACAACCCAAACAACAGGTTAGGGTGCACCGCATCCATTACCGATTTTTATTTAACACCGAAACGAAAGTAAGTATACTGGGCGAAGACAATAATACCCATTGAACCTGTAACGGAGTTTCTGTAACCGTCATATAATATTGCACGTGTGCACACAATAGGGTGAGGAACAAGTGAAAATCTACCTGTAAACACGGAACCGTGGGAAAGGCAAACCAAATTATAATCATTTCAAAGGTAGGGGATTCGAAATCAAGAAAACAAACCCTCGTTCGTCGAGGGTGCGCAAATAAACGACCCTCTAGGGGGTAAACACAATACGTTCAGTGATCATAAATATGCAGGCAAGCATACAAGCATTAACCGAATATGAACACCTGAGCTAAGTAGCGATCAAGTGTCAAGAGATTGTGTCCTCGTTGGCCTTTTTGTTGTTGTTTCTGCTCTTTTTCTTCTTCTTTTTCCACACCATACATAAACGTATAAGGAACTTCTGTGCAAGTGAATTTATGTTAAACTCCAGAAAATGGTAGGAGGGTTGCGCTTGCGATGTGATTGAATTTATTTACTTTACCCGACGCCGCCTGTGGGCTTATGAAATTTAGTGAACTAGGCCCTCAGAAAGGATCGGGTTGTGCTGATATTAGTTGGAATAAAAACATTCATTTGAGCTATTGAATGTAGTCACTCTCATTCAGATGGTGTCGGGTAATCGGATACCCCGCATAGCGCTCTGTAAAAAGTTGTTGTCGCAGAGGTTTTGAGGGATCTTAATTTTACGAACAAGTGTGCTGCACATGTGCATGTATAACCGCACACATCACATAATCACTTGAAACGCTTGTGATGGGTTATTCAATTCGGGGTCGTCAACGCTGGGATTTGTACTGCTTCATGAAAAATTAAAACAAAACAAAACAAGCCAACAAAATTCCACCGAACCGCATTGGAATATGATGCAGAGGGTAAGTGTCAACATGTGACATGCAAAGGGACCGACACACTGTTTTGAAGGCTCTTGCCCATGGAAACGGATTCATTTCAATTTACTTGGAATCAGTTTGTTCAAGTGGCTGCCTTCGTCGTCGTCAACATTTGCATTTATGTTGTAATTTGTTCGTGCTGCTGCAATTGTGGAGCGCAAAAGAGAACAAAAATTTACCACGTGTGGGTAAATCGGATATTTTCAGGCTCGTTTACTTCCTGGTTGTAAAAATCATTAATGGTCAATTTGACTGGACCACCATGACCGGCGACTGTCGATGGTATGGTGTTTACTTGTAACCGAATCGGTCAT
The DNA here is from genome assembly GCA_955612985.1 of Cheilosia scutellata. Lineage (NCBI taxonomy): Eukaryota > Metazoa > Arthropoda > Insecta > Diptera > Syrphidae > Cheilosia > Cheilosia scutellata. The sequence goes on from OY015312.1 coordinate 91,372,238, forward strand.
ATCCGTGAAAAAAAAAATTAGCATCATTTTCTTCTGAAGACGAAATATTTTGGAAATTCCTAGAAGAACGTTTTTAGAATGTATATTTTCAAGTGAAAGTACTCGGAAGGTTACGAATAGGAAGTACTGCAACTGTATATAGGAATTCGAATAGGTAGATTATTGCATACCTAAAACCGGCTTTGCCTTTACCATAAGTGCGCGCCCCAGGACCCTAGACTGATATGAACTACGAAATGACGAAATCGATTAGATTAGTTGACACGCGTGGCTGGGCTGGTTTCGGGCTTCTTGCAGGAAACCAGCCAACCAGAGGCTTTTATGCAGAAAAAATGGAAGACATGAAAATGAAGCTCAAAATCAGTCTGTGGAGTTAAGGAAGTTAATCATAAGAACAAGAGGACATCAAAGAACGGCATAACAAGTGCGCAATGTCTGGTTTGGTCTAGAGCCGGAAGCTAGACGGAGGGAGTGGGTGTTTTGGGGCTCCATGAGCTTCCAATGGCCAGTAGCCATACTAATTGTCGTTAATCTGACGACATCTCCACGTGTTCTGGCTAAGAAGTTCTTTGTTCAAACTCTGGCGTAAGTTGCCCAAAATATCCTTGAAATGACGGATCTAATTCGTCAAATTAGATTACAAGTCGGGCGATTCGTTGTGAGGCTCTGGCACTGCGGCCTCTTTAAAAGGAGCATTTTGTACCTTCCCTGGTGAGGTTCTAGGGCTATATTTTTACTCCTTGGAAGACAAGGAATTTCTCTAGGGGGTATGTCAGCAGGTATGTATTTGTTTTGGTAACTATTTCCTTGCCAAAGATATTCTTTCTGAGACGAAAGAGAACCGGACATTGCATGAGTATGTGAAGCGAGGATTCGTCCTCTCACGACAGAGTCTACATGTAGGGTCCGCTGAGACGTGAAAATGTTTTTTCATGAGGCCATGGCCACTTCTCGGGTAATGTTTGCTCAAATTCAATTCGTCAGATTAGTCCACATAATCTAAAGAATTAATCAGCTTTCACTAAGCGCTTTAGTTGGAATTGACCAACTGGACCTTACAGTTGGTTCGTATTCGAGCAGCTCAGTTTTGTTGATGTTAAGCTTCACTTAAGGCAGGCCACCATATACCAGGGATCCATAGGCTGTGTACATCGAAAACGGACAATATTTGATTGAAGTTCCAACTTTTTGGCAACCGTTTTGCAACAGGTATAAAATGCTATGCTGGCTTCCGCTACATCAGTTCAGTTATACGTTATACAGCACATTAAGCAGAGATGTGGGAGTCTCCAGACATTATTTCAGTAAGTTAACTATCATATACCCATGTATATATAGAGCAGTTAGAACCTCTTATCCTATGCAGTATCTTTCCGGGCACAGAGCTGCGAACCTACATCGGAGCTGTCATAACCTCTTAAAATATTTGTAGTAGGTACCCATATACAAGGCAAGAAGTCTTGAGCTCTCGACACGTTAGTGAACGCCTTAAAACAATCGGCATCAAGGCTAAATTCGCCAACATCAGCGTGATATGCGCTCACGCCCCCACAGAATATTAAGACGAAGTTACCAAAGAATGTTTCTATGAGCTCTTCGACAAAGCCTATGAGCTATGTCCCTAAGTACGACATTAAAATCGTCTTAGGTGATGTTAACGCCAAAATAGGAAAGGAGGACATCTTTGGTAGCACAATCGGAAAGCACAGCCTACCCGACACCACGTCAGGAAACGAACTTATGCAAATTGACTTTGCTGCGGGGCATAATGTTACTATAGCTAGCACACGGTTTCCTCACCTCAACATTCAAAAAGGAACATGGCGTTCACCATATCAACAAACCGTCAATCAAATTGACCATGTTGCGATCGACGCAAGGCACTCCTCCAGTATTCTAGATGTCCGAACTTTCCGAGCGGCCAACATAGACTGGGATCACTACCTTGTTGTAGCCAAGGTACGTATGCGGATATCCCAGACACTGTGAGGAGATTCAACGTTGAACGGCTACAAACGCAACAAACGCCAGAACTTTTGCCGATCGCGTCTCCCTCAACCTCTCGAGAAGTCCTTTGCAGCCAGCATCAAGTGCTGCAGACCAGTGGCATCGATGCCAAGAAGCCATCAGAAAAGCCGCAACTGATGTGCTAAGTTTCACCCGACCACCACCACGAAACCCTTGGTTTGATGAAGAATGTCGGTAAGCATATGCAGCAAAGCAACTGGCCTACAAAGCGGCGCTGCAGAAAAGGACGAGAGCAGCTCGTGAGCTCTACGAGCAAAAAAGGAGGGAAGAACACCGGCTTCTCCGGGGGAAAAAGAAAGAGCATGAGAAGCGCGCAATCGAGGATATAGGGAGTTGCTACTCCAGGAACAATGTTCATAAGTTTTACCAAAAGGTAAAAATAACGTGTCACGGGAAGAAGACCCGAACAGAGAGAGACCTGTAGAGACGAGCAAGGAAACCTTGTAGTTGTAGTGGAGTCACAGTCGATGCTGAGGATATGGAAAAACCATTTCTGCACACTGTTAAAGACAACACAAATTCAGCTGTCAGGCAGAATGAACCATTCAACCTGGGCGATGAAAGCCAAGAATTCCGTCCACCTGACCAAAATGAGGTAAGGATAGCAATATCCAAGCTGAAATCCAATAAAGCTTCAGGACCAGACGGTTTATCGGCCAAGCTTTTTAAGGCAGTGGGAGATGACTTGGTAGAGAGCATACATCAACTCGTTTCCAAAATTTGGTCAGACGTCTGATGAATGAAGCCTCAGCATTGTTTGCCCGATCCATAAGAAAGGAGACCCTCTAAACTGCGTCAACTATATAGGCATCAGTCTCCTTAACATCGCTTACAAGATCCTGTCTGCCGTACTGTGTGAACGCCTGAAACCATGTCTAGTTTTGGCATCCCTGCCAAACTTGTCACATTGTGCAGACTGACGATGGAGAACGCTCGCTGCTCCATAAAGGTAGGAAACAATTTCAGCGAGACCTTTAATGTCAAAAAAGGATTTAGACAAGGTGATGCGCTGTCATGTCATTGAGTAGCAAAGCCCTCTCTCAAACAACTAAAGTGACCCTTTATAAGACCTTAATCATCCCAGTCCTACTTTATGGTGCAGAGGCATGGACTCTATCAAAAGCGGATGAGCTTACTCTTGGTTGCTTCGAGAGGAAAATTCTTCGAGTAATTTTCGACCTAGCCAGAAGAGTGAAGGTCCTACGACTGCGGGGCTGGGTCATGTAAAGTGAATGGACGTGAATGCTCTGGCCCGGAAGATCTTCGAATCCTCACCCGAGGGACGGCGCAGTAGAGGAAGACCGCGACTCAGGTGGAAGGGGACCTCAACCAACTTAGGTATGATCGGTACTGACTTAGCATACTCAAGTCATACTATAACCTATAACCTCCTATGTTAAATTTATAGTGTGTATAATGTTCACAGTGTTTGAGTTCACAGAAAACATGTGAAGATTCGCGTGAACAGCATAAATGCAATCTGACACGATCTTCTGTGGGGTGTTTTACATGAATGGATAAATCAGGACCGTATGCCAGAGTTTAACCAGTTTCTTCGTGGTCAAAATTACGAGCAACCAAACAAACAAAAAAATATCGAACAAAATCCATTCACGTATAAAATATCAAATTTCGTCAATGGACAAAGAACGCTGTCATTGTGTCAACATTCGGGTTTTACGATCATTCATATCATAAACTTGAATGAATGCTTATACTGTGCATAGTGATGGGTGAATATAGCGATATGCATATATGTGTACCATAATATCCAATGTCAAGTCATGAAATTGAGTAGCACTCGCTACCCACTCACTAACAGCGTGCCAAAAGTATCTCGAATCACGTTACTTTTTTATTTTATATTTTTCCTGAATGAATACCTATTGCTTTTGCGGTAGGTATAGGTAGTCCTATTTGAAACTGTAGCTATTAAAAAAAAAAAAAACAAGTAAAAGTGTTATCATCGGCCTGGCCGATGCTTTGATACCCTCCACTGCATAAAAGGCAAGCAAAATGTTTGCCATGCGAGTTAGTATGTATTGTACATGTACATGCATGTGTCTAATGTGGGTTTTGTATGGGAGGTACCAGAACTACTTGACCGACATAGACAATTTTCAATACGAACCTGACGACGATAAAAAGAAGTCCTCTCACAAAATTGTATTCACCTATGTCGATTCGTTTGGACACTATCGTGTTTTCAACAGACAGAGAGACACATGGGTCTAATAGTGGTTTTGTATGGGAGGTACCAGAACTACTTGACCGACATAGCCCATTTTCAATACCAACCTAACGACGGTAAAAAGAAGTCCTCTAACAAAATTTCATTCGCCTAGGTCGGTTCGTTTGGACGCTATCGTGTTTTCAACAGACGGACAGACGGACATGGCTAAATCAATTCAGAATGTGATCCTGATTCAGAATATATATACTTTATGGGGTCTCCGGTGACTCCTTCTTGGCGTTACAAATGTAATGGCAAAGTGAATATACCTACCTTCCTGTGGAGGGTATGAAAAGGCTAGGAACCCATCGTCATCAATGTAAATCAAATCTATATAATATAAAAATGATAAAAATGGTGGCAAAAATGTATAGTAATTCATCAATTGAGAACGGCTTTGGCTCAAATTTCTTTTCAGTTGTTCGTAATTACCAGTAGAAGGTTCTTCTTAAAGAAAATTTTGGGAAAACCCTCCGAAAAAGTCGCGAAAACGGAAAAATCGAAATTTCAGAACAACAGTGCCGATTTGGCTCAACTTTTTTTCAGTTGTTCGTAATTGCCAGGAAAAGGTTCTTCCGAAAGAACATTTTGGGAAAACCCGCCGGAAAAGTCGGGAAATTGGAAAAATCGAAAAATGATTTTTATATGGAATTTTGTGTGCAATTGTTCCGGAATGGATTTTCGAATGGAAAATGATGTAAAGGCGGAAAATTCGTTGTGAAGCTTCCAAAATTTCGGATAATTGTGAAATTCATTGTGATAAAAGACGTTTTGCTTGCATTTTGGGTGGAAAAGTTAACCTGCTGGCGCTGGACAATGGCCAAATCCCCGTTGATTTTTCAACTGGATTGATATCGTTCCCGGATATTTTTTGCGAGTTCACATCGTCGAAGGAGGAACTCATCACCAAAGTGTTCCCCGTAATTGCACAAAATTATAAAAATCTCGATTGGATTAGTGAACGGGCAAAATTATAGCAGCGAAGAATAAGGACGTCGATAGCTTGAATTTCATTATGCAAAGACAATTCGCTGAAGAACTGCATTCGTACAAATCCGTTGCAAACGTGACCGACGAGGATGAAGCGACCAACTATTCGACGGATGTTTTTAACTTGCTTGATATGCCAGGAACTAAACCGCTTGATTTACAGCTGAAGGTGGGATCGATCAGAATCATGTTGCGGAATCTGAATCATCGGAAATTGTGCAACGGTACGCGGTTGTCCTTCAAGAAACTGATGAACAATGTGATTCAAGCGACGATCATCAAGGGCAAATTCAAAGGAGAGGAAGTCCTTATCCCACTAATTCCGAGACCAAGACCAATCTTTGGAAGTCGGTGGGTTTTATCTCGAATTAGCATGTTTTTCGCACGGTCAGCTGTATGTTGCCTGTTCACGTGTTGGCAAACCGTCTTCGTTGTTTGTTTTTGCGCTGGAAAACAAACCGAAAAACATTAGGCGCGTTTTTTTTTTGCAATCCTATATGGGCTTATCAAGTTTTCCATACAAATCGTTAGCCCGGATAATCATCGGGGCTTATGACTTAGCCCAGATAAAAACTGTGCTACCAATCTACGATTGCTTTAAATGTTATCGAAAGTGCTATCGAAAGTGCTATCGATTGTGTCATAAATGACATCTGACAACCAAAATTAAATGATAAAAAAAAAACACAAACGTAAACAATTCAAAATAAAATAATGGAGAAACCAGTAAGACAATTATTTTCGACTATGCCGAAGCTCAAATACCCGGTACTATATTATTGTAAAATAAAAAAAAAATATTTTAGTATTAAAAAATTATATATTTGTATGGGAGGTGTGGGTACTTTTTATTCGACCAAGCTCATTGTCAAAAATTTTTAAATATTATTAAAACAATATGTGCAAAGGTTTGGAAGATTTTTCCGTCGGCTTTTTTGGTCATAAGTAGATTAATGAAACTCGATTATTTCATTTGATTTCCCGACGTTTCGGCAGGGGTTGCTGCCTTCTTCAGGGGTTCTTTATTGAGAAACATTGGTTATTGACAATATAAATATGGAAAAAGAACATTAAACTTACAAAAATTAATCAACGAGCAAAACAATTAACTTTGACTATGACATTATTGAAAATGAAACAAAACTTATTAATTTAAGATGAAACACTTCAATTGAAGTTTAGTCTATTACTTATTTTTGGGACCAACAAGCGAGCTATATATAGCAGATATATTTTGGATGTCCTGTTTTCTGTTCATGTTATTCCTGTTGTTAATTATGTGTAGCGTCTCGAGCGTGTACCGTTTTGAGGTATGTCTCTCCGTCTGCAGCACAGTTGCGTTGTCAAAATCCGGGTTGTGGTTCGCTTGGATGGTATGGTTTACGAGTGCCGTTTTTCCACCGTTTTTTGATTTGATGTCCGACCGATGGTTGGACATTCTTTGGAATAAAAACTGTTTAGTTGTACCGATGTAACAAAGGTCACAACTTTCAGTGGCGTTACCCATGTAGTTGATCTTGTATATTACGTCAGTACGTTTTTGTTGGTCAATTTTGGGTTTTAGTTTGGAGAACGATGATGTCAGTGTTTTGTGGGATTTGAAAGCTATGCTAACATCCTTGGAGCTCCTGTTGATAATGTGTTTGAAGCTGTCGGCAAGTTTAGGAACGTAGACCACACTTCTATAAACCCGCAACTCTTCATCTGATCCTTCTTCCGGGGGAACCTTGTGTTTATGTCGATGTATAATGTTACGTATGAAACGATCAGGGTAGTTGTTGTCTTTAAGGATTTTTGTAATCTTGCGTTCATTGGCAAGGTGGAACTTGTCATCACTTAATGTAAGGACTTTATGGACTAGGTTGGAAGCCGTGTTGGTGATGATATGCCTGGCTTGGTTTGAACGGAAGTTGATCAATCTTCCAGATGCCGTATCTTTCTGGTACCAGTTAAATGAGAGCCGGTGTTTATCGCGATGAACCATAACGTCCAAAATCGCTATCGCCCTATTCTTTTCCCCTCTCCAATGGGAATTGGACTTTGTGGTGCAGTTTATTGAGGCATTCCAACATGTCGTCAATACTTCGAAGGTCGATAACCATAACATAATTAACAACAGGAATAACATGAACAGAAAACAGGACATCCAAAATATATCTGCTATATATAGCTCGCTTGTTGGTCCCAAAAATAAGTAATAGACTAAACTTCAATTGAAGTGTTTCATCTTAAATTAATAAGTTTTGTTTCATTTTCAATAATGTCATAGTCAAAGTTAATTGTTTTGCTCGTTGATTAATTTTTGTAAGTTTAATGTTCTTTTTATACCCGGTACCACACTGTGGTGAGGGTATATTCACTTTGTCATTCCATTTGTAACGCCCATAAGGAGGCGTTGTAGGTATGACAAACTATATATATTATTGATCAGCATCACTTTCTTAGTCGATCTAGCGATGTCCGTCTGTCTGTCCGTCTGTCCGTCTGTCTGTCCGCACGATTACGGCCGTAATTTAAGAGCTATCGACTTGAAATTTGGTACGTAAGCTTTTATCCACCAGACTGAGGCTAAGTTCGAAGATGAGCAAGATCGGATGAAAACTACTACTACCTCCCATACAAAAATATCAGATTTATATAGCTTTTTATGTTAAAAATTAAATTTAAATAGCTACAGTAAAGATAGCAAGTTTAAACTTTGCACGTATTGTTTTAATAATATTTAAAATTTTTTGACAAAAAAGGAGCTTGATCGAATAAAAACTACCCATACCTCCCATACAAATATATAATTTTTTAATACTAAAATATTTTTATACCCGGTACCACACTGTGGTGAGGGTATATTCACTTTGTCATTCCATTTGTAACGCCCATAAGGAGGCGTTGTAGGTATGACTAACTATATATATTTTTTTTCTAATTCTAGGATTCAAGCACAACCGTGGAATCACTACAGGGGAAGATGAAGACTCTCCTAAAGGCATATAAGCCTGCAAAGGACGATCAAAACCAGACCGGAGCCGCGCCGATCGAAATTCCATACGGCGAAGAGATGGACGAAATTTTTGGTTCGAAGCCAATAATTTCCAACAGCCATACGCTCCATGTTGGCTTTAACAAAGTATCGGAAAGGCAACCTGCAACACCAACGTCACCAACATCAGACAGTGCGGAGTCCGGCAGGGGTTTTAGTTTTGCTGGTGAATCACCAGACCCACTGTCGCACGACGAACCATCAACATCGGGTTTTGTTGCATCCGGCAGGCGTTTTAACGATGGGGGTGATTCGCCAGATTTGGGGTCGCCAACACCATCATCATCGGGCTATGGTGCATCCGGCAGGCGTTTTAACGATGGGGGTGATTCACCAGATTTGGGGTCGCCAACACCATCAACATCGGGCATCGGGCATATGGTGCATCCGGCAGGCGTTTTAGTCTTAAAAGAAAGGCTCCTGCACCATATCAGAAATATCTGGCAGAGAAGCTGAAGCTGAAAAAAGAACAGGGCGAGCGAAAGTTCGAGCAAAAAAAGAAGTTTCTTTCAGAAATGAAAAAAATTGGAAGACAAATGGGTTGCCGATGCTCTAGGTATCTAAAAAAGAAGCTGAAGAAGCTATGCGCAAAACCATTGAAAAAATGTTAAAAAAATAAATTATTAAAATCAAAAAAATTCGTTTTATTATACCCTCAACAGTAAGATAATATTCACTTTGCCTTTACATTTTTAATTCCAAAAACTAGTCTGAATAAGGATCAAATTCTGAATCGATTTAGCCATGTCCGTTTGTCTTTCTTTCCAGTTGGCCGATGATTATGTTTTAGATTATGTTTCGTCCTTGCAGATAATCAAAGAGAATGGCACGTCGGTCAACAGGTGGATCTGCTATGGCACCTATTGCATCATTTTCTTCAGGTAATCCATTATTTATCAGTTCTGATGAATCTACGGAATAAAAGTCGTCGTGGTCAATGCAAATGTTATGCAGAACACAAGCACCCACGATGATATTTGTAATTGATGGAAGATTTGTCTGCTCCGTAAACTTAAGCAACCTTCGAAATCTGCCTTTTAACAATCCAAAAGCATTTTCGACAACGATTCTTGTTGCTGAATGAATTTTGTTGAAATTTCTTTGTGTTGTAGACAGGTTTCCACAGTTTTTAAAAGGGGGTACTAACCAGCTGGTAGCGGGATAAGCAGAGTCGCCAATGACAAATGATTCATCGGCAAACAGTTCATGGTAATGTGTTTGGGCTCTTGCGTATATTTTTGATCTTCTCAAAACTCTGCTATCATGAAGAGACCCTGGCTCTCCACAAGAGATGTTTATGAATGTCTTATTTGCATCAACTATAGCTTGAAGAATAATGCTATATGTCTGCTTTCTGTCGAAATAGCATTCTTTATACAATTTTGGAGCTTTGATTCCTATATGGGTGCAGTCAATAGCTCCAATTATCCCAGGTATTCTCTTTTTTACCTCAAATTTTGCCTTTGTTTCTTCTGCAGCAGCTCCTTGTGGCCATTGGACATATTCGTGCGCAATTCTAATCAAGAATGATGTCACTCTATGAACAATAGTCCATGCTGATGATTTCGCAACACCGAACAAGTTTCCCACGTGCCTAAAAGTCACTGTGTTGCTGATGTACCAGATGTATCTTGTAGACGTAGATAGATTTCCTGGAATCTACTTCTGATCTCCCTCTACGAGCATTCAATCGATTTCCACACTCGAATTCCGAATACCTTGCTGGATAGAAAAACAAAATTAATTTCTATTGAGTAATTGATATGAAAATTGCATTCATACATATGAGGTAGTCTACTGTCTGCCGTCGCAACCGCATATGCGATTTGAAATCTTTCTCATCGAATTCATCAATCGTGCTGACAAAGTTTTTGACCTTAGGATGTTGCACCAAGTCCAATTCCGATTCCTCCGAATCGCTGCTGCTGGAACTTGAAACATCCGATAAAAGCGCAAGCACATCCATTACGTCCTGCATATCGTTGTTACGGCTGGAGCTTGCTGTTTCTACTGAACTTTCCAACAATGAAGAAACCATCTGAAACAAAATATATTTCTTATAAAATAATTTATCAACTGGCTCATTTTGAGTTTATATTATGCAATTTTAAATAGTAATGTCTTTAATAGCACTACATCTGAGTCTTTTGCTTTAGGAAGAATTTCGTGACTACATGTTAGGTCCACCTTGTGATCTCCTGTAAACCCACTCATCCAAACCGATGGATATGCTCCGATAGAAGTCTCCGCTGTCTCAGATTTCCACCACTGCAATAACTTTCTCAAACGCCCTCAATCAATTCGCACGATATAACTGGCTTATGCGTTTGGGAAGACTTCTTGCATATCAAACCAAGTAAAACAAAACTATTCAATTGAACACACTTGATAGAAACCATCACATTCCTTGCAAGCAATCGTTTTGACGGCCATATTCCGAAAAGACTCGTAATACCTACGACAATAGTAGTGTAAATATCGTGGACATCGTCAACGTAACCAAGTGTTCCTCGCATTTCTGATATAAATCCCAAAGAGCTGTTTCATAATACAAAGTTGTTATAAATGTTTCTATTTTACGACGGAATTTATTTACTAAAACTTTTGCATTTTCCATAAGAAACACTGTGATTTTTCGACCCACATTGTTTACTAAATATGGAACACAATTTTGAAAGCTATCCCTATAAATTGAGCGGCTCAACCAATTGTATAATTCTGACAAAAATACGATAAATGAAAATGTATTCATGATCTGGCTGGCGTACCTACAGATTATCAGGCACTTCATTGGTTAGACGAATAATATAATTTTTCCATTTGTTGCTCCTGATGCGTTTATCGTTCCCTTGATCATTTTGTTGAAGAGTTGTCTACAGAAAAAAATGGTCAACACGCCGTGGGTCGGTAAAAGAATGCTTGTACATACCTTATGCCCAAAACACATGTGCAGAAATTCTGAATGCTTCACTGCATGCAGTACTGCAGATGAAACACATGTGCAGAATTCAATTTGCAGCGGTTGCTGTCAATGATGGGAAAAATATGTGAGTGAAACAAAGACGACAAATAATTCCCGTCTCTCTTTTCCTCGTATGCATCAGTAGCTGAATTTAAAAATTCGATGCTGCCAAGTCTACTTAATTTAATTCACTGCGTTGCTATGCAGTGGATTTAGAAATAGAGACATGTTGCAGTGCTGCGGTGGCTGCAGAATTTACATTTGTTTCACCACATAAGAACATGTGTATTCTAATCCTGCTGCGCAGTGAATTCTGCACGTGTGTTTTGGGCATTAATCTACCGGTGAGTTCGGTTCTGTATGTGTAAACCCTTGCATTTTGAGAGTTAGAAACAATTGTCGAAGCCAAACGGAAATTATAAACCGAGTGGGTAAATATCACTAGAGAGGCCGCCATTTGAAACCAATCTGTTCCATATCCAACATATCCAAAACCCTATTTGCGACTCCTGTACCCGATATTAACATGGTCGTTATATTCATGCCATTTACGACTGTCTCTCGGATCTACACAAGTTCCAGAGCATTGACGACTGGCTATCCGACTTGTTAGGTATATTGCAATTTGTGTAGTTCTTCTCAAAACTCCTGAGGCTGCACAATTCATTCACTGATACACTTCACTTTCAAAATATTTTAATGTGCCTACCCGTGTGTTCTCGCTGTTTATCATTTTATTAGCACAAATTAGACAAATAATCAAAAATAAAATCAAATAATAAATTTTCCGTACGGCAAATTTGTCAAGACAGAAAAAAAAAGCTGAAATGTCAATTGTCAAATGTCATTTGTCATTAGGATAGTGATGCCAAGTCACAGTACAATCGAACAGTTATCGAAATTTATCTAAGCCTATATAGGATTGCAAAAAAAACGCACCTATTGTTTATCACATCGCCCTCATCGCTTCGAAGTCTAGTTGGAAGTCAAATTTCGTAGGATCGCAGATTTTGTCAGCTGATCGCTGAATATGCCCGTGTTACCATCAGCGTTGCCGCAGAAATATTTTCTTAGGTGCCATTGACGGTAACCAAAGGTGCCAACTGGGTGCCACCAGCCCTTCAACTGCAGAGAGATATTTAAAAACACAAGAAACATATAATTTCGCATTAGTATCATTACGATTATTTGTGTATGAATTCGTACACACACACACGATATGTAAGTATGTTTCACTACTTGACAAAAAACAAAAACATTCTTTTCAGTCTTTTTTAAATGACTTTATTAAGTTTTTTTCATTAACCAATAGAACAACGTAAATGAAGCCGCATTTTGGCTTGCACAATATGAAAGCATTGGTTCTACTCTATCTGTCAACGCATGCACGCAGCAGAGCAGCATTGTGAATTGGCTATAAGAGTTAGGTGGCCAGCCGCTGACTGAAGCGCTGACATCTTACCTCGTCTTCGAGTTGTTAAAAATGATTCAGATCAGTAAATATGAAATAAGTGTTCGCAGATGAAAGAGAAAATGACTTGAACTCTCAATCAATTTTAAACATTTTAAGAAATGCTTTTTTTTTAAATATTATGTATTAAAATGTATCAAGCTCATAAGGTGCCAAATGAGAACTGAAGGTGCCAAGGTGCCAATCGGGCTGTAGGGTGCCAAAATGGCACAATTGTGCCACTTCGGCAACGCTGGTTACCATTCATTTGCAGTTTAACAGTCCTCGTAGATCAGCATAATAGATCAGCATAATAAAACAAACAGGCTCAATTGCAATTTTTCTCTTAACGTGTGGCATTACTGAAATAACTTTACGTTATTTCCTTTAAAATTTTAAGTTTCTAATGTAAACAAAACCGAAATGGAGTAAACTGTGTTTGAGGTAAAAGCACTTTGGTTGGCAATTATTGTAATAATTGTTGTTTAAATATATTTTTATTTGCAGTTTTTGTTTGAAGACGAAAGCAACAATGGTGAGTCGTCTGACTGCTCATTTTTGGAGGAAGCTATGGCCGATTCCTCATCTAATTCCTCATCTGAATCTGACAAGCATGAAAATGTGAAGAATTTCGAAGAAGTCATTGGAAAATATAGTGAAATGGACTTCAAAAAACATTTTCGACTTCAGCGTTCTACTGCCCAGGTTTTAATAGGAAAAAGTTAATTTTATTTACATACACGAAGATAGTGCTAAAATTACAGTTAATTTGCAGATCGCTATAAGACAACGGATCGCTATATTTCCATCACATCAAAAGGATTGCCAAAAATATCACCCGACAAGGAAATTCACGTATTTTTATGGTACATGGGTAACACAAACACATTTCGGGAAGTAGCAAACATCTTAGGAATTTGTTCGTCAACAGCTTGGAACATCGTAGAAAGAGTTTCGTTGTGGCTTATTTCAATTGGACATGATTTTTTAAAATGGCCAGATGCAAATGAAGTCCATTTTGGAAAGAAAGACGAAAGTTCCTAGCATTTTGGGCTGTATTTATGGTTCACATATTCAAATCAAAGCCCCTGAACAAAGCTACTTCAATCGAAAACGCTATTATAGTATTTCAGACGCAAATAAAAAGTTTGTGAACGTTTTTTGTGGTGAGGCAGGAAGCTTGCATGATAGCCGAGTTCTTCGGAGATCAGCGCTTTACCAAAAGGCATCCGAAAATCTAGCAGAACATTTTCCGATTGCTTGGTGACTCCGCATATCCTTTCGTAGGTTGGCTTGTCCCACCGTTACAATACAATGGCAATTTAACACCCTTGCAAACGCACTTTAACGCACTGCACTCTTCTGGCCGGGTTATAGTAGAACACGCATTTTTGGCATGCTGAAAACACGTTTTCGTAGACTGCTTCATTTTACGGAACCTGTACAAGTACACATAAATCTTGTGGTAAACTTAGTTGTTTGTGGCTGTATTTTACATAATTTGTGTGTGGACCAGTATGATGAAGTAGAAAACGAAGAACCAGCTGATTACGATAAACTTAATAAATAATGTTTTTCTTCATTGTTTCTCATTTGTGACGTTGTCCGGAACTCTTCTGTTGCAGAGACCAGAGATAGAGACCCAAACAACAACTCTCGATATGCTTAACAACAAGCTAAAAAAACTTGCTTATGGCGTATAAAGCAACACACGATAATAATCAGAGGACTGGAGCATTGGAAAGTGAAGAGTTCCAAGACATTGTCCATTGCGTGCTTCTTCTTTCTGGGGTGCTCAAATTCCTCCTTCCTTTGTGAATATGCACAGAGGAAGGCGACGCGACGGTTTCCTCGCTTGTCCAGTTTCTCCTCGGTCTGAAAATATAAACAATAAACATATGCTTTAAAATACAAAATATACATTTTTTTATCAGAACTTACATTTTTCGGCCGTTTTCCATTGTCTTCTGTATACATATTTTATAATTTGTTTGACACTTGACAGTGACTGACAAATTTTTTGTGAGAAACGGAGTGGTTTATGATTGGTTATTTGGTTGTCCACATTTTGCCTTTATTTGTATTATTTTCATAGACTACCAACATACACGAATAAAATGATTCGCCTATCTATCTGGATCATGCAAAATGTTCCAGATAGAAAGTTAGATCACGTGTTGTTGTTGAAAATTAGTGTTAATTTGTGATCTGGTTTGGTTCAGATCACGGACATAATAAAATACTGCTATTATAAGCGCGCGCCGGGGGGACAGAAGTGCAAAGCTAACATTACTATCTGCAAGTATCTATAGGTGTGCTTCAGAAGCACTATAGGTTCACCGTTCCTCAAAAAAACATTGCAATAAAGGTACCCGTATTCTAAAAAAATAAATAGGTTGCGCAACAGGCGGTAGACACGCCTAGCTTCTCGCAACCATTCGTTTGTGTGAGTTTCTATTTTTTGGGACGAATGGAAGAGACCTACAATTTTATTCCGAGTCCGAACGGCTGAATTGATAAGCTCTTTCAGGACAGTCATACTCTCGGATGTTTGTCAGACGTTCGCGAGAGGTGGCGCAGTAGAAAAAACGTTAAGATGTAATTTGTGTTTTTTCCGGGGATCGAACCTGGGATCCCTCGCACAGTAGTCCAGCACACTAACCACTACTGCGCCTACCCCTATCCTAATACACATTATAAGGTCCGAAAGAACAGCAACTATGTAAGGGTCATTTATGAACCGCAACCTACTTTTGCATATCATTAAAGAGAGTAATTTCGTCAAAGCGAAATGCATTTAATGTCCCACATAATTAACAATTTGAAAAATTCTCAACAACAAAATCCCTAATAATTTGGTTTATTTCGACAGCCAGCCGGCACCAGTTACCATCATCATTCTCAACATCCTTTTGAGTTTCGATTTAACGACACTAAAAACATTTTTAATGTCTCCCCAAAAAAAATTGCACACATACAATTACGAAGCATAGCATGGGGAGAGTACTGAGAAGACTGTTAATGCCTTCCGGCTAATTGAAGAGCAACCAAAATGAAAGCCCAGGGAGGAATATATTGTCATCTCCGCATGTATGTGCTAACGCAACACCACAAAATTACCCATGTCACATGTCGCCATTCCGCAAATGATGATGAGACCCGTCGCGTCGTCGGTTGTGCCTAAACGCACACACAATACATACCGGATGCTGGACATTTAATGATTGAGATTCAAATTGCCTGCACTGCTGCCTGCCCAATTTTCAACTTCCCAGCAGTATGGTGTCATTACAATTTAATCATGCGAATTGACTGTAAAAGAAAACTCGAATGGATCGTCATCTTTAGCGGGGTCCAGCGTCATCGGATCGATGCTCCCCGAAAAAGCAATTAAGTATGAGTACTTACTTACCCAACCATTCCAGAGTGCAAGCACATATTCAAGGATTGATTGCTTTGCCACTTTTTTTTACAGTTTGCCATCTTATGACGCAACAATGATTATATCATTTGTAATGCTTAAGCAAGTTGCTACCGCTTCGGATATGGATATACATAATTACGAGTAGGATGTCATAAAAAATTTCGACTGTAGAGTACTGTATTGGATCAAAAGTTTGAAGTTGCACATGTCGTCTTTTGCAAAAGAAGAAGAATTAAAAAGTTGAAGTGCACGCAAACACATGGGATTTAAGTATTCATTCATTCATTTCCAATGTACCGCTAGTCCAGTACACAGATACTTCATAAATGCCAATCTTTCGGCAATCTCTATACGGGTAGATGACTTGACCATCTCTATAACCATCTCATCCTGAGCCTACGTAAAGGACGCATTTTCATGACACGGATTCTATTGCTAAATATTAAAATTTTACCACCATGGACAGGTCCGTCTGGAGAAGTAGCTGTTCGACAATGGATTCCTGACGTATACTGGTGTTCATTTTATACAACGTCTAGTCACACAACCAACTGTTTATCTTTTGTACCCTTCGCCTTCATCTTATTCCTTCGGTCAGTATACCCGAATCCGATGACCCTTATTCTGATAATATTGACATAGGTCTCTTAAAATTTACTAAAACTATAAAGACGAACTCGTGAATAATGCCCCGATTTATTTAAACCGCTCCATATAGTGCATGCATAGGCATATAGGCATTCTGAAGACAACCATCATTTCAAATTTTATTCACATTTATTTTCATGTCAGCTTCAGCACAAATGGCAGCAAGTTTGTCGCGTTCAGTCTGGTAGGGACCAACTCATCAGTGAAGAGGAAGTGACTTATCTCATTCTAAGGTCCCCCACAGAAACGTTTTTCGCCAAGCCTGTGACGCTTCGAAGCCTTATCCAACTCAGCTTGTTATTGGATCAGCCTTTATACATTTTTGTACCTATAATAGTTTAGAAGTCATAGCATTTTAAGTGGTAGCACATCCAAATTAGAGGTCACCTACTTTGATGGACTATAACGGGAAATATGGTGAGAATAGACCCCCCCCCTCCCATCCAATTTTTAGTTCGGCGGAACTTCAGGAATCTTCACTTAAAGGATTATACCGCTTAACTGGGACACCCTGTATATCTGACACTATTTTTTCAATATTCCTTTACTTGTATTATTTGTAAAAATAAAGGAATCTTAACCTTCGAAAACTTTCTACCTCTTTCCTTTTTACTCCAGTCGGGATCCACGCGTCGTCTGTCAGTTTTTTTCCTAGAAATCAACCGAACACATCTTGTATTATTATCTACATAACTCCCTATACCAACCACTACGATACCTACCTATACCTTACATAAATAACTAATTCACAACACCTATGTATTAAAACAATCAGAATTCCTAATATCCGTCCACGAAGGTATAAAAGCCACGTTATAGTTTTTGCACATGGCCTTATTAGTCTAAAATCATTTTTTCACCAATCCGATTTTACTAATTTGGGGATGGTTAGGAAGAAGAAATAATTACATATTTTTGGAGGCAAATTTTGAAGAAGGCAAACTTTGTTTCCTGACGGAAAGAAAAAGATGAAGGTAGGTCTAGGTATAGTTTGCAAGAAAAATTTCACGAACTGTTTTAGGCACTGTGCACACATGCGTCATTTTAACGCGCGGTGCGCAATAGTTCGGTTCACACACACCATTGGCTTGCAGCAATGGAGGTTTATAAAAAGAAACGGCTAACCGCTAACCGGTACCGGCTACCCGGTCGTTTGGAACATTCTTATAGACGGTTTCAATTTGCAGGTGTGAACGCGCCCATAAGAATGTATTCCCAACGACCGGTATGTGTGAAATAGGCCTAAGGGTGACGGCATCCCTCTCAAGGTATTTGCGTCGCCCGAAACGCCACAAAAATGACTATGTACTCTTGAGCAAAAAATATACATTGTCATCAGCAAACCATATCTAAACAAAATTTAAGACCAATTTATGAAGTAGATCATAAATCAGATTTTGAAATAAAGTGCCGAGAGCAATGTTGCCAGATTTTTTTTTTCAAAAAACTGTAAATTCTCAAAAAAAAAACTGTATTTTTAACCACAAAACTGTAACCTTCAAAATCCAAACGATTTTTTTGAAATTGCGGTTTTATTAGTTTTATTAAAAATAACACAAAACAATTCATTTTAAATAAAATAACATGCTTAAATACGAAGCACTACGATTTAAAGCACATTTTAATTTATTCTTTCAAATCTGAACTTAAAAAAAAACTGTAATTTTTACTAGGAGGTCATTTTAAAAACTGCAAGCTTGTCTAAAAAACTGTGAATATGGCAACGTTGGCCGAGAGCCAAATACGAAAACGTTTATCAAGTTCGAAAATAAAGCTATATTCCTGTGTGTGTGTGTGTGTGTGTGTGTGTCAGCTTTGCCCAAATTTAAATTGCTACCACTCGTTCTGCTACCTCGATGGATAAATTGAAAATTTGTATTCAGAATGAAATTAATTTATAACTGTCAAGGTCAACTGGATGAATTCCATCTCGAACAAATATCAAACGAGGATTCGTGGTCGTGGATGCGATGCAGAAGCAGAATGTTTTCGGGTTTAAGTTTCCACAACGCGGAATGAGTGGTGTGGTGTGGTGATGGTGATAGTGACGGTGAGTTGAACGTCGGAGTTACCGATGGCCGATTTTAGTGGCCATTTGGCGCCTTTTTGTATCTCTTTGCCCCAGGCGACGACGCGGCGACTTTTCAAAAATTGTCTGTTTTGGATCCTTTTTACAACATGGCCACTTTCGGGCGACTATTTCCATAAAACAAATTCTAAAAACTGTTGAACAACTCAAACAAATATTCTCTGTATCCATAATTATTAACATATTCCAATATGATTCAACTGTCAAGTTAAGTATGGTTTGTTTTACTTCTTCTCCCTTATTATTGCATCTTTGATTCTGTAGAGAGGAAATCATCACTGAATAAAACTTGCTGAAGGGAGTTTCAAATTATGACCGCTTATTAAACTATTTTGAGGAACCAAATGTTAAAGAATTTTGGTTTAAGATTAACCAAGTGGAAACTGATTGGGGAAACCCCTATTTATAAATTTATATTGAGTTGTAGTGAAAATACTTACTCTGCCTCAGAATAGTGCGTGTGCAGAGACATTTTTTTAAATGTAACTTTTTTTGTAATATACATATTGAATGTATTCACTTGTCATTCTATTCTGTTGGCATTTAATAGGCTGAATAAAAATAAAATTCAAGACTAGTGATTGCCTATTGAAAGGATGCATAATAGTTCGGTTCTTTTAGATTTAACGAATTTTTACTTAATGGCGTTCCTTAAATCGAAAAATTCGTTAAAGGGAGCCAGCCAGCCAGCTTCTAGAAAGCAAGATATTACCCCTCCACTGAGAATCTTACTAGTTTTTACTCAACCAATTCCTGGTAGTAAGAATTAAAAAAGCTGCCAGCCGGTTGACAATTGACAATTATTGACAGATGCTTTAAAATTTGTCGTCCTATTTGCATATGCGTGCAATTACTATTCTCATTATTTGTGATTTGACTTCATCAAAAAGATGTTCGATTAATTGCGATTCATTTTCGCCGGTAGATAAATATTGCTAACAAATTAGCAAACTATTCGCCTTTATCAGGCATTTTGAAGACTTTTTTTATGATTGCAATTTTGAATTGACAAACAAAAAGGTCACATCACATACTGCACTTTACGGAAAAACAAAATGAATCTGTCATTTTTCATAGATTACTACAAAAGCGTTCCCTAACTTTTTCGAATGTTTCTATCTCTGAGAAAGAATTCATCCCCACAACTGACAGTCTTTTCCATTGCTACTGCAGGAGTAAAGAAAGACAAGTTTTGTTGAAAATACATCGAGTAGGTAGGTATTAAGTTTTATTTGTATTAGGTCCCTTTTTAAACTTTTGGCGACTTTTTTTGGCGACTATCATTTTGGTCATCGGTAACGCTGGTACGACTGAATACATAATTGACAAATGTACAAGTTGGCCTGCGATATCTGGTGGCGAAGAAAAGAACCCTAACAGACATACAGGAATCTGTCATCGATAAGCGGTACGTGTATTTTTTCTACTGGTAATTTGTTTATTTTATAAATGAAAAACTATTTTAATCGATGTAAACGCCTCGTCGGTCTAAAATTTAAGTATTGTTAATGAAAAATAAAATAATCCCGGGTCCATAAAATATGCTCAAATCGTTTAAAAGTGGAATGAAAAACTGTTTTGGTTTCTTTTTTTTTTTTTTTGGATTAGACTCTCTTTTAACTGTTAATATTTTATTGTTAATATTCCATTTATTGTGCAGCATTATCCCAAATGCCAATAGCGGACCCAAACTAACCGGGATTAATCACAGACTTTCTCGATAACCATCTGTGATATTGCAGAATATTTTAGCGGCATAAAACGCTCCATTCGCGAAGGGGAAGTGCTCGTCAAGGGTGGTTGGGTCTATGCTATAGGTGTTATACCAGATTCAGGAAACAGTGATGTAACTGGTCTGATTATAAATGCATCCTCGGTGTCTTCAAAACCGCACGAAATTAAACTAAGAATTTTGTAAATGGTTATACCATATTGTCTATATGAGTTGCATTGGGGTACAGCACAATTAGACGCTCGATGCAACACTTTTTCTTAATTTTCTATTACTGTCAACTAGTTAGGAATTTATTTTTATGTTTTTGCTTAACAAATTTATTTATTTTTCACGATATTAATTATTTAATGACGCTTAGCTTCATTTTCGTACATTTTTTCGCTGATCTGTCAAATTTGTATGTCTAGTGGGGTTCAAATTGTCGCCGCTAGGGTATACCCTCCATTTCTCAATAGTTCTGTTCCTTTACTTAACTCAAAAAATTAACTCAACAAATTCGTAAAATGGAGCGGCATCGAGAGAGCAAGATATTACCCCTCTACTGAGAATTTTAAATAGTTTTTTCTCAAAAGCTGTCAGCCACTTTACAATTGACAGATGATTTAAAATGTGTCCTCCTATTTGGCATATGCGTGCAATTACTATTAGCATTAGTGGTTTAACTTCATCAAAAAGATGTTCGATTAATTCTGAATCACTTTCGTCGGTATATGAATCAGCTAATATTGCAAAGAATTAGCAAATTTTTCGCTTTTATCAGACATTTTAAAGGCTTTTTTACCACTGCAATTTATGAATAATCAAACAACAGGTCATATCACATTACTGTAATTTACGGAAAAATAGAATACATCTGTCATTTTTCATCGATTACTACAAAATCGTTCCCTAAATTTTTCCCAAGTTTCTCTCTCTGAGAAAGACTTCAACCCCACAAGCCACAAGCCCACAGGCAACGTTGCCATATTCACAGTTTTAACTGTAAATTACAGTTTTTTAGACAAGCTTACAGTTTTTAAAATGACCTCCTAGTACAAATTACAGTTTTTTTTTTAAAGTTCAGATTTGAAAGAATAAGTTAAAATGTGCTTTAAATCGTAGTACTTCGTATTTAAGCATGTTATTTTATTTAAAATGAATTGTTTTGTGTTATTTTTGTTTAATAAAACTAAAAAAAAAACCTAATTTCAAAAAAATCGTTTGGTTTTTGAAGGTTACAGTTTTTTGGTTGAAAATACAGTTTTTTTTTGGGAATTTACAGTTTTTTGCAAAAAAAATCTGGCAACATTGCCCACAGGCCACAACCAGCGTCCCCAATTTCACTACGATCGTAATGTTTCACTACGATTTTGCCTTAGTTCGACAAAATCATTACGTCACTACGAAAAATTTGAAAACACTACGATTTTCCGTTCGACTTCGTACCCATATATTTCTTGTAAAAAATTCCTACAGTAAGTGATAATATTGGTTTCTAAAATGTTTTCCCTTGGAAAAGTTGTCTGAACGCATTCACAACAGGGCGATTAATTTAACTAATTCACTTTTTAGCGTAATAATGGTGGTTACAAGGGGTCGATTTCCATTCTGTGACTGTGAAGTGATAAATAATTTAATTTGTAATTTTCGAGCTTTTCAAGGTAGAATAATTTTCATTGGCCAAATCAGGGCTATTCTCCAGATACTATTCGATTAAATATGTATGTAGATATTTTGGGTTTCTGAATCCCTTTGCCCGCGCTTATTTTTCGTTTCCATTGTGAGTCATAGAGCCTTGTCTATGTTTTTCACACTTCTTCAGAAATGAAACAGCTGTGATAAAAAAAATTATCACATGAAAAAAATCTGACATTTGTTTTCATTTTTTCATAGACCGAGAATCGAATTAAGCGCGAACTTGTGAGAACCCTTCTCACTTCACAGTAAGTAGCATAGAACGAGAATAGTTCCCCAGTTAAGTCGTACTTGGCTTAAAACTAAAACATTATGGAGATTACAATAATTTTTCATATTTCTCTACGATTTAGCTCGAAACACTACGTTTTCTTCATCTCGGCACTACGCTTTCGTAAATTTGAAGTGGGAACGCTGCCCACAACTCCAATTTTGCTGAACGTGAGCACAAGCACAGAACCGGTCGGTTCAGTGGGTACCACAGCGGCTCAGTCTCAGTGGCTTGTGTGTTGTGTCCAGTGTTGTCACTTCTACCAAAATTTCTTAATATTTTGTCAATCTACCACAACTACCACTGCACCCAAAAATTCTACCACGTTTTGTTATTCTACTGTTAAATATTTTATAGTTCTCTATCTTCATATGATAATGAAAGCGCGGCGCACTTTTGATGGGTAGATATTTATATAATTCGTGTCATCATTAACATCTTCAATCTACAGTTTTATATTTCAGCAAAGCAGGCAGTTTTCAGTTCGTTCAGAACATTTTGTTCAGTGAGTTCGATTAAGAAAATACGTTGACATTTAACGCACTGGACATTGACGCCCTATGTTCGTGTCTCCAATTATGTAGTTTTCACGCACGGTTTTGTATCCTTTCCAGTAGGTGCGATGTGGTTTTCGGCGCACCAGACCAGATATGAGAAGCGTACTCAAGTTTGGGGTTAATGAACGCCTTATATATTGTAGCTAGATCAACAGGGGTAAAATATTTCATGGCACCGTTTGAGGCAACCTAGACATTTAGCAGTGTTCTTGAAGATATCATGTATATGTATGGTCGTTCTAACGACGTGTTTCATGGACACTCATACCGAAAATGGAAAGTCTTTCGGTTTCGAAGATGTAATGGCCATATTCATTGATAATGGCTGCAGGTTTGGTTTTTGCTTTAGGGATAGCAGACAGCATTGCGTTTTGAAAGCATTAAACTCCACCCTATTGGCTAAACCTCTTTTTATAACGCTATCAAGGTCAGAATTTAATGAGCTTAACATAATTATGTTGCCGTTCCAATTCTACGGCCGAAGAGCAAGTACCTACGTGAGTCCTGGATGAGAAGCTAAGGCTGCTGTCATCAGCGAATGAAAAAATTGGATTAGAAGTTGCAGACAAGAGCCCATTTTTGGGAAAAGAGCTTGATGCCAAACTCTGTCAAATGCTTTTGAAATATCAAGCGAAACAATCTTCATTTCACCAGAGTAGTGGAGAGATTGTTCCCCCTTTTCGGTAAGATAAGTCATCAAATTGCCAGTGGATCTGCCACAAAAACTGTACTGCCGCTCATTGAGAAGTTTCCGTGATTCAAGATATTTCAAAAGCTGACGATTATGACGTAAGTGTTATGCATCGGTAATTGATGGGAGAAGAAGAACCGCCTTTTTTAGGGACGCGCTGGAGTATTTTTCCACTTACATACTCGGAAAGAGTCCAGAAGAATAGGACAGATGATTATATTAATACCAACTAATGAGAGTTCTGTGACTACTTGTAATAGTGCATATAAACTTCAAGTCTACCACCCATTTCTTAAATCTACCACTCTTTTTTCCTTCCAATATACCACATTTTTGAAATCCCAAGTGACAACACTGTTGTTTCTTGTTCTTGTCATTGTCATCTTGTGTGGTTTGTGGTAGTGGTGCTGGACTCAGTCGCTCTCTAGCATCTATCGCGGCTAGTCGATTTAGTTGGCGTAGTAGCTCTTAGAATAATTATATAAAGTAGTGATAACTACTGAACTGATGTTGCAAAAGCAACATCAGTTCATTGGATTGGCTCAGTGAAGCGTATCAAAACCGTGAGACTCGATAGGATTTAGCTGCTTATACGAGTCCAAAAGAATGAAGACTAGAATGTGTGCGAAGGTATCTCGTTCCAAAAAAAACTGGCCATCGATGAGAAACAAACAACAAGGAGAGGAAGAAAATTAAGCCGATCGAACTCCTCCAGAAAAGCGAGAATTGGCTGCAGCATAAAATTCAACAGCAACAACAAAAGCAAAAACTACAACAACAGCTGAAACAGCAACAAAGACACGACACAATAAAACAGCAGCAGCTACAGCAAACTCGAATTGAAAAAGTGCCGTTTAACGTAAGTTATTTAGGTATTAGTGATAGTATTAGATTATGCGTAAGCTAGGCCAGTACCTAAGTAAAGATTTTCATATAAAAACCTTATCGTCAATAAACATAATAGGTATCTATTATTATGTGCAGCAATATGGAGGAATATAAAAAAAGTACTTACATAAGTAAGCCCCGCTCTATGGAGAAAGCAAAGGCGGGAGTATAATTGAAAACGGCGCGCGGTATAATTGGCATCGACGCATATATTAGTCGGTAGTCGGAAGTAGTCTTAGCTAGTTTAAAGTAAAATAATTAAAGAATAAACATTTTTGCAAATATCTTGATAGATTTAAGGCCGAAAGGCAATAATTATAAGGATATGGTTATGTTTAGATTAGAGTGTTAAGATCCAGTAATATAAAATAAGAAAAATGTTAGTTTTAAATTAGATTTAATCGCTATTGTTTAGTCTAGTGTGAATGTTAACAAAAGAAACAATAAAATTTAATTTAAAAGCAAAAAATACCTACTGTGCTGTGTCTCGGATTGAACATCCGAAGAAAATACAAATTATCTATATCTTAAGGATATTTTCCACTGCAGCACCTCTAGCAACCGTCTGACAAACATGCAAAGTATAACTGTTTTAAAAGAGCTTTTTAATTTAACCATTCATAAAATTGTAGGTCCCTTGCCCTCCCATTCGTCCTAAAAATAAAAACTCAGCCTACCGAATGATTGTAGGAAGCTTGGCCTAGGCCATTGGGTGACTATACGGACCCGTTGCGCCCGGCGGATTCCGCGATAGGGGTGAATATCTTAGAAGCTTGCGAAGCAATTTACAAAAATCTGAAAGGAAAGTCCAAGTATTTGCAAGTATGATTTAATCAATTTGAAGCCGATATTATATGGCTAATTCGTTAACACCTTATTCAATGAACACAACGCAAACAAATTTATAAATTTTAATGCACGCTTGAGCAGAGCCCGTCAAAATATCAAACGTGCTTTCAAAGTTTTTGCGAGCAGGTTTCATTTCAAATCATCAAACCACAATAAAACTGATTGCCGAAAAAAACTGTGAATATTGTGCAGTGCTGTTGTATATGTATTACACAATTTCCTTATACAAAACCGCCCATGGTACCGACAGAATCAGAAAGACAGAACCATTTCGAATGACTTAAATTTTGAAAGTTGATGTCCTCGCGGTTGGCAAGTGTACTGTATGGTCATGAGCATTAGCAGCCTGTCTTGTAGGGCGCCCAAAAGTTACATTTCGAGGGATAATGTCTTTGAGTTCCTCGGAACATCTACCATGGATGTACCTATAGAACAAGCATAGATCAGCGACTTGTCTTCTGTGCCCCAACGGTTGTAGATTCGATGTGAGTGTAGGGTCTCCAACAAGTAGAACTGCTCATTTCTGTATATGTACTGTCAAGTAGGTTAAGTGAATGTTTTGGGGCCGAGCTCCATTATATGGGAACAATAATCCAGGCCTGGTCTTATCTGTACTTTGTAAAGAAGGAGAAGTTGCTTGGGGCTAAAGTACCTCTTTGCTCTAAATAGGTAGCTCAACTTAGCGGACGCCGATCTTGCGAAATAGGATATGTGGTCGCGCCATGTGATTCTTGAATTAACTGTGACTCCTAGATGGTGCATTGAGTCTTTGGGATGGATTGGATGGGCATCCATTTGGATCTGAGGAACTGTTGATGCAATTTTCCTAAAAAATGTTATGAGCTGTGTCTTGTTTGCATTAAATACAACAAAGTCTTTTCCCCACTTCATGATTTTGTCCAGATCATCATTTGATCCAGAACTAATTTGTTCACATCTCTGACTGTGTGATGTAGCCATATTCACAGGCCACTGTTCGAGATGGAGGATATAAGAGTGCTGTCATCAGCAAAGCTGTAGATATTATTATTTGTCGATCCAAGCAAATCGTTGATGTGGAGAAGAAGTAGGGTTGGAGAATGAATAGATCCTTAAGGCACTCCTGCATTTATAGCAAACGAACTAGATGATACACCATCTAAAACAACTTGGATCGATCTTCCCAAAAGAAAATTTTGCATCCATCCGCAGAGTTGTTGTGGTAATCCATAAGACACTAACTTGCCAAATAGGGCTCTATGCCAGAGTCGGTCAAATGCCTTTGATATGTCCAAGGCTACGGATCTGGATTCGCCGTGTTGTTCAATTGCTTGCGTCCATAAGTGCGTTGCGTATATTAACAGGTCTCCAGTGGAACGACCGACGGCTCCGAAATCCGTATTGCCTGTCGCCTATTATCCGGTGGCCTTCTAGATATTTGACTATTTCGACATTTATTGCCTTTTTCATTACTTTTGAGAGCATTGAAAGTAACGCTATTGGATGATAGTTTTGTGTCAGACATTTCTTTGGAAAAGGTTGAAAGCGAGCGGTCTTCCAGCACGAAGGAAATGTCTTCTGTGAGTACGACATGCTAAACAGCTTCTGATGCAGAGCTCTTGAGTACTATAGCCGGGATTCCGTCGGGTCCAGTTGCCTTATTGCAATCTATAGTTCTTTAAGGATGCTTTGAATTATTCGAGGTCGAAATTTCACTTCTGCCATCGATGTTTGCACCCTCGGAATATTTGGTGGCTCGAGTTGTGCAGAATCTAGGGTGGACTTCTCTGAAAACATGCTACCGAAAAGATCTGCCTATTCTTTAGGTGTTGTTGCTAGCGTGCCGTCTTCTTTTACTAGAGGTGGAAAGGAAGAGCAACTAAAGTTATTACTGATTGCCTTTGCCATGGTCCAGAATGCGCGTGAGCCGTTAGGACATCCAATTACTTTGTTAGTGACTCTTTCGTTGTAAGTTGTCTTTATTGCTACCCCTCTCTTAACACCTACACTTTTTGTCTCTTTTACACGCAGCTGGCTTTATTAACATGATTTAATGTGATAAAAATGAGAGAAAAATACAGTGTCATACGGACTTAATCAAATAGAGTGATTCTATACACTACACATAGTCCTTTCCTTACCTTAAAAATATTCGATGTTCGATAGCTCATCGAAGCACCAAAGCATTGGTTTAAAAACTGATGAGCCACTTGTTTTTTCTCGGCGGATTATTGCTGTGTCCTAGTTCTCAATTTTAGTTTTACTATTTTTTCTGTCACATTTCATTTACAAAAAACAAAAACAAACAAATATTGAGAACTTTATTGGTTACTCGGAAAATATTCCAACCTCGAGAACAAGCTTTTATATTATATACTAGCGGACCCGGCAAACGTTGTTTTGCCTGCTCGTACATTTTCATTTCATTTTTATTTAACCGATGTCTCCAGACTGATTCTGTATTCCGTGTGCTTCGACCGATATTTCCTCGGACGTGTGCCCACGAATTGTATTGCCTAGACAATTTTTTTCCCATGACTGTCGAAGAATAACGTTTGAAATGTATTTTTTTGTTATGAGAGGTGTCACGCCCTTTTGTCCAGTCCCGCCAGGTTTTGCAAAATGCTTCAACGAGGCAATGTTCAGATCTCGTGATTTAAAGAACTTTGTTGTAAGGGTGGTACCATGGCCCGTTTTCCAATCCCACCCACTTTAGCTCCCGTGGGTGTCCAGAAATAGGATTTAAAATGTATATTTTTTTATACGGTAGGTACCACGCTCCTTTGTCCAATTTTGATCAAACTTTCACAGAAACACCTTCTTCTTTCTTCTTCTTCTTCTATCTTCTTAGATAATAAAGTTCTTTCGTAAAATGCGAAAAATGAGAAAAAACGATTTTCTGGAATTTTATTTCTGCGTAAACCTGAAATACAGCAATACGAACAAAACAAAAAAAAGGAATCATAAAAATCGGCTCAGCGGTTATCGAGTTTCACCCCATAGAATATGTTTTTTGTATGGGAGGTGCCACGCCCCTTTGTCCAATTTCTCACCTTCTAAACCTTCCCTGGTCTTCCACAAATAATTCAAGACCAAAATTAGCCAAATCGGTCCCGCCGTTCTCGAGTTTTAGTGAGACTAACGAACAGCAATTCATTTTTATATATATAGAAGATAAGCAAGTGCTTAAGCCTGTATGGAAGTATGGTATACAGTTATGCGGTTGTACCAGTGACACAAATCTAAATATTTTACAAACTTTTCAAAATAAAGTGTTAAGATCATTCCTCAGTGCACCGTGGTATATTAGAAATTCGTACGGTTAAATTTGAAACGAGAAATTGAACTCGAAAGCATAGAAATCGACTATTAGAACTCATTAATAACTCGGTCTTGGAAATTCTCGATGAAACAAATTTATTGCAGCGTCTACAATGAACTAAACTTTCGGACTTAGCCCGATAATTATCAACCGCGTTAAAATTGCGAAGAAGGACCATAGCTACTCGTGAGCTCTACGCTCAGAAAAGAAGAGACGAATACCGGCTTCCTATTCCCAGGAGAAAAAAGAAAGCGCCCGAGAAGCGCGCGATCGAGGAAATAGAGAGATGCTACAGCAGGAATGAGGTTCGGAAGTTTTACCAAAGGGTAAAAAGAACCTGCCAAGGCTACAGAGCCCGAACCGAAGCCTGCAGGGACGAACAAGGGAAAATCATAGTAGAATCGCAATCGATGCTGAGGATATGGAAGAACTACTTCTGCTGACTGTTGGCGATGACGAACTAAATCCCGCTGTCATGCAGAATGAACCGTTCAACCTGGACGATGAAGACCAACATTTCCGTCTACCCGACTTGGACGCAGTGAAGATAGCCATAACTAAGCTTAAGTCCAACAAACCCGCTGGAGGATATGGCCGAGCTATTCAAAGCGGCAGGCGATGGCTTGGTTAGGAGCATGCTGCATGCATCAACTCATCTGTAAAATATAGTCGGAGGAAAGTATGCCCGATGAATGGAAACTCAGCATTGTTTGCCCGATCCTCAAGATATGAAACCCTCTGAACTGCGCCAACTACAGAGGTATTAGTCTTCATAACTTTTCCTACAAGATCTTATCTGCCGTGTTGTGTGAACGACTGAAGCATTTCGTCAATAACCTGTCGTTTCGACAATAGCAGTCTCTGTCTATTGCCACAGATATGATAGAGACAGGTTTAGTGAAAACGAAAGCGGTTTTCGTTTCGTTTTATACAGAATCCCACCCCTGATTGGTCCCTATCAGTGTGGCCTCAGGCCAGGAAAGTCTACCATCGACCAAATATTCACACTGCGGCAGATGTTGGAGAAAACCCAGGAAGTCCAAATCGATACCCACCACCTTTTCATCGATTTTAAGGCCGCCTACGACAGCATTTATAGAGACGAGCTATGCAGACCAATGTCTAGTTTTGCCATCTCTTCCAAACTCGTCCGTTTGTGCAGGATGACAATGGAGAATGCTCGTTGTTCCATCAAGGTCGGTAAAGAACTCACCGAGACATTTGATGTCAAAAAAGAATTCAGACAAGGCGATGCGCTGTCATGTGACTTCGTAAACATCGTTCTTGAAAGAATAGTGCAAAACTCAAACGCTAACATCAGAGGCACTATCTTTCAAAAGTGCGTCCACCTACTCGCCTACGCCGACGACTTCGACATAATCGGCAGAACGCAGCGTGATGTCACTGGCGCATTAGTGAGCGTTGAGACGGAGGCGGCGAAGATGGGTTTGGCGGTCAATGAGAGCAAGACAAAGTACATATATGCTGTCATCAAGAAAGGACACCCAACACCGACATCTTGGACAGAATGTTACTATAGAAAATTACAAGCAACAATCCATTAAGTATCTATGCATGTGTGTGAGTATAGTTCGCGCATAGCTTTTATGAGGTACTGCATACACTATCTTACAAAGAATGAACTTGACACAAAAATGCATCTTTCATGCATAGCTTTTGTAAAGTTTCTGCATAATATCTCACAAAGAATGAAAATATAGTCAGAATGAAACCCTGCCTAAGACACTAACGGCCATATTATTCACTCCGGGTGTAAATCAGGTTTAAGTTAATTTTACACCCGATCATTAATCCGCATTTTTTAAACCCGACAATTTAAACCTATATCCGTAATATTCACTCAAAAACATGCATTAAACAGTTTAAACCGATTTTTAATCCGATTTTAACCCGTTTTAAACCCACGTCAAATTTCACATAAAATGACATTTGTATTTTGTTGTCTGTCACTAATTGGAAATTGATTTGATTTGTTGTGACATCAACATTTGGTCAATTTTACTAATTTTTGTGTCCAATGTCAAAATGAGTGGACTCGTGTACAATAATAGGCGTATTTTTTTGGGAAGTGAGTATAACAAAACCAAAAGTGAGTATACGAGTTTTGCATGTAAAACCAAAAGTGAGTAGGTATAACAAAACCAAAAGTGAGTATAACAGTTTTGCATGTAAAATTAAAAGTGAGCTAGCTATAGATTCCCAAAAAAATACGCCTAATATTAATACATTTATTTTTAATAGAACAAAAGAGACATTTTAGATACTATAAAGTTAATTCCAAAATTTACATGTGTTGTCTGTTGCCATAACTATAACAAAATCCATTTTTCATATCTTCCTGCTTTTTGTTATATTTTCACTTTCACCTAAATTCTGCGAGCGAAGAAATGTCCATAAAAAATATATCTAGTCAATAATATGAAAGTTTTAACCCGGGTTAAAGTACTTAAACTGGTCTACGGATTCCAGTTTAAACTTAATCGGATTAAACGCCGACAAGGTTAGAAAAAACGGGTTTATTATCGGTTTTAACAACTGAATATTATGGACTTGGGTTTAATTTTTGGGTTAAACTCACTTAAACCTGGGTATACATTTTATATAATATGGCTGTTACATATAAAAAAAAATATCAGAACTTGTGATGCTGCTAAATGAGGATTTATCTGCAATAAATGAATGGACTGCAAAAAACGGACTGCTTCTCAACCCAAATAAATGCTTGGCAATTCCCATTGCAAACAAATTTTTTGAACTCGATGTTGTTCCAGACATTTGGCTTTCAAATTGCAAACTCAAAGTAGCTGAATCTGCCACCTGTCTTGGTTTCGTTATCAATCGCAATCTATCATGTTATAACCACATTAACATTGTAATTGGGCGTATCTACGGTTGTCTTCGGAAACTATGGCTAACTGCGAGTTTCACACCCCCTGAAACCAGGCAAAAACTTGTTCGCACCCTCATTCTGCCTTTAATAACATACTCTGAAGTTGTTTACCCTAACCCTGACTCGCTATCAATGCATAAACTCCAAGTAGCTTTTAATGATGCTATACGCTACATCCATGGTCTTCGTAGGTGGGATAGAATCTCTGCTTACGCCAATAACTTCCTTGGATGTACTCTCATCTCTTACATAAATGCTAGGAACTGCATATTTTTGCATAGGGTCCTCTCCACCAAGTCTCCTCCGTACATTTATCAAAAACTAGAATTTTCTCGATCTAATAGAACCATGAACATTAACATTCCTTCCTACAAATATCTTAACTCTTCCAGACTGTTTTATATTCACGCAATTAGGCTATGGAATTCTTTGCCTTTGCATATTAAATGTATAATTAGATCCGCTAAATTTAAATCTGAAGTTATAAATTTTTTCTCAACACAGCAATAACCTCTTTTTTTATCTTTTCCTTTCTCTTTTCTTTTCTCTTCCTCCCTATTAATAATTTTTTTTTTTCTGTAATCTTCCTGTTTTCTCTTGAACTTAAGCCACTGTTAGTTTTAATTTTTAGTTTTAAGAACATTGTAAACTTATTTAAACCTTCTTTGTACTATAAAAGACCAAGTCTTATTGTACTTATATTATTTAATAATAAATTGAATTGAATTGAATTACAGATCTTCAGAGTTCTTCTTCATCAAAATATGTAATTGATTCTGTATCATGGAACGAATTTTGGGTTGGTATTAGGAGTGAATACCCTGAACTTGCCAAACAGGCTATATTAAATTTGCTCCCTTTTGTCACAACGCATCGCTGTGAAGCTGTTTTTTCAGCGTATTCTTATGCAAATACTAAATACTGATCAAGATTGGACGCTGCCCCAGATATGCGAATATTGCGAATACGGTTTTCGGAGATGGAAGTCAATAAAAAAAAATTATAAATCAAACAATCAAACAGTTTTATTCTTCACACTAACCTTGAAAAAAAATGTCTTAAATAAAAAAACTGATTTTGAAATGTGTTGTTTTTCATTTTTTATTTCGTTAATAGTTGGGGTTCCGAAATATATTTGGGCCTTGTTTAGGGTTCCACAGCTTAATAAGTTTGAGAACCGCTGCCGTGCCTATAGCTTCTTTTTTTTATTTGTTTTGAGATGATCAGGAAAATTCAAATTTTTCGATTAAAATAAAAATGTACAATATGACAAGAAACTTATTCACAATAACACCAGATCTTCAATTCAAAATTAATTATTTACATATTTGATATTTGATAGGTAGATACCAGCTTAGCTCACAATCTATGACCAATACGAATACATTTTACCTACCTACCATTGATGGAAATTTATTGATAACTACATTCTACATACCTACATAACATATCATCTTCCAATTCCAAGTATTTATTGACAATCGCAATGAGGGTGAATGAGTCCACTATTTGCGCTACTAAAGTCAAGTAGCCACTACCACTACGAGTATCTAATTCCCACAACGGCATCAATGGGCGTTATGCTGACGCCAGCCATCCATCCGTCCACATTGCAATTCATCAATCCGACCGTTCCAATCTTAAGTTATTTCGTCATACTCAAAGGAAACCTCCAATGAGCACCAATAAAAAAGTAACAATACAAAAAACAAAAACATCAGAATAAGCGTCATGCGGGGTCCACTGTTCGCAAGCAAAGCAAACAAGCGCACAGCACACACAAAGAAAACAGCTCAAGTCAAAATCCTATTGCAAAGTCACCTTAAAATCCGAGTACACATCCACATATCCCATGTATGGAGTACACTGGAGTACACTACACCTCTTCCATGCAAAAGCAGAGGGGCCTACTCGTACCTAAGTTATCTTTGACTTCAGGCTCATAATGACCAACTTCAGGCCGAAGCACGTTCACAGTGTGTGCCGGATTTTTCGAAACCGTGAGAACCGATTTTGTCGTGTGTTTCCCACGCGATCCGAACACCTGCCTTTTTTTTTTGTTTGATTCCTATATTTCTTATCCGCTCTTCGCCGTATACTTCGTCTTCGTCATTGCGGTCGTATAGCCAGAGGAGCTATTGGGATCGTGGCGTGGTATGGTAGCAGAGACAGAGATATAGCTTTTCGTATATAGCTATGCTATGTACGTTTTTTACTGCGAGCGTATATGATGACGAATGATATGTCGAAGTGATCGCGTCGTCGAGTGGCTAAAATGAGTTTGTATGACTTTTTTGTTGTTGTTCAAGACCGTCGAGTACGACTGGTAGAAGAATGAAGACGTAGTGCCGTCGCACTGCTCCAGTCGATATCAATGTAGTGTATAGCTATCATTGTCTTAAGGAGAACTTTAAATGCCATGGTATCTACTTACAAAAAGGGGGGCCCGGGCCAGTCGAGTGGAACCCGCAGCAGGAGATTACATATTAAGGAGCTCTCCCCTGGCGGTGCTATCGAACCACGGACGAATCCAATAGATGGATCGACCTCTGTTTGTGCGATTTTAAGGTTCGTGTGGCTGATCGTATCACTCAAAAAACCGCGGAATGGGGCGGCGAATGGCTCCTATTCTAACCAAGAGGCATGTGGTTGACTGGTTGCTGATTGCCCCCTTGTGTGTAGAGTGGGAACAGATTGGCACGTTTTAACATGTTGATTCATGTTTGGCCTGCCGTTCGCTTTAATTTCTTGGTTGGGTGGCGGAAGCCTTGTAGCGTGGTTACTTACTTACATTTACTAGGTACAGAAGTAGATAATAATGCTAATGCCCAGGAAAGCGGTCTTATCAAGTTGATAATGGTGCATGACAGTATCACAATTGCGGTTAAAGCGTGAGAAACGTTGGTGGATAAATAGTTTTAAATTCCTTAAATTGAGTCATGTGATTACTTTTGAGGAAGTGAAGAATGATAACCATTGTGTTGCCATAAGGTACCTACATAATGTAATTGGGTATTATAAAACTCAAACACGCTTAGGTATTCCGAAATCGAATTCGATCGAATCGAATATTCGAATTTAAAACTTTCACTCGAATTAACTTTTCGCATTCTAAGTTTCCAGGGAATGAAGTTCATTACCGAATGATTTCATTGGATGAATTTTATTTTCGAAATTAGCTGTATAATTATTTAGCTGTCAGATTGTAAATGGTTTTTGTCTTAATGTTGAGTAAAGATGGCTTTATATGTATATTTGGAGGAAGAAACGATCAAATTCAACCGTAAAACTCTACGAGAGAAGTCAAATCCATTTATAATATGCCCGACGAAATGTAAGTTTGCGTTAGGTACCTACCTATTTCGTTTAGACACCCTACACATTTCATTTACTTTAAGATTTTTTGGAAGTTTTCGGCTTAATAAAACAGTCTTTAAATAAGTTTTGGATGAACTCATCCCTTAATTACAGGACCTATTTATCAATACCTCCGATCATAAAATTAGGTGCTACACTTAGGCTTCTAGCAGCAGGAAGCTACCAGCTTGGGGTAGGTAAAGACTTCGACATTAGCATGGCTCAGCCTACAGTGTCAAAGCGTATTAAGGAGGTCCTGAATATCTGGGAAAATATCCTGTGTCCAAGATGGATGGAATTTCCAAATAAACGATGCTGAGAAAGAAAGCATAAACTTGCACTTCTATACCTACTAAGATTTCCTGATATAGTTGGTTGCGTGGATGGAATCCACATTGCAATAAAAGTCCCTCCAATTTCAAGTAGGCACCTGTTCTACAATAGTAAGGGTTTCTATAGTATGAACGTAAGTATAAGTATATCTAATTCCAAACAAAATGCATCACTTTTAAAGATTGTAATATAAGTACATAGATTTGTGATAACAAAATGAGAATCAGGTACATAGATCCATCACATCCTGGCTCCACTCATGATGCCCTTATCTATTTGGAAAGTTTCCACAGCTCGGAACTATCTATTAGACTATTAGAGCAATACGCTGGAAATAGAAGTGTGAGTACTTGGCTTCTTGGTAAATACTCATCTCCAATTCATATCCAATGCTCCTAGTAATTGATTCGAAAGGTGATTCTGGATACGCTTTAGACCCTTGGGTGATGACCCCATTTCGTTCACCTGTTACTGCTGGCAGTCACGAAAGCAAACTCATACATACAGCACTCAAAAGCTCGTAAGATTATCGAGAGGACAATTGGGCTGTACAAAAATCGCTTTAGATGATGTGTCAAAGCCGGATACAACTTCACTATACCCCAGAAAAGGCGGCCCAAATATCAAATGTCTGTGCAGCGTTGCACAATATCTGCATTTACTACATGGTCGAAGAATCCCTTATAATAGACAACTTCATAGATAATACTCCTAACCCTGTTAGCGAACATGAATAGGTACAACGAGAGCGACGAAGTATGCGAAATTCAATCGCTATTTCGTTTTAGTTTTTTGTATTCAATTTTATTTTCACCTTTTTCAATTATATTGATTAATAAATAATAAATAGACAAAAAGGTATAAAAGCGTAATTGCTTTAAATGAAATTAGTTATTATTTATTTCAGGTATCGAGAATTGCATATGATATGAGTATCTTAAAGATTTTTCCATTTGGAAATCCAGTTGCTTGAATTTGTTGCTTTAACTTCATCCTTTATCGCTGAATTTTTTTCGATTCCCTTGTGGTGTCGATGATTACACAGTCCAATTTTGACGCAACGCAGTATGATTCATTTCGATTTCGTGTTGTCTATTCAACATATCCATTGTTGATGCTCCTTTTGCTCTTTTCGCAGGAAGGCGGTGAAAATTAAATCGCTCCTTTGGCAGGAATTGAACATTCGTTATATACAGGTGATGAAGGTGATGATAACTGGATTCGCATCATTAGAAGATCCGGAAAAATCTTTGGAAGTGCTTGATAACTTGCTGTATCTCTTTTGTTATGTGGACTTAAAATTCCAAAATTAGGCGCCTTTACTCACACAGCCTTATCTATTGTCGTAATCCTTATGACGGATTCTTCCAGAGGCGAAAATGTAGCAAGATTGTTGTCGTTAAATCCCGACTGTTTTTTCTTTTTTTTTTTTTTTTTCATTTTCACATATTTCTTTCTTGATGTTTCCCTTGTAGTCAATCCACACCTAACATTGAATTATGTAGGAATTACGTATCGCCTTAAAATTTGTTCACGGGTTACATTTTACATACCTTTTTCTAACTGGTGGCATTTTTAAATGGTGGTCCCAAACTATTTAATTTTTTATTCGCTTCTTTCCAAAACGAAGCTAAATCGATCTTGTTGCTGGTGAAACCTTTTGCAATTACCTACCTGATTTGTCTCCATTAGTTTAAGTAGCATTCCAAATTTTCCTTGATTTGTCCACTTCAATTGCGTCCTGTAATTAGTCCTACACCATGTATTTTACATTTCGATATCGATATCTCATAAGACGAACAAATGTTGCTTTCTAATTAATTAGGTATATATGTTTTTTTATATTTTCTTTTGATTGAATTAAGCAAAATTTTTTCGATTTATGCAAAAACAATTCAACTTACATTTTTAAATAAATCTTTCGACCACAAATTTCCGCTCGAATAAAATTTGACGTTTAACTCAATGCAATCGAAACTGAGAACTGAGACATTTTCAAATTGTCCATCGGTAACGCTGTATACAAGTGAGATTTTGTCGACACATGTTTATTTCAAATCATGTTGCGATACAACAAAATCCTCATGAAATATACAATACACAGATCCACGCTAAAAATCGTTCACAGTCCGATGAAATTGTATGGAAAAAGGAAAGTTTGCAGTCTAAGATATTATAATATTGAAAGTATAATTTTTGACGAATTCAATTGGACTAGTTTTTGGCAGATCTACAGTGGGTGATCAAATTATTACGGCCACTGGAAAATATAACTTTTTGAACAAAGACCAATATAACTTTTCTGTTTTATATTTTTTAAGTTTTATTTATTTTTTGATATTAGAAGCGACTTATTAACTAATAAAATAATGTAGTTTAATTGAAAAGAGAACAGTTAAAATGAAAAAAAATTCACATTTTGTTACATTGCCTTTTGCAGCTCACAGCCGCAACCCTTTTTGGCATACTTTGAATGCATTTTAAGCAATTAATTAAAACTTTTAGGCTCCTATGCCACACTCTATCAGTGCTCGCTTGTTTGTAATTTTTGTTTCCCAACTTCTCTCTTCATACGTTCCCAAAGATTTTCTATGGGGTTAAGGTCTGGAGAGTTTCCCGGCCATTCCAGGACCTCGACATTTTTTTCCTGCAAAAAGACAGTCACTCTTTTTGCCTTGTGACAAAGGCACGGAGTCATGCATGAATAAAAAATTGCCGTTTCATTCCTGCACTCGTGGCAGCATTTTCGTTGATAATACCTGAATAAAAATTAGTTATTTTTTAAGGTGGCCGTAATAATTTGATCACCCACTGTACACTAGCTATAGTGAAGAACTGTTTTAGCTCAGTAAAAATGTCCAGGCATCGGTTTTATTCTCCAGAGCTTCTTCTTGCTGGAATGTTTTTAAAAACAAAATAGAGATTTCTCAAAGAAATATGCAGATTCCATGAAACATTCTTCAGTCCAGTTTTTATGGCTCCGTGTATTACGTGTATCTCACACCACATTCAAGAATCTGCATACCATCTGGACTGATTTCCCTTCGCTGCTGCTTTAATTTTTTTTTTTAAAGAAAAATTTACATTATGGCTGTCCATGGATTCCTAAAGCGGTTTTTCCTTTTTCAAAAATCGGATTCCATTGTTAAAATGTTTTAAAATGTCATAAGTCTTGGAAAATCCCATGAACTCGACTTCTAGGTACCTGTTGCAAACTAAGCCCTTTGACTCATCAAAAAAGCGCACAACTAGGTCCATCTGTCCCTTCTAGGTTATTTTGTTGAGCGCTTCGTCGAAACATATAACGAAATCGTTACATTTGTTGACTTTACCCAAAAGTTCGTTGTTAATAACATACGAGCTCTTAGTTCTTCGCAGTTTAAAATTCTCCACAATTTTACTGTCGGATAACATTTTTGACGAAACAAATCAGCAATTACAACAGACGAGTTGAAGGATGCTCTTATATGGAAACCCTATACAGACACAACCTTATCTCCGCGACAATGGAATCAGCCTTGTTGAAAGTAATGTTGAGTAATTAGAGAATTTGGAATTTAAAAAAAAAAAACAAAAACAATCTTACCTTTAATTTGACCTATTCAGCTCTTGAAGTCGTCACTGCTCAGTCAAAGCTCATTAAATAATGTCTTTTTAGACATTTCTTCAAATTAACGTACGATGAATGAATTCTAATGGAAATAGTGGTATACTTAATGTAAGTAAAACGAAACAATATTTATCAAATATTATTTAAAAAAAACTCACCACTTGATTCAATTTTAGTCCTTGTATCTCCAATGGCACAAGAAACACTCAGACTCGATGTTGGAATTATTTTTTGGCGTCGTCGAATTATCTGAAGGTAATAAATAGTAAGTGGTTTGTGTTAAAGAAGGCAATATTAATAAAATATTAATAAAAACAAGTAAAAGTGTTATCATCGGTCTGGCCGATGCTTTGATACCCTCCACTGCATAAAAGTCAAGCAAAATGTTTGCCATGCGAGTTAGTACGTACTGTACACGCATGTGTCTAATGTGGGTATTGTATGGGAGGTACCAGAACTACTACCGACATAGACAATTTTCAATATGAACCTGACGACGATAGAAAGAAGTCCTCTCACAAAATTGTATTCACCTATGTCGATTCCTTTGGACACTATCGTGTTTTCAACAGACAGAGAGACACATGGGTCTAATAGTGGTTTTGTATGGGAGGTACCAGAACTACTTGACCGATATAGCCCATTTTCAATACCAACCTAACGACGGTAAAAAGAAGTCCTCTAACAAAATTTCATTCGCCTAGGTCGGTTCGTTTGGACGCTATCGTGTTTTCAACAGACGGACAGACGGACAGACGGACATGGCTAAATCGATTCAGAATGTGATCCTGATTCAGAATATATATACTTTATGGGGTCTCCGGTGACTCCTTCTTGGCGTTACAAATGTAATGGCAAAGTGAATATACCTTCCTGTGGAGGGTATAAAAAACTTACTAATTTATTGGTTAAATTTTAGTCAGTGAACAATTGAATAATCATTGCAGAATGCAGCAGGAAATGACGTTTGGATTTAAAGTGTTCAAAAAAAATATCAATGTTAGTTTTATTTAGACCAGACAGTGAATAACGAATTAAATCTAAATCTGTAAAAGAAGATCGATTAATTTATTAATTTTAACGTGTATGCCAATAAACAGTGAGCATTATAAAAATGCTATTTCATTTGGAGTTTAGAAACATTTTTGTTAAATAATCTCTTGTAACGGTATACATAAGCATTATGTTACCCTTCCACCTAAGAGATACAGGAATCTCGAGCTGTCATCGGTGGAAGGGTTTTCCGGTCCACAAAGTAAGGCAGGCAAGCTTGTTTTAGCCAGTGCTTAGCTCTTCGGAATGGGTGGGATCTTCTACTTATCTAGCGGACTACCGTACTTTCACATCCTTTAAATTTTGATATTTGAAAAACATCTCTTTCTCTCTCGCGAACGTCTGACAAACATCCGAGAGTTCGGACTCGGCATAAAATCGTAGGTCCCTTCCATTCGTCCTAAAAATATAACCTCACACAAACGAATGGTTGCGAGAAGCTAGGCCTAGGGTGTCTATGTCTATGTCTACCCGCCTGTTGAGCCACCTATTTATTTTATGTATTTGACAAATTGGGAATAATGAGAAAATTGGAAAAGGAATGATTCTAACTCGGGTTAAATATTTAAAACTTGGCAGCCAAGAAGAAAAACCACACCTATCGACTCGGTGGGTTTGCCTTCCTCCTCCTCTCGCCACAACGGTACCGAAGGTGTAATCAAAGTGTAATGGTACCTTTGAGCTGCCCTCCCCATTACCCTACTCATGAATGAGCAGAGTACCATGGTTGCCACTCGCTCAATTATGTGACAACCCCTACACGTAATATCAAAACGTTCAACAACTCTTAAATTAAGAACTCATGTTATTTAATCTAAATAATGTTTATTGAAAAATATCCAAATAAAAAGCCGCAGCATTGATGGATTCAAATTTCATCAACAGAAAAATAAAGTTAATCACTCAATTAAAAATGTTACTTCATGTAGCTAACTGAGTAAACGTATTTACCTATCTAAAAACAAAATTATTTTTTATATCCTAAAATATTGAAAATTGTTGACAACAATTCACTAAAAATACAAGAGGAAAAAAAATACTTATTTTTATATGTGAAAGAAAACACAATTAAGTTTATATGAACTAGATGAAATCACTAAATTAGGAAATTTAAACATTTTTTAACTAAAATTCGTTCAATATTTTAAATACTAAATTGAAATTATTATAATTAATAGATAAAAGACATACCATTCTCCTGGATGCAGGTTCACTCGCAGCTGGAAATTTGTAGGTACCTGTTGTAAGCAACTACATATATAACAACTATAACACAAAAAAAAACCACTTGATCCAATTCTGATCACAATTACAAACACTTCTGATCTGAATCAGGATCACATTCTGAATCGATTTAGCCATGTCCGTCTGTCTGTCCGTCTGTTGAAAACACGATAGCGTCCAAAGGAATCGACCTAGGCGAATGCCATTTTGTGAGAGGACTTCTTTTTACCGTCGTTGAGTTGGTATTGAAAATGGGATATGTCGGTCAAGTAGTTCAGGTACCTCCCATACAAAACCACTATTAGACCCATGTGTCTCTCTGTCTGTTGAAAGCACGATAGCGTCCAAACGAATCGACCTAGGCGAATGAAATTTTGTTAAGATTACTTCTTTTTATCGTCGTCAGGTTGGTATTAAAAATGGGCTATGTCGGTCAAGTAGTTCTGGTACCTCCCATACAAAGCCAATATGGCATGGCAAACATTTTGCAAGACTTTTATGCAGTGGAGGGTATCAAAGCATCGGCCAGGCCGATGGTAACACTTTCACTTGTTTTTTTGTTTGGTAAGTATTTATATAGTAGGTATGCACTTATTGTTAATAGTATTTTTTTCTTTGTATTTAGGTTATGAACTATTTACAGGGAGTTTGAAATATCATTTGATTTTGAATTGGCTATCATATTTTCCATTTTAATATATTTTAACGCACGCACAATAAATCAAAAACTCAAATTAAGTCACTTTCAGGCATTCCTTAGGATTGTTTGAGGAGCTAGGAAATGCAAGCAAACCGAGTTTGAACTGGATAGAGATATGGAGCCGATTTTGGTATCGACACATTTGAAAATCCGAGACTGAATGGAAAATTTTGTGAAAATTTTACAAACAGAAAAAATGTATACTGCCAACATCGGCTAGATGATTTTTTTCTGTTGCCATGATATAGGCCAGAAATGGAAACTTTTTTGAATTAAAAAAAATAATGTTGCCGAATTTCGCCGAATGTGTTCGTGTACCGTTAAATTTTTTAAATGTAAAATTGTATAGGGTATGTTTGAGATGTCTAATGTGATTTTAGTATATGGGTGATTATGTTAGTATCAAAGGGCAGTAAAGGCACTTCCCCTTTTTACAGGAACAAACTCAGGCTGTTTTCGACCCCCCTCTAACTTCGGAATCGATAGAGCCAGAAACTTCAAACTTGAAACATTTAAAATTAGTGGTTGTCAAAATAAAGGACTTCAAAAATCGCAAAAACCGTAACTGACTGACTCACTCACTCACTCACTTAGATGATCATCAAAATTATGCAGCACTTCCGGCCATCCTAGAATCGTGAAATTTGACAGAATGATACATCCTGTGGTGCATACACTGGGAAAAGTCCAAAACTTGAGATTTTCCATTCAAGGGGCGTGGTATACGCCCACTTTCGAAAATTGGTTATTATTTATTTAGACCACTCCTCATTGCCGTAGAATGATGAAATTTGGTAGAGCGGTAGGACTTGCAGTGTACACAAAGAAAAAAATCTAAAATTTTATATTCTTTATTCAGGAGGCGTGGTATCCGCCCACTTCTGAAAATCGGTTCTTATTTATTTGGGCCACTTTCAGTTGCCGTAGAATGTTGAATGCTATAGGACCTGAATTGTACGAAAGGAGAAATTTCAAAAACTAAAAATTGTCCATTTAAGGGGCGTGGAATCTTCCCGCTTAAAATATGAATAGAAGTCAATCTACCTGCTGAAGCTGAATACAATTTTAATGAATAGTTTATAAGAAAGAAAGCCAAAGTGATGGAAATCAGTGTCTATTGACATATTAAAAAGCGAAGACGTTTCAACGTTATTTGTGAAATGGAATAAAAAAACTTTGCAAAAAGTAGTGAAATCACACCAAAAACATAAAAAATGTAAAAAAAGAGCCAAGTTCTCTTATATAGAACAGCAAAAATTAGATGCGTCAGCCATGAAAAGTAATGAGATCTAAATGTAGGCCAAGTTCTTAGTTTAAGAAGGTTAAATGTTAAACAAAATTGGTAGGTTCACTTGTTCACTTGATAATTATTATGGGAAGGGATGTAAATATTGATATGTGGGTAATGTTTGTTGGTAAGATGTGTGTGTGTATTAAGGGAGTGTTATTAGCGCCCCCACACTATAAAGTATTTTACGCTGTCGAAATTAAATACTTATAGATATGTTTTGGTGGGCGCAGTAGCGCAGTGGTTAGTGTGCTGGACTACTGTGCGAGGGATCCCAGGTTCGATCCCCGGAAAAACACAAATTACATCTTAAGGTTTTTTTCTACTGCGCCACCTCTCGCGAACGTCTGACAAACATCCGAGAGTATGACTGTCCTGAAAAAGCTTCTAAATTCAGCCGTTTGGACTCGGCATAAAATTGTAGGTCCCTTCCATTCGTTCCAAAAATACAAACTCACACAAAACGAATGGTTGCGAGAAGCTAGGCCTTGGGTGTCTACCGCCTGTCGCGCCGCCTATTTATTTATTTTATTTATTTAGATATGTTTTGGTATTGTTATTTTTTTATCAAACTTTTTACAGATTAATGGTTTTTGAGACATGTTTCAAGACATTTAAGAAAACTTAAAAAGGATCGGTGTTCACTCACTTTTGACGCTCACTGTACATCGCAATTTTCGGGTAAGTCCGAATCCTCTACCAAACGAGAAAAATTATGATAGTAGAAAGACCACATTTCAAATAATGACTATTCTTTGAATGACTTAACTGAATTATTTCAGTTTCACCGTAATGGAATATCCGGGTGCGAGCATATAGCTAGTAGCTATTTACAGCAAACAAAAAACCCACTCCCTCTATAAAGTTGGTACCTATGTTGAAATACGATTCCAAGAATATGAAAATCACCACTTAAACTATGACCATTACTGGTGATTCGGTGAAGATGATGTCCTTCAGGACACCCCAGACTTTTCTGGCCACTGCCCAGCACTCTGCCAGTTAAGAAATTGAATTTTTGGTGGTTACATTTTAGAAGAACTTTCCGACAGTTCTATTAAAGATATTGTGCTTAAATTTGTAAATATATGTATGTATGTACCTAAGAACGGCTTGCCAATGCCTAAGTTTTTACATATAGGTTTACACAATGTGGGGGTCATAAGGCCCAAGGGTATCACAATGGATTCATCTACCTACGCAAGTTTGAATCGTTGCTCTAGATATCATCTGACTGATCTGATGTTACAAGTAAAGCTTGCGCATAAAGCGGCTTTCCTGATCGTCTTTCAAGCGTCTTAATTTGAATTTTTAAAAATCACTTTACAGCACCAATTATCCCACTCAACATTTTCCATTCGCTGAACCAAGAACGACCACATTCCATTCCAATATGTCTTTCCTTCCAAATATGCCCAAGGGATATTTTTTTGTTGCATATTTTTGTTAC
Source organism: Cheilosia scutellata (assembly GCA_955612985.1). NCBI lineage: Eukaryota > Metazoa > Arthropoda > Insecta > Diptera > Syrphidae > Cheilosia > Cheilosia scutellata. The sequence continues at coordinate 91,416,991 of OY015312.1, forward strand.
AAATTACCAATTCAGTAAAGGCATAACAGCCAACGCTACGGTAGCACTGCTCCGAGCAAGACTTCATAAATTTTCCTAAATTGTAAAGCCATGATTCATAATCCCCAACAACGGCTTATCGCAGACAGGCAGCGTGCGAGTACATTCATTCACCATTCACCCAGCTTCCAGCAAAGGCATCCTATCTGAAAATATGTATGTATGAATATACACATCCATACCTATTGTATGAAGAATCAAATCACACGGCTGGCCGAATGAACAACCAAATGGCAACTTGCAGAGTCTGCCTTATGCACGTGCCACTCGTTAAACTCGCTCCTTGCAAATACCTTAGTACAGTTTATATCCAACGACACTACGAGCTTCTTTGCGCACATATGGCCGAGATTTTCCAGTACAACAAGTTGTTCGAAGCAAGAGCAAACGCGGAGTTACTTGTGGTTCGTGGCATGCTGCTGAAATTGCCTATTGAAACTTGCGCCTAGAGTGTCGCATACTTCGCAAGGCAGCAGCTTGATTATACCCACACAGCTCACACTATACACTATAGTGTACAGTGTACATGTAATATACAGCTTGACGGAAAAAATGGCTAAATGTGCGACTATCGACATGGTAATTGTTTATTGCTGCCAACTGCACGTGAGTACGTGTGCCTCTCATAATTATGTATGTCGAAAAGTTCTCGACTCTATGCGTCTACATATAACATATACTAACACGCATAATATAGGTAAGAGCAACAAAATATGCAGAAGGACATCATTCTTTAATTTTTATTTTCGTCCGATTTATGTAAAATCCTGAACCGTTGCGTTGTAACAAATTCAAGGGTTCTGGCAGTTGAAGTGATTTTCGAATTAGGGTGAAATAAGTCCTTGAACGTTAACCTAATGCTATGATGAGCAATAGGTATATACAATAATAAGGGCTGCTAATGGATGGCATCCGCTAAGGATTTCAAGTGGTTGAACTTCATTATTAGAGATGAATTGGATTTAATTTATGAACGACGTTCACTCACATGCGACAGGCACACTTCGTGGGAAAGTGATTTTTAGATGTTGTTTGTCTCTGTTAGGGGAGGTAATGAATCTGTGAATCCATGGGTACAAGTGTATTTTTATTTAATTAAAAATCTGAAGAGTCGTGTGAATGTGTTTGGAATTGTGCACTTGTTTCATGAGGCTTCAAGGGAAGTTTGGTGAATGTAAGCTCCTATTATGAGACTATAGGCGTTTTTCTTTTTTTAGTTCATATCAGAGTTGTCAAATGAATTGTCAAAAAAAAAATCGTGTTTCTTTATTTTAGCTCAGTTACATCAGAGCTCAGAGTTTGTGCTTCTTTTTTCGTTTAGATAGAATGATCAGAGCATGCTCTATAAGCTCAGAATAAATTGACTTAGGTAGTAGGCTGAGTAAAAAGCTGATTATGATTATGACAGATAACCATATAAAATCTATGTACGAATATGTGGTGAAGTTCAAGTGTGTTTCATAAACAAATCAGAACGATCTGAGCACGCTCTGTTCAGATCACGCTCAATACTCGAGCGCACAGCCCTGAACTAAAAAAGAAAAACGCCTTATAAATCCTTATTAGAGTCTAGGTAGATATATATGCTTTTATCCGTCTATCCTTCCTATTGTTTTTGTGCAGGCAATATTGGTCATCCCGACGCACTATCTGACCAAGAACGAGATTAAAGAAGTCATATTCACAGTAATGGGAACACAGTAGTAGACGCACAGTCGGTGCGGAGGATTTGGAAATAACACTTTTGCAGACTGCTAAACGGCGAAGACGATCAACAAACCGTTGGCAGAATGACCCATTCAGTCTGCACGATGATAGCCAACAATTCTGTCCACCCGACCTACACGAAGTGAGGATAGCGATATCCAAACTAAAGTCGAACAAAGCTGCGGGGGCGGGTGGCCTACCAGCCGATCTTTTCAAAGCAGTAGGAGATGAGTTGGCAAGGAGCATGCACCACCACCAACTCATCTCATCTGCAAAATCTCACAAGCCAAAATCAGAGGTAGAATTTTTCAAAAGTCTGTTCAACTGCTTGTATATGCTGACGATATCAGTGGCGCATTTGCAAGTATGAATGTATTAAAACGGAGCCGGCGAAGATACGTCTGGGTGTATATGAGGACAAAACGAAATATATGCTGTCAACGAGAAAGGAGTCTCTAATCATGCCGGTGTGATCCTGATTCAGAATACCTATACATCAGTGGCGTGGCGTCCATATAACCCGATTCCTACCGGGTTACCTTTTAAAAGTTTCAGTTCAGCTACACAACAATGTTTACTTAAAAAGGAGCAACATAAAACCCACGGGATAAACTTAATAATATGTATCTATTCATCTGCGCAAGCTACATACCCCGACCCCACCAACTTAACTGAGCATTATACACACGGAAACACACACCCTTCGCCATCATTTCATTATCATTTTATTAGTATTAGAGAACTGCCCACACTCTCTGAGCATAGCCCAAAGCTAAAATAACCCGAAATATGTCGGGTTATAAAATCTCTCAGTGGATAGAACAAATTTGTCTCCTTTCTCTTTTGTACACTTGCGATTATCGGAGTTTGATCCTCTCTGTTCAACGCCCGCTTTCTTATGCAAAAAAATAACCCGATGAAAAGCGGGTTATTTGGTGGGTTTTGTGTGTATCTTTTACCGCTGCGCTGTGGTGTAATTGAGTATATCTGGAAAATAACACGCTTACCGCCGACATATTTGGTGAATTTGAATTGTGTGTGTATCTCCTATCGCTGCGCTGTCGCTGTGATGTAGTCATAGTCAGTTCCTTTTTTACCTAACGATTTTCTGAGGAGAGTATCCTCTGTTCAAAGGCCGCTTTCTTATGCAATAAAATAACACGCTTTTCTCCGAGTTATTTGGTGAATTTTGTAAGTATCTTTTAAAAAATAAACAAACTGATGTGTTTATAAAGTTTATAAACAAGTCGCTAAGTGAGAAATCAAGTGTTTTGAGTCTTGGCTGGCTATGATCTTCGTAGGTACCTAAATAAGTTTGAAGAAATGTTTCAAAGATTAAGTAGATGATTCTGCTGGACCTCCACAAAACTCCACAAAAATTATTTTTTGGATTTATTGAACAAATCGAAATATGAAAGTTGTGCACTATTGAATCAAGATGAAAAAATATCGTCATTAATTTAGTTTCTTCCTGGAGTTTTCGATTTTATGGCTTTGAACAATTAACTAAGGTTTTGTAGGTTTTGTATGCCTACCACATCTTCCCTTTGACATTTTGATATTTTTCGACTTCGACTTACCATTTAAAATTATTCACGCCACGCCACTGCTATACATACATACTTTATGGGGTCTCCTGTGACTCCTTCTTGGCGTTACAAATGTAATGACATATGACAAAGTGAATATGTATACCTTCCTGCGGAGGGTATAAAAAGAGCCAATAGAATCCACTCAACCAATAAGGCAGTGAACAGTAGGTATGATACCGTTGTATGTGACAGCTGAAATTGCGTTTATTTCATATCAATCAAAACAATTCAGGAAGCCAGGACTTAACTGAAATGTCAACTGCAACATTCCAAGTGACCCATATAACATTTTCTAAGAATAATATTGAACTGACATTTCCACCTGTATCAATGGCAACACCAAACCCAATGCGAACACATTTATCCAAGCATAACAACATAATTAACACGAAAAGGCCAAGAGTATCTTCATAAAAAAATTAATATTCCCCCCATCAGTTATTCCCACTTTCCGACAACCATCATCAACATTACGCGATCATTCTTAATTGCATTTCTCATCCATTAACAAGAAATCAAGTGTCTGCCTACTGTGTACCAAACATTGACGGTTATTCCAGGACACCGTCATTAAGGCTATCACATCAGATTTCCTCATGCCCCCACGGTGGCCATCACAAGACGTCTACGGTAGTAGGTACCGAACCTGCATCTGATATTTTTGAGGTCATTAAATTGCGTCCACAGAGTAGGTAATTCAATAAATTTTACAATCTAAAAACCTCAAGTGGTTGTTACACGCTCCGATTATGAATGAAACGACACGCCAGAAGCGTTCCAAAAACGAGGGCATATTACATGGACGCACAATGGAAACGGGACAACGAACTGCCAATAATCAACCACTAAACCACCATCACACAGCGTCACACACAAGAGGGTCGGTGCAGAGAAATTGTTTCCCACGATTTGGCTTTCTTGCATCCTGCCCCCTTTCACAGCATGCGATTATTACTTCCACAAACAGGACATTGCATCAATTGAGTGTGTCGCAGCAAGTGTATCCCCACACGCTCGGGCTCGAGAGTGGCAGCAAACATCCCTAAAATAAAAGTAGTCAAAAAAAACAACAATGTTTTCGCAAACATCTGCCACGAGAAAAGAACCTGAAACCGTGGGATAGTTTCTCAGATTCAAATTAGGGGCAACGTACAATAACAACGCACACATGCACACATTCCTTATTGGCAAACAGCATTGGCTTTGAGTTGATGTCAGCCAGCACCACTCGCCTCGCATCGCATCCTTTCTTGGGGAAGATTCCATTCGCTCTTGATAAAAGGGTGTAAGGGGTGCTTAGGGGTTGTTTACGTTGCTCTGCTTTGCTTTGCTTCGTTCGCCTTTTTTGCAACACGTGTGTCTGTCCTGTATACGCAGTAGCGTTTGTGATTCTCTTTTCTCTCTACCACTTGTTCCTGGAAGTATAAAAGCCAACGTCGAATTGCAACAGTTGCACATTATTCGCTTATTTGTCCTAAGAGGCAGACATAAAAACCGAGTTTTTCTTTTATAACCGAGGAATGTTCGTGACCAAGCGTAAAGGTTGTGGTAAAAGATTCGCAATGACGTGCAAATTTGTAAAGAAATTCCTCTTGGCCATGCTGGTCATTCATAAACGTCAGCACGGTGGCACCAACGACAAGGTGCCGAGTGGAGCTGAAGCTAATTACGCGCTGTACAGTGAGGAAATAGCCGAGAACGAAGCCAACGAAGCCTTGCTTAGTTCGTTAACTGAAGGACCGTCGATGGACAGTGACGCGGACGCGGAGGTACTACAGTACCCAGTGCAGTGCATCAAGACACTTGATGGCAGTTTTTACTGGGACGATAGCATGCAGCAGTTTCCTGTTGATGGTGATTTCATTGAGGTGCACGACAATTCATTCAGAAATTTGTTGCCTGACAATCAGTGGATGTGAAAAGTGGCGGCACAACAATATGAATGGAGGTGATAGTTATGAATGGATTTAAAAGCTTTATACGGGCGCCAAGCCTGCCCATCAACGAAGAGGAAACTGTGATAACGTGGAGAAAGACGTGGATGTCTTCAGCTTTAATTAATTTCTGTTAGTACTTATATTAAAAATAAGTTAAGTGAATTATTGTACTTAGTTAAGATACGTGAAATGATTTAATATAATTTTGTTTAAACATTGAATGTTATTGTCTTTATACTTTGTTGTAATTTTCTCCTGTAGGAAGGAGGTAAAGTTCTCAAATTCGGAGCGCCCTGAGCCTTCTTGATTTTGGCTATTTTTTTTTCTGGTTAAAAGCTGTACTGTATAGAGACACCTATGGATGTCTTTGCAGGATTAACGCATGTAGGTAGGTAACTGTTCATTGTTAATGCTAGCGCGACAAGTAAGTAAACAAGACAATCTTGTGGATATGCTCAGTAATCAGTTGTAATGTCCAAAATGTTAGTTTTAGTATTTGACAGTCTGCGAATGATAGGTATATGTATGAGTTCAATGTGTAAAGTGGCCTTAAGGGCGTGTGTCAATTGCGCTAAATAATATTGTCTTGGGATAATTTTCAATGATTTAATAGCGGCTCTCTATGCTTACATCAGGCATGTGTTAGTTCTGCACTTAAATTGTTGGAAGTTGTAGACCTTGCGAAACATACATTATATCCAAGAAGTATGTTTCAAAGTTTACTTGTCCTGTAGCCAAAGAAGTTTCGCGGCCTTGTGGGTGTCAAAAATATAAAATAAAAAATCCCCTATTTATTGGGGATAGTCACATCTGATAACTGGTAAACTTAATGTCAACAAGGATGCTTTCACACACGTCATATATAAAATGAGTAAATATTAAAGGATTCGAAAGAAAAGCCTTTTGAATTACAGTAGTATCCTGGCGACAGTAGTGTCAAACGTCAAAGTCAAATAAATAATAAAAAAAATTAATTGTGTCGGCAGACACAGCAAGATCGGGCGTCAGAGGATAGGACTTTACAAATACAGAGATTCAGAAAGGAAAGGTGATTTTAATTTACTCCTACTAACCGCTGCAGACGTAACTGCAAGAAATTGCTTGTGGATTATGATTTTTGACGATGGGCCTATCGCTGCTAGCTTAAATAAAAATTGACTTCTATAGACGGTGTCAAACTCAGCTTTAAGATCCACGAGAAATACGAACAGTTTCTTTTTTCTCTATAAAGCGTTTTGTGATATTTAGTATACTATAAGAAAAATCTGAAACCCAGCCTTGAATATGCTAAAGACGTTTTTCTTAGCAGTGTCAAGTCAACATTGAGATTCTTCTTACGGGCAGAGATAGATAACATTTTTTAAAAATTGTGCATGATGTAGAGGCATAAAAACATTCCGAGATAGGCTATAGTCGGTCGTATTTTTGGTATCCATTTAGCATGAAATAATTTGATCATCTTGCCACTATCCACGGCATGTAATATGTTGACAGGCATTAGTATAGTAGGTATAGACAAATTAAAAATTGTTGTTTTTTTCTCATTCGGTTAAGATAGGGCCTCCCTAACTGTGCTATACTAAGGGCGTCACAAGTTTTATTTTTTCACAGCTGTAAGACTCCGATCAAAGGAAAAGCTTTAGGTTTCTCTTTACGAATACCAAGAGCAAGTTCGAAGGGAAATCCAATAGTTACGTTGCAGTTGAAGATTTATCGTGTTTGTGGTTCTAGCATTTCCAGTCAGACTTGCTTCGTGGCTGGCACTCATATTTTTGCCCGGCATTCAAAATTAAATAAGGGTTTTTTTTTTTTAAATTAGTACGGGTCGTTGTCAGATTCGTCGAGAGCATTGCCGCGGTCCATTAGAGTGTACATGAGAACCCGAGGCAGTAAATTACTCGCCGTGCACAAGAAATCGGCCTTTACAGATTCCAACTTGCTGAATTTTGCATCGGGACTTGGTATTACGCCCGTACAAGATCCAACTAATCCAGGAGCTCAAAGTTAATGAACATAGACAAAGCCGTGTGTTCGCTGACTTGACTTCGGAGCGTTTGGAACCATAAATATGGGACGACGTTATTTCAACGTCGATCCGTCCTTATTGAAATACAATTTAGTGAATCTTCAGTAAGACCAGCGTCCATTCACATATCTGTGCGTTTAGAAGGGTGTCGCAAAAATGTTTCAACCTCTCCAGAGAGTCGCAGTATGAAAAAGATTGGGAACCCCTGAGTTAAGTGAAGTTTTTGTTGAGAAACAAAAGGTGCACTTGTGCGATTTTTTTGGCCGCATACTCGAAAGCAACTAGGAGGATGAATTGCCACACAAACGTCACGTAGCGTCGGTTGGCGTGTTTGGACGAAGGATATTGGGTATATTGGGTGGCCAGCCGACCTACACCAGGAGGGACTTTACGCAAAATGAACTGAAGTTTAAACTACATGTAGTCCTGTTACATGACGCAGAAGCATGATGCATGAATATTAGCGAAGGCGAATGAAGAAATTGTTTCCAACTAAAATTGTACAATTTAAATCTTGGGAGAAACCATTTCAATTAACACCTGATTGAGTTCTGGACCCGTCAATGTAAAAAAGCATCGCAGATGAATTCCCTGCGAGACACTATACATCAGACCCAAAGTCAGTCCTGGTGGGAACGTAGGTCTCGAAATTCTTGTTCAATTGAAATTGGAGTAATCAGTGTCTTTTGGGATGCATTCTATTTTATCTAGAATAGACGAGTGACCAGTTTGCCGACTGGTCCCCAAACGGATTGCTTTCATGCGAGTAGCTGCATTTGCTGCCACTTGCTTCCAGTAAATATCTATAGTGGTAGCATGTGGAACAATATGTCCATAAAGTGGTCCAAAGGCTCCACAGCCCACAGGGGTGATGCAGAAGCATGCCGTTTTTTTGTAAATGACTAAGACGATTGTGGTGAATAGTTCATCAGACGACAACGCCATATGTAGATATAAAGAGTGGGCCAAATACAATTTTCTTTTTAAAAATGCAATCAAATTAACAAAATTAAATTTTTTCCATGTATATTATGTCTTAATTAGTAACAGCAAACATTCCCATAAATTATGTAACAGAACGTCGTCCTAGTGGCTGTATCGCATTCTGTCAATCCAATTTTCTAAGAACTTGTTGATGGTTTTGGGCTGTAGCTCACGGATTGCTTGAATCGTTGAATCGTTTCCGGATTGTTGGTATAACATCGGTCCTTCACGGTTCCAAAGTCCAAAGGGGTCAAATTGCAGCTCCGTCTTCTAAATGAGGCCTAAGTACCTAATACTTGGCGTTAGTGCGAGCACCAAAGGAGTGTCATTTAGTTTTGTATGTCTTTGTAAAGAGGACTACTCCAGATTTATGGGAAGTGCTCCCAAGGCCGCATTTTTGGTCCATTTAGAGATTCTTAGGAGTGATGAGGTGTTTTCCTGAGACAGCGATAGCAACGTCACCTGCATAGGCAATTAACTTGCACCCTTCCCTTTTCAGTATTAGAAGTACATACATAGTTCATTCACTACTATAGATTCCAAAGAAGAGGGAAGATAACGACGTCTTATGGTTTGCCCCTACCACAACCGCTGAACCCGCTCAGCTTTGAGTTGATGACCCTGTTTCAAGGAGCAAATAAAACTTTGCATAGTTACCTAGATTTTTCTATTGCCCATTACTACAATCATATACCTTACCTACCCCTATTCTTTAAATTATTCCAATCACAATAAGTTACAATTAGACATCTCTATGATTCAAAAATTCTCCACACATTCAATTATTCATTATACACTAGGTACCTACCTATGTATTTCAATCAATCAATCTCTTTCTTCAGCATCTTCCACACTGCACTTGCATCCACTGAAGAAAGCTCGCGTGCCCAACGCGTGTAATTTGCCACCGTGATGAAAAAGCAACTCCCGATAACGCGATAAACAAGAAGAAATCCGAAAAGTGTGTCCAGCATCAACCCAACCGCCCGCCGCCGCCGACCACCACCTACGGCACAGATTACTAACATAACTACCTATGCAACCTATCAGCCAACTAACCTGTGCTGCACCAGCACCTACCGTACCGATACCGACTCTGTAATCTGGCATACGAACGAAAATCAACATGAAAAAGGAAAAGCAACCACAAAAGCCAAAGGCACACAATGCAGTGTGCACAAGTCAACACACAGACCCAATCGGTAAATGGTCAACAAACAACGTCCTCGGTTTCAAATCCTCGCGTCCTTTCGTGTGCTAATGCTAAAACTGGTATCGGTATGTACAGCACCGACCATCCAGAAACATAAAACAAAAGCGCATCAGAAAGAGCGTTTGCACGTGAGCGGAAAACCATATGAAGCGGAATGCCCGCATAGCTCCCCCCGCAATCTTCATATTCATCACGATTCACGAAGCACTAAGAATAAGACCTTACCTACCATACGAATACGACCAACCATGCCTGTATCTAAAGGGCCTTCTCCCGCTCTCGCGCTGATAAAAGGATTGTTCCTCGATGTATTTGAGTTGAATAATAACAACATACAACGACAGCTGCAACCACGAGTTTCTCACACTTTCCGATGGTCTTGCTCTCCTGGCTGGATGATGACGATGACGACGCTGATGTGATGACGAAACTTATACGGCACTCACACACAAGTTCACCACCGAGAGCACCGTAAGTAAGTGCATTTAACATAATTTGACGAAGGGCAGGTGGCTGCTACTCCTGCCATGCCACTGCTGCCGTATAATAATGGAAACATCGTGTGGGAAACTCACTTCGAAAATGTTTCCCACGGATCGCTCGTACGTCGAGAGTGTAGCATGAAAGCAGCTTGTGGCCAGCGATGCCAACTAAGGCTTTTTCATGCCTTTTAGGCATTATTTCATTAGCTAAGGCTTTAAGGCTTGTTTTTCTTCAAAAAGGCATCTTTTTTTATTTCAAATATTTTTTTATTTTTTTTTTTTATTCAACATAATTTTTTTTATTTTTTTTTAAACATTCTTAAAGAACTTTAAGTATAATTCTGTACACAAAGTCCCTTTTTAAAGACAAAAACTGCTATGATCTGCAATTCAAATAAACACACATATATGTACATACTTGTTTTAAATATCTATGTAGCTATAATATCAAGGACCAAGGCGATCTGAGGACTAAAACTATGTTTGTTTTGTGTTCAAGACTTTGTACCTACTTATGAAACTAAAATGTCATGAATTTTGTTCCTAGAATTTTTAAGTTAAAAAAAAAAAAATTTTTTTTTTGTTTATTTTTTTATATTTTGTTTACTTTTTAATTTATTGTTCGACTTTACCTAAAAAAAATATTTTAGGCATTATTTTATTGAAAAAGGCATCTTTTTCTTTCAAGTTAGGCATTTTTTCGTCAAAGGTGGTTGGCAACGCTGCTTGTGGCACGCAGGCTGCTTGGCCCGAGGATTGAATTCGTCATCCCACAACCACCATCATCACCATTCCTTATGAACCGCACCACTACTGACACCGAGCTGCGTCGATTACACCATCATCAACTGTGGCCTGTGCATCAGTATGCTTATCTCTTCTATTCTTCTTCATCATATGGATAAGGGGCTGTTTGTTTCTCGTCTCCCTTCTCGCACACACGTCATATGGCAGAGGGTATGCCTTCGTTCCCGTGTGCGTGAGCCGTCAGTCGGCCACGTGCAGGTATATAAGGGTGACACAATCCCTTCAGTAATCATTCTAAGTTCAGTTATCGAAAAGTAAACACTGTATATTGCTCGTTACAGTTGTGGCAAAAAGTCTTCCAAATAATTTGTATAACATTTACGTAAAATCAAAAACGATCGCTCAAAATGAATTCCACATCAACAACAACATACGAAATGTCAAAAACATACCAATACCGCAAAGTGATGAAGCCAATGTTGGAGCGAAAAAGACGCGCCAGGATCAATAAGTGCTTGGACGACCTGAAGGATCTGATTGCCGAGTGCATGCAGCAGCAAAACGGCGATGCAAATGTCAAATTGGAAAAGGCTGACATTCTGGAATTGACAGTTCAACATTTGCGAAAAATAAAAAAAGTTAAATCAACACCTATCTCTGATGGCAAGGAAAGCTTCCGAACAGGGTATATTCAAGCTGCAAATGAAGTTTCCCGTTGTCTGGCAAGTCTTCCGAAAGTTGATATTGCTCTGGGAACTCAGCTGATGACACACTTGGGACTTCGCCTCAATCAATTGGCTGCGGGACCACAAATAACAGTGACAAAGGTGAATGCCCCATTAAATGTTTACTGCGGTGGAGAAATTTCATATCCTCAACAATCATTGACAATGCTGAGTCCTGTGTCTTCAGGATACGGAAGTGATAGTGAATATTCAACAACATCATCATCATCGTCGTCATCATCCTCTACAACGGGATTGTTGATGAAGGTCGGTCCAGTTCCAGTAGTTGAAAGTGGAAGCCCAGTTTGGAGACCATGGTGAGAAATTGGTTGGACGAGAAATTGTTGCCGCTGCCGGGAGGTATCTTAAGAGTGTTAGGCTGTGCATTAGTAGGTTCTATTAGTTAAACGTTTTATATAGTTATGTTAAAGTCTGTGATAGGGAAAAGCTTTAAAAATATACAACTTGTTTCTACATTGTTACATTAGTTCTTATATGTAGTATAATTGATTAACAAGATATGGAAAAAATAATAATACAAAATATACAAATATCTAAACAAATTGCTTGTTATTAGTTTTTTTGTTAAGTCCTTCTGTATTCAGAGAACCACAGGAGACAATTGGGTTTGCGTCTCTTCCCCTTCGATAACACAACGCTATACGATCAAATTTATTCAAACTGTTGCTGTGCCGTGGGCCAAATCTGTATTTCGTTCCGAAAGTTTGATTTTCCAAAAGCGAATAATTTGTTGGAAATATTTTTCGAAAGCGGAATGAAATATGACAAAAGCATTGACATTCCACTCCAAATGGAAAATCGAATTCTACAATATAATGAAGTGGTTCAAGAATACCTGGTTCTCCTCAATAGAAAATCCAAAAAACATAGGTACCTATGTCAATTTTGGTCCTGTTTCTCAATGTATAATTAGTTTTGTTAAAGGTGACTGATTTTATTTGTAAACAATATTGATTACAACACAAAAGGTAAACAAAAACTTCTTGTTACCTTACATTAGCAAGGAGTGTTTGAATTTCGGGTATCGGGTCATTATCCTATACAATTAGGTTCCAAATTACGGACACTTTGACAATGTTGATTTCTGGTAGAAATACGCATGTTGGTTAATAAATTTCAGAAAGAAAATGCAGGATAAAAATAGGTATGTACAATACTTACTTTCGCTATTTTTTTGTAAATTCCACGGGCGAAAAATATGTTTCTAACAAAACCTTTAAAGAAATGAAATGGCTGACTGTTATTTAAAAGTCATCTGTTGTTAACGAAGTTTTGGGGATGCTTCTCAATAATCGACCGAGCTCTTCGATGTTGACATCATATAATTCAACTAACAAGATTCGGGTTATAATTTCCCCATAAGTTGGCGAATTTGCAAAATTTTAAATCGTTAATTTTTAGTTATAGACCGAGAGCCCGCAGTAACTTTTGTACGTGAAAGGCAACCGGATGAATTTTACATATAAATACGTTGCTCTGATGCCCAAGATTTCAAATATGCCCGTCTGGCAGCGCTTAATGGCAGCTAAAGCGTGCAACTGCATATTAAAAAAGCGATATGACTCAAAAAAGGAATAAATTGGTGCAACCGCTTGAATCTACTACCAAATAATAGAGAATGGTCCCCTCAGTACAAATACATGTATCCAAGACGTTTTAGGTGTCGCCAAAGCCCTGCCAGACGCGGTGGAAATGCATTAAAAACTCCAATTTTGAATAATTAATGCAACCACTTAATTTTTATTTTAGAATTTAGAGAAAAACTGCTGATAACAAATATATAAGTCCAAGACGTTTCACTTGTCGCCAAGTCCTTGCCAGACGCATCCAAAAGTTAGAGAGTTGTTACATTGTTATTCGTTGGCTATTCTGCGTACTATTAAATGGCGCGAAATTTAAATTTTGCATGAATTATGGGCCATCATTTTGTACCTATATGAGTGTTATGTTCAAGCCCGACTAAGGAGAGAAAGGCGAGCTTTTTTTAGCTTCAGGTTAAACAGGTAAATCAATTTTGAGAACACTAATCTTTGTCGATATTGCCACGATATTCATGAATTGAATTTATCGAAATATGGGACTCACATTAATCGACCACTTTTTTGGCGACATCCTATATTTAAAAAAAATAATCTTTAGACGCCAGCTTAGCTAGAATACCCCGTCCTCTAGATTTTGACATTTATATTGAATCCTTTCTTTTTGTAGTAATATAGATATCATACTACCTGTAATCACTTTTTCTTGCCTAGTTCTGTACCTGCCATTACCTTCATACAAAAAGGCACAGGTAAAGGATAATCTGGAGTAAGACATATCATTTTCTGTTGATAAAATAGCACTTAAAAACTCATTATGTTCTAAGTCACTTAACATCACAGACATAGCTACTTTCGAGAGCTGAGAAATAATCCTTCATAAATAGTACCTATCATTACGAGCGCGTGCCGATCCTCGCTCTTTTATATTTACACAACTTCCCTTTAGTCTCTAAAATGGATTCCCATTATTCAACAGTATAGAATTTGCTGAAAGGAACTAGGTATATATATATATATTTTTAATGGGATCATTAGGATCTGTCTGGACATTTATAAAGGGTATCTCGTTGAACTATGTAACTTCCTTGAAGAAAACATACGGGTGACGTTGAAATATGTAGATGTAGATACCTCAATAAATTTCTTGGTATCCGAAAAATAATAAGGAACGTTGATACTAATGGGTTTTTTTTTAACGATGATTAGGTATATAATATAGTAATATACAATTTAAATGTTCGGCGTATACCAAAGGGAAAACGGTATAAAACGAGGTATTTTTATAAAAAGGGTTTTACGATGGGTACTCTTTGTTATATTGCTATTTCTTAATAAAAATATTTTTGAAAGGTTCTATTATATGTTTAGGCAAACAAGTTTCTTAAATTATGTTTTTATATGTACTATTCAGCTAGGTACGTACCTACCGTACACATCCTAGGACCACTATTACTTACTTATCGGGTTCCTGACCCGTCAAGAATCTTAGGGAGAGTTAGAAAACTTGTTGTCTTTTAAAATTGCGAAAAACAGCTACATATATTTTGTGAATATTCGCCATTCGGCAGATTTTTGCAATTATGACAATACGCCATGCAGATATTACCTTTTTCATTGACAGTCAAGCGGCAATAAAAGCGATCTATGCCGTTGAGATAAAGTCAAAGCTTGTAAGTCGCTATCGCGAAGATCTACGAGTTCTTGGCGCGCAGCACAACATAAGACTATGTTGGGGTTCCCGGGCACAGAGGTGTGTCTGGAAATGAAAAAGCTGATGAACTGGCAAGAAAAGGGTCCTCCCTTGAACTAAACCAGGCCGATACCACAGCAATGATTCTCCCATGCAATCTCAGACAGACGATTGGGAACAAAATACTACACTGGCGACAAATGAAAGATGGAGCAAGCTCGACTCCTGTTGCATAACAAGGAAAATGTGGCAGAGAGTAGAGACGACCGACCTGTCCAGAGGATGCGGTGATGAGGAGGTGCATAAGGACACCCCACACTTTCTTTGTCACTGCCTGTCAACAGGTCCATTAATGACCTACTTAAATGTTTAAATAAAACGGGTTGGTTTACCAATCCGTATGTTTTTCATAGGTTTCCAGTGCGTGGGGGTCATAAACCCCTAGGGCATCACGACGGATCTACATACATTGATCTAAGTGTGGTTTCTCCTGTCTTGCCAACCCATGATTCAAAATGTTCAGCATCACCTAATGAACAGGGAAATTCATGGAACCACACCTCAAGTACAGGGTGGCCCGAAAACACTCACAGGATTTTATTATACCCGGTACCACACTGTGGTGAGGGTATATTCACTTTGTCATTCCATTTGTAACGCCCATAAGGAGGCGTTGTAGGTATGACAAACTATATATATTATTGATCAGCATCACTTTCTTAGTCGATCTAGCGATGTCCGTCTGTCTGTCCGTCTGTCTGTCCGTCTGTCTGTCCCTCTGTCTGTCCGTCTGTCCGTCTGTCCGTCTGTCCGCACGATTACGGCCGTAATTTAAGAGCTATCGACTTGAAATTTGGTATGTAAGCTTTTATCCACCAAACTGAGGCTAAGTTCGAAGATGAGCAAGATCAGATGAAAACTACTACTACCTCCCATACAAAAATATCAGATTTATATAGCTTTTTATTTAAATTTAAATAGCTATAGTAAAGATAGCAAGTTTAAACTTTGCACATATTGTTTTAATAATATTTAAAAATTTTTGACATAAAATGAGCTTGGTCGAATAAAAAGTACCCATACCTCCCATACAAATATATAATGTTTTAATACTAAAATATTTTTTTTATTTTACAATAATATAGTACCGGGTATTTGAGCTTCGGCATAGTCGAAGATAATTGTCTTACTGGTTTTTATAAATCTTTAAAATAGAACATAATTTCATAATATTTGTTTTAATGTTAATTTGGACCTTTAAGTTTTTTTTTATTCCAGGTATCTACTTTTAGAAGTTGATGTTGGTTATCTGCTTGGCCGGCCGCTTATATGCGACCCGAAAATGCATCTTTCAAAATGTCCATTGTCCCGCAAGCTGGTGTGTGCGTTTGCACCATCTATATGGAACTACGGAACTATATGTTATCCAGTCCCAATTCATAAAATTGCTGTGCAAATTTGTTTAGTTTACAACGAATTCGTTCAGATGGAAATGGGCCTCGTCGTTCATGATGAATTTCAACCGAAAATCGTCCACTGCGTCGGGTTGATGTTGATGTTCAACAAAGCGTGAGCGTGGGTTCGACGCGGATTGTCAGCCAGCAGGCAGTATTGTGCGTAATGGCTAATTTCGTCTGGGTCGACGTTGACTATAGCTCATTGTCATTTGCGACATCTTTAGCCACAGCGGCGATAAGTAAACTAAACGCCTTACGGCCTTAGTGTTTGGCCCACAGTTGGCGTAGGTCCAGAATCCTGCGGCGAATATCACTTTCCGACAAAATCACTGAAGAATTACATAATTCCGTAAAAAAAAATTGTCACGACTCACGAGTCACGAGTATTCCGCCTTCTTGAGGTGTAGGTAGATATCCACTTTACATGGCTTGTCGATGACCTACCTATTTTGCAAACAAGAGTTACGAAATACTGAAACCTGGGATATAGCCCAGACTAGCTAGTAGGTACCATTTTTGCATTTGAAAATGCTAAAGTCACCGTCATTTCCTATAAATTTCCGCGCCTCCCTGAAGAAGTGTAAAATTTGAACAACACAACATAAGTGATCAGTTGTCAGTTTTCAACCCTTTTTAACACGCGAATATCGCAAATGCCATTTGCATACCTATTTATGTTGGATCTACATCTTCTTTCCGATATTACCCATGATTTTAAGTCCATATACCTACCTACGTAAGTATTGGAGTCACTCATCAGAACACATGAATATTTACCTGCAACCTTTTCAGTGACCGAGTCTAGGTACTTCATCTAAGAAAGCCTACCCCAGATCTTGGACATAAACCTGCACCGGTGCTAGAGTTTCAGATTTCAAGCAATGGTCCTTAATGGTGCATGCATAGTGCATAGAGTATCCTTCGGAAACACTAATGACGTCTAATCATTTTATGTCGTATCCGAACCGAATGGATTTATTAAGATGCTTCGTGAGAACAGTTGTGGTACTCTCAGATGTTTGTCATAGACGTTTGCCGAGACCTATATTTGACCCATGGACTATACTCACATGATCATGAAAAACATTAAAGTAAATAGGTACGAAAATAAGTAGGTATTGCCGATATAGGACAAGTGTATCTGTATATCTATGCCTCTGACCTGATATAATTAACATATCATTACCAGCAAGCCGCTCTCATAAATTGTGTAGATAACCCTAAGTAGGTACCTACATCATTACAAAATTTCTTATCGAATATCAATCCAATATCGTTTCCCTAAGACAATCGCTTGCTAACAGCACAAGTCTGATTCCTTGCCCTCGTGCCGAAGTTTATCTAAGTATTCACCGGCAATAGGTATACAAATCATCTACTAATCTGTATCCACTTATACATATCATTATATAAATATAAAGATATGTTGCATTTCCTGTGTTCTAGTAGACGATGAACCCATGACCTATGCCTTTCCATTAACAAATTTAACGCACCCCAAAAAAGAATGAATTACCAAAACACGAGAAAATTACAAAAGGATCACATTATCCTATCTGATTTCTTGTGCGGACATTCCCATGCTATATTCTACTTTAAGAATATAATCTTTCCGTTTTCCATTTTCACCATTACCGCACACGCCAGCACGAGGGCATTGAAAACGCATTTACTGCTGTCTGCAATTTTTGCTTTTCAAATGCTAATGCACCTACTTGCCTGAGAACCGTGGGAGTAAAATCCAAGTGTCCTCAAAAGAATCCACTTACAAGGGGAAGAAGCACGCAAAAAACGACAGCTGCACCCCAAAATTCAAAATTTGTTCAAAGCAAAATAAAAAAAAGAAAATTATCCGCACTGCCAGCAGCCGATTAATGAAAGAATCTCTTTACACACACTATCTACTCCTTACGACAGGAATGAGGGGGAAGGGAAAGGAAAACAACAAAAAATTGAAGCATGTGTCTTGAAATTCCTGTGAGAAACTCACTTTCGGTTCGGTTCCCACGGCCACGAGCCATACGGCCTTTTTTGTCCTCTCTCTTTTGGGTTTGATCCTTTCGAAAAACATACAACGGAACGGTGAGTTGTACGAGTCCTTGTATCAGAGGGTAAAAATGGAACTACACTATAGTGGACCCTCCCGCTTCGATGTGTGCCTTCATGAGGGTTGGTTTTACTGCTTTTGACGTAGGTATAAAAGGATCAGGATTAGATGGTGAGGACAACATTCTCAGTTCTACCATCCTGGAGTAAACATCTCTTGTGATAAATTAAGTATAATTTTTGTTAAACGTAAGTTTACAAGCACGAAATGGAATACGTCTCACGCACTCAACACTACCAGAAGGTGAAGAAACCACTACTAGAGCGACAACGTCGTGCCAAGATCAACAAGTGCTTGGACTCCCTGAAGCAAATGGTTGCTGAATTCCAGAAGGATGAAGCTATCCTTCGAATGGATAGAGCAGAAATGCTCGAAACTACTATCGCGTACCTACGTCAAAGCAAATCTCGGCAACAACCGACACAAGTGTCAACGGATAGCTTCCGTCACGGATATATGAATGCTGTGAATGAAGTATCTCGAGTTCTGGCCTCAACCCGTGGAGTTACTGTTGACTTTGGAAAATCTATTATGACACATTTGGGATGCAAATTTAACCATCTTCAACAATTACATCAGCAGCAGCACCAACACCACCAAACTGGCAATCATATGGAACCGTTGGTAATTAACACGTCATCGGCGCCACTGAGTCCAGCTTCATCCGGCTACCATAGTGATATGGATAGTCCTGCGGTTTCCCCTGCTTCGGTTGTTGATCAAGATAGAACTACAGCTGTCTGGCGCCCCTGGTAAAGAGGTCAATGAACCCGATGTCAACGCAAAAGAAAACGAAAAGTAAAGAGCAAGCGAACAAGAAGCTGTACGTCTATGTATGTAGTTGTAACCAAACTGTGATATCAATGGATGTGATTATAATTAGTAATAGTTCATCTTCATAACAATAACAAAAATATTATAATAATGTACACAAAAAGAATAGAATTCAATATTTACAAAGAAATTTATACAAGTATATACAAATTGTTTTTTGTTTTTTTTTTACTGTTATCTATTGGCTACTGGTGCCTACCTCTTTTTTTTATGAGGAGGTATGCTTCCTAAATTGTTTCGTTTTTTTGGACTGTTGGATATACATATCAATATCATAATATATATACATATATATGGTTCAATTTCAATGTGTGTAGGTATCTCATCTTGTATCTGTAGTGAGGTCGGATTTGTACACACACACACACACACATTGTTGTGCTGTCCTTCAGAATGTCCTTTTTCTACCTAAATTCCTTGAAGTGGAAGCAGTAGTTGTTTTGGGAGTTGTTAGTGTGACTGTGGCATTTCGATCTAACTAAGTTGGTTTTTCTTAAGTTTATTTTCGTAGTCTTTCTCTATATCTACTGCGTTGGCCGGAGCATTTGTGTCCATCCGCTATAAATGTCCCAGCCATCATAGCAGACTGATGCGCAATTAGTTGACGAATTCGATATCGCTGTACCTACTCCTCGTCCAAAGCTTTAGCGCCCTGAATCTCATTAGTTGTCTGGGATAGGACTTTACTATTACGCTGTTGCCTGTTGCTGTTCAATCGTGTCGTTTTGGGGCTATGAATCAATCATTTTAAACTCCAGTGGGTACCTACCTACATACATATTTCATCTTAGGACATTTTGCTGTAGGTACATTTAGGACCCAACTTATTTCTTTAAAAACATTTGGTTTTAGTCGTGGTGCCAGCCTATTTAAGTTCAAGGAACGACCCATTTCTTGCCAGCTCATCACCTTTTTCATTTCCAGGCACACATCGCCAGAACCCATTTCTTCGCGACAGCGACTTACAAGCTTCGATTTTAACTCGCCGTCAGAGGTCGCTTTGCCGCTTGATTGTCAATGAAAAATGTATTACCTGTATTAGGTATTGCCATCATTGCAATCTGTTCAGCAGCTGTTGTCACTGCCAGTACCTCAACTTGGAATACGCTGCTCTAGTCAGGAAAGTCTACCATCGACCAATATTCACACTGCGGCAGATCTTGGAAAAAACAAAGGAAGATTTGGAAATCGATACGAATCGAGCCTATGACAGCATTTATAGAGTCGAGCTATACAGAGAAATGTCTAGTTTTGACATCCCTGCCAAACTCGTCCGTTTGTGCAGGATGACAATGGAGAATGCACGCTGCTCCATCAAGGAAGGTAAAGAACGGTAAAGTATTTAGACAAAGCGATGCGCTTTCATGTGACTTCTTCAACATCGTTCTTGAAATAATAGTGCAAAACTCAAACGCTAACACCAGAGGCACTATCTTTCAAAAGTCCGTCCACCTTTTTTGAGAGAAAAATTCTTCGAGTTATTTTTGGTCCCGTCTGCATAGACGGCGAATGGTGGAGGAGATACAACGACGAACTGTACGGGCTGTATACCGACATCGGCCTAGCCAGAAGAGTAAAGGTCCAACGACTCAGGTGGCTGTGGCTGGGTCATGTAGAGCGAATGGACGTGCATGCTCTGGCCCGGAAGATCTTCGAATCCACACCCGAAGGACGGAGCAGTAGCGGAAGACCGCGACTCAGGTGGCGCTCGCAAGTGGAAGGGGACCTTAACCAACTTAGCGTGCGAAACTGGAGAAAGCTGGCCAAAGATCGTGCTGGCATGGAGACCCTTATTGGTTTGGGCCCAGGTCTACCCCGGACTGTAGCGCCACCTTAAATAAGTAATTGCACTATGCATGCTGTCACTCTCCACCATCGAGTGGCCCAATTCTAGAAACTTTTGTTCTAGTTCTATCTCCTGAATGTGAATCGAATCTTCTTGTAGACAGTTCCTACAAAAGAATAGCGGTCACATTCTGGCTGCGGTTTTGGCCACCACAATTGTCCGAAAACAGAGAAAGTGTTTTGACGTAGTCTGATGACAGTTGATGAAGATATTTTTACAAGCAAGTCCTAATTTCAGCACTTCCTCTTTTTCCGTTAATCTCCGTCCAGGCATAGCAAAACGCGTTGTTAGGTGGAGCACCCTCAGAAATCGTGCGATTATAATAACAAAGCTTTCGACTATAGTACATAGGTGACACGTCACTGCATGGAATTTGAAGAAAACTTTGAAGGTCAAAATTAACAGTTACTAACGACTGTTCTCGGCTAGCTAGTTCTTTATCATTTGCTTTGCTGGAAAGATCTTCTTTTAACTTTCTTTGTGCATAGAATATTCAGCTTCCAGTAGCTGTGTGCTTTAATTTTTCGCAGAAAAGTATTTGGCACACTGATCTTTTTTCGGCTAAAAATAATGACAAGTTGTACTCCCTTGCGAAAATCCTCTTAGATGTGGGGGCAAAACCGCATATTTAGTGTGTGTTCACTTTATAAACCATTAAAAAACTGTTTTTTAACGAAAATAAAATCTTTATTCTGAAAACCTCATATTTAATTTAGGTATTTTGAGAATTATTACAAATAAATATATAGGTAAGTTAAAATAAGTTTAATATGTAATTTTTAAAACACATTAACAAAAATACCCCACATGGGGCAAAACCGCCCTATTGAATTTTAGGGGAAATCGTTTCTTCCTTAGAAATGCAATTCAATTGCAGAAGTGACATCTTCATCGACTCCTGTACAAGCTTCATGAGCCCACTCTGGACACTTGGTACATTGAATCCAGCCGACAGTTGGGTTCGATTTTGAAAAACAGTTTTTGGGTGAAGATGCACTTGCAATCTTCATCAGCAATGTCCTCATCCCCGCTTTCAGCAATATTTATGTTGATACGCCGCCGCTTAGTTCCTTTGCCGACTTTAACGGTGGCTTGTCTTGCTCTTTTCGATGCCGAACACTGGGTGGTTTTGCCCCTATGCGGTTTTGCCCCTCAACGATCTTACTTGAAATTGTTGAAATTTATCTTACAAATATTATATTTAAGCGGGCTTTCACACACTTTTATGAAATTTATATAGGTATTCCAACAGCTAAAAATAAATTATTAATTATTTGTAGTTTTATATTTAAAAAAAAAACTTTACTTAATTTTCACACGAACGAACTTTTTGACAGAAAAGCACAAAAATGAGCATAACTTTTTGACATCTACACCGAGCTATCTTATCATAAGCCACGTGTTACCATTTAAAGTATTACCAATTGAATTTTTTTCATACAAAATAGTACGAAAACGGTTTTGCTCCCACTACCTACGTAGTTAGCTAACTGTTTTTCGGTTTTCTGCCGACTCCATCACTGGAAATCGTTCAATATGTTTATTTACTGCACTTTTATCGGCTTCTGTTGTTTTTATTCCCTTAGCATGGCGGCCTCATTTATACGATTTCCCAAATTTAACGGTTACTGAGTTTGCTCCTTGGATAGCTGATCCAAGAGGTCCATCGTTAATCGATTATACGCCTTAAGGAAAAAGTTGCGGCAAACTTGAACACTAGATTCTTTTTTCAAAAAAAAAGTATTTCGTTGCTCGTTTTCGCCCTGAGGGCTTTGTCTGGCTGTTTCATTACATGTTATTTTCCTGAAACGCCATCATAACGCACTTTATTTCTTTCGCAAATGGTTCACCGATCTAAAGAAACATTTGGAAGAAGAAAACGCTAGGGACATCTTGGATGACCAAACTCGTATTTTTAATAGAGACGAAACCTCCTTTAGCCTCGTTATGTTATTGACGCAAAAGTGTTTGCAACATCTATCAAATAAAATATTCGAATGACAAGGATAACTTGACTGTGCTTCTTGTGTTTAGTCATTTCATTCAATCAGTTTCTGTGAAGTGCTGTATTAAAATGCGTGACGTCGAAAAATTAGTACCTACCTATTTTTAATTAAAAATCGGCCGGAAATTACTCATTGAATGTTTTGAAACTAATTTTTATGTAGTTTTTAAATATTCCTTTATACGGGCGGAGTTCATTAATAAATTTAATGAACAATTTTCATTTGTCTAATAAAGAATGACTGTCAATAACCCCCACCAAATTAGTCAAATCAAAGAAAACGTTTTTGTTTTGCATCTTCTGATGTAGGCTAGCAACAGTCGTTTTTGCTTTGTTTGTTTCTTCTTTATTTGTATAGGTTCACCTTAAGACGTTTTACGAATATATTGCTAACGATTTTACTAGTTGATGTCAAAAGACCAAATTATTTTTTATTCACTCCCACCAAACACAACCCATATAATGCATTCCGCGGACGCCGACACGACCGGCGCGGCGACGACGTTAGAGGAGCTCAGAGCCAACCGCTGCATACGTTCCTGCGGTGGACATATGAACTAAGTCTAATTCCATTCATAAATGTTTTGATAGTAGGTAGCTATTCAAGCCAATAAAATTTTGTTGAGATATCTCAAGATTGTCAAGTAGTTTGAATTTTATTTTAAAAAGAAGTTGTCAAGTCCTTAACGAATAACTAATTTTATAAGAAAAAAAATAAAACTATTTAGCTTATATGTATTTGTTTTAATTTTTTGTAAGTTATTTATTTCCTAATGAGGCATATGAAATAGGTATGGACTAATTTTGGATTGACTGAATTTATGACTTTGTAGATACTACCTACATTATAATTATGTAATTTAGAGCTTTATATTTTTGTGTCCTTAATTAAAATAACATTGCCCGCGTTCCATTGACCGCTAGATGACTAGCGGCATGCCAAACTCCATATAAAAAAAACTGACATTTCAGCATTTGCGCTAGAACTCTAGCACATATTGTGAAATGTCAGTTTTTTTTGTATGGAGTTTGGCATGCCGCTAGTCATCTAGCGGGTTAATGGAACGCGGGCATTGTAATAGATATTCTAAATATTGAAATAAATAGAGAAAACCATATTACACATATTACAATGAAATTCCTCTCTTTTCTACTCACTTAAAATCGACCTATAGGTATCTCACTCGACATGACTTTCATGCGAAGGCATGAGTGGCCCAGCATGGGCCTTGGTGAGGTCGTTACCGAACATCTTGCAGAACATCCTATACACGAATGAGTATTGCAGGGATGTTATTCGGCGTTTTTTTTTTTTTGCGCTAAATAATTATCTTCGGCTAATTTTCAGCCACTTATAAAAGTGTTGAAAAAATAAGTTCACCAAACTTCAATCTTTAAACAGAGATTTATCGAATTTTACGCTATTAATGAATTGAATTTCAGTGTGTTATTTCCTCTTCACTATTCTAGCAAACCTCAAGCAGAAAAAACGTCAACAAATTAGCCTATTATAGGATAATTTATTAAATTCGTTTTCCACCACGATAGTGTCAGAAAATTATCCGATTATTATTTAGCCCAATTGACACACGGCCTTACCCTAATCCGTCACCGTCAGTCGACATCAGTAATTATCAATCATTAAATTTAATATTAAGCATTCTATTCCTCTCATCGTATATGCTAGGTTCAAATACTCGTTTGTATGGAGTTTATGATTTAGGCTCGGAATTCAACCGCGGAAATTTACGCAAATCACAGAAAATGTCAAACTTTGTTGAATGAATAAATTGTTTGTTTGATTCCAAATTTACAGTCGACTTACGCGATTTACGCAATGACTTTTCCGAAGGGTGTGAAATTTATATATTTACGAGCTGCATAAATTTATCAGATTAAGTGAATACCTGCCTTTAATGAAATTTGTTTTTATTTTTAATTGAGCAGCAAATATTTGAAAGTTCAGATCAAAATCAAAACGTCATCAAATTCGCCCTCCCTAAAATAATTTTGAATTTGGAAATATTTAATTTATCGAGAAGATTTCGTAAGCTGAACCTGCCATCTATCGTGCAATAGCTAAACAAATGACTTCACAAACACTTTTATATTGGTCGGTAATACAGATTTTCGCCATGTTCGATATACTAAAGAAAAAAAAATCAATTATCCGCCATATTCTTTTCATTGCACTGAAAAAGGCTTTGGCCGATAGTTTCATGTAATCGAGTTTAATAAAACTACAAATGAAAAATATCTCTCATAGTGCTTAAATTTATTAAAATATATGTCTAGTAAATATTTGTAAAGTTTGTAACTTTTCTTTTCTTAATATTATAATTGCATTCAAGTGTTAAAAAGTAAATTTCATTAACCGGCTGTCAGGAATACTATTTCTTTTTCCAAAGAAACGAGTGACGCTTGTGAAACAGTGAATTGAAAAACGTGTTTATTTTAATATAAATATAATAAGCGAATGATAATGGATGCACCACCGCCAGTTGGAGCTATGGGACCACCACCACCAGGACGTGGTGGTTTCCGTGGCCGAGGAGGGCCTCCAATACGTGGTGGTTTTGAACGTGGTCGTGGACGTGGTATGGGTCGAGGACATTATATGGGTATGCGGGGTGGAGTAATGGGCGGACCACCACCAATGATGCCTGGAAGTAGGGGCGGTATGCGCCCACCAAGAGGAATGGGTTATCAAAGAGGTGGATACATCCCCAGAGGAGGACCACCCATGCGCGGAGGACGGCCACCCATGTATGGACAGCGTAAGTTGTATTGCATTTTTTTAACTTTAATTTTCACTGGGGCAAATATTTTCAAAATCTTTATATTAATTTTTAATAGCAGAAAATATAATACATACACACAAAACTATCTATTAAGGTTAACGATCTTCTGTATCAATTTGATTAGGTTAATTAATAGCTAAATGGATACATACTTAATCTTCTAATACAATACGTTCAGAAGATAGACGTTCCTAACTCCCAAATTAACCCAAGGAAATACCAAATGATCACGATTTGTTACAAATCTCTACCATCTTTTTATTGTATAAAGAAGATGCATTGAAACTTGCCTCGGCAGTATTTTTCGGTTCGAGAAGGTTCTTTGTACTTTGATGAAACTGTCGTTCTTTTTTCAATTTACGCACATAACGTTAGGACCTGTGTTCCTTAAATGCCGTTTGTTGACACTGTTTACAATTTTTGATAGTTGATTTGAATTTAAGAAACTTCTGCTTTTCCGTAGGTACATACATACATATATGTATTTGTCAAAAATACAATATTTGAAAAATATGGGAAATACGAATACTTCGTGGCAATTCTATAAATCTTTTATTTCGTCAAATGTTGTAGGTATTTTTATCGGATTTTAGATTTTGTGATAAGCGTTCAACTTAAACCGTGATTCAGTACAGCAAACTAAACTCATTCCATCCAGCATACGTATGGGGAATTGGGAAACCTATGTCTTAACTAACATCTACCTCCAGCTGCGCACTCCAAGTTGATTGATGTCCTGTTCTGTATGTGCGCACCACATTATGCATGCTCGGCTTCAGCCACGTTTGTTCAATGCGCAGTTTTATGACTAGCTAGATGTTCGCTGTACAGTACAGCATAGTTTGTTTAGTCGACGAGTTCGGGACCAATATCTTAACAAGATTTCTGGAATAGGCGAAGGATATCTTTAAAAAAAAAAAATACCTGCTTCAGGTCCATAGAGCTGGACTGGCGTTATTAAGGCCTTACACAGAGTCTCAGTTATTCGGGAGAACATCTTACTACAAAGGAACATTGTAAGCCCAAAGAAGCATTTTTTATATATAATTTTTATATAAAAGATTTCAGAGCCAAGGTTTACTGCTTCAATCACTTGTTAACAGCAGCCTTGGTTGTGCTTTCGTTGAACCAATCCAACACGCTATTTTCTACCCTATTAATTCTTTTTTAAAAAATCGATAAAAATAAGGCGTGTAACGATTTTGACTTCTTGGGTTTCCAGGATCTGGCAGGTCAGGTAAACCTTTTATTTTCTATGAAATGAAAAATAATTATTTCATGATTCAATATAATAAAGCACATTGATTCTTAAGCCAGTTCCACTCACAGCTATTTGCCCCCAGTAGCGCACGATAATCTATGTATTGTCTTCCTCTATTACTTTGAATCACTAGATTAGGGTTGAAAAATGTATGTCCATAGGCGCTACGTCATGTCACATCCATTTTAGCCAAAAATTGTAACTTTATGGACGTCTATAACTGACTTGCAAGTTACATGCAATTCTTTAAAGTACACTGGTAAAGAACTTTTATGTTGGTGCGTCTCATCGTTTAACATCAGAAATCTCTATGATATGCTATGTTTTCCAACGTCATTCTGCACAAACGGACGAATTTGGCGGGCTTCCATGACTAAGCATTGCTTGGCCCGGCCAAGCAAGCGCTGCTTCACGCATTTGCTTCACGACCTTTGCAGTAAGGTCACACGCTTCCGCATCCGCAACAGTTGGATTTAAATTAATATACATTATTGCTGCCCTCAGTTTATTTTTGTCAGGTCGACGGGATTCTTGTGTAATATATTCAGTGTTGAATATCTCATACTGACAAAAATAAAGAGATCTTTGTCGAAATTTGTCGTTCAGTGCTCAGCCAAAGTGGTTACTCAAAATTTTCAGCAATATTGCAATTCCCCCTTGTTCGTATTTGCAGACATTGTTGTCGGAACAGGTTCGCAAAGAAACCTTTAGTCTATCATTTCACAACCATCTGTTCGAGTCTTTTAATAGGACCTACAATTTTGTGCCGAGTCCGACCGGCTGAATTTCCAGTTGGGCAGAATATCGAATATTTGTCAGATGTTTGCCAGAGATGGTGCAGTGGAAAAAACCTTAAGATGTAATCTGTGTTTTTTTCGAGATCGAACCTGAGACCCTTCGTTTAGTAGTACACCAACCATTCAGTCCACTCTAGTCTCTTGCAATGGACTTTTTATCTTTTACATCCTTATTGAAGTGACGTTTCTATTGAAATGGTTCTTTTATTTCTCCTTATCTTTAAAGAAGTGTCGGCAAAGGTAAGTTCAGCCACTCAGTTTCAATTTTCTTACATCGGTGGTATGTACACCGAGATATCCGAAAGTTGTTGTTACTAGGTAGTTGTCGAAGTCGTTGCTAAAACATGGGAATGCATGTCTTTCCTCAATCGCAGTGTAATTAAATGAGTTCTTTATGTTATGATCAAAGGATGAGGTTTAAATGCTGTCGTGACATTGTGCCGCAATTAAACTTTTTCTCTGTTTCGAAATGTTACGTCGTGTAGGTGCAACTGATGTAATTTACATTCTTTCTATTATATGTAGCTCCCAAACAACACACTGGAGCTGAAAACAATAAAACAGTGACTCCGATCTCAACAACACCTACGCCTACAAGTCCCCAATCAGATGTCGCAACCTCGCAGTCCAGTACAACACAAGTAACATCGGCTCCAGTTTCATCCAATGGAATGCTACCATCACGAGGAATGCCACGCGGGCGTGGTGGTCCTCCTGGAATGCGAGGAGGCCGTGGAAGTTATATTCCACACTCAAATGGTTCCACATTTGGTGATCCAAACGGTATGATGAGACGCGGTGGTCCACCACGTGGTCGTGGAGGCTATGGCCAAGGAATGCCACGCCCTCCAATGTCACACAATGTAAACACTCAAATAGCTCCAGTTCAAACATTGAAACGTGGTGCTCCTGGTGGACCACCTGGTCAAAAACGTGGACGATATGATTCTGGACCATATTCGCAAAGACCAATGGCCCCAAAATATCATCAGACTGCACAAGCATCGTCACATGCAAATTCAGGCTACGCAGCCCCCCATGCATCTTCTCAGGGGTAATTTTTTTTTTCATTTGCTATTACTTGAAAGATGTTCTCTAAAGTTTCTCATTTTTTTTTAGCCACCACTCTTATCAAGATCAATCACAAGCAGTCGATCCATATGCACAGCAGTACTCAGCACCTGCAGCTCAGACGTCTTACAATGGTTACTCCCAGTCGGGTTATGGAGCCACTTCGCAACCAACTGGAGGATATTCACAGCATGGTGAATACGATCAGAGTCAGTACTCTGGATATAGGTAAAGATAACTATATATTTTGAAGGCTTGAACTCTTCTATAGCAACATTTATTTTCATTCAGCAACACTGGGTATGGTAGCCAACAGGATACAAGGTATCAAACCTATGGTCAAGATTACACCCAAACATATGGGGCTCCTGCTGTCGATTATAGTGCACCATCGTCCGATTATTCACAGCAGGGTCAATCATATGATGAAAGGGCATATGCCGGTTATGGTAAGATTTTTTTCTTATTCACTATACAAAATGTACGTTTTATTTACTGCTAGGTTCCACATTTCACTTTCACTCGAAATGAAATCGGAAATAAATTTTTGTGTTCTACATTTCACTGTGTTCGATTTCGATTTCAAAATTTTCGGAATTAGACAAAGTAAAATTGTGATTTCGAAAAAATTTCGGAGTTTCCGAATCGCTCGAAATGCAGAACACGGAAAACGTATTCACTCGATTTACAATTTCGATTTCACTCGATTTCTGGAACCTAGCTGTTAACTTATTTTATTAAAACTGAAATTTTAAAGATTTAGCTATATAAACATACACTCATCGCCACTTGAATAGAACACCCTCTGTACACTCTCTTTACTCATACATATCTCAAAAGCGGAATAATAAAATAATTTTTTTTTTGTGCAAATCTTCTCCATTCTCTGTGACAAATTGTAAATTTTGGTAAAAGCCGTTATATGTTTTTCCACTTTAATTTAACATTCGTTGAAATTTAGACAACATTTTAGTTTGACCGTTATCTTTGGCACGTTGACTTGTATTTTTCGCTGATAGAATTATTTTGTTAATTTTGACTATTTAATTTAAAAGAAAACTTAAAATGGGTCTTGGAAAAGCCTAAAGCGAGACAAAAAGAGGATAAATCAAAGCGTAGAAGAACGCTGGCCTGTCTATTGCCAAAATAGCTAAGGAAATAGAGAGCAGCCGACACGTTATATCTAAATTTTCAAGTAATGAGTCTAAATATGAACATGAAATACCTCATACACAGTTTAGTTTAGTTTAGATTTAGTTATTTTATTATAATAATATTAACTTAAAAGAAAAGACTAAGTTTATGTTTAATTATAGTTAATCTTAATACTAACATAAGATATCAGTTTCTTTTGGAATAATATAATATTATTTTCTGACTTAAGGTCATTTGCCAAGACATTAAATAAACGGAGACCTTTATGGAACGAAATATTCCGAGAAATCGTTGTTGACAATGGCAGTCTAAAGTCTCCTCTTTTTTCTTAAATTATATGACTGTACATTTGCTACATAAACAAAAAAAAATCGGCTTCCAAGATGCGTCTCCTGTAGTGTAGAGCATTTATTACGTACGTACTTATATAGCAATTTTAAACCACGGTCTCCATTTAAAAAACTTAACGCATCCTCCATTTCTAGTACTTGTGATCCAAAGAAAATCACACGAAATTCTCTAAGAATGGGGCATCCAGCGAGAAAATGAAAAACATCCTCTCTTTCTCTGAGATTACATGATTGGTAGTTCAGGTCGGTGTGGTATGTTGTTTTCAGTTGAATTACAAAAAATACGTTTTTTTCCTGGAAATTGTAACTCAGTTTACTGTATAACATTCTATACTGCGATGTAGAGATCTGCATGAAGACATTCATTTGCTCTCTTTAAACGATTACAGTAGTTCAGTGTACTCTATTCACAGCAATTTTACGAAATAGAGTACCCTAAAAATGAGTACCACAATGCCTAGCTCAAATACTCTACAATAGAGATCACTGGAAGCCAAAATGAGTTCACTGTTTGCTTTCTTTGCTTTGCATGGGTGCTTGAATTTAACAAAACAGGATCAATAGTAATTCTTAATAATACAGTGAGTACACGGAGTGCACTGAATAAAACAGATGGAATGGTTAATTGGTTTCTAGAGTCATTGTTGCAGCTTTATAAGATTGTGTGCTTTGTTAGGAAAGTTTTAGGTTTTATTGCAAAATGGATATATGTACTTGCTGTTACAGGGTGCGCCATCTTTTATAGGCCTAGTTGTGGTATATCTAAATTTACGGAAGCTCGATTTCGCTAAATGATATGGCCGCTTTGTATGAATATTCAATATTAT
Organism: Cheilosia scutellata; assembly: GCA_955612985.1. Lineage (NCBI taxonomy): Eukaryota > Metazoa > Arthropoda > Insecta > Diptera > Syrphidae > Cheilosia > Cheilosia scutellata. Next base: position 91,448,206 of record OY015312.1, read on the forward strand.
TTTTAAATCTGAAATACTCCAATAACCTTAAATTTAAGTGATATTTGTGTTAAAAAGAATCGGAGTTCTCTAAAATGTTTTTTTTTTTGTCGTTAAAGTTTTATATTCAAGTGTCGCAAAACTAGGACGCCAAATTGTTTTTGGTTGGGAATTTGTTGTTAATACTCAAAGCTTTCGCATTAACTTTTCTTTCTGGTCAAAATACAAATTAATGCCCCTATTTTGTAAGAGAACTTCAGTTGAGTTGTCTCTTGGTTTTATGTAATTCAAAATTCGGTATTGTCCGTATTGTCATACACAACTTTAATAGAAAAGTTGTCTGTCAAAACAAAACATACCATAGACAATACATCCTCATATTTAGATTTAATTCCTTAAAACGGGCTACATTTATAGATATTTGCGTATTTCTTCACATCACTAGTACCGAAGCGAAATTCATAAATCGTAGAAGCGACTAATACGGAATAGCGCATTATAGTTTTATTCTGTTTCTTCTGTCAATTTGGATAAAGTTTCATTCATTAATTTGCAATCGCTCGTTTATCCATTAAGTGGATCGCATTTAACTAATTGCAGCTACATTTTAAAATATATAGTGGTATATTTTACTTTTGGTGCCAATTAAGAATAAAGAAACGAAAACTAAAAAAATCTTGGCAAATGATATTACAGAGTCTCGCTGCTTCAATTCAAACCAAAACCTAACGTACGTACGTATTTACTTTTCTCATAAGGAATGAAATTGGCCTAAAACTGCTGATTTTGAAGGTCCATTTAACTAATCCTCGCTATTAAATTCGATTTAGTACTTCGTGAAGAAATGACTTGAATTGATTTGTTGTTTCTATGTGTTCAATTCTTACAACACCGCTTGAAATTTGTTCTCTCATGTTTTTTGTCGATATGCTTAGCTCTTTTATAGTCTAAACTAGCTGACCCGTCAAACGTTGTTCTGCCTAAAATAGTTATTTTAAATATTTCAAGATTTATTTTCATATTTTTGTTCAATTATTATTTTTTAATAGGAATGAAGGCGGATAGCTTCCGTGGTTTAGCGGCCATTATCGGACTTACATACGCACCAACGTTTTTATATAATTTAGCTGTACCCGCCCGTGCACAGGAATTGTATTGTCTTATGTTCTTTCGTAAAATGCGAAAAATGAGAATAAATCGATTTTCTGGAATTTTCTTTCTGCGTAAACTTGAAATAAAGCAATTCGAACAAAAAAAGAATCATGGAAATCGGCCCAGCGTTTATCGAGTTATAACGTCATCGAGTTTCACCCAATAGAATATGTTTTTTTGTCCAATTTTTACCAATCTCCTTCAGTGCAGTCTCTGTAGCAGTCTCTGTTAATTGCCACAGGTATGAAAGAGACAGCATGCGTGAAAACGATGTCGTTCAATCGTTTATATTTTACGTGATCTGACCCCACGATCCATTTTTATATAATCACCCCTATTGTCGTCGTCGTTTACGACTCTAAAAAAAAGCGACACGACTGTTTGGTATTGGCGACTGAAAATAAACGACTTTTGTCGCGGCAATGATCGACAAATGGCGTCTGAAATGTCAAAAAATGTGGATTGTATTTTTCGACGACGATCGTCGGTATTGCGTGAGGCGTTTTGTGACGACGTTTGTCGTGGAAATGATACATTTCTGTCGTCGACTATTTTGCGGACGACTGTGTGATAATGTGTTAAAAAAAAGTATGTGTACTTAATTTTTAGTTAACAAAAAGACAATTATAGTTATTTTGCAGAATGGAGATAACAAATAAAAGGCAATTTCTAAATTTAGTGAACGAAATGCAGAAAAATATTCCTTTGGCAAAATCATTCACGAAGGCCTAACAAAAGTGAGGTTAATCGGCAATGGGACGACATAGCCATATCTCTGAATTGTCTTGGACCATATAAATCTACGCGCACAAGTAATGAGTTATTACACGACGACCCTAATTAAGGCCATAAAATCATTAATATGATGAAAAACACAGAAAGCGGAAGGATGCAGTACCTGGGTATCGTTTTTTGTACCCCTGCGGATGTGACACAGGGGTATAAAAAGAGCTGCAACTGATATAGTTTGCATTAAGTTTTAACAACTGCGTGATCAAGTGTTAAAGAAAAGTTTGTGTAACGAAAAGATAGTTACATATTCTAATGAAAATCACAAATAAGACAATTTCAACATTTAGTGAAAGAAATGGAGAAAAATATTCCGTTGACAAAATCGTTCACAAAGGGCCTAACAAAAAGTGATGTTAATCGGCAATGGGACGACATAGCCTTATTTCTGAATTGTCTTGGACCACCTTCGACTTCGATTGTCTTCTAAAATACATTTAAAATCTGAAAATATATTGTTATTAACACAATGTATGCAATTTAAATTATTTCTACCACCCACTTATGGATTGGTTTTGGTTCGAATTTCCTTCCATAACTTTACCAGCACTTTTTTTCTGGTTTTCTTCTTCGTCACTGCTTTCAAAAAACATGTCACACTATTCATTTTTGATTTGTTTTATTAAATAATTAACCAAGTCACAAACAAAACACCAGACCAAATATAAATTCGTCGACTGAAATGTCAAATCCCATGTGTCATAGTTTGTGGAATGTATGTGGGGTGTGAGAGTTCAGAGAGTCGAGTCGTTTCAGTTACGCAATACCAAATTCCAAACGACTCGACACGACAAACGTCGCCAGTCGTTTGCGACAGACGACGACGACAATAGGGGTGAATTACTAGCTGACCCAGCAAACGTTGTTCTGCCTAAAATAGTTATTTTAAATATTTCAAGATCTAGTTTGATATTTTTTGTTCAATTATTATTTTTTTTTAAATAGAAAATGAAGGCGGATAGCTTCTCACTGGTTCAGCGGCCATTCTGAGAACGCCGGCTACTGTTACCATTGCCTCTTCTTGGCATCGTTACATAACTGTAACTGTAAATGATCATCACTTTGTATAAATCGCACATAAATATTTCACTATCAATAATTTACCTTTGAAATAGCCAGTGAAGAAAGTTAACGAACGAAAAAGATATAATTGAAATTTGGAAATCAATTTGAGAAACAAATCAATTTGATTACTTTTACGTTTTTTTTTCGAACAAACCCGTAGAAGAAAGTATCCAATTTGGTCGCGCCATGCCCCTTTGTCCAATTTTGGCCAATGACCACTCCTGGGCCAATACCTTTGATTGTCTGTAAATTTGATCTTAATCGATTTGGCAGTTTTCGAGTTACCTATAAGATTTTGATTGTTTTTTTTTATGTGCGGTGCCACGCCCTTTGTCCAATTTTAACCAATCTTCACAGCAACACTCCTGGGCCAATACCTAGTATTGTCTATAAGTTTCAACTCAATCGATTCGGTGGTTTTCGAGATAAAAGATTTTGAATGTTTTTTTGTGTATGGGCGGTGCCACGCCCTTTGCCCAATTTTGTCCAATCTCCAGAGGAGCACTCCTGGGCCATTACCTAAGATCAATTGTAAATTTGAGCTTAATCGATTTGTCAGTTTTCGAGATATACGATTTTGAGTGTTTTTTTTTTGTATGGGAGGTGCCATGCCCCTTTGTCCAATTTTGGCCAATTTCCTTCAGTGCACTCCTGGGCTAATACCTAAGATTATCTGTAAATATGGGCGCAATGGACTCGGTGGTTTTCAAGTTATACGTATCCGAACACATTTTAAAACTCATTTTTATATACAAGGTGGCGCAAAAATAACCTTCCGATGTTTTTTGGCTGTAATTTAAAAAAAAAAATGAAAAACTTTGATTCTTCTTGTGGATTATTTTTATTTGGTTTTTTAATTTTGTTTACATCAAGTCGAGAATATGATGTCATGTAAATGGCCGCCGCCACAGTTGATTGTCATTTGAGCCCTTTTTATGGCATTTTCCATCACTTTGGCCAAAACTTCCGGCGATAGGTCCTCACATTCTTGACGGATATTGTCTTTAAGAGCTGCAAGAGTCTGAGGCTTGTTGACATAAACCCGCGACTTCAAAAAGCCCCACAAAAATAAGTCTGGAGCGGTCAAATCAGGCGATCTTGCTGGCCAGTGCAAATCGCCAAAACGGGAGATTAGGCGCCCGGGAAATGCATCCTTCAGCATATCGGTTGTGGCACGTGCAGTGTGTGCCGTTGCACCGTCCTGTTGGAACCACATGTTTTCCAATCCCAATTCATCAAGTTGCGGCAAAAAGAACTCGTTGATCATTGCTCTGTAGCGCTCACCATTCACAGTAACCGTTTGGCCCGCGACGTCTTCGAAGAAAAAAGGTCCGATGACTACAGCAGCAATATTGTGGCTTTTCCAATCGCAGCTTTGAATAACTTCCCAAAAAGTCAATAAACGGCTTCTAATTTGACATAAGTATATTTGGTGTGGTTTATTCTCTAGAACAGTATGAGTTACAAAGAATTACAATTATTACATGATTAAATTATGAACTATTCTTAGTTTTACATTTTTTGAGAGACTTACTCTGTTTCTTGCTACAGTTGATTTGGAAAAGAAATGCAATTGATTTTGCCGGTTCCATATATGACATTTTTAAAGAAATATATCAAACAGTAATTTTTAAGTACATAAATGGAGACTTCAATAATTATGTTAGAATGCATTGCATAGGTATGTGTAACGCATCCAGACGCCAAGTGTGACAGCAGCGCTGTATCACTAACAGGGTGGTTATCAATTCTCAACATCCCCACCCCCGTGAGCTGATACCGAGGGAGAGGCCTCACTGCATTCCGCTATCTTCACGTCCAATATTGCTAGCTTTGATACAGGTCTCTTGAGGATACCTGTGTTCGTTCTTACCTTTGCCGACCGAGCTACTCCATCTTTGCCATAGTTCAGCTCCAGTACTCTTCCGCGTTTCCACTCAGATCTGGCAGCATCTGCGTCACAAATCAAGACGAGGCAGCCCTGGCTGATGGGCTTCGAAGGTAGACACCACTTCGTTCTGCGTGTGAGTTCAGGTAGATATTCTCGTATCCACTGTTGCCACATCCCATTCTTTAAATTTTGGACCACACGCCACTGCTTTCTTAAACACATCAGCCTTGGCTCGTACTGCGCTGGTGTTTGTGTAGAGCTAGTGCTACCCAACAAGAAATGGTTCGGTGTGAGTGGTTCCGGTTCTTCAGTCGTCACTGGAATGTGTGTTAGTGATCTAGAGTTGACCATGTTCTCTGCTTCAATTAGAAAACTTTGTAGGGTTTCTAGTTTCGGTGCATGTTCCTTTAGCATTATGTACAAGGCTTTTTTAATAGACTGAACAAGTCTTTCCCAGGCTCCGCCTTCACTGGGATTTAAAGGAGTATTAAATTTCCACTTAATGCCCAACGGTGTAAGTCCCGCCTTCATCTTGTCTTGATCTATAAAATTGTATTCCCCTTGAAGTTCCTTAGCGATGCCAACAAAGTTTGTGCCGTTATCAGATCTTATTTGTATGGGCACACCGCGTCTGTTAATGAAATTGCGGATACAAATAAGACAGGCATCACTGGAGAGATTCGACGCTATTTCTAAATGAACGGCGCGCACAGTAAGACATGTGAACAATGCAACCCATCTTTTCTCTCGCTGTCGACGGATGGTAACACTTATCGGCCCAAAGAAGTCCAATCCGGTGTATGAAAATGGTCTGACATACGGTGTAATACGATCCAATGGTAACTCACTCATCTGCGGCTGTAGTGGTTTGGCTCGTCGAAGCTTGCAGAATTGACAGCGAGACTGCACGTGGTTCACTAGCCTTCGTATCGATGGTATCCAGAATCGTTGGCGCACTTCATTTATCACCGTTGATACATTGATATGATGAAGCTTCTTGTGATAAAACTCAACCAAAAGGCGCGTGAAGGGGTGATCTTTCGGCAAAATAATAGGCTGCCTTGTCTCGATTGAGACATAAGTTGCGTTGTTTATCCTACCATTGACTCGCAGTAAGCCGTCAGGTGCAATAAATGGATTCAATGTCTTGATCGAGCTGTCCTTTGAAATCGTCCTTTGATGGGACAAGTCTGTGTACTCGTCCGGAAATGACTGCAATTGCACCCAAAGGCAAAGTCGTATTTCAGACGCCGATACTTCTTCAGCATCAAGTTCGCCATGATTCAATGTATCTCTCCGAACCTTTCTTTTCAGATTTTCCAAGTATCGCAATACCCAGGCTACTGCTCTTTTAAGCCTGGAATAATTCGAATAACGATTAATAACATGATCGAATATATTTACCTGCCGAGCTATCAGAATAATGTGTTTTCGAAGCTCATCCCCGCTTCTGTCATCATTTTTTCCCATCATTGATTCGTCCGGCCACTCGTTTTCGTTCATCATTAAAAATTTTGGACCGTTTTTCCATCTGCTTTCTGTCGCATAACGCATAGGAAATTTTGAACGCGTCGCCTCGTCTGCTGGGTTCAGTTGGCCAGGACACCATTTCCACTCGTTGATCTCACTGGTTTCTAGTATCTCCGATACTCTGTTTGCTACGTACTGCTTATAAAGGCGATGGTCTGACCGTATCCAACGAATCACTGTATGAGAATCACTCCAGAAATGACACCTGTTGATCTTCACGGTATGACACTTCAAGATGGATTCTCTTAACCGAACACCTATTACTGCTGCTTGGAGTTCTAGCTTAGGTATGGTGTGAAAACGTGTAGGTGCTAGGCTACTTTTAGCTGCAACGAAAACTACCTTTGTTTGACCTGCACTTACTGCTCTCCAATACGCCACTGTAGCTATCGCCTCCTCGCTCGCATCAACAAATATATGTAAATCCACATGGGTTTTTTCAAAGCCTGTGAAATAACAACGCGGTACTTTAAAGTTTTTTACCTTTGGCAACTCCTCAATCCACATTTTCCAGTTACGATAGACTTCATCGGGTAATGCCTCATCCCACTGTATTCCGGTTTTCCATACGACCTGCATCAGCAGCTTGGCAGTTACCATGAAATCGGCAAGAAAACCGAAGGGATCAAAAACTGACATATTTATACTTAACATTTCTCTTTTCGTTGGTCTTCTTTTCAAATCTAAGATTTCTTTTGGAACTCTATTGAACTTTAGAACGAATACGAAAACATCAGTTTTTGGTAGCCAGTACATGCCCAAAATTCGTTCCATCTGGTTTTCGACATTCACAATTTCATCATGCTCATTAACGGCGTTGCCAACTGCCATGATTACTCTGTCTGAGTTTGATGTGACATTCCGTAGTTCAAATCCTCCGGCTTTATGTATTTCGATTACCCTTTTCAATACTTCAATGGCTTCATCTTCGGTTTGGAAACAGTCCACATAGTCATCAACGTAATGCCTTTCGATAATTCCTTTAACGGCACGGGGAAACTTCTCGATGTAATTAAGAGCATTAGTATTTTTAACATGCTGTGCAATAGTTGGCGAACAAGTAGCTCCAAAAATCATTCTTTCCATAACATACGTGTCTACGGTCTGTGATGGATTTTTTCTCCAAAGGAATCGCTGGCTATCCTGGTCCTCTTTAGAAATCTCGACTTGGAGAAACATTTCTCTGATGTCGCCACATACTGCAACGGGAGCTTGTCTAAATTTAAAAAGTATAGAGATTAATGGCTGATTAATGTCTGGTCCTGAAAGCAAAGCTTTATTTAATGAAAAATTGTTTACTTCCGCGGCGGCATCGAAAACGAGTCTTATACCCTTTTTATTGGGGTTTTTTACTCCAAAATGTGGCAAGTAAAAGGTCTTAGCAGAATGTTGGCTTGATTCAACTGCCGTAAGTTTTCTCGCATAGCCTTTATTAATGTAGTCGTTTATTTTTTTGTAGTACTCTTCGCCAAATTCTGGATTTTTGGCAATTTTCCTTTCAAGACTTTCTAGTCGATTTAACGCCATTTTGTAACTATCTGGGAATGGGGAGAGATTTTCCTTCCATAATAATCCTGCTTCATAACGATTGCCAACCTTTCTAGTTGTGGCTTCAAGCAGTGATAATGCTCTTTCATCACCCGCTGACAAAATTACTTTCACATCGGCTCTTATGCCAAATGTCTCTGAATCAAAATATCTCTTCATCATATCGCACATTATATCCAGGTTAGCTTCAGATTCTTCGATTTCGTTTACATTACGGGCATGTAGCACGTGACCAGTCGTTTGCTTTTTATCTTCGCATATTGGCCCATAAACCATCCAGCCTAGTCTGGTTCGGGTAGCAATTAGTCCAGGACGTATTGACATTGAACTTTCCAAAGGTGCAGTTAAAAAGGCGTGGGCTAAACTGATTATTATTTTTGGTTGAATTTCATTGTAATCGGTAAGTGGCAACCCTGCAAGATGTACATTTTTAGCAATTAACTCACCACAATGAAAGCTTTGCGTTGGCAATGCTAGACTTGATGAAGTGTAAACGTTTGACAATTGGTATTTTTCAGCATGTTTCTCCACTCCACTTATAGTTAAATCGATAATTTCAGAGCGATCTGTGATGGTACTCTTGTCCAGCCATTGTAGTTCCAATGAATTCGGCCTACCACGTATTCCCAATTGACGAGCAAGATCTTGGTCAATTATAGTTACGTTGGCTCCATCGTCTATAAACGCATATGTGGATATCTCTTTCGTGTTGTTGTACAACTTAACCGGCAAAATTTGGAACAATATTTGTACTTGGCTGTTGTAGTTGTCTGCATGGCAGCTCCTGTTATCTTGTTCGTGTGGACTTAGACTCGTCGTACGTGCTGTAGTGCTGCGCACATCTGGCACATAGTGTAGGAGGTTGTGATGAATATGGGAACATCCTTCAATTCCACAGCACTTACGTGTATAGCATCGGTTGGCTTGATGGCCGATCTTGAGGCAGGAGAAGCAACCCCTCAATTGTTTGATCCTTTCCCAACGCACATTAATAGGAAGCTGCAAAAAATCACTGCATTCATCTAAATTGCTGCACTTACCATCGCATATTAGACATTTTCGTGGAACAACACTAATATATGCGAAATTGTGACTTCGGGGTGTTTTGCGATTGGATGCTAATGGCTGTCTTCGATTTGAGGAACTGTGCGACGTTGATTGAAACGATGAAGGAAGGGCATCAGTTACCATGTTGGCCAGCCGTCGAAGATTGTTCATCCATTGGCTAAAATTTAAAATTGTCGGTGACTGTTTCAAAGTTAGACATTTCTCGGCCCATTGCATCTGTCGAGTCATCGGTAATTTGGCAACAAGTTCGCTCAGTAGTGTTGGATTCGAGAGGTGATGCTCACCTCGTGCATTTTGTAGGAATGTCGCAATATTAGTTACCTTATTCGCAAAATCGACTAGTGACATTAAATCTTCGTCACCAATCGGTGGTATATCGCGAATCTTTTGAATTTGGCTACCAATGAGCTGTTCCGGTCGTCCAAACATTTCCTCGAGTGTTTTCATGATTTCGTTAACGTTGTTTGAATTGGAGAGAAGAGATTCGACAGTTTCTCTTGCGCGTCCCTGTACAGCATCGCGGAGGCGCATGATATTGTGAAGTTTCGAGTAATCAAATTCCTGGGTTGTGCTGTTAAACGACTCGGCAAACGTCTGCCACTCTTCTGGAGCACCTGTAAATATTGGAAGTGAATAAATCTTTTTCTGTCGGTGGGCTATTTGTCTTTGGCTTTCATCGGTAAAGGACTCACGAGATGCACATAGCATCGGTGGTGGTATGAAGTGAGTCGACTGCTGCATGGTCGATAATGGTATGGCATAATCTAGCGGCGGCTGCTGCGGTTGCGGTAATGATTGTTCTGTCGTATGACGATCCGGCTGCGATGATTCTTGAATTGGCTGCGTTGTTTCCGATAATGGCATTTCTTGCATTGATTGCGGGGCTTTACGAATTTCATTTCTTAGATCTGCTACACTACTTTGGATCTGTTTGTTGTTCGAGGCAATTAATGTCTGTAAAGCTTGCATCTGGCGATTAAACTCGTTGGTTATGGAAGTAATCTTTTTATCAAACTCAATCTTTAAGGACCCTGAATTGTTTGTAGGTTTGTTAGGTAAATTTGTACTTACGGCTGGGGAGGCTGACGGCGTAGATATTGTTGGCGAATGCGATTGTGGCGATAGCTCCATCGACGGTAGCGAGAGCGTAGGCGGTTGTGGCGAAAACGTATTGGGTGGCGGCGATCGATTTATTGGCATATCGATTTCGTATAATTCCAGTTTAGTTGGTGGCACTCCTTTGTTCTTTCGTTGACTGATTCTTCTTGAAAAATCTTGGGTAATTGGCATGAATAATCCCGGCAGACGGCAATTGGCAAATGAATGAAAGCAAGTTAGGCAAAATGGCGGCGATATGGCAATAGAAGAATAAAATTTGTGGCTTTTCCAATCGCAGCTTTGAATAACTTCCCAAAAAGTCAATAAACGGCTTCTAATTTGACATAAGTATATTTGGTGTGGTTTATTCTCTAGAACAGTATGAGTTACAAAGAATTACAATTATTACATGATTAAATTATGAACTATTCTTAGTTTTACATTTTTTGAGAGACTTACTCTGTTTCTTGCTACAGTTGATTTGGAAAAGAAATGCAATTGATTTTGCCGGTTCCATATATGACATTTTTAAAGAAATATATCAAACAGTAATTTTTAAGTACATAAATGGAGACTTCAATAATTATGTTAGAATGCATTGCATAGGTATGTGTAACGCATCCAGACGCCAAGTGTGACAGCAGCGCTGTATCACTAACAGGGTGGTTATCAATTCTCAACAAATATTCTCTGCAGAAGGGCTACTCCGGGGTCTGCCACGCCTGGCAGCATCTCGTGTTGTGCCAGTCTCTTCGAGGCGAGCGGCTAAACGTCGCAGTGTTTCACCAGTAGGCGTTGGACGGCTAGGAAATCTGCGACGAAATTCACGTTGTGCCAAAGTCACCGACCGATTATTGCTCAAATAAATAGTCACCAATATTCCGCATTCTGGAGCAGTGTAGCGTAACATTGTTTATTAACGTGTATTTCGCATGTGTTTACTACACAAATGTCAAAACAGAACTGACATTAGGGGTCAATCGCAAAATTTATAGCATTTTCTGATAGGAGCATTACTTTTGCGCCACCTTGTATATAGATATATAGAATATAGATTATTAGCCATACAGATATAGCTCATTATGTTCTCCATTCGATTTGATCAGATCTTGCAGTATACCTTTCAATCAATTCAGCTTTACTTTTTGTTTGAACATCGCTTGACTGGAACCGATTGTCAAATTAATTGAGTTACATTCTAACATTCCAATTTTTTTAACTTTGTCGAACACATAGTAAGAGAAAGATATTATGTACTTATGTACGCAATTTAGGTGTGGTTGCTAAAAACAAAACTGTTATAAATAAATGCTTCTATAAAATGGTTACCCCGCCCAAAGAAAATTTACCTTACCCTTTCTTTTACTCCTTTTTATTATAGTTTCAGTAATTTAATTTTGCAGCACATTTTAAATACATAATTTGAACAGACTATATAATATAGTACATTTATATAGCACCACCGTATTATTAAAAAAAAAAGTTTGAACATTATCTGTTCGCGTGTAACATTCGTATTTTAACTTTTATTCAACAGACACACAATCGTACCAACAGGGGTACTCTAACGCATCTGGATACTATTAAAGGATTGCTCCGAGAACATACTTGTAATGATAAGCCTAAAGTTTTAGAACTAAATGTTTAACTAATAAACATTGTAAACAACTAAGAAAAAACAACAAAATTTAAAAAAATAGGAAAAAAAAAGTTTTGTCTTAACAAAAAAAAAATCAAATGCTAAAAAGAAAAAAAAAACTACAGCAAAAAAAATAAGGAAACAGATTTTCCACATTTTAAACTTAATCCAAATTTAAATAAAATGCAAACCCAACAAATCTATACTTTATATTAACGAAATATATTTTTGAGCAACAAGAGAAACGCAATTTATTTATAATGAAAAGAAAACAACTGTTAAAAACAGAAGAACAGATTTTATTTTGACTTTTCCAATTGTAATATTATTTTTACACAAACAAGTGGATACTTGTGCTAATAACAATATACCTATTATTTTTTTTTTGTTTATTTTGATAAAATTATTTTTATGTTTTGGCATTTCCGTATAAAAAGTCTTTTATGACAACTTTTAACAATAACTAAGAGTTGGCATTATTAAAATATGTATTCTTTGTTAAATCATTCTTCTATTGACATTTTTAGTTTTTGCGTGCACGTCTTTATTCAAAAAAAAAAAAAAAAATAATAATAATAATAATAGAATAAATAATTACAACAATGCCCAACTTAAACTGACGTACTAATTAAAAGGGAAATATAATATTAATTTACTTTACACAATTGCAGCTTCAAAAACAAACAACAGATAGAAACGTAAAGATCTGAAGCAAAACAAGAAAATAATTTTAAGAATAATTTGTTTAGGTGTGTGTGTCTGGAAGTTTTTTTTTTGTATTTTTTTTTATGCGGGTCATGTTTTTATTTGAGAAAGTTCTTATTATGATTATAACGAAGATAAAAAAAAAACAATTATATATAAGCTTACTTATAAAAATTAACCTAATTTAAAAAATAAAAATATTCTATATAAATATAAAAAAAAGAAAAAAGAATACATTTCAATAAAAACAAAATTGAAAAAAAAAATGCAACTCAAAAGCAAACACTTTGTTAATTTATTGAAACCATATTGAATTATTTATTTTCATGTTTATTTTTGACTGTGACAAAAAGTTATTTACCATTTTCGTTTAATGTTTTATTTAATACATGCGATGATAATGACCTTCAATGGTATAAAATGTGATACAAAGCATATTACTGACCTGTGATATAAATTGGAGACTGAACTATAAATGCACTACTTATTGAAGTTATATTCTCATATTGATACAAATATTATTTATGCGGGCCCCACCGAAATTGGGCATATATTAAACTATTCAGACAAAAATGCTTTAGCATAATAAACGAAATTATGATTATATGATTTTCAAATGCATACTTTGCAGTTAAACATTCAATTTCTAAGGAAAATCAAGATAGTTTTTATTCCGTGAAACTACTAAAAATAATTATTTCATCCAATCCGAAAAAATTATACCAATTTTTACAAAGATTATGAAGAATTAATTTAATCGGTGCTAGAAAATGCAAACATAATAATACAGTATAATTATAATAGTTTTTTTTTGTTTAAATTAACTTAGAATAAGTTAATCAACTCGTTTCAAATACAATTTTCAATTCTGCAGTCAGACAAACTATAATGAAAAGCGATTACTAAGCTAAGCCGCCATTGCTAATGATTTTGTAGATATACAACTGTAATGTATAAGAAAACTTGAACGACTTTATATTTCCTAGTGGTATTATAAACTTAAAACTCAAAAGTATTTGTTCGCAAGTCATATCTAGGCATGTTTCACCGTCTGTCTACGGTAGTTTTAGAACTCAAAATCTGAGATATAAGTTGCTATAATGCATGATATATTCGCTCAATTTAGTTCTATGATATTTTTATTGAAACCATAACATACAAAATTCTTTATTGAATGTTTTTATATAATACAAAAAAAAAAACAAAAAACAATTATGTTTCACATTTTTGATAGTTGATCATCAAAAAGATCTGCTTTGCTCGGTAACACCGGCATTGATAATATTAGCTACGACATTGTTTAAGCGCTCGCGTAGGAAGTGATACAGATAATTTTAATATTCTTACAAAAGTTTAGCATCTCGGATTAAGAATTAGGTATTTATAGAAATTTCAAGGCTGTTCTTACCGTTCTCATTCAATTCTATTGCAATTGTTTACCATATTTTTATACATTTCATCACCCATATCGTAATTTCACACATTCAGTTAATTTGTCCATATACTGTTGTCATTCTCGTTTTGTTGGCCGCTGGACATCTAGAACATAATATCCCAGATGGATGAGCCTGCTAGAACAAGAGCTTCTAGCAACATTGTGGCAAAATTGGGATTTGGTTTTGTTTACTCTCTTTTCACTTCAAAAATAAATGAATTTCCCATAAGACAATGTATGTAATAGGTGTTCTTCTTCTCTCTGTTCGAGTAGAGATGTCGGTGAGCGAGTAATACGTCACTACCCAAAATCTATGTGCAGAATTTTTCATGCAATGGAAATAGAACACAGTAAAATTTCAATTTTTCCGCATTTGGCATAATAGTGTTTTGACGTTTATTTCAAATAATTTGTTTAAAAATAACACCGACTGACTGACGAAATGGAGGAAAAATTAACAGAATTCGTTAAGGAAATATATAAAGCTAGTCCATAAGCGCTTTCTTTTTTCTTTTGCCCTAGGCTGCACAGATGTAAACAACTTCCAATAAAATTGAAAAGCAGATAACAGTAAAATAATGCTTCATTGAAAAATTTTACATATATTCAAATCAAAATTCAAATTCACAAAACACAACAGCTGTAAGCTCACTTCAATTACGTCCAATTAAAATTATGTTCGTGTGTCTTGCGCGCAGTACAGCAAGCGTCACTGCGTCCCGAAATTCTGCACATGTATTTTGGGCATAAACACACCACAAATGTTTAAATGGGAAAGAACACCAATTCACCATGCGTTGCAGTTCGGCAAATTGTGTCTATTGCTAAATTGACTGCAAAAAAAATTTAATGAATTTGAACGTGTGTCTGCTTGTACTGCGCCGTCACCAGTGATGCCAACTCGAAAATGTGATTTAGAGCTAAAAAAAATTTTTCAGGGCTAGATTAGGGCTAGATTAAATTCCAAATTAAAAAAATAATAAAATGTATTGGTTAGGTGTTTTTATATGTATTATAGTAGGTATGTATTAGTAATTAATTATTATTAGTAATAAAATTGCACATGATGTCTTGTATCACACTATATTTAATCTAAATATAAAATATTTGAGCAACGCTCATCGTCATCACCATCATTGGCTTCACTGCTATAAGATTTTATTTTAGCCAAAGCCAAATATATTTTTTTTTGTATTTAAAGCAGCTTGCAGTTTGTTTTGCGTGAGAACGAGATACGATTATAAGAACAAAATTTTATGGCGGGCCAACGGTAACGGTACTGTAGTTAAAAAACGCAAATGCGCAAAAGCACAGCAGTACAGCACAACCACCACAAGCTGTGAGCCCATGACGATGACGCTTCTACTTTCTACAATACAAATTCAAAATGGCGTGCCTTACGGCTAGTAGCTAATACAAATGAATGCGTTCAGATTCAGAGATTTATAAAAACTAGTCATTAAGGGATGTTCACATTTGCGATAGAACAAAAAATATTTTTAAAAGAAAATGTATTTGTTAAAAAAAATACACAGGGCCAGACACCAAATTTTCAGGGCTAGATCGAATCAGAAAGTGCTAGAATTTCACAATTGGGCTAGGTTTGGCATCGCTGGCCGTCACTGCGTCCCAAAAAACTGAGAAAGTGTATTTCTGGCAAATGTATTTGTTAATGTCATAAGGGCCAGGGCCTACTTAAAAAAAAAAAAACAGTAGGTCCTGCTGATCAATACATTTCCACATTTTCCCAAAATGACCGAAGCGAAGTTCCAGATAGGTCTTTGAGAATTCGGAGAGTTAAAGATAAGACACACCACACAGTCGCGTTCTTCTTCATAGATAAAAAAAAACCTCAACACTGAAATAAAAATATAAACTGTTTGATATTGAGTTTAAAATATTTCAATACTACTACTACATGCAAAAAAAATAATGTTACGTAATATTCGTTCACGAATGCAGTAATTCGGCCCCTTTTCAATTTGAGCACGCCGATCATGCTCTGAACCAAGTGTATTCAGATCTGATAAATTTATGAAATACAATTCAGGAATAGCTTTCATATGACTATAAAATAAAAATACACCAACCGTATTTGTTATATTATTTCTTTAGTCTGTGACGCATTTTTTTACAATCTACTTTATTTTTCTGTACTAGAATTCGCATTCCTGATCAGCAATCATATTTATCTATCAAAATATGTTCTGGTTAGATTTTTACTCAGGCTGCTGGTAAATTGAACCTTTTGCTAGAGCTCTAGGCCAAATGGTTCAAACACAGATATACAGAATTTATCCGATGGTAAATTAATAGTCTTGTATAGTCAGTAATGGTATTGGTATTATAGAATATTAAAGTTATGAGTTATTCAAACCATGGTTCATGATATTGCGTTTTCGAATGAACAAACATACGATTAAATAACCATTTTTGTTAAACCGATGTAGGTACCTACAACAGCCGCGTTCAATACGATTTTGCCTAGCTATTCAACAGCCTCTGATTGGTCGATTTGCCTGCAAATCTAGGCAAGTTTCGTGTGAGGCAAGACTTTCTGAAGTTCTATGATAAGCTATCACCTGAATATTTAGGTGCCTAAGTACATTGAACCCGGCCAATATCAATGATATACAAAACAGTGAGCGCCAAAAATTGTTTTAATTTTTTTTTGGTAGTTTGAATATCTAAAAAATATTCCATTATCTCTATAAGACAGTAAATGTGCTGTTGACAGAATTACAAATAAGAGATGGCTTAAATCGTTTCGTTTAATATTTGGCAATTTTTTCGTTTAATTCTATATTCATTGTTCAATGACAAGAAAGAGAGGAAGAGGATGAGACCATTCTTCAATATTACTGTAACTGCCCTGCCTTATAATAACAACGTAACAATATTTGTTTCCAAACGACAATAATTAACGACTGCTAAATCGACGAAAATGCTGTATTATGATATTAATTCGATAAATAATTGAATAGGGTTCCTTTAGTTAAAAATTGCCCAGAACTCGAAAAACTTTAATGAGAAGATGAAAAAAATTAAAACAAGTGTTTATTGGCATTGCTAAGGATAGGAAAAGAGAAATAGACAAAATTGGTTTTATAATATTTACTGAAAACCAGAACTATCGTTTAAGGTATTTGAGTAACAAAAATAGCTAGTTGCAAAAATTAAATGAAAAAATAACGTACAATTGTGAAAATGCTACTGGCTTATATTTTTATGACAATCTGCATAAATCACGAAAAACAATTCCTATAGATACAGGCACGATCATACTTTGAATTGGTTATACAAATAATTTAAAAATATATCATACGAAAAATCTGTAACAGATGAGATTGAAAAAGATTTGAAATACAAAAGAAAATATGATAAGCAATTATCTACATACAGTGAGGGTCAAAAATGAGTAAACACCAATAATATTTTAATTTTTCTTTGAAGTTTGGAAATTATTATTTATTTATTATTATTTTTTTTTTTTTTTCAAATATGTTTTGTTATAGTTATTTCGTTATCAAGCTTTTTACAGACTGCTGGTTTTTAAGAACTTTTTAAAGAGCATTTGTGTTTACTCACTTTTGACCTCACTATACATAGAATAAAAGTTATACACATGCAATAGCGGCTTGCAAGAACAACGCATTGAAGTCAAAATATTGAGTCATGAAGTAAACATTCTTCGAGGAAATAAAAATTTAATATTTAAACTGCCTTTAAGTCTTTTAAGTGGACTTGAATTATTTCTATTTTACGATTAAACTTAAATAAATATTAAAGGCACTCACAAGAAGACGCATTAATGATATCTCAGCGCAACAAGTGACTTTGAATCAACAATATTAATTCTAACGCACCTTTGGTTAGAAGATGTATTTTTTTTTTTGTTTAACGATTAATACAAAAAATTAAAAAAAAAATACATATCTAAAAGCTTATTGTTTAGCGACGTGTGATAATTGACTGAGAAATTTAAGCGGTCCCAAACCAAAAAAAATACTATTTCCACGAACTAACGAACGTCATAATCAGGACAGTGTGCGATTGGTAGTTATGCCCAGAAGATGGGTATCCCATATAACAATTTATGTTGGTGCTGCAGTAAGAAGGATACAATTGTGATCTTCTTATGTACTTCCCAGCTTCCGGAAAGTCATTATCATTACTATTTTATGAGCACGCGCATGCCAGTAAATTCGAACATATAGTTTCATAAAAAAATGAATTCGTGACCGAAGTGTGACCAGCCTGTCCTTTCCCGTGGCAGCTCAATGGGCCTACTCGTCGGTAGATATCGACCTGTTGTTCGGACCAAATTTGCTGTATTGATGAGCGCGAAAATCTTTGGTAATAGCGGCACTCTCTTAAATTTCTCATTTAAAGATTACTATTCCGTCAACAATCAGTTATATCAAAAATAGGAGCGTACTTTTAAGTCAAAGAAAATCAATTGAACAATCGTTATTGTGTCCAAAATATTGAATTATAAATTTAAACTTGCAAATTTATAAGAATATTAACGTTACCAAACTTAGGAGCGTCAAGTTCTAGTCTACTGAGGGTTATTGTTGGGGCTGGTGGACACCAGAAATTTAATAATAAAAAACGTAAAAAATATTACTGAACCGAACGAATAATTAAATAATTATTTTCAGTAATTCAAAATTAATACAATTAAAAACAATTAAATACCATAAAATCTTTGGATTCCCTTTTTTCAAATATAAATCCATTACAAATTAAATCTCAAGAAAAAAAACTGCACATATTTAGTAAGACGTTAAGATAAGAAAGTCTGATAATGTTCATGAAACTAGTGGCCCGCCGCGAATACTAGTAAACTAATTAATACGTGATCAACATTGCTCTTAATAAAGAACTATAATAATACACATTTACTTGTAGTAATGACAATTTACAAAAGCCTGATTGTTCCTAATTGGATGATGTACGGAATAAATTATAACTATTTTGTTCGTATACATATTAGGTCGGCTATAAACTGACTCATTGAGATCATAGGTTTATTTGAGTAACGATTTCTATTTAACAACAAAATATACATTTATAACAAAGCCACATTTGGCTTATTCTGCATTGCGTGGCCATTTTCCGAGTTTAGGTACTTTTTATAAAAAAAAATGTTGGCTAGAAAGTTTAAAAATTAAGAAAACAAAGAAAAGTTCACCATCATGTCTAAACAAAAATAAACAACTATGAGTACAGACAAATTTGGTCAGTGAAATAATTTAATTAATTCCACATAAAGATAAGAGTTGACATTCAAAACTATAATAATAAAAATATATTCTATATATTAAAGTACAAACGAATAATGGTAAGTTCAAACTTAAAAAAAAAAAAAAAAAAGTGATAAAACGTCTGTGATATTTATTTATATTTACATATTAGGAAAGCTAGAAACTTATGAAGACAAAATTTCAATGGTAAACCAAAACGACAAATGCAAAACAAAAATCCTTTATATATTTATCTTAATAATAAAATGCATATAGATTATAATTTTATAATTCCAGGGAATGGATATTCCAAATTTTAAAGAGGAATCGTTCTAAAGCAAAAGGATTTGCATAAAAGATACTAACTGTGGTAACAATATAAAAACCGAGTTTGTTTTTTTTTTCTTTTATTTTATATTTTTGTACATTTTTGATTTTCGCATATATCCATTATTATGTACCTATATTAAAATATGCTTTTAGTTTGCATTATTTAAAATCGTAAAGAAAATAATATTGAATGATGAAATACCTAAAGACTGAAGTTATCAGCTGGATTAAGACAATTTTAATAAAAATTTATCTATAACAAAGTAATAATAACAAATTAAATTTTAAACAAAAAAAAATCTAAATTTATTACATCTACCTACTTTGTAATTTTGAAAATTTCCTTCAAATGCCATTTTAAAGAACGCTTTATAATAAGTAAAGAGAAACGGAAAAAGAATACATACCAAAATAATAAATTCGATTGCATGATGTTCATGCAGTTAAAACAAAATTAAGTACAAATATACAGTTATTGAGATTAAAGAAATAATAGCCAGCCAACAACAATAATGGCTTAATAAAACGCAAATACAACAATAAAACGGACAAATTTCGAGAAAATAAAACAACAATTATTTTTAAAAGGCATTTGATCATAGACTATTGTAGTTATAGTAAATTATTTATTTTTAATAAAACAATTAATTGCAACATCTATATTTTCAGGACACGGAAATTACATTCAGGGCAAAGAAAATATAATATATAATCAATATATGAAATTGATAAATTTAAAAACAAAAAATAGACGAAAATATATCAGAGCTCATGAAACTGCATTCAAAATTATTGTTTCACATATTTATTTATAATTTATTGTTTATGCATTATGCTCTACAATTTTTTTTTTTAGTTAACATTCCTTTTGTTTTATTAATTTTAAAATCAAGAAAATGGTTGATCTTTAATATTCAACTTCTTATAAATATAAAAAATTAAATCATTACAAGACGTGTTTTATTTTTTTTTTTGTAATGTGAATTACAAGTAAGTATTATATAGGTATATTAGGTATGTTCCTTTACTTTTAAATCTTACGAATATTTACGCATTTTTACTCAATTCCACTGAGTATGTTACTAGTTTTTCCTCAACAAATTTCTGAGTAAGGCCTTATCCTCGTATAAATTTTTGACTCTATCGTGGTGGAAAACGAAATTTTCAATTGTCAAATAGCTCCGGGAGCAAGGTAATAAATTATCCTAATGGCTAATTTGACGTCTTCCTTCGGTTGAGTTTTGCTAGAATGTTGAAGATGAAATAAAGTACTGAATTTCAATTAGGTAATTAATAGCGCGAAAATCTATAAATCCCTGTTTTAAGACTGGGTAAAGAGGTGGTGTGTATCGATCTGGAATTCCTGCGTTTTTTCTAAGATATGCCGGATTGTGAAGATTTGGTCGATGGTTGACTTACCGGGCCTAAAACCACAGTGATATGGGCCGATCATTTTATCTGCGAAAGTTATTTGGCGTTTACACAGTATAGCCAACAGGATCTTATACGCAACACTTTGCCGCAGTTCTGAGTGTCTCCCTTCTTGAGGATCGGGCTCACGATGCTGAGGTTCCATTCATCGGGCATACTTTCTTCCGACCAAATTTTGCAGATAAGTTGGTGCATGCTCCTTACCAAGTCATACCTCGCCACTTTAAACAGTCTGCAGCAGTGGTCTTTCCAAATCCTCAACACCGACTGTGGATTTACTACCGTATTCCCATGCTCATATCTGCAGGCTTCTGTTCGGACCTTGTATCCTTGGGTAGATCTTTTTCCCCTTGGTACAACTCATTACTCCTGCAATAACTTCATTCAATAGGCTCAACCACTTGCTTCTCGTGCTCTTTCTTTTTCCTTCTGAGTAGTCGATGCTCATCCCTTCTTTTTTGCCCAATGGTCTGGAGACCGCCATGTCCCCTTGTGTATATTGAGATGTGGGAATCGTGTGCTGGTGATGGCAAATGTTTCGCCCCGCAGCAAAGTCGATAAGTCTGAATCCGTTTTCGAAGGTGTTGTCGTCCAGGCTGTGCTTTCCGACTATAGAGCCGAAGATGCCCGCCTTTCCGATCCTGACGTTAAAGTCGTCGTGTTTGGGTGTGTATGAAAAGGTTAGGAGCTGATTGACATCAACTAGGCGGTGCCCAGCTGTTGCAGCTTTTTCATACATACATATCATTATTTTACTTCCGCGTGGTAGCCACCGGGTACTGGGCGTGACTTGCTGAACTTGTAAAGCGTGAGTGTTGTTCATGAAAAAAATAGCAACACTATAATGCTCTGTCGGAATGTCTGACTGAACGAGTCTCAGAAGTCTTAAATTGAGCCCCTCAGAAAGGGGACGTACGGCGGATGAATTTACTAGACTGAATCAACGGTGACGGCAACAGTCAATTTGGCAGATACCTTATTTGAGCTATACTTCGAAATACTTGGAGCTGAGGTCAATGAGAAATCTTCAGCGCTAGTCAGGGTGCTGAGGCAGAGATGGTGGCGGATGAACTCCTTATTGGCCAACAGCAGCTCTCACACCCCCGAAGTGGGTTATTGACGCCGGAATATCAGGCGCCTTTTGTCCAAGGCGCTCAACAAAGAACCTGGCCCTCCAGGTTGGGGGTTGTGCCTCAGGGTAGCTTCTCTACCACGGAAAACAACTCGTGTTACGACAAGACAGCAAACCTCGGATATGGATGATCCAAATGTTGACGACCGTAGCAAACGAATTAAGGACAACGAACTTCGGATCTGCACTTGGAATGCCCGGACCTTAAAGAGGCCACGTGCAGCCGAGCAATTAGTAGAGACCCTGGGCAAGTACAAAGCCGATATTACGGCCATTTAGGAAGTGATATGGGATGGGGAAAGCAAGAAAGATACTCGGCCCTAGCGAGGTATCCGTCGGAACGGAAAATTCTCCGATTTTATACGAATCGGAGGTATTTTGCAGCGAGGTATACGTCGGAACAGCTTTTCGGAACTTTGTTCCGACAAATATGTAACGCACACTGGCGTTTTGCGTTTCAGTGCGATGAAGTGCGTTTTTACTGACAGATTCATACGAATTTTCTTCCGATATGCTCCGACAGGAATTGGTTGCGGAATTTGTTTACGATTTGCAGTGAAGTGTTGATAAATGAAGGCAATAAAGAAAAAACATTTTAGCAAAGTAATTGGTTGTATTTGCTGCTTAAATGTGTGTTTCCATGGCGAAAAAAAACGAAAAAACAAGCACTAAATAGGAAAATCCCGATGTACCACGAAACAACATACCTCGAATGTAATTTGAGTCTCCGACGGAGTATGCGTTGCGGAGAATTTTCCGTTCCGCTAGGTACCTCGCTAGGGCCGACTGTGTGATCTACCACGGCAATTACTGCTTGGAGCAAGGTCAGCGTATTTCTGGATGTGGATTTGTGATCAGAGGAAGACTTAGGCTACGTCCATAGTGAAACCAGCTTCTCGCTTTCTCACCCTAGAAAGCTGGTTACCGGCGTCAACAAGAATTAAAAATGCATTCCGGTAAAAGCTGGTAAGCGAGAAGCTGGTTCACTATGGACGTAGCCTTAGGCAAGCAGCCACCAGCTGGTCACAATCCGCACCAGGGCCAAATTCAAGAACATCACGCTGATCTGTGGCTCGCGCTGAGGAGAAGGATGACTCAGCCAAAGAAGCGTTCTACGATCTTCTCGAGAAGACGTACGACAAGTGCCTAAAGTACGATGTCAAGATTGTTTTGGCGAAAAAAGGTAGACTCTTGGGAAAAATCTCAGTATCTACATGAGAATACGAAATGAGGTAATGGTCTAAAACTCTATTGTTATGAGTAATTTAATTTGAGTGATCACTACATCAGTACTTCAACCCACTCAACGTATAAAGCAGCAGTTAAGAAGTTATTCCTTTCTGTGTATGTATAAAGCAGTAGTGGCAATTCATTTCAATTTCATTTTTAAAAGAATTTCAAATTGAAAAAAAAAAAACAAATTATTCATCGTCTTTAGCGTTGCCAAGACCACAAAGTTGAGTCCTGTTGTCTTCCGAGTCAAGTGATCCTTCCACTTTGGCATCCTGAGCCAATTGTCTGCGAAAGTCTTTGTGGTAGGGTTTTCAGTCAATTTGAGTCGGTTTTTTTTTTGTCTTCAGTTCGTTTGTGTCCAGTTTTGCCCCACGGGTAGATAGGGAATTAGTCGTCAGTCCACACAGGAACAGAGCCGAACATTGTGCAGACTAGGCTAAATCATTCTGATGGCGCGTGGTATCTATAAATACACCGTTCGCAACTGAACACTCGGGAGACGATCCGGTACAGTTTCGAAATATTAATCGTTTACGATTAATATTACGGGAATAGGGGCGATTTTTACGTATTTATGAAGGGAAATGTTTTGTTTGTGGGTACATAATAAAGTTGAACATACCTTATTATGTACCCACAAAAACCTTTTGTGCCAAAGTGCAAATCAAGAATGAATTGCACGAATACTCGGCCCTATCATGGTATCCGTTCCGAAAGATATACTGCTAGGTTCCACATTTCACTTTCACTCGAAATGAAATCGGAAATGAATTTTTGAATTCTACATTTCACTGTATTCGATTTCGATTTCAAAATTTTCGGAATTGAGACAACGTGAAATTGTGATTTCGAACAAATTTCAGAGTTTCCGAATCGCTCGAAATACAGAACACCGAAAACTAATTCACTCGATTTGCAATTTTGCTTTCACTCGATTTCTGGAACCTAGCTGATATTCTCCGATTTTGTACGAATCGGAGAATTTTGCTTCGGAACATTTCTCCGACAATACGTAACGCACACTGGCAGTATCCGACTGGATTTGTGTTGCGGAGAAAATTACTCTCCGAACAGATACCATGACTGTAAATTTAATGAAGGGGTTACAAGACAATGCAGTATTGAAAATCTTGTAATATGTAAGCGGACTGCTAACAACCAACTTCTCGTGGAGTCAGTAACACGTATGCACCAACTCTTATGTACATCCGCTAGAACTCTAGTGATACGGAATTATTTACTTGTAGAGTGGACCTGTGGCCTATTTCACCAACTTACAAATTTGTATTTTCAAACATTTTTCAAAAAAATCGGTGAGTTTTTGATTTCTTTTGTTTCACC
Source organism: Cheilosia scutellata (assembly GCA_955612985.1). NCBI lineage: Eukaryota > Metazoa > Arthropoda > Insecta > Diptera > Syrphidae > Cheilosia > Cheilosia scutellata. Next base: position 91,472,821 of record OY015312.1, read on the forward strand.
AAACCCTTGGTATTAGAAAATTTTTCGTTGTTTTAACAAATTAAAAATTTGTGAAAGCATTTTGCTTTTTATTTCACCATTACAGTAAATTACTTGTATTTTACAAGTCACAAGTTTTTGAACTTTCACAATTTTTGTGAACTTGCGTTTCACAAAGCGAAATCAAATTACAAAATTTGTACAAACTGTGGGATCATTTTACAAGAGAAAGATCGCCTGTAGCTCCACTTACAAGTCGTTTTGCAATCACATTTCATTCGAAAATGTATTCGCGACGAGACATAGCATTTTATTAATAGTGAAAATGAAGAATTCATTTTGAGTTCCCGAAAAAAAGTCTACCGACAACGTATAAATTACGTTTTTTTTTTTTGGGAATTTTATCAACAATTTTTGAATAAGTCATTGCAAGGCAGAGGAAATAATTTTATTGTTATTGGACAACATTTAACTCCAAGACAATAATTTTTTACTGGCTTGCTTGTAATTGACAATGGAGGACAACAATTCGTAAATATGTACTTCCAATCTTTGTTTCCGCAAACCCCTTGAATTGAGTTCACGCAAGATGTTGTTCATTCCTTAATATGTTGATTGTGAGTGAGCGCATCGGAAAACCTTCCGATAGAATTTCTTTTTTTTATTTGCTACAGTCATAATAAAACAATGTAGTACTTGGTTTAATGAGCCCAACCTACAAAACTTGTTGAAAAAAGGAATTTCTGGTGAAATGGTAATTTGTAGACTTGTGATAAAGAAATTGTTTTTCCATAATTTCTAGCTTTGATCACAAATTGTTAAGACACTTAGGCCCCTATTGTGAGTGTCGATAGTTGATTGTTGATCGACAACTGTCGATCGATAGACAACTGTGATTGTCGATTGCGATTGATATTTGTCGATTTGACTGTCGCTTGTAGTCGATTACAAACGTCTGGTCGATACTTTCTCTTGGAAGTGAAAAAAATTTGTGCGTACGAATAGCTAAAATCAATCGACGCAATCGACAATTGTCGTGACGATCGCTGATCGACAATCACAATAAGGGCCTTACTTATATTTGCTGAAACAAAAATTGACATTACAAATTTGTAGTTGCAATATACAATAACAAATTTGTGGTTTTAACTTGTAATTGGTGAAATAGGCCACAGCCTCAACCAATACAGTTCTCCAGTTCGTTCGGTCTTTGGGAGTTGAGGTCTCCTTTTATGTAGTGTTTCCTTACAAGGCCATACTACTCAATACTTTTTAATGTGCGTGTTGTTTTGCTGCATTTGCTTGCTAAAGGTGCTAGTACACGGCATGTAGCAAGACACATACGTATGTAGATCTGACGTCACCAGATAGTGTACACATATTGGTACACATTTCAGCGCAATGGCTACATACGGGCAAATTGTGGTAGTACACGGCATGTAGCACAGCGCGCACATATCGTATGGCTGTTGGTTATTCGTTTATGATGACGCTATCCGCAGTTTTATTCCTCTGTGTGCATTTAATGTGCTTTAATGTTGCTGTTACTAGTTTGCAGTCTTGCACTAGAAATATAGGCAGAGGAACAACTTTATTTTCCAACATTTTAAATGCGAATTTTACAAAATAAAATAGTTAAATGTCGAAAAGCCACATACGACATACCTAATGCGTATGTGTCACGAGTGCCTCATATCGTACACATCCGTATGAGTACCTTATGTGAGTGATACAAAGGTGGCTAGTACACGCCACGGAGCCATTGGCTCCATACGCTGACGTCAAAATTACGCCAGTGCTACATACGTATGTGGCTTTCTATATGCTGTGTACTACCACATTTACACTCTTCATCAAATCAAGAGTTTCATATTGGTGGGCGGGTGATACATTCCACATAAGTTGCGACGTTTCTGATGGCCACTTGGCCATCTTTTTGGGGTGTGAGCGCATACAATGCTAATTTTGGCGAATTTAGCCTTGATGCGAATTGTCATAAAACGTTTACTAACCTGCCGATATCTCGATGCTTTTTGCCCAAGTCTGTCGCGTATGGTAAATTCACACTCAAATAAGCGCTGTCCCTGGGGACCATTGACTGCTAGCAGCCAATTTTTCGTTGAAGCAAACCGAAGCACTAGCTCTTATGTGTACCATATTTGAGTGTTACAAAGAGAGCTAGTACAGCGCATGTAGCCATTGGGACCATTATGCTGACGTAAAAATGACGTCAGTGCTACGTACGTATGTGGCTTTCTACATGCCGTGTACCACCACATAAACCTATTTACACAAAGTTGCAACCATTTTCCTACGAACAAACATTTGCATGTTGAAACTTTTGGCAGAAAAAAACTTGTTAACATTTCGAAATAGTGTACACTAACAAAAACAAAAGAAATAGAAAAATTATAGAAGTTCAAAATAAAAAACAAGTATGCGACAAAGGAGTTTTCCAATCACAGTTCACCGAGTTCCATATTATGACGATTGATCATGGCTAGTTAGCAAAAATGTTCCCATAATGTTACGTCTGCTACCTGCGAATTATCTAATTATGTTTAAAAATAGTACAGGGAGATTAATCACCTCCGGGCAATGACAGGAAATACGTATCTATGGAATGTTTTCTTTTATCACTTTTTAACAATTAATTCATCTGCTCCCTTTTATTAATCGATTCCCAACTAACACAACCATTGTTATAACAATAATACACATTTGTATAGACAGGAAACATGACAAATGTATAAATGTATATAACAAATATTTTATATAGTCTCTATAAAAAAGTTAAAAAACAATCTTATAAAATAAAATCACTACCAAAAAAACATCACGAAAATTACGAGCAAAATTTACAACTTGTTGTCAGATTCTGCATCAACTATCTTTCCTGTATTCTGATTTGGACCTCTTGAGCTATTATTAAAATGCACTGATGACAGTCCACTTTCTCCAGAAAACAATTGCACCGACGAAGCACCTCCTTGGGATCTACTCCCATCTTTACCAGTGGATGTAGAATGTGATGCCATTGGTGTGGATGTTTTATGTCGATCTAAGCCCGTACCAGCTCCATTCGCTTGCTGATGTGGAGAGGGCGTCATAGAGCCGATGATAGACCGTAGAATCGAACTTGCTATCGAATCATCACTATACGAAACCGATGACGAGTTAGTCGTTAGTTTAAGAAATTCCTTTGTAAGAAATTCTCGAAGGTTTAGCTGACGACCGCCGTCTTCCGTTTGGGTTGTTGTCTCGAAGGCTTTCTGTAAAAAGTGACTCTAATTAATTTTGATTGAAACGAAAAAAACAGCAACAAAACATACCTCTCGGGAGCTATGATGTACAGGTTGTTTCAAATGTTTCCTTCTCGGAGTATACACCACCGGCCCAAGACTAGATGAAGTACTACTGCTTAGAGCTTGCGTTTCCATTATCTTTTTTTTCATCGTACTTGGCCATTTGATACCTAAACGTTTCAAGCCGTTTTCCAAATTATCGGTCTGCTCATCGGTTGATGTGGTCATTTGCCGAATGCCTGAAATATCTGTTTGATGTATTTTCTTCTCCAACAATTTATGGGGTGAAACCGAAGCACAAGAAGAACTTGAAGCTTTGTCATTTGCTTGCCCATTCTGACCAAATGATCGTGTCAAGATCTTTCGCAGCTTGAGTTCCTCTTCTATGTTCATGAGCGATTCAGTAGAGGATTCTGTTTTGTCTAAACTTTGTGAATCCAGAAGGTCTGATGTGGAAACACCCATTTTGTCTAAGTATTCTTTTGTGGTGGGAAACTTTTTAAAAGACAGGTTTGCCATCTTCAGAGACGCCAATAGGTCTTCCGCGGCTTCTCTATCATCTCCGGATGAAGATTTTGCAAAATATTTACTAAATGAACTGAACTGATTGTAACCGCTGCCCTTTCCCTCTTTAGCCTGGTTGATGAATTCAGTAAACTCCTTTTCCAATTGCATACTAAACTCGGGATCAAATTGGCTCATGTCCAATTGATTGAGCTGCACGTATTCTTCAAATGTGGAAAACTTTTTATAGACGATGTTCTCTGCTCGCTCATCTACTAGCTGATGAGCGGCGAGCTCTTGACCATTGCTCGCACGAATGGATGTATTTACTCGAGATGTTGCTGGTGTGTCTACTTCAAAGATAGTTGACAGCTCGTGGGGTATATCTTCAACCAATTGCGGACTATAACGCGCTATGGAAACAGGTGGCTTTGGCTTTTTAAATGACAAAGAGTCTGTTGACGACTGAGCTTGATGCAAATCCTCAGTGGGGCTGTCGCGTGATTCCTGCACGGTTATAGGCCTAGACTCAGATATTCCACTATCTCGGCTTATTCCAATTGATTTATTTTTCTCAAGCTGTTGTGCAGTTTCGGGAGATTGCATCGCCAAATGTTCCACAGACTTCACTAGTTGAGAATCCAATATTCTACTTGTTGATTCTTCACTATTATTACGTCGGTCCGGTAGATCCAAATACTCAGTGGAGTTGCGACCATTCTCACTTCCAGACGAAAGGGTTGTTTCTAGGATTTTTTGTTTTTCTTGTCGCACTTTTTTTATCAACTCGGTCAGTTCTGCTATTCTTTGAGTGCAATTGTCTGTTAACTGAGTTGATTTGTCAACTAGTGCTGTTTGCTGTTTTACTTCTGGTATCTGTTTCGTAGAAGGCTTCTTTAGCGCTGATTTTGTAGGCTTTAGATTATTTACACTTTGTGGCTTTTGCTGAGCTTTTTTCTGTTTTTGTTCGTTCAGAGCTTTTTTCCAAATAACTTCAATCGTTTTCATGCTGGAATCTGCCGAATTCGATTGCCGAAGAGATTCTTCAAGCTCTCCAATGAAGCTATAATTGTCTTCTATGAATTTCTGTACATGTTCTAGACGATTTGAAACTACTTGCTCATTTTCAGCAGCAGACACATTTGCCGACGCATTGACTATCGAGCTCGAAGGCGTGTCTACATCGGAACTACTTACGCCAAGGGCATTGATTGAGGTGCGCGACATACCCAGCAGCCGCTGAACATAGTGCGTCAAAAGGGGGTTTAGATTGGGAGTCGGTTTTTGTTGCTTTCTCTTATCGTCTTGTCTTGTTAGTTGTGGTTGGCTATCGTCGGCAGTTTTTGGCTCGTTAACAGACTTGGGCACATTTTTCAACAGTTTGTCTACATTATTGTGGATAGTCGGTGGAAGGCTTCGATACGATGTAGAACTTGATTCGTTCGATTGAGCTACTGGTAGTTTCTTGCGAATCTTTTTCGGAGTTGGACTTTGAATTAGAGTGCACAATTTTCTGGGACTTTTACCCGCAAGTTTTTTATATTTTTTCGATTTTGTGTCACCTTTGACTTTTATTATAATTTCTACTGGATTTTCCCCAACCAAAAGTTTTCGTCGGTCGACAAACTCTTCTGCTCGTGAACTAAACGAATCATCATCCTCTATAATTTCCCTTTCCTTTTCCTTACATCTGATATTTTCGTTACTTTTCGTTTCTCTTTGAATATCCCTCCTGGAAGTGTTGTCTTGTTTCTCTGACACTCTTTGTGCGTCTTCATGCTCGTCATCGTCGCTTGAAACCTTTTGCGTGTTTTTTGATCCAACCCTTTCTTTAGGACGATCAGAGATTACCACTTTATCCCTTTTCTTTGCAGCCTTTTGAATTTCGTAGAACTCCCTTAATTTTTTTTCCAAAATAGCTTCTTTCTTCATCAAATTATTTTCTCGCTTTGAAAGAGAATCCTTTGTATTACCATCTACCAAAATATTTTCATGTTCTTTTCTAAACTCACTAATGGAATCCATCATGGTTTGAACACGTTCCCTATTTGTTGCAGCAGAGCTGGAACATTTCTCAAGCTCACTAATTAGGCCTTCACGGAGTCGATTGATTCGGTTTAGCAAACTTTGAAGCTTTTCCGCTTTTGCTTTATCAGTTTCACCGTTATGATTGTTGAACTTTTTAATGTCATCTGCAATTTGTTTACTTTGACCATTTACATATCCGAGAAGTATTGAGCAACAACTATCGGAGGAGTTCAAATTATTTATTTCATCGCGTGCTGATCCCAAATTTAAAATATTATTACTATGTCTTGGGGCATCATTGGATAACGTGGGAGGGCGAGATTGTTGGTGATTAACAACTGGACACGTAATAACTGCTGGACGTCTTAAAATGTCTTCAACGGCGTTGTTTAGTTTTGTTTCTTTCTCTGCGGCGACTTGACCAAGTCGGAGAGATGAGAACTGATAATTCTGAAATATGAAAATATTTACAAAATGCTTAAGTGCCTCTAAAAACTTACATCGGATGGAAGGACCTGTCGTTGGTTGGTAAGAGCATCTAATTTGGCGGTCAAATCTTCACATGCTCGTCGTACTTGTTCTTTCTCGATAGCCTTCTGACATCGCTCGGCTGACTTCTGCCTATGTAAGTAAGCAAAAGAAGGAAATACTACAATACAATAATCGTCGTTCACTTCAAGGCCATTGCACTTAAGTCAATCGTCTGCAGAGATTTTTGTCTCGACAAATAATTACACCAAACTTCCGTTCAGTTCAAAATAAATTTTTTCAATAACATACATGCCGGAAAAACGACAGTATTTTGGCTCCAGGAACTTCGATAACTCCAATATATAACAATTTCTGAAATAATCTTCAGACTGACATCTCATTCTCGTAAAAAGAACGACTTTGGGTTAGAGGATTACCCGACGGTCCGTTACTTTACACAATAAATGAATCGCGTCTAAAGCTATAGGCGCGACAGGGCGTTACTGTTTAAGTGCCTTATCATTCATACATAGAGAGGCTTAGAACTTATCCTGAAGTACCTCTTCAGGTGGCTTGTAACGTTTCTGTGCTATGTTCGCGGATACAAACGTTGCACCGGGGTATAAGAAGGCTGGAAGTTGATGAATTGGCATGCCATTCGATTATGAATAAATAAATAAATAGGTGGCGCAACAGGCGGTAGACACCCTAGGCCTAGCTTCTCGCAACCATTCGTTTGTGTGAGTTTCTATTTTTGGGACGAATGGAAGGGACCTACAATTTTATGCCGAGTCCGAACGGCTGAATTGAGAAGCTTTTTCATGACAGTTATACTCTCGGATGTTTGTCAGACGTTCGCGAGAGGTGGCGCAGTAGAAAAAAACCTTAAGATGTAATTTGGGTTTTTCCGGGGATCGAACCTTGGATAGTGGGATCCCCCGCACAGTAGTCCAGCACACTAACCACTGCGCTACTGCGCACACCCCATTCGATTATGACAAAGGCTAAAAATTGGACATGTGTTTCGCACCATACCGTGCATCTACTCAGTAGACAACCAGAACCAGAATAATTTTAGTTGTGCCAATATTCTTAGATATACTCTTTGGGGAAGTATTTGCTACTTGGACGTTGGTCTACCAAGTTTGTTCATTAAGACCAAGTAAAAAAAAAAAAAAAAAAGTTTGTTCATTAAGACCAAGTAAAAAACCATATGAAAGGGCAACATAACTCACCTCAATTTCTCCATTTCCAATTCTCTTGCTTCCCGCAACTTATCGCCCAATTCAGCTTGTTGCATGGCATTCATTTGATGTCTATCAGCTATTGGGTCATGTATTTCAACTGCGGATTCAGGTTGTTCGTACTGCTTTTGGAATTTATTATTATAATCGTAGAACTGGACACGTGCAGTGTTACTTCGGTGTGATGGAATTGAAGAACTAGATTTCGATGCAAGTGTTCCCACTGTTTGGGTACTGACTGGTCGATATGCAGTCGCAGATTTGAAAGTTGACTTTGTTGGCGATCTTTGCATGCGGGAGGTCTCCGACTGCATCGATGCTTCAATTGGACATTTCGATTTGGACTTCGTTGGCGACTTGCCAGCAGTGACGAACTGATGTGATGTTTCCATTGGCTGCCGTTCTCCTTCATCGCTTGATTTTTGCTGACGAATAATATCACTTATCTGAGTAAAGCGTTTCTTTGCAGCAGCAGACGTGGATGATGGATGCGATAAAGTATTGTCTGGTTGGGATTTTAGTTCTTGACTTTTATTCAAAGATTCTGAATACTGTTTTTTTGGAGATTTTTCTGAAACGACCTGACTAAAGTGTCGGTTCGTTTGTTTGTGGTGGTCTTCGATATTTGGAGTATCAATCAGAGATGTATCACTCTCTGGTTGAACTTCCATTAAAACTGGATTGGTCTTCTTAAGCTTTGTAACTGGTTTGCTTATTTTAGAACTTGTCGTTTTAGGAATTTCATTGGAATCATCAAACGAAGATGTACTGCTCTGCAAAATATTAGATGATACTTCAGTAGAAACTAAGGTGGTGCTTTCCCCGTCACATTCATTTTCGAATTCAGATTGGATATCATTGGTAGGTTTACTTGACTCATTGAAACCATTTCCATAACCGCGAGCAGCGAACGGTTTTGGATAACATTTGCCTGTGATATCAGTTTGAACATTAACATTTTTATAAACATTTTCCTTGTCCCCCTTCAATGAGATATTTACATTCCTGGATTCCTTCGGCCGAGGTCCAAACTTTTCTAATGGCTTCTTTTTTGCTTGCTTAGCATTTTCTGCTTTTGCAGCACGATGTGCAGTTCCTACTTGAAATATTGCAGATCTGAAGTCCCTCTCCTGTTGTGCAAGGACATTTTGGCGCCACATTTCCATTTCTTGAATTTTGATCTCCTCGATCTTTTTCAGCTGCCGTTCCTTTTCCATTTCAACGTCATTTCGCACTTTCTTAGCCATATTTTTCGACGCAGCTCGAACCTAAAAGTTTTCACATTATATACAAGTAATATGAAGAGTATACTCCAATTTTTACCTGTTGTATTCGCATTTTTCTTCGTTCATTTTCAGCATCTTTTTTAATTTGTTCGGGGTCATTTAGTAAATCATGTCGTAAACAACTTTTAGTATACTTCCCATTAACAATAATGTTTACAGACATTGCACACACTTTAAATACATCAAACTGAACCCGTGTTTTGCGTATTTTATATAAGAATCCGATAATATTAATTTGAGAAATAATTGTATTGAAAATTTTCTATCGCAACCGACGGTTTTTTGTTGTGGCAATTTGACAGATTTCAAAATTGAGAAGTGGTACAGCGGCTCAGCGATGTTTCGGAAACTCTGTGTGTTTTAAAGGAGAACCTCTCAAAATGTTATGTTGTATGCATAGTTCGAAAACCAATTTAGGGTAGGTATATTTATGTCGTTTTCGGTTGGTCGTCCAGAACCGTCCGGAAGAACATTCCGCGATTCTGAATTCAAGTCCAGAAGTAAATTTCTCTTCTTTTCAGTAGAAGAACTGTCAGTTGAGTGTCAATCGAACGCTTTCAGAAGCTTGTACTGAATAGGGGTGTTTTTAAAAATTATCATGCTGTTAATAACATATATGTTCTAAAGTAGATACCACTATCATCTCGCTTTAACGCAATTTCTCACCCGACCAAAACCTAAACTTTGTGAATATGTTTAAAGAAAATGGTCGAAAACATACGAATTTGAACTAAATTTGTACTGTATTGTCAAAATTGTGGCACATAAAATTTGTCTCCGGAATGTCATAAGATGTTATTCTATATTAGTACTGTTCCTCTGCATCAACTAACTGAAAATACCGATATTTTCTTGTGATACATATTATGATACATTTTACAGACAGAAATGTTGATACTTTTACATACATTTTTCCAAAAGTCGACGGCAACGCTGATCATAAGCGATAGCTGTATAGGTGACGGATTGCTGGCGGATTGTTTGCGGAAACTAATAAACTGTGGCGGAAAAAAGCTGTCAAAGTGTTGGAAAAATACATGGAAAATTGCAACTCAGAATGGAAAAACTGGAAAGCACTGGAAATATCACTTTCGCCCTCGTTCGCCTTTGAGAATAACCAAAAGCGAAGACGATCACGAACACTCAGTATTGAAAACATAAGTTCACCAAACTCCAATCTCAAAACAGACATTTATCGAACTGTATGCTATTAATTGATTGGAATTCAGTGTTTTATTTACTCTTCAACATTCTAGCAAAACTAAGCAAAAGAAAACGTAAAAAATTAAAACAATTTGTTGACATCTGAAAGTTCGTCTTCCACCACGGTAATGTCAGAAAATATAGCATTGACACATTGAGTTAAACCTTTTACAAATAAGTTTAACACTTTTGCAGATAGGTTTAACCTATTCACAAATAGGTTTAGCCTATTTACAAATAGGTTTAACATATTTACAAATAGGTTTAACACTTTAACATTTCAATTTAACCTTTTCACATTTCTAGTTAACCAAATAACATTTCAATTTAACCCTTTTTCAATTCAATTTAACACGCGTTCGTCGAGACTCTGTTATTATAAAATAGAATAATAATTTGACACACTAGTACTCATTATTACAATATTTATTTATTTCAAAGTATATATTTCATATATATTATATAATACAGTACATTTTAGTGAAGTGCCTGCCCATTTGCAGCGCTAGCCCTTGGTTGGTCATTGCGCTCAGCATCATTTTCGTCGTTGTCCATGTCCTGGGAATTATTATGCTCTGCACATTGTTAGATAATATTCTGATGTTTATTGTGACTCGGTAAATTGATTTCCACGCCACCTACCAAGATTTTTACGTACCCGAATCACAGGATAAGATTTGTGACAGTTGATTTCATCACAGAAGTTCCTACTGAAATTATAAATTGGAAGCGCACGCAAAACATTCTATTTTAAATTTATTGTATAGACATTAACAAATTTGATATCAGAATGCCTCTACAAAATGTCAAAGTATATAAAACAAGTAAAATATTTGTGAAAAACTAAGAGATGTGAATAAAATCATGCCTTAAAAAATTGTAAACAAAGCACTCGAAGTTACCAATTATAGAACAATTTTTTTATCGTGTTATCTGTTGCCCTTTAGGATTTAATATAACTCATATTTGGATTTAATTTTCTCCACACGCAATACAAGATTGCGGCAGGTTTTTAGTTGAGAATGCTTAGTCCAAAAGGAAATAATATAAGAAGATATCCTTGTGAAAGAGGAGTTAAAATTTGTTCTTTTTCAAGTGGCGGCTACAAATAAGAAAATTCTTTGGATTGTTGCGATCATTATGAACTTTTACGTTATTTGGATTCCTGTACGATGTGCAATATTTAACTCCACATCCACAGAGTTCCACAGTTTTTAATGTATGTTTCTTCTGCCATCATTCTTGCACTTGACCACAAAATCTATTCAACATAGAAAATATTAACTTCAACATATTTAATTGCAATTATCACGTATTTTTCACAAATTGTTTTCACGAGGGAAAGGTACAATTACATTTATTTGACCGCAACATATTTAAAAGAATCAAAATCTATTTATTAGTTGGTTTTTATAGCTGTTTTTTGGTACAGATTTTCTTTTTAATATTCCTTTTCTTAAATTCACTACTAAATTTGGTAAATAACAGTCTCTACTTATTAAATTTAATTTTTTTATTTTTCGCAACACAAATTTTCATACGATTTGACAGTTAATGGAGTGACTTATCCTGTGATTAGGGTTCCGTCGAAATCCGCTAGACGCGGTATGACTGAGTGTCAATATAATTTGAATTTTCTCATTATTCAAATACACATCGCCTACTTTTCATATATAATTTAAAATTTCTTCATGGTTCAAACTCAATGAAACTGATGCTCGGCAAGTGTTTTCAAAAGGAAATAGGCAAATAAAACCAACCCTTTGCCCTAGAAACCTGAAATTTTGCACAGAGGTTTCCTCTAAAACTATTTCGAAATTCAACCCTTAAAGGGGCAAAATGGGGAGTCAAAGTTTGTATGGGAACATTTTTATTTTTCATCCGATCGGCTTCAAACTCAGTCTGCTTTGGGCCCGAGTTGTTGGAAATTATCCCAATGAGGCACGAACCGTTCGCCGTATCAATTTGATAAAGAAGTAATACATTGATAAAGCAGTAAAATATATGTATTGTATAATCATAAATCTAAATCAATAAAAAAAATGGAAACCATTATTCTATTTTATAATAACAGAGTATCGACGAACGCGTGTTAAATTGAATTGAAAAAGGGTTAAATTGAAATGTTATTTGTTTAACTAGATAATGTGAAAAGGTTAAATTGAAATGTTAAAGTGTTAAACCTATTTGTAAATATGTTAAACCTATTTGTAAATAGGCTAAACCTATTTGTGAATAGGTTAAACCTATCTGTGAATAGGTTAAACCTATCTGCAAAAGTGTTAAACTTATTTGTAAAAGGTTTAACTCAATGTGTCAATGCTATAATCAGAGAATCATTTTTTTAGCCCAATTGACACACGCTCTAAGAATCTAGTCCATTTTGCCGTTTAGTGATACAAAGCCTAGTCAACTCGAAATCCAAACATGCCCAATTTATCATATGTCATTTGTCATATCAACTTAATAATTTCATTGCATAACCTCTTTCAAAACATCATGCAAGGAGTAAAATTAAAACAAATTTGTTTTAGCTAAATATTTTCATTAATTTATTAATTAAAATTCATTAACTAGGTATTAAGGAATCTACTAACATCAAGAGTTGCCAATGGCACTAGCAACTTCACCAGATTCGCGGCATTGTCAACCAAGTCTGAACCTATTGCGGTGCACAACACGGATACCCCAGTTTTTGCATCAAATACACAAACAAATGAAGCTGTTGAAAAGGACAAATTATATAGCAGCTTAGCAATTGAATTGCGAGGCATAGATCCTGCCGTATTAAAAAGTTATTCTTGGTTTGCCACAACAGCTGCCAATCATTTAGGAATCGAAATTGGAAATTGGTATGTTATTCTGAGTAAAATTATAATATTTTTGTCTAAACCGCATAATTTAGCTGGGCACCGCGGAAAGCCCACCATGATAGGTTGACACTTTTGAAATCTGTTCATATCTTCAAGAAGCATCGTGTTCAGTATGAGATCCGAACACACTTTCGTTTTCTCAACTTTCACAAGCTGACTGGTTCCACATTGGACACATTTTTGGAATATATCGAACGAAATCTACCCGAGGGAGTTGCTCTCAACGCGACTAAAGTAGAAATTCAGGAAATACCTGAGCACCTTGAAGAGATACCAACTGCGGAATAGGAATTATGTATGTATGAAACGAATAAACAGTTTAAATAGCGTGCTTAAATGTTTTAATGGATCGAGTGCTGAAATTAATACGAGTAAGCTTGAACAATTTTAGGGAAAACAGTATGTCGTTTATTTACGTTATAGTAAGATTGATCTTACTATTCTAAAGTCAATTCATGCATGCACTTACTTAAATATTTGCCATATGCCTAAAGCCAGTGTGAACAAAGAAATCCGGTTAAGATGTTTTGCTGACAGGAAATGCATTCCAAATTTATTCTGTGCAAGTAAAATAATACGGCGGGAGAAGTAAAGTTAAAGACTGGACTGCAAACACTAGTTTATTGAACAAATATGGAGGTTGTTAGGACTTTATAATCCTGTCAAGGCATTAAAATGTGAAAATCTAATGTGTCTAATAAACATCTAAGAATATTCTTGGCTTTTTTGGGTATTGAAATTTCGATACTATTGAAGGCAACTTTAAGTAGGTATTCTTTTATTATTTACTTTGCGGAAGCAACACAATTTACATCAATAGCCAATGATGGACACAAGAAGAGAATTTGCTAGCATAAGTTTATTTTTAAATGGCTTTGGGATACCGATGTGTTAAGACAAACATAAATTTTAAAATAACGTAGTAATATGGTCATCCAAACTTAGCTTAAAATGGAAGCACATGCCACCATACTCGAATGGGTTATTTCCAAGGCAAATAGCAGGAAAACAAGGTTTTTGTCTAAAGCCATTCGTAAATCATCAGCGACTTTGACAAATGAATGGCAAAATTCATCAACATCAACAGCCTATACCTTGATTTGAAGTATCACCCTGATAGCATCTAAACCAAATAACAAAATGGCAGACAAATATTCTTGCAGTTAATACTTTAAACTTTATTAATGTAAAATCAGGTACATGTTCTAGAAAAATTACGTCTTCTTTATCTGTTGCAATATTACACTGGGTTGGATCGCCTGGCCTTTGCCAGTATCCTTGCAGTCTCCTGGTGGATCGTCTCCAAAAATTGGTTCTCCCGATCCTGAGCCTGAAATGATGGCGATTATATCCTTCAAAGAGTATCCAGACATCTTTTTGTTAATCAGCTATTAATGGAATTAAAACAATTTAAAGCTTTGTTAACAAAATAAAATGTACTTCAGTACATTTTCTAATTTGGCGGTAAGTGAATCACCATAGTCACCCCAGAAATCACCAAAAAGCTCAATCGCAAGGTCATTTATAAGATTATGGAGAAAGTTGTTCAGTCTATCTTGCTCCATTAAAGCTCCAAGATCCACGAAAAGGTCTTTAATTTGAAGCTGTAAGAACAATCTGTCTTTATGCCTTAAGCTGTGTAGAATCATTGTCTATATTTACCTGAATTTTAAGGTTTTTAATTCCGAAGCTGAGCCCGATTTTCATTGCTCCAGTAATAATAACCCGAACCTCATCTATGTGCCCTCTAAATGAAAATAATTTAAACATCTATCCAATGTAATAAACTTTAGCACGCATACATCGCTTTGTCATCTCCCACCATATTAAAAATGTACGCCAATGATCCCTGCGCTGTATACTGTGTTTCTGCGCTAGTTAGCGGAAAGGTTAAATCGAAGGTGAATTTTTGAGTGAGCGTTGAAATTTTGACCTGGTTGATTATGAAGTCGGAAAGTCCAACAGCCTTTAGATTTGTCACGGAAGCTGAAAAACTTGAATGTGTGTAAATATACGTTGCAACAATTTAAAAATGTTTCTAGTCTTACTCCTTGAATATGTTATCATCGCGATATATCTCCTCATGGGTAATTTCAAAAGGATCTAACGCTGGAATGCCCCACTTTGGAAACGGATGACACATTCGTACACGAAAGTCTTCTAATAACTGTGTAATATCATCCTCCAGTCCAGCTTTTGCAGGTTTCGAGCATACAGCAAGTATTAGTCCTAAAACACAGAGGACTCGTAGCTGCATTTTGCCTGTAGATTTTCTAATAAACGACTTGTACACGATAAGCTAGATTAACGAATTGCTATTATTCTATTCGGTGGCAAGTTTAAAAATACTTTTATAATCGTAAATATATTCGAAACGTAGTGATGTACTAATCTTAATAAGAGCTTATCAGTTTTCGATTGAGTTTTGTGTATTTATCAAGATGGACATTTTCAGTTTTATTGTGATTGGCAATTTTGATACCATTGGGGGTAAACAGGCATGTATATCAGTAGCTGAATCGAGTAAGCCATATTGCTATGTAATCTAAGGGCGGTTGTAAACATTAAATGGGTTACAAAAATACGTATTACCACTGAGATAATAACGTCATTAAGGTAGAAATATAATCTTATCAGAAATTTGGTCTTCAGTTTCGATGTAACCGTTTGTATCACAAGTAATAATACAGGTAACGATAAAAGGTTTACAACAAACTCGACTTGTACTAGTGTAGTGTAATAAATGCTATACCCTACCCCAATAACTTTGTAGTAACCGAGTGGCACGTGTAAACATGGGCAATCGTACCTTGGCTTTATGGCGGAGTACTCTTTATAGTTATGCTTGGTGTGTAGATTTGTAGTTCCTTGGAAGTTTGCAGGTAATTAGCGCTGTCTATTAATATAAATAAACCTTCAAACAATCATTAACCTATAAGCAAACTTAATAAACTTATATGACTGAACCAAAGTCCGTTTCTATAGGCGGTATTGATTTCTCTCAGGTTATTAGAGTAGTAGATGTCCTTTTATTTGCATTAGTGGGGTTAGTGCTATGATGCTCCTCCAACATGAAGTTCTACAAAAGCTGGAAGTTTAATTTTTCACCATATCGAAAAATATATAAATCTACGATTAGACGATCATCCAATCGGTCATTCGGATCACTAGTTGACGTCACAAAACTTGTATAACCCGGTCGTCATCTACTTTGGCACGGAGTTATATAGTAAAAAATAAATAGGCGGCGCAACAGGCGCTAGACACCCAAGGCCTAGCTTCTCGCAACCATTCGTTTTGTGGAAGAGACCTACAATTCTATGCCGAGTCCGAACGGCTGAATTGAGAAGCTTTTTCAGGACAGTCATACTCTCGGATGTTTGTCAGACGTTCGCGAGAGGTGGCGCAGTAGAAAAATCCTTAAGATGTAATTTGTGTTTTTCCGGGGATCGAACCTGGGATCCCTCGCACAGTAGTCCAACACACTAACCACTGCGCTACTGCGCCCACGGAGTTATATAGTACTGTTGTCAAAAATCTGTCGTCAATAACCAATCAATAATTACAACAGTGGTAAACGTATAATCGTGCAGTTTCATCAGTGGGACGTTGTCATCCTGAGGACCAGCTATCCGAAATTGCCAATATTTTGTCCGAGTCGCCAATGTTGAGAGTCCTTTACTTATGACAGCATTATGCTTCATTTTGTCATAACAGCCAAACCTATCTTAGCATAAATGGTATCACAATGGACCAACATCTCCGGTCCCAGCGTGGTGACAAAGACAGCCACCTAAACAAACGTACATGATAGAGCGTCATGGAGCAGCGAGAATTCTGCACAGACGGATGAGTGTGGCCCCTATTCGCCCTTATCACCTTATACACATGCTCATCTCTGCATGCGTCGGCTCGGGTCCTATATTCTCGCGTAACAGCTCTGGTTTAGGCTGCGTTCTTGGCTACATGTGCCAGCCGACACTCCTTTTCGAACCAAGGGGTTTATTGTTTCGACCATTGCTTGATCTGGCGATCGCCAAGTCACTTTGTGTATTCTGAGTTATGGGAATCGTGTTCTAGCGATGATGACGCTTTGCCCCGCTGCTAAGTCGATTAGATTGGGTCCTTTTCCGGATGTGTTTTCTGCAGACTATGCTTTGCGGCTGTAGAACAAGATGCCCTCCTTTCCGATTCTGACAATAAAGAACAATCTGGATATGGTACTTTGGGCACTTATCGTACGTCCTCTTGAGAAAATCTTAAGTTGAACATATAGATCAGCCTGATGTACCCTTGAACGAAAGAAGCCGGATATTTCGGTGGCATTAACTCACTTTGTAACATCCACCATCTTCTGACGGTTATTCCAACAACACTGTGCCTAACCTAATCTACTATACAACAATACTCGTCGTTATTTCAGCTTTCATCTGCGATTCCGTGAGGCACGCAATGAAATTAATGATGGTCTGTTATCACTTATTCAACAATTCACGAATTCAACAACAAAAAAAATAACCCTGGGGAGAGAACTCCACAAACCCCCGGATTATTAGAGACCTCGTAAACACTTTCAAAACAAAACGATATTAAAAATTCTATGTAAAATTGGTTTATTTATGTTTAGTTTACAAATTTATGAATTTAACTAAATATTTGCTATACATCTTTTGTTTTCATTTTGCAAGGCATTTACTCAATGCTGGACTCGGAGGCTGGGGACTCTAACGAAATAGTAACTGGTCCATCATTTTGAATGTGTACTATTCTCCTTACGCCAAATCGGCCATCTAAAAGAACCGCATTAGTATATGTTGTATTCAAAGCTCAAAGCGGTATTTAACTTACCTTTAATCTTGTCTGCAGAGTAATTATTTCCTAATTTTTCTAAAAAACTATTATAGAAAGTATGTGCATCATCGCCTTGCATGGCTTGGTGAAAGTCTGGGATATTTCCTTTTAGCTTGTTGTATAGAGAAAACTGGCTAACGCAAAGTATTTCATTATTTGTGTCTTTAACACTTTTTTGCCATCGCTTTCCAGTGTTATCTTCGAATAGCCGAAGTGCAAGTAATTTTCGAACCCTACAATATTGTAGTGATACATAAAGACTTCTTTAGATATACGAAAAAAGTTACTTACATGTAATCAACATCCTTTTCGGTATCTTTCTTTGAAAAGCCAACAAAAACACAGAGTCCAGTTGCAATGCAACTCACTTCCTCATCACCCACTGTAACGGAAAATTAATAGTAGTTAAGCGGTGTTGCAGATTTATAGACCCGTGAAACTGGTGTTTATCTCATAACCTAGAAAAGTCACAGATGATTTTCAGGAATTGTGGAAGCAGGTAGGTACTGCCGACAAGAAAAATGGACATATCAGTACATACTGTATTTGTACTTAAAGCCAGTTAGAACTAGTAGTAGTAGTATAGTTTCAAGCATATCTCCTCTTTTTGGACTCTAAAAAAATTCACTTGGATTATGTGATACGAGTCATGGCAAGAAACGATGAAGGACTACATTTTTACAACACCACACTCTATTGACCACTGATCGGGACAATTTTGCGTAAAAGAGTAGGATTAGTAGGTACCTGATAGCGAATTCAATCTACCTATTACCCCAATCCTAGTACACATTCTGTAAACAGAATGTTCAAATCCTACTGCAGAAAACAGGACGAAGATAAGATGATTATTTTGAAAGTGAAGCGAAATCATCGATATTTCCTAATATAGAAAACTGAGCCACTATTGACGGAACAACCTTTATCCTGTCTATGCTACCAAAATTGAGGTGAGAATTCTAGCAGTGTCCGGTGTCCCACTCTTTAAGAATTCCATTTCAATAATAGGTATTTGGAGCACGTACGTATCTACACTTGAGTGAATAATTATTGTACTCAATGAGCTCTAGGTTAGAGAATAATTGGAGGACCATTTCAAAATTTAACTTCCGAATTAGAAACTTCCAAAATAGTTATAATAAATTATTGCTTCATAAATGTTTAAATGTCAGTCTGGTAGACGAGACGGCCTTTAAGCCAAACCGAAACAGACAGAAATTGTAGATTTGTTTATGATTTTTATGAAATAAATAATCGGATTTACTTGTATCTCATTACAACCTGTTATTTTAGCGGCTGTTACTCTTTGTACCACTGCCTTCATTACGTTTGTGTTTAGTTTAATTGTAAACAAAACTCGAAATTAATACGTAAGTAAACACCGGGCGCCGATTAAAATTATCTGGGCAAAATGGGTTGGTTAACTTTTATGAACTGCTCCGCGCCGCTGCCCGCAAGGTAACAACATAAAAAATACAACAGAGCTTTTAAGTCAGAGACTTTTAATTTAGGAAACAGATTCAGATTTCAGATTCATTTATTGAGTCTTATATAAAAGTATAACATTGACATCTGGATAATACGAAAGTATTTTGACATTAAAGTAAAGTGAATAGGAGGCTATAGTGTATGGCTCTCTCATGTTTAAAAGTGACATTATTGCCAACATGGCTCAGGTATTGTTGGAAGTAGAGAACTCTCGCTCATAGAGTTATAGCAAAGTATTATTCGACGCGAATGGTCGTTAAACTACATGAATATACAATTGAGTGTATATATATACAAATAATGAAAAAAAAAGGGAAAGCGAAAGAGGGAGGGAACATTGGGAATCCCTCACTCTAGGCCACTAGGTGGTTTGTTCGATACATAAAATTACTTATGATAGACGACATTGAACATATATACATAGGTACATAAAGTTACGTAGAGAAATAGACATAAACAGATATCTAGGTATATGTATAAGTGCGATTACATAGATTTTAGTTACTTATTTTTTTTTTTTTTGATTTTCTCTTGATTTTAATTTTACCTGTGAAATTCAGTTATGTTTGAGTGAGCTATAGTAGGTAGAATTAAAAGTTACATGGAGAGCTTTTATATTAACGACGGAAGGTCAGAATTTTATATCAAATGGTTATCACAGGATTAGAAGCTGCGTATGTATACATTATTTAATATAATAAATTACTTAGAATAACTTATGTCTAGGTAAAGGATGTGAGCTTTGCCAACCGGACCAATGTTTTTATTTTTATTTGAATTGGATAATGAAATATTGCATAATGGATTTGATGAGTTACTTAATCTGATCATATTTAACAAAGTTCAGCGACAACTGATATAGTTATCCGCGATTTTGGCCAATTATGACCTTTTGGTAGAATGCGATTGGGGGCCCATCGGCAGTAAGATCCATTACTTCATTTAACAGAATGAAGGGGGACACGTAAGGCGATTCTTCCAATCTCAAGTTGCATTGGGAGGCATAAATTTGTTTAATAGTGTCATTTTCGTTGTACTCCATTTTATTCAGGGATTTAAGCAGGAGAGAGGCTACGTACTTTGAAAACGGAATGGTGTTGGTATCGTTATAAATATGATAATTAGAAAATTTCTTATTTCGCGATTCGTAATGTTTATTGGCACAGAGTCTTAAAACCCTTCTCTCCAGAACTTCCAACTCTCCAACTACAGTCGGGGAGATGGAGAACCAAACTGGGAAGCCGTACCCTAGGAGGGGTCTTATCATGGTTTTGTAAAATAAGACCTTAACCTTTTTATTAAGTGTATTGCTCTTCAGGAGGGGCATCAGTTTATAGGATATTTTTCTTGCTCTGGATAAGGCGATTCTAGCGTGAGTATTAAACTTAAATAGGTTATTAAAGGTAACCCCCAAGTATTTTAATGATTTTTTAAATATAACCTGATTAGACCTTAGTTGTAAATTGAGGTCCTTGCTTTCGTGAACGACCCCCTCCCTGCCTTTCCCGCTAGCATTTCTAAAACAGACGCATTCGGATTTAAGTTCATTAATTTTAATGCCCCATTTACTATAGAACTCACTAATGATGTGGATATGACGTTTTAGACACCTGAGGGCATCTAACGGGTAATTAGCGCTGGCGTATGCGAAGGTGTCATCTGCATACAGAATGGCTTGGGAGGATATGGAGTTGTTTTCAAAGAGAATATGAGGGAAATCATGCATGAATAGGTTATAAAGTCTCGGACCCAAGATAGAGCCCTGTGGGACACCGCTATTGGAACCAGCAAGGTCCGAGCTTGAATTTTGGATTTGTACAAAGAATTCTCTCTCAGAGAGGAAGCTAATAATCAGATTAATCAAATGTCTAGGGTAGTCCAGTTGAGAAATTTTGAATAATAGACCGTCTCTCCAGACGCTGTCAAAAGCTTTCTCCACATCCAGGGAACACGCAGTGGTACATTTTTTATCCTTAAGGTTGACAGAGATATCTTGATGGAGTTTCAGAAGAGCATGTACCGTGGAGTGACCCTTACGGAACCCAAATTGTAAGTCGGATAAGAAGTCGATGTTATCATCGACATGGGAGTCAATTTTGTTAAGGATTATCCTCTCAAGGATTTTCCCAACATTAGACAACATCGAGATTGGTCTGAAATTTTTCAATTCGGAGCAATTAGGTTTTTTTTGAAGCGGGATTAGCTTAGCCAGTTTCCAGGCTTTAGGGAAGTAGCCGTTGTTGATACAGTTGTTTATTAAAATGACCAGAAATTGAATTGCCTTGTTGGGGATTCTTTTAAGAATAAAGTTTGATATATCATCCGGACCGGCTGATTTTTTCCCACTCAATCGTTTAAGAATATCTTGGATTTCCGTGAATGAAGTGAAAAACTCCTGGGCAGAAGAGCCAGTAGCGGGATCCGCTGGGCAAAAATTGAATATGCGAAATTTAGGAAACATATCACTATTGATTTGACAGTTACACAGTGATTCACGGAAGAGGATTTTGTTTTTGGTTATAATTACGTAGGTAGGTCTCACTCTTACACATCATTAGCCTTGACTGTGGAAAAACGGATCTCTCTCTCTGAAGTCATGCAAAATTGCGTGGAGTGGTGATGTAAATCCACCATTAAACTCCACTACATAAATCATTTTCGGACATTGTGCTGTGCATTTAAAGGACTATTCACATGAGAGCTACCAACTACCTACGAACGAACGATAACGAATATTCGCGAGTTTAGACAGTCCGTTCACCTGAACCGGCAGTTGGTCGCGGCAGTTCGCGAATTTTATACATCAGGGGGTCGATTCTGGTTCTGCGAAAGAGTGAATCGAATAAATCGTTTTCACATTCGCTTTCACGCATTGCCTTCATGTTTTCGATTCACTTTGTACTAAAATGCGATTCTCGTTCAATAAGTGAAAATGCTGTGGTGAATTCAATATCGTATACAGGGGTGATTAAATTTTCGTATAAAATGCCTACATAATACATGTATTTGTATATGACTATTTATCCAAATAAGGCGAAGAAATGTGCAGAGGATTGAAATTTATTTGTTATTAATGTGCTGAATAATAGAACACATTTTAATAATAGTTTTCCAGGAAAAAAATTAAACGATTATAAGGCCTCGCCTAAAAGACAGCGAAAATCCTTTTGAAGCGATAACGAAGAACACTTCATATACAATTGTCTCTCTTCCTTAGAAAGTATGCAGAAATCTGATTCAAGAACTAGTCCCGCTCCTTAAAACATCATCAAAAATACCAGCTCTTCTAGGTATCTCATATCAAAGTGCTATGACCTATGATATGAGCTCCATTTTCACCCTTTCACTTAGATCTTTCACTTGCGAATGAGGGCGTGAAAAGAAATTATTCATATGAAAATATTTGACGTTTGGTTTCACCTTTTCATAGAACCAGAATCAAATTTGCGGTGAAAGAGTGAAAATATTTTCATTTCACTTTTTCGCAGAACCAGAATCGACCCCCAGTTTCCACCAGCAATTTCTAATTAGGGGTGGGGTACCTATCGTGAATAAATTTCGATGGAAATGATTTAAGGTTAAGTTCGAACGAATGTTTTATTCGCTAGTTTGTGGAACGCGGTTTAATGGCGTGGATTGCGAATACACTTTGACAATTCGCGCCGAGGCTGTTTTCGTTCGCGGCAAAAAGTTTCGAATTGGATAGTTCGTTGTTTAAGCTGTTTTTAGACTTGTTTTCTTAATACATTTTGATGGGATAATTAATTACTCTACTATTGGAATAGTAAAACGTGCAATTTTCTGTTCAGAAATACAACATGAAAAGTGGTTTGTTCCAATTTCATCAATTCGTTCGTTCGCTCTCATGTGAATGGTCAGAGAAGAATTTATTAATGAACAAAGTCAAGAACACATCTGTCACACGAAGTAAACTTGCATAAAAAAAGTCGATTCTAGTACGCTATAATGTATTAGCAGTTCATCTCTATTATTATATTGTCTATGAGTTTGTGCTTCAAACAGCGCTTTCTTAAAGTTTTAGGGGCATAGGGATATCAAAGCTTTCAACTATTTGTTTGTGTACATTACATAATACACACACTCAACGTCAACACCACTTAACAGCTGACCGGCATATTTTTGTTCGACTTCTATAGTATATATAGTATATATACAAAATAAAATTGTATTTTAATAAAATTCTGATTCTGTAATGAAGGCAATTGTACAACGAGTTACATCGGCTAAAGTAACAGGTATGTACCCATACTCAATACTTAATCAAATATTTATTTAGGTAATTGGATACCCTTCTTTACTTGCAGTTGGTGAGCAACTAATTAGCAGCATTGGAAGAGGCTTCTGCGTCCTAGTTGGCATTTGTCAAACTGATACTGAAAAGGATGTTGATTACTTGTAAGCAAAAACAATTTTATTTATTATTCTCTTCTCTCTTGTAATAATTAATCATTCAAAGGGCTAGAAAAGTACTGACTCTTCGACTCTTCGAAGATCAATCAGGAAAACGATGGCAAAAAAATGTGAAAGATGAAAAACTAGAGATTTTGTGTGTTAGTCAGTTCACATTATACCACCGTCTAAAGGGGAATAAGCCAGATTTTCACTTGGCTATGCAAGGAGACAGAGCACAGGAGTTGTACAATAGTTTTATAATAAAATTAGGGAAGCAGTATGATGAAAGTAAGGTGCAAGGTAAGAATTTTCAATTATCTAGCCCAGATTTGCGACAACGCAGTTAGAACCGTTTATATTTTCATATCCTTTTTTTAGATGGCCTGTTTGGTGCATATATGCAGGTACATATACAGAACGATGGACCTGTAACAATTGAGCTAGAATCACCTACGCCAAACGATCAACAAACAAATGGCAAAAATACTAGCGAAACGTAAAATTAATAAATGAAACTTTAACATCCACATGAAACGTATTTTCAATGCGGTGGCACTTGTGTTGAGAGTGCAAACATTCCCAAGGATAGGAACATTGGAATCTTCTGTGGATTATTTTTGGAACCGCTGAGACAATATTGCTGCACCGTGATTTAAGCTCTTCACCTTTCATAGCGACGCTGCAAAAATCATTCTAAAGCATTTCTATATTTATGATTGTGTTTTAGGGGTCAACAGAGCAAGAAGCTATTAAATTAGCGAAGACATTCATAAAATTCTGAAAATTAGAAATAGTGATAGGGCTTAGGCTCAACAAACACGTAGAAGGAAACACCTTGGAAGGTACTTTTTTAGGTTCTGTAAGGAAATTAATTGTTTGGGCGAATTGATTTAGGTTTTGGCGGTGAAGGTTCCCCAGGGATGACGATGGATCCAATATTGTGCCTAGTCTTCTGTGATGAACTCACACCTCTAACCTAACCTAAGATCAAAAGGAAATGGAAAGTGTTACTACAGTTGGAAAGGTTCAGAATTGATAGGTCGATAGGGACATCAGCAAGTATATTCTCGTGATTTTGATCCCTTGGTCTATTTGCTGTTTCCAAACATAAAGAAATAACTCAGTGGTAAGAGATTTAGTCAAATGAAGTCATTGATGAAACAAGACCTTTTTTGAGGGAAATCGAAGAAATCGTATTATTTGGAGGAGAAAAATTGGATGAAGTGTATCAAACTAAAAGGAGACTGTTGAAAAATAAATGCTTTTTTTCTGAGTGTCCTCTCCTCATTTGAGCGAGAATCATTGTCTTTTAAAAGTTAGATGACTGGTGCACAGTACATAAAACAAATTAATAGATTGATTAATGCCAAGTAGTATATGTAGGTATAGTAATTAGCTATAACAACTAAAAATAAAACAAAGATATCCTCTTTATTAATCATTATTTTTATTTCTTAATTTATAATTGGTATTGATGTTTTCAACTTTGTTTTTTTTTATTATTATAATGTGAACTTATAAATAATAATCTAAGTCTAAACAAAATGTTATCTACTTGTTAATGTTATAATTTTTTTTATTGTTCACAATTTGAAGAATATATAGGTATATTTTTTTACAAACATATTTTTATATACCTATTGAAATTTCAAGTAAGTTCATTCTTACTTGATTTATTTGTTCAATGTGAAAGTTATCTTTAGGTATATAAATATTTGGGGTTTCAATTCTTCGTGTGTTCAGTTTAATACGAGAAGAATAAACATTGAAAGTATTGGAAAAGAATTATATGTACCTATAAAAACACACTCGCTTCTTTTTATACCTGTAGAAGAAACGATATAATAGCATCGCCCGTTTTTCGATGAAACCCGAAAAAAGGCACAACGATTTTTTTTTTTTATTTTATCCATTACTCCATTGGGTCGATAATATCTGTTAAGGAACAATAACAGCTCTGGCTTAACGCTACTGTAATCTTATTTCCTGTTTATCGTTAATGGCCCAATGGAATGCGCTCGTTATATCTTCTAAATTCTCGCAGATTCCCTTTCATCCGTTAATCGAAAATTAAAACAACAATATTTAAAAAAATGCAAGGCGACCATTTTGTATTTAAATTACATAAATTTGTTTGACAAATATATTTTGACGTTATAAGTATTATATATGTATACTTAACTTTAATACGTAATTAATATATATTTTTTAAATTAAACTTTCTGTTACCACTTTGTGGTTCAATACCATGCTTTACGGGATCAGTTTTATCATGTAGTTTATGTTCCATAAAAAGTGCAATCATCTTTCCGAAAACAACACGACATCTTTTGATTAGTGTGGTAATCATAATCACCCTTATTCCCGTTGTAGTTTGATGATTTGTCGTG
Source organism: Cheilosia scutellata (assembly GCA_955612985.1). Taxonomy (NCBI): domain Eukaryota; kingdom Metazoa; phylum Arthropoda; class Insecta; order Diptera; family Syrphidae; genus Cheilosia; species Cheilosia scutellata. The sequence goes on from OY015312.1 coordinate 91,498,856, forward strand.
TACTTATTATTCGAAAAAGTTTTAGCAGTCCATTGCCGCTGGACTTTCTTTTCTGTCTTTTCAATTAGACTTGAGTGACATTAGCTGTATACAACAAACGCCAACGGGAATAGAAGGCGATATATGTATAAGCGATCATGATTCCATTTGTACGAGTATTATAATGTATTATTAAAGTACAATTTATTGAACCAACATTTTAAAATTAATGTAAAATATTTAATATTATTAATAGATTATAATCTTAAAAAAACTATTAATTATGTATAACAAAAATTTGTTTGAAAGTAGAATACATAACAAAAAATAATATTACGTTGACTTTTTCTAGTTAGGTATTATTTTTTTGTATTTAGAAATCTCTGTTTATTTTATTCGCTATTTTAAGAAAAATACAATACCCGCGAGGATTTCTTATAATGGCAGTTTTATGTTGATTAAAGTTGATGGGATAATGAATGAAAATTATTATAAAACAAATATTTAAAAGTGGCATCAGGGAAATGTAACTGCATTTTCTGACTGTAAATAACTTCAAAAATTCATGTATCTCAATCATGCGGGCTAAGCTACCCACTAAGTGGTCCAGTAGCGCAATACCTATATCCCCTACCTTTTGTTAGCTTAGGCTTCAATTATAGCTATCAGTAAAATGCATCCGTAAAAATACGAAACAGACACATTTAACCATAGCATATCATAGGAATTGAGTGGAATACTTCGTGAAACTGAATGAGAAGTTGAACAGAAAAAAGCTTTTCGTACGGAAAAATTAATAAATTCGTTTTTCAGAAAAGTTGTAGATTAATTGCTTATTTTTTTTTAGATGAACTGACTTTATTATTCATAAGCAACATTTTAAGACCAAGATTGAGTTCAACAATTAATTTAAGTGCTCCAAAAAAACAAAAAAATATTTTTTCGGTTGCATTTTACTGACAGTGCTTCAACCAGTATCTGTAACGGCCGCAGAGTAGAAGCACTTTCTTCCTACTGTTGTCTTTGGTTATTGATAACCTGCTCAAAAATTAAGTAATTCAGGGGTGGGATTCTGTAAAAAACGAAACGAAAACCGCTTTCGTTTTTACTAAACCTGTCTCTATCATATCTGTGGCAATAGACAGAGACTGCTATGGTCGAAACGAAAGCGTTCGATCGTTTTCGTCTTACATAATCTGGCCCCAGGCTTCAAAACAAGTGTTTACTCCGATGGCATAGTCATCGTTACAAGGGGCAAAGAGGCAAACGAATTTACCTGACGTACATTAATTGTTCGCTTACTACCGGAAACGCTGTTATAATTCCCTTCACAAAGGGAAGAAATGTAAATTTAGATAAAATTTAAATTATTGACATAGTCAGTGGAGTTCTCCGACTCCGACAGACAAATATATGGGTATATTTGGAGTAGCCCTACATTAAAGGCTAAATTGAAACTCTCATATAAACAACAAGATTACAAAAGAAACAAATGCTTTTTGGTGGACCTGTCGCTGCACCCATGGTAGAAACTGGATGCATGGATCACATACTAGATCTACTTAGTAATTATCAGGTCCCTCATAAACAAAGTCAACAAAAAAACCGTAATTTTAAAACTTAAAAAGCGATCTGGCATGTCTGGGTCTTTCCGGTGACATACAGCCCTGTTCCATATGGCTGCTATAGAAGCTTTAATATGACGATTACCCATGCATACACATATAAGGAGAGTGACAATACGCAGCTCAACAAGTTTGATTCAAACCACTATCCAAACGAGGTAATCATTAGCCTAGTTTCGGAACTAATGACTCTGTTTCAAAACTTCTTCGCAACTACAGACCGGCTCCCAATGGCTATAATGGCTATGCCTATGGCGTCAACAAAATTTTCTCCACTGAGATCCCTTTAGCAGAGAAGCGTGAGAGCAATAAAGTTACTATAGATACCAAACTGCCAAAAACTTTATACGGATAACTCTAAAATGGACTAGTGGTAGGAGATAGCACCCACTGACCAAACGAAAAAAGTCTTAAGTAGAGCATAATGCCATCAACGAATTCGCTAACAATGCCAACAACTCTGGTATTTAAAGCGGGAGCATTGATATATTCACCGACAGTCAAACACCTATAAGCCCCCTTAGCTCACCTATTATTGGCTCCAAATCAGTCTTACGGGGTTCTAATACCCTTCCGCACTCAACACTAAGAACAAAAGGCAAATTATGGTGGGTTCCCAGTCGTAAGGAAAATAAAGGGGACGAAAAAACTGATGAATTGGCCAGAAAAGGTTCAGGAACCCGTTCCATAGGCCCAGAACCCTTCTGTGTTATTCCCAAATCGGTTATAAAATGATGGCATTTTGGAAGAGCATTCAAGTCTATGACTATTACTAATGGCAAGAGGATTTTAAATCTATGACCTAAGCAAAATCCACTCCACAGAGTGGGAGACTATGTTCTGAGGAAACAGCTGAATACGTTATTATGTCAATGTCCAGCCATTTAGACAGAAACTCTTCCTCAGGGAAATCATGGATCCTATAAAATACATAAGGAAAGTAGACCTTCATTAACTTAACCATTTTCCTGACTTTTTGGGCACAACAAATCATTTAGATAGACGTTCTTTATATCGCTTTAGCGAGTCAGAAGTAACGGTCACAGATATCGCTAGTTTAGCATTTCGTTAATTCAAGTTAATTCAACCACCTCAATTGCTCAAGACTCAAGACTCTTGCCTGGAACTAAACTGAATCGTTTCAATGAATCTTGTTAATCAATTTTCTTTTGGCGATATAAGATCGGGTATAATTTATGGGGTAATCTTGAGCTGTTCAGAAATCGCCATAAGCGATTCAAGACAGCTCTTTATCAACCTGTATCTTATGTCAAAACTTGTAGTTTTTGTAGAGGGCGCAACAAATCCATATAAGACACCTACGACACGCCTGTACGATCGCAATAATTCGTTAGGGATCGTATTGAAAGCGATACCTCCATTTCGACCGTCTTCGCTTTTGGTTATTCTCAAATGCGAACGAGAGCGAAAATTATATTTCCAGTGCTTTCCAGTTTTTCCCATTCTGGAGGGTTATTCCCAAATGCGCGGCGGATCGTATTGAAAGCGATACCTCCATTTCGACCGTCTTCGCTTTTGGTTATTCTCAAATGCGAACGAGGGCGAAAATGATATTTCCAGTGCTTTCCAGTTTTTCCATTCTGAGTTGCAATTTTCCATGTACTTTTTCAACACTTTGACAGCTTTTTCCCGCCACAGGAATTTAGTTTATTTTGTATCCGCAAATAATCCGCCAGCAATCCGTCACCTATACAGCTATCGCTTTTGATTCGATCAAATCGCTTTTGGAAATACAAAAATACAAATCCGCCATGAAAAGCGATCCGCCGCGCATTTGGGAATAAGCCCCCTGAGTTGCAATTTTCCATATATTTTTCCAACGCTTTGACAGATTTTTCCCGCCACAGCAATTTAGTTTATTTTTTATCCGCAAACAATCCGCCAGCAATCCGTCACCTATACAAACAGCTATCGCTTTTGATTCGATCAAATCGCTTTTGGAAATACAAAAATACAAATCCGCCATGAAAAGCGATCCGCGGTGCATTTGGGAATAAACCCCCTCATCCTAGGCCTACCTAGGGCATTCTGCTTGATTAATGGCACGGAGACATGCGTTCAATATGGCTCGATATCGGCTGCGCTAAGGGGACTAGACTAGGCTTGCCACCTTTTAGAAAATCTCGTGGAGGACTTAAAAAAAATGATACGATTTTGATGAAACTTTTTTATTAATTAACTCCACATTTGTTTAATATAAAATAATTTTGGAAAAATTTGACGGTATTATAGCGCAAAATTTTTTTTGCAGATTTCAGCTCAGCGCATAAAATTCAATCGGATTAAAAATAAACTAGGTACATAGCTATATTTTTTTTTTTTTTAATGAACAGTAAAGTAAAATCTAGCCCAATCTACTACAATTCCCCACTTTTCGGCATCATATTGCAATAGCAGAGTACTGCAAAACGGAAAGTAGAGCGACAGTTTTCGTTCATGATTTCCTCGTATGTCATTTTTGTTATGATACATATTTCGTTCCGCAGCAGCTTTAACGTTCAATGCAGATGCTGAATTCAATAGTACCTGAAGTCCCTGCAATTTATATTAAAACTTGACTCTAAAGTATCTGTTGCCACATTTTTAAAATAAAATACTACTTTTTGAGAAGTGAAAGGATTTTTTTTTATTTTGCTATAGATAGTAATTATTTTTGTGGAGGATATTTTTCTTTTTGTGGAGGACTTATAAAGGAGGACTGTCCTCCTCAAAGGAGGACGGGTGGCAAGCCTAGACTAGACACTAGAGTCTTACGTCAGCCAAACTGAACTGATACTAGTAAGGAGTTGCCGCACAATGATTGTGTTAACAAATCCGTGTCAGATTATGTTGGCTAACTGGACACAGTGTGTCTGTGATATAAACGGTTATGAAAGTACCGAAGCACTGTCAAAAAAAGGAGCAGACTTCTACCTAAGTGAAATAATTGATAGCATGAGGATACCAATGGCCATGTCTGAGAGAATTACTCCCAAAAAAATTATCTATGGGTATAGTCGAATTAAGATCGGGAGTCTTAATAAAACTCAGCACATCAAAATTAAAAATAGAATTAAGAAACACTCCCTTGTCACTGTCTTTTAAGGAAGCTTGTGATAAAAGTAGGTTTAACGAAAACGAAAACGAATACATTCAAATAGTACCTCGGAAAATACACCCTCAGTAATTTATTAGGCTTCACATATGTTGTAAATGTAATTTAGCCGTTTTAATGAATGAGATTAATCTGACTCTCCTCAGATTTTTAGTTCACGACCAAAAAACAAATCTACAAGATGAAGTCTATTACATGCGATTCAAACAAAACAAACCCTGTCCATATAACACTTTACATTACAATGTTATTTATAGCTACAACTACGCCTGCAAAAATAAAATAACCTACAATAAAAATAATGAAAACATCATGCTTGTATTTTATTTAAATATTTTTTTTTTTATTAAACAAATCGATCTTGTTTTATTGAGAATATTTTACAATATAAATGTAAATGTAATGTGTATAGTAAAAAAATTATTATATTAAAGAATGAAAATGAGGCGAATGATTTTTAATAATAAATTTGACAAAAATTAAAAGACAAGACAAACAATTATAAAATAATTTTAAAGTGTTTAAATGATAAAAAGTTCTACACAATTACATTTTTAATGAAATTTAAGGAAAAATAAAACTGCACAAAACTTATTATTCATTAAACTCTTGCCCAGTGTCTTAAAATATTTAATACAAATGAACTTGATGATGTCCTAATGCAAAGCATAAAATAAAAGTGCCGTGATATAAAACAAAACTAAAATTTAGTATAAACTAATTTATGCAAGGAAATATGATTTTTATTTCGGTTTTATCAATTTTGAGCAACTTTAATGTATATTCGTTTTATTCAAATCATATTTCCTCTAAAAAAATCATTTTCAATTAAGGCCCGAATAATGTTTTTTTGTTGTTTTTTCTTTTAATTAGCATACGTCAGTCGAGTGTAAAAAAAAATATGTATTAATTATTATAAGATACACTTCTTATATATTTTTTTTTCGTTTCATTACTAAATATATAGATGTTGTAGTTATGTATATAAAAAAATGAATATATTAAGAAAATTATGCAGATTAATTTATTAGAACAACTTAATTGCTTTTTTATTGGGGAAAATATTGTTTCGTCCTTATTCGTCGCATTCATATATATATATTTTTTTAATTCTTCTGATATTTAAATGTAACAGTTAAATTTTATTCTGTTTTTTTTTTTATAATATATGATTAGAATAAAATCAATTGATATACTTATTTTTTGTTTTTCTTCAGAAGTCTAGAGCACGAGTGTGTTTCGTTTGATGTTCAGTGTGTCGTTATTAACAAAAATTCGTTACAAGTTACTATAGTAGACGTTAAAATTTAAATCAAGAACTGATTACAACGCGCACGTCTCTGCTTAAAGTATTTTCTAAATTTTGAGAAACATTATTTTAATTTTTGTTTTCAATATGAATTTATTTAATGATTTTATAATGTGTGTGTGTAATTTTTTTTTTCTCTAAATGCATTTCGCGATATTTGATTTTATTTTGTTTTAAAAATATTTTGTTGGTTTTAGCAAATGTTATTTATTATCATTTTTTTGATGTCTTATTAGTTTGTGACAAAGATGATGATGATTGCAGCACATGCAATCTATCTACCAAAGTCCGGAAGAGAAGCCACCAGGTGGAATACGATTTTTGTTAATCACTTGGTTGGCACCATTTAGACTTGGGATTGTTGTATTAATTTCAGCGCCAGCTGGCTTGTATCCTTCTCCAGTGACTGGATTGCCATCTGAAATAAAAAAAAAGGAATAGCAATAAGTGATGTCAGATCCCAATGAATAAACTTCAATACTTTAAATGAGTACATTTAAATGCGCGTAATTCGTGGGGATATTCAATTCATGGAGGTAGGTAAAATGTATTATATTTGTTAACAACCGAAAATTATATAAACAAAATTACAGCAAGCTTTAAAGCTATAAAGACTAGACTCTAAAAGAAGGTATGTATTAACTATAAGTTGGTAGAACATGTTCATATAGGTCCCAGGGGATATAATTCTGACAACCATTTGTGTTATTATACCCGGTACCACACTGTGGTGAGGGTATACTCACTTTGACATTCCATTTGGAACGCACATAAGGTGTTGTAGGTATGACAAACTATATATATTATTGATCAGCATCACTTTCTTAGTCGATCTAGAGATGTCCGTCTGTCTGTCTGTCAGTCCGCACGATTACCGCCGTAATTTAAGAGCTATCGACTTGAAATTTGGTACGTAAGCTTTTATCCACCAAACTGAGGCTAAGTTCGAAAATGTGCAAGATCGGATGAAAACTACTATCGGATTTATATAGCTTTTTGATGTTAAAAATTAAATTTAAAGTAAAGATAGCAAGTTTAAACTTTGCACATTTGTTTTAATAATATTTACAATTTTTTGACGAATGAAAACTTCCCATACAAATAATTTTTTAATACTGAAATATTTTTTACAATAATATAGTACCGGGTATTTGAGCTTCGTCATAGTCGAAGATAATTGTCTTACTGTTTTTTTTTTTATTTTTGGGAAGAAATAATACTGAACTGCATAGAGCAGTAGATATTTGCATTTACACAAACCATTAAAACCTTTATAAAATTTAAGACCATAATCGATACCTGCCGTGGTTTGGGACAATATGACTTAGCTGCATTTTATTACCGACGTAAATATAATATATACAATTTTGGCGGTGTACTAATAACCTGCATATACAAATAAAATTACATCTAACTACTCGCGGGCGTTCATTTAACGATTTAACATCCCTGCCAAAGTGCCAATAGGTATTTCTCAAATTGTTATCCATATTCACACATGCTATTCACAAATAGTTCATTCTTCACTTGAGCTTGATTGAACGCTAGACGTCTAGCACATAATATCCTAGATAGAGAAACACTCGCAAGTTTTCCACCGACAGGGAAACAAAAGCTAGTTTTGTTTACGTGCCTTTTCGATCAAAAAATAAACTAATTTAACAAGGAGTAAAGCTACCTCTTAAAAAAAAAACACCTCGTAGCAACAACAACGCACAGAGGTTGGTCTTCTTCTCCGTTCTAATCACTAGTTGGCGGGCTTGTACTCATCGCTCAGTTGGCGCAAGTGGTAGTAACTTGGTCAATTGACAAAAATCTAAGTGCAGGTTAACTTCCTGAAAGGGGAAAGCAGAAATATCGTCCCAAGTGGATTATAATATACGTAGAATTGACTGTCAGAATTCAAACTATTCAAACAATCACTTAAAAAGAGTCTGGGGGTATATTAGTGGTGTAGTTCGAAATAGCTATCATTCCTACCAAAGTGACTGCGTCTACGAGTTGTTGTTATTGTAATTCTCTCAAACAATAATTCATAGACTGAAATTCGGAAAAAAATCCCAACAGAAATTGTCAGGTTCAATCCCAAACAAGCGAGAATCGTTGTTACTCCTCGCTTCCCCACTCAGAAGATAACAAATTTAGTTTGGCCTGAGATTGAAGACATTGATTTCAGCGGTAGAAAAGGCATCATGCAAGACAATTTCCCGGCCGTTTAATTTCGTGATTTTGATTTGTCGACATGAATTGGCCACTAAGAAGTATGATCTGACCATCTAACCTCCAAATCACTGTTGTTTGCGAATGACCAAAAACAAACGTTATGACTTGGTTAATGTTAGTTATCAGTTATCACAATTGACTACATATTCACCCCTATTTCCGTTGGCGTTTGTCGTAAACGCCTAATATTTCATTTCGGTTTTAAGTCAGTGTTTGTAACTTTTTCAAGAAAAACTTTTTGAAATTACAGTGAACACATAGAAAATGAAGCAAAATCCTTAACAAAAGTTCGAAAAAAATCGGAATATCATTTTTACAACGAAACGACACATGAGTCGTATACGACAAACGCCAACGGGAATAAGGGTGATTATAAGTCGTAATGACGCTTGCGCTACGTGTCATAGACTAACTTACGGAACAAAAAGGGATCTGGAGTTGCAGCACGTATAAAAAGCCCAAGTATTTTTAAACACTCGGCCACGATGACCCCTTTACTATGCTCATGACACATTCCGCCCGAGCTAGTGATTCAACCACTCGCATTACCCCCTCTCTTTTTGTTAACTACTCCCAGTCTGGCGTAGCGACTTTTCGTTCCTCTCCCATGTCTCATTTTGCTCAAGCTGCCTCTCGCTTTTTCGTTTCATCAGAGTTTAGAATTATTGCCCAAAGAGCTATAATAAGTTTCACTTCACATCCGTTTCCTGTCGCTTTTTCGTTTCATCGTTCAGATTTACTTCCCAACGTGGCATAAGAAGTTTATTAATGCTCTAAACCTTTTCTATTGATCGCCACTGTAGGCCAACCGATAAAAGAGATATTACTAACTGGTGCAGGGGCAGTGCTGGGGGTTTGTTGGTTGAGGACGTGCTTCTCCCCCGACTGTGGGCGCCATCTAGAGTAAAGTAAAGTAAAAGTAACTGCTGCAATATTTTCTGGTTGACTTTTTATTCGATTTGGGTTTTAATGTGATACAGCAAACGTACATCTCTGCTCGAAATGGAAGTCTTTTAACTTTTGTAGCGAGTAGGTTATGCGCCATGCAATGATTATTAAAGTGCAACTTCTTATGGCCCGTTGCGGAATAGTTCCGAACTCCAACGAAACCAAAAAGCGACAGGAAACGAGACGGGTGGCGAGAGTGGTAAGGCAACTCGGAATAAGACATGACAGAGGAATCAAAAGAGGCACTAATTCGGACGGAATGATCCTGATCCATGACCGCTAAAGGGTTGGTTATAGGTGAGTGTTTTGACATAGTTGTGATATAGGCTGATCATACTCATTTCAACTATTTATCGACCTTCTTTCATTTTTACAGAATACAGCACAAATGGACATATCAGCTGAAGCTCACAAATTTTGAAAACAAACGAACTTAACGTGTCGAGCACAACGAAACGCGCGCCGCCGCTGTATAAAGAGGAATTATAAATGACCATAAATAGACATCAAAGGCTAGGAATCTATTCTTTTTGGCCTGATGTGGAGTCAACAATACATAAAACAACAAATAAATGACAATACCGTATCTAAAAAAAAGGGAAGAATTGTTCGTAGGACATGCAGAATCTTACTGTAAAATCCAATACTTAGGGTGACATGCCATGCAATTTTGCAACCGGGAAGAGGAGCGAGTCGACGCAATAATGCATTAAGCTTGAAGTCCACTGACCGACGTCACATTATACAACCCACGCATATTCAATTATCCCATACAATAATTGGCTCATATTAAGATACCGCCGAGCATATTTATTGTAGAAGAAGCCTTGTCTATGATGACAATTTAAATAAATGGAATGTATAGGTACATTAAAATTTTTATCCGGTCAGTTCTTTTTTAGTTGAACTGTATGTATAAGATGCCCAAGGATTTAGGGGACAGATCTCAGATGCATTTCACAAGAGAAGTGAGTCTTTCGATTCGAAAAAAAAAGAAGAGTTAATGATGTTAAATCCATAAGGCGTTTTCTAAATGAAAATCTATTTTGTAATGATTTTAAATAATACGATTCGCACGAGAAATATAGGCTCGCATGCAAAAAATAAACTAAATTTTACACCAAGAAATGAAGGAAACAACTTATAATGACGCATCCGCATGTAGAAATTAAAAATAAACCCCTGTTACACAAAAAAGCTATTAAATACCTCTGCGATTAACATTTCGACGAGCCCTCTGCCCATCGTATCCCAGACCTAATCCTGTGATGGGATTACGTGAATTAGATTTTTGCGATCCACTTGTTGCACTAGTGGTCTTCTGGGAAGACAAAGTTGAAGTTGTCACTTCTGAGCTCGTGTCTTCGGAGCTATTCACTGTTGTGCGCCGTGGTGAACTACCATCAACCTGTGTCTTCTCGGATAACTTTGATGATGAACTTCTTGCCGATAGATTATCATTGGATAATTTTTTGTCAGCCTTTGGTTTGTCATTTTCAACTATAGGTCGGGGTGATGAAACAATAGAAATTTCTTCAAGTTCTGCAACAGTAATGTTTCGAGCAATCAGATGCGTAAGAAATATAATGTGTAGGTGTGTATGTTGGTGGCACTATACTCCTAACTCCTTTGGCAATCGTTCCCATTGACAAATTCAGCACTATATTTTTATTTTCAAAAATAGGAGTAGAGTACCAATATCCGAAAGTTTTGAAACAAGTACTTGTGTACTGGATTGTATGCAAGTGAGAGGAATGGAATTGTGTGATTGTGGAAACGATAATTTATACAACAATTCAACTAAACAAGCGAAAATAAAAATAAACCATAAATTGAATAAAGAATTTGTTTACTTACTACCACTCATCTTTCGGTAGAATACTTGCGGCGTGCAAAAGAACGTTTAATTAATATAATTTAGATTGTGCGTTATTGCGTTTAAAAAGGCACAGCAAAATAAAATAGTAGATAATATTTTTATTAAAAAAAAAATATATATTTGATTGTTGCGAATAAATGACAAATATAGCTTCGATTGTTTATTTCTAAAAATTTGTTTATTTATTTTATGTTTTCAATTTAAAGTAGTTAGGTCGTTGTTCAAGTGCTATAATAATATGTACAACCATAATAGTTATGAGTGTCCTTTTTAAAATAAATGTAGTAGGTATTTATTGCTAAATTGTAATGACAGTTGCAATCTTTGCTTACAAAAAATTAAAGAAAGAGACATAATACACAGAATCGGCCATAATGTATGTCACTGACGAACTGTTCATCATAAAAAGATAGCATCCAATTGACACTTCGATGCCATTTGTAGAATCGATGGCGCTTTCCGGTCATGCATTAACTGTATTTAGAGGCACAATTTATATGGACCAAACAAAGTTTCCTATTTCCGGATATCCCTCAACCTTTGGAGGAGACCTTTTTCATCAAGAGCGGAAAACCAATGATATCAATGCCAAGAGGCCATCAGAGACCTTGAAACTGATGTGCTAGATTTTACTAGAACAGCACCACGGTACACATGGTTTGATAAAGAGCGCCGGCAAGCATACGCAGCAAAGTAAAGAACATAGGCTTCTCCCGGAGAAAATAGAAGCGCGCGATCGGGGAAATGGGGAGGTGTGGTACTCCAGGCGCAATCTTCGAAAGTTTTACGTTTCAAGGCAACAAGACCGGAACAGAGACCTGTAGCGATGAGTACTAGAGTCTCAGTGTTAAGGAAATGAAAAAAAAAAAAAAATAGTCGTGCCAGACTTTCAAACTCCGGATACAACCGAAATTCTGCTGTTAGAACAAACCATTCAATTCGGACGATGAAAGCCAACACTGTCAATTATTTTACACTACGGCAGATTTTAGAGAAAACTCAAACAATAATTCAGAGACTAAAATTCGACATAATTTCCCAACAGAAATTGTCAGGGTCAATCCCAAACAAGCGAGAATCGTTGTTACTCCTCGCTTCCCCACTCAGTTAACAAAACTCAAGAAGTCCACATCTGTTTAAGGCCGCATATGTCAGCATTTATAGAGACAAGTATTTTATAGCCATGTCTAGTTTGGGTACCCTGCCAAGCTCGTCAGTTTGTGCATAATGACGTTGCACCCGCTGCTGCATTAAAGTCGGAAGCAATCACAGCGACAGTTTTGAGGATTTAGGTTAAGATGCACTGTCATGCGACTTCTTTAACATCATACTTGAATTCTGCGAAGCTGCTCACAAGGCAAAATAAAAAGGCACGATCTTTCAAAAATCTCTTTATTAATCGCATACCCCAATGATATTGACAAAATTGCTAGTACACCTCGAGCTGTTACTAGTGAGTTTGCTAGTAAAAATAAATAAATAAATAGTTGGCGAGGCGTTTAGACACCCTAGGCCTAGCTTCTCACAACCATTCGTTTGTGTGAGTTTCTTTTTGAGGCGAAGGGAGCGGAAGGGATCTACTTACAATTTTATGCCGAGTCCGAACCGCTGAATTGAGAAGCTTTTTCAGTACAGTTATATTCTCGGATGTTTACAGACGTTCGCGAGAGATGGCGCAGTGGAAAAAACCTTAAGATGTAAATTGTGTTTTTCCGGAGATCGAACCTTGGACCCCTCGCACAGTAGCCCAGCACACTAAACATACTGAGCCCAGTTTGCTAGTATAGAAACGAAAAATGAGTTTACCAGTTTAGATGCGCAATATCTATTAAATGCTATCAACAAGAAGGAAAACCCCATCATTGGACAGAACGTCACATTCGACAGCTAACACCTTTGAGGTAGAAAGGGAATTTGTCTATCTCGGCCTTCAACTCGGCTCTTAACTCTGAAAATGACATCTCAGCAGAAACTAAGAGGTTGAAATATTTTTGCGACGCCCTTCTAAAAGCACAGATATGTGAATAGAAGCTGATCTTACTGAAGATTCACTAAATTGTTTTTCAATAAGGACGGGTCGACGTTGAAATATCGTCGTCCCATATTTATGGTAATTTTGCTTATTAATATACCCGTTTTCTGGATTCCCCTTCGACCGTGCTCTTGGTATTTGTAAAGAGAAACGCAATGCGTTTTCTTTGTTCGCAGTCTTACAGCAGCAACAAAAATAAAACCTGCGACGCTCTTAGGATAGCGCCACGACGCCCCAGAGTGTCGCGACGCACAGTTATGGAACCCCTGGATTAAGCAATTGAGTAGTTCCTATCCGAAGACCTAAGGAGATTCCGTATAGGACCTTGACCATCCCATTCTGAAGCTGAAGCTTGGATTCTATTTAACGCGAATGAAGATATCATCGGTCGCTTTAAGAAAAATATTGTAAAATTGTCCGTCCGGTTTGCGAACTATACGAGCTGTACAGGGACATCGATTTAGCCAAAATAGTGCATCAGTCGTCTAAGATGAGTAGAACATGTAAAGCAAAATGGACACTAGTCCTCCGGTCCGTAGAGTTCTCGACATCCACCAGAGACAAAGCAGTAAACGAAGACGCGAAGAAGTAAAAGGGGACCTCAACCAACTTCGAGTGGGCAACTGGACGCAGTTGGTTAAAAACCGATCTAACGGGAGAATCGTATTGGTTCAGGCCAACATCTATCATGGAATGCAAAGCCACCTAAATAAGTAAGTGAAAATGTTTGAAAATGGCTGCTGCCAACATCTGGATTAGGTTTTTTTGAATTATGTCTAAAAAAGTTATAGTCTGTCAGTCTTCGACTGTTTTCTTTAAGTACATACTATTCTATTACCAAGAATCAAAAGTATTTTAAGAGTAGTCTGACTGAAGATCTGGTCCTTCTTCTACTTTTATTTTGTTTGAGTATACAATTTTTGTTATAAAGAAGTCAGAAAAGAAATATAACGTCAAACAAGATGTACAACTTTGCAAGCGGTATTGTTTCAATTCATTATTCTTGCCAATAGTCAGCGCAAAGGAAAAACGAATCGGACGATCACGGTATACAATTTTTACAAAAATAATGTTGATGCTTGACAAAGAATAGTTCCTACTCCATCGCTTTGTTAGCATTATATCCCGACAACTGAAGTTGATTCTAAGGACAACCGATATACAGAATCTACAAAATTTATGGATAAGCATAAACTGAAAGTAAAACCCATAAATGGCGCAATGCCATTTGCAACTAATTGAACAACACACACTATCGTCCATCTGAGATGATTCCCTATTCTAAGCAAAACATTTGCAAAACACTCACCTGTCTTTGACAGACCATTCATCTTTAAGTTCTCAGTGGAAGAGGAAACTGATGATGCCGACGATGATGATCCACCATTCTCCAATTTGCCATTTCTACCATTGCTGGCATGAAGTCCATTACCATTACCATTGCCATTACCGTTGGATGTGCCATTCCCATTTTGAGCAGCAGCAGCGGTGGCGGCAGCAGCAGTTCCACCAAATGGAATGCTGCTCTTCATGTGGTTCTTAGCCGGTGTGAATGGACGGTCTGTATCGCCAAAAAGACGGGTGTATGAGTCCACATTCTTTTGAGCGCGACGTGGCTGGTCACCTGAAAAAAGTAAACAAAATTGTTCATCATTAGGCATTCGATAAAATTGTTTTCCAACAATTAAAAATATTAATTTTTGTTGCATGCAAATAGAGTTATTTTGGCAACTCTGTGAATTTTAACAAGGTGGCTTCAATAAGGATAATGAACTTGTATTGGTGCTGGTATTAGAGACAATGGTACAGCAACTCTCCCTCCGTTAATGTGACGTAACTGTAGATAAAGCCTCATCAAGATGTATTTGCCTGTAATTGTGCGCTACATTCGAATGGCAAAGCTACTATTCATTTTCAAAATTGGATAGTTGCAGCCGCTGCTGTATGGTCTACAGATGCTGCTAACCATATTGGTGGTATACCAAGATATAATCAAAATGAAAATGAGTTAAAAGCCCGCAGCATTGATTCTATATCAATACAACACGCCATACAGCCAGCCAGAGTGTTTCTTGACCAGCGGAACATAGAGTATGTGATTGAGTTTGCCGACAAACAATAGCGGTAGGTCACACTTTCGCCTGGCCGGGATAGGTAAGAGATCCCGCTCGCTGCTATCCAACCATTCTATTTAACACTTTCATTCACAGCACACACAGTACATGTCTGGTCGTCCGTTTAATGTCGAAAAGGAGAACGGGTGTGACGAGGTGGTACAATTCGCATATTCTTTATGGGCCACTTGTTTGTGCAGTTCAGTTGGGCGTTTTTTTTTTGCAGGTGCACGCGTTTTCTGTGGATGACCGATGAGAGAAACTAAATATTCTTTTGTGAACATTTGACTAATTTAATGATCCATTTAGGAGATACGAAGAAAACCATTCACCAGCAAGAACTGGCTATATTTTGGGACTGGAGCTGCAAGCATTTTCCCACTTTTTTACTCGAAAAATAAAATATATCACTGTTGTTTGTAAGTATATTGACAATGAACGCAGATACAATGTGGATTTAAAAGATCTATTATAGACTTCGCCTTACTAAACCTACGATTAGACGGTCATCCAAATAGGTCACCCGGATGAGATGCGATGGTCATTCACGTGCCATTCGCATAGCCGTCTAACTGCAGGTTAATAACCACTTTTGACGTTCAGCGTAAATATTTTGTAGATCACAATAGATAATTTTGTATGGAAAATGTCGCCATTGTGAGTTTGTTACTCGTGCTAAATGTTTCTGGAGTTTGGATAAGTTCTTATTGGTCAAGACACAAAGAACTTTACTAATAACCATTTTTAGTCAAATTTTACGTATTCAAAATGGCGATATTTTTCATTTAAAAACACCTACAAAATATTTAAATTTAATGTTAAAATGATTAGTAGTATGACCCGATGACTTCTAAAATATTGAGTGCTGAATGTATTGACATCAGGACCATTCCTACTCTTGTAGGTCTCAATAGATAATTTTATATGGACAATTTCGCCATTGTGAGTTCATAAAACGTAACCTAGACAAGTACGCTTACGCTTAGTGTTTCTGTAGTTCTGATAAGTATGTAATTGTTGGCCAAGTGAAATCGTAAACTTGATGCACGGTACTCGCCCTATGGCCACATTTTTCATGTAAAAAGACCTATTGTGACCTAAAAAATATTTAAATTGAAGGTTAAAAATTAATTATATCAGTAAGGTCCGATGTCTTCAAAAATGTGTAGAGTTGAGTATATCGACGTCACAACCATTCTTACTGTTTTCTTTATCAATAGCCGTTTTTTATTATCAGCTATGATCCATATAGATCATCGATTTACATGCACTTACAACAACAACATGTGATTCTGCTTTTCATCGAGATCACGAAATATGATCTGAAAATTAATTCAACTATTTCTCGTTGTTGTTTCGTGGCGTTGTTTATTTCATTCACTAAAGGTTGGTGTCCCTGTAAATTATAGCCACACAGTAATGTTGCCAGACCAAAATGTGAACCACAATTAACAACACAAAAATCAATTAGCATTTTTTTCAAATTCGAATAAGTTACTACTCCGACTTTCGAGATGTTTTGTTTCGCTATATAGCATAGAAATATAAATGGAAATATTAGCAGTACAATACGGTTAATTATGATGCATATTTGAACATAACATTTGAACATAGTTTCCCCAAAAAAAATATTCAATGCTAAATGTATGCAGATTTGTATCCATATGGTAACACCCCGACACAACAAGCGAAATGTCAAACTCAAATATGAGCAAGTGCAATGGAAAAATCATCGCATTGTGACGTCACATTGTACCGTGTGGCTGCAAGATGGCTGGTAGCAATACGAAATTTGTCATAATTGGTATTGGATTTTATGTGTGTTGCCACAACTCAATCAATGATCCAGTTTGTTTTATTTTCATGATCTGATCCGGATCAGATCACGCTGATAATAAAAAACGGCTAATATTCTATTTTAATAAATAAACAGATCAAAGCACGTAGCCATGAGTCCTGGAGAAAAGATTTTAAAATGTCAAGCCATAGCATTGATTCTGTATCACCCATTGATTAGTCTGCTTCTTATTTATTTTCAATTGTCATATTTAGCATCTGATGAATATCTACAATTGACAAACTAGTGAATTTTACACACAATTTCCTTAACTTCATGGATAGCAATTATGCTATTTATATGATGATTAAAAAATAAAAAAATCTTTCCCTCACAACAAATTTGTTAATTCTATTTAATCAGTTACTTTTTGTGCATCAATATACGAACTAGTTTCTGTGTTTTTTATTTTCTAAACAAAATTAATTTGTTTTGAACGTGAAAATATTGTGCCATGTTTAATAAATTTTTTACGCATTATAAAAATTATTTTAAAATTAACCAACAATTTATTTATGTTATTCTGAGTGAAATATTCGTACAGAAAGTGGATAAATGTTATTTGAACATGTGATTTTTAGAAGTTATTTTTTTTATAAAAAATAAAACTGTATCTTTTCAAAGATAACACAAAAAAAGATTTTGAAATATACCAATGAAATAGAATCTGTGAATTCCTTGCCGGACTGCAAAGAGACATAAACAAAAAGAAGAAAACAAACAAAATCGAAATTTCTGCATTAATATACAAATCTAATAACAATTATATACATATACTTAGCATTTAGTATTTTTAAATACTTAGTTTTTTTTATTCATTTAGAACAATACAAAAATAATAAGCAAGGAAAGGAGCATGTAAAAAAGGTATTAATATTTAGTTTTGATTAACTCTTTAAGCTTGGAATAAGGTTTAAAAAATTGGGCGACGTACAAAGCTAGGCGGTAGAAGTGGAACTTCACGAAGCTCTGTAAATATTTAAAATGAGGATGCTCACATTAGATCAGAAGTAGTTTACACTCCCTTCCGTTTCCTGTAATTTTTATACCCGGTACCACACTGTGGTGAGGGTATATTCACTTTGTCATTCCATTTGTAACGCCCATAAGGAGGCGTTGTAGGTATGACAAACTATATATATTATTGATCAGCATCACTTTCTTAGTCGATCTAGCGATGTCCGTCTGTCTGTCCGTCTGTCCGTCTGTCTGTCTGTCCGCACGATTACGGCCGTAATTTAAGAGCTATCGACTTGAAATTTGGTACGTAAGCTTTTATCCACCAGACTGAGGCTAAGTTCGAAGATGAGCAAGATCGGATGAAAACTACTACTACCTCCCATACAAAAATATCAGATTTATATAGCTTTTTATGTTAAAAATTAAATTTAAATAGCTACAGTAAAGATAGCAAGTTTAAACTTTGCACATATTGTTTTAATAATATTTAAAAATTTTTGACAAAAAATGAGCTTGGTCGAATAAAAAGTACCCATACCTCCCATACAAATATATAATTTTTTAATACTAAAATATTTTTTTTATTTTATATTAATATAGTACCGGGTATTTGAGCTTCGGCATAGTCGAAGATAATTGTCTTACTGGTTCTGTTTCATACGATTTCAGAAATACTGCCCAACGACTTGTCGCTTTTTTCGTTTCCCCGGAGTTTTGAATCACTGCAAATTAACCAGCGAACTGAACAATGGTCGGGGATATTGTGCCATGATAGCAAGTCCAGGGCACTCAGTCCGTAAGTTGATTACCGTCAGACGTCAGACCATATTCATTTGACAGTAGCGTTGCCTAAATCTGACAGCATTCATCTTGAAAAATTCCTAAATGAACGTCTTTATACGCAATTGGCCAGAAAACAATGCTATCTTCACGGCTCAACAAGCTTATATTTAAGGCATAGGAGTAATTACATGCGCCGATAATGTAGTACTACTTGCGACAGGCAACTTGTTAACGACCATAAGGGAACTGTTAAACATCACTACGAAACTATACGGTCTTGACTCTTGGGGTGAATCCGCAGAGGACCGAACTTGTGACGGTCACAGACAAAATTATAATATCCCAATTCGAGAGTCGGGAGCCCGATAAGTAAGTAAGTCGAGGCATCAACTCTTGAGGGAATACTACTGAAGGTGACGGAGAGTGCGAAATATGTGAGAATAATCGTCGAAAGGAAATTTAAAAATAGTGAAGAAAGCTGTGAACCCTTTTTAGGCATACATATTCGGCAGAAGCTGGGGACCAAACCCCAACATTGTTTTAAGGATGCTTACGGCGCGGCGCGCGGTCCTTACGAAAGTACTTCCATATTGCATAATAGTCAGTTAGCAAACCAACACCAACAGCTAGTCAACTAATTTCAAGTCAATGACAATAACACAAATTCAAGCATGTATAAAACCAGTGTAATGAAAACGACGCCTACAGATGGACTGGAGGCGATTTCAATTTGTTACCTACAGACTTAGAATACGCAGGAATCTGCTGCAAAAGTGGCATCCTTAAGGTTCAGTCAAACAAAGAGCTAGAATTGAGGTACGCTTAGGGACGTTGTCACGTACATATGTCTGCCCATTTCGACTTTGACAGATCATTCTCTCTGGGCGCAGTAGCGCAGTGCAGTGTGCTCGATCCCCGGAAAAACAAAAATTACATCTTAAGATTTTTTTCTACTGCGCCACCTCTCGCGAACGTCTGACAAACATCCGAGAGTATGTCTGTCCTTAAAAAGCTTTTCAATTCAGCCTTTCGGACTCGACATAAAATTGTAGGTCCCTCCATTCGTCCCAAAAATAGAAACTCACACAAACGAATGGACGCGAGAAGCTAGGCCTAGGGTGTCTATCGCCTGTTGCTCCACCTATTTTTTTTTATATCATTCTCTCTCTTGTTCCAAGTAGGGATAAATGGAATGCAAAATAATGAACCCACGTAAAGGAAATCAAACATTAAAATTGAACAGTGGAACCGGTGGCAGTTTATTCTCGAAGGAATTAGGCATATTTTGCTTTACCAGGCTTTTTCATCACCCAGCAGCGTCTTTCCATTAAGAAAATGGAAAAAACACTTCTGCAGACTTATAAACGGGCAAGACGACCAAAACTTCGCAGTCATGCAGAGCAAATCACTGAAACTGGACGATGAAAGTTAAGACTTCCTCCGCTCCGACCAAATTGAAGTGAGGATAGCAATAACTAGACTCAAAACCAACAAGGCTACTGGAATAGATGGCCTGTCGGCCGAATTATTTAAGGCAGTATATCCCAACTCATCTCCAAGATTTGAAAGAAAGTATGGCTGATGGACAGAACATCAGCATCGTCTACAAGAAAGTAGACTCTCTAAACTGCGGCAACTATAAATGAATCAGTCTACCTAACATCGCATACAAATCCTGTCTGCCGTACTATGTGCGAACTTGGAAACCATTTGCCAACTAACTGTTCAGCCCCAACCTGGTTTCAGTTGTGGTAAGTCCACAACCAACAAAATATTCTGCACTACGGCTGAACCTGGAGAAAACGCTTATCATTATAGAGATGAGCTATATAGAACAATGTCTAGTTTTAGCATCCCATTCGCTGCTCCATTAAGGTCGGAAACAATATCGCCGATATCAGTAAAGGATTTCGACAAGATGATGCACTGTTATGTAACTTTTCCAACATCTTTCTTGAGAAAATTGTGTGAAACTCACAAGCAAACTTCGTACGCGGATGACTATCACAACTTAGCGTACTGTCACTGTCGTGACGCGTTTGCAAATGAGGACAAAACCATCTACAAGTCAATAAGAAGGGGCACACAACATTGGCAAATCAAATAGAAGGTCATAATAGACAGCTATAATTTTGAGGCAGTTAGAAACTTTATGTTTATTTACCTCGGCTCCACTATAAACTCTAAAATTGACATCGTAGCAGGTTTATGAAATGATGCGGTGAGGCTTGAGAGAATGAGAGAAATATTCTTCGTAAAATGTTCTCTCCCTTTTGCGTCACTAACAGCACGAAGTATAAGCAAAATGTGTGCTTTCACATTGCAGCCCCTATCTTTATATTCCTCGCTTAAAAAGTTAAAACTCAATACTAAACTAAATATAGGTTTTTTTTATAGTAGACTTACCGTTGTTTTTCACTGAACCCTTTTCACATGAGAAAATATTCGATTGCATGTGATTTTTAACACTTCTCGGCGTGGATGGCATATCTGAGCCGAAAATGTCACTGGAACCGCCACCTGGTGGTCTGAGGACCCTGAAAATAAAACAAAACAAAAAAATGGTTAGCACGAGTTCAAAATATATTCAGTGGTACTAAGCAGTACCACTCATAACAAACGGATACGGATATCAGTTTAATTTAGAACAATGTCGCGTGCTCAAAGTGACTTTTTGTTTGTCAATCAATATTAAAAGAAAACACAAAAGGGTATTTTATTTAACTAATATAGGTATCTCAATTAAGCTTTTCAATTTACGACAACTTTCTCTCTGATGCGTAAACAATGCGTTACGAACAAATGCAACCCAACTTTTGTTCTTAAAAAAACAACCGCGTTAATGAAAGATGTTAACCTGAAACATATACGAGTGTATGTATTGCATTATCAACTAGTTTCGGTTAGATCTGTTCGAATGAAAATATAGGTTACGCTTGCTTGCTTGAGTGCAATCTTGTTTAGTCGTTTAATTGTTAATTACAAGGCTCGAGAGAGAGAGAACGCACAACAAATCAAGAAGCGTGAAATGCACTTCCATAAGATGAATTATTCTCTAGTCCGCTTATCTTTACACAAACGTCTAGAAGTAATTGCGGTTGTGTGGTAAATAGAGAGAAAAGTATTATGACCAGGTTAAGACAGAGTTTTAATTGCAGTTTGCGTATATAGTTTTAAAAGAACGGATAGAAACGGAAACGTTGCTTATTTTTTTTTTGTTTCTTCTGTTTAATCTATGCCGCAATAATTAAAAAAGTTAACATGGTGTTTGAACATTGAAGACAAAGACATTTGGATGAAGATAAAACAACAATTTTAGTGCATCAACTTGACATTGTTAATTTATAATGCAATAATAGTAAATTCTTTCCATTTTGAAATGGTTGTATGAGAAAGGCTAACGCACGTTATAATCTCAAACTAAATTGAGAAGGCGAGCCCAATATATGGGAAGAAACACAAAAAACGTTTAACTAGCGGTGGGCTAACGAAAGATGATATCATCTTGAGAGTTGCAAAAAAAGCCACAGATAAGTCGGCGCAGAACAAATAGCTTAATGTCATGCAGAACGTACTTACATCGGAACTTGCAGGTGTACTAACGCTACAGGTCATTCTGTACTATAGGAAAGGAAGATATGCCGCGAGGCTAAGGATCACACAAATGGAGAAGATGAAGGAAATACCTTTCTACACAACTGTTAGGCACTATCCTCGACAAGAAAGCAATCTTTGAGAAATTACTTCTTCGAGGAACTTTGAGATATTGCATATGTCAGCCAAAGACGCAAAATCCTCCAAAATTCAAAATGGTTCCAAGAGTAGCGGACATGCCCGAATCTGTGTGGTAGCACAATAGATTTGGTCCAAGTTAAATATCATGTACTCCGAATGTATCAGATAATTGCCACCTAACGTAAAATGTGATACTTTTAAATCCAAAGCATGGAGATATGAAGATCCCAAGTAGGAAACAGAATATACGATACTGAGCCACGGCTCAGTAGACATAATTGCACCAAGGCTAAGCAATATATACATATACGTTACATGCCTAGCAATAGACTACGGAATATACTATGTACATTAAGTGAGGCAAAAGTGTTCTTCCTACCGAAACCGGAAAAAAGAGTTACATCGCGGTAAAGTCCTTCAGACCGGTCCCTCTAACATTGCATAGACCTTTGATTTCCAAAAACCCCGAAGAAAAAAGTCCAATGGCGTTAAATCGCAAGATCTGGATGGCCAATTCTGATCGCAAAAACCGACGATTACACGATTAGGAAATGACTGAAATGACAAAATCCATTCAACGAACTCTCTTCGCGCTGCATGGTCATGGTCAGTAGTTTTCAGTTCTTGAGTCAATTGAACTTTGTAAGCATGAAGTTTCAAGTTGTTCGTGAGAATTCGCTGTATAGAGCTTCTCGAGCCCAATTCTTGACTACGGTGCCGAATTGATGTTCCTGGACTGTCAGCAATACTCTCGCGAACCGATGTTATCTGTTGAACGACTTGTGACAGGACTTCCAGAGTGTTTAAGATCACTAATTGATCCAGTCTCCCAGAATTTTTCAATTATTCTCTTCACAGTTGATGATTTAAATCACTATGACGGCCATATTTTGTTCGAAAATGTACTGTAGCTTCATTATTTTTAAAATATTGTTCAACAATGAAAATCATTGCTCTTTCGTATAGCGCTCCATTTTTACTAACCCTGAACTGTCAGCTGTGACATTGTTATCTTTGTTATTCTGTTGACATCACTGTACTATTAAATGGTGCAAAATTAAAATGTTGCGTGAATTATGGGATGCCCTTTAGTTACTACATTTCACTTTCATTCGAAATGAAATTGAAATCGATCTGAAGTGAACGAAAAATAGTAAAAAAATATATATTTCTTCTGAATCTGAATAAACTGGTGTGTTCTCCGCTTATTTGTTAATTTCGTTAATTTTGAAAAATAGGATCGTGTCGGTGAAAGTGTCAAAAGAACACTAAATTGTGTATCCCATATTTAAATCTGGTCACAAGAGGCAACCAACAACCACCAAAATCTATACGTGCTCTGAATAAAGCTAATAGGTTAGGGACATTCACTTATCACTTGCTGGTTGCCCTAATCGTAGTAAATAGTACTCATTCTAGCCTTCTAAATGCGTTAGCAACTGGGATGTTGATACAGCAAGGTTTTCCCTCATGTTTCATGTAATAAAACCACAACCCCAACTATAACATGAAAAAAAAACAACAACAACAACAACATCATCACAAGCCAACTATGAATCTGTGTATTTTCTTTCCCTAAAAAGCATAATACTCTCGTATCCGCATGTGTTAATAACGAGCATGTTGATTACATTTTCCGCCCGTTCTTTCTGCGCCAACATCTGTGGTCTGGTCTGGTCTGCTACTTTTGTTGCACATTCGCATTTTTCTTAATTGTTATGTTCAAGATTCTGTGACGAGATGAAACCGTTCAGATGGCTAATTCATGTAGCAGCACGAAGCAAAGCCGCATGCAACAGCTAACTATATACATTACATGTATACTCTTCATAGTACCTATCTTGAAGATGCATCTGTGCATACTTGAAATAGCAACGTCCATTTGATTTTAATTTAGATTCTCGTCCAACTTGGGTGTATCTGTATAGTATAGGCAAATTATAATCCAAGCACACTGTTAAACGATAGAGATCAAGCAGAGATTCGTTCCCGCTTTGCATCTAAAGTGGCAATAAGCCGATATCGTCCTATAGGAGTTTGCTAATGAAGTTGTTGTTCAACACGCAGTGTAGTTCTATGCGCTCTGGCTACGCATTCAAGCGAGAACAATTTAATCCCCGGTCCAAGTTAAACTAACAGTTATTCTCTTAATGGATGAAGAAAGCGCGTCAGAATTAGTCACCATCAGCTATAGGTATGGCTGGAACATGAAATTCACTTTGGCACTTGGGTAATGAGGAAGAGGACTCCTCAAATCAATTCTATGAATTTTAGATTTGTCTTGGACTTAATTGTATGTTATTTCATACATGGTTTTTTAACCGGCGCTCTTGGTGCGCCGAAAGGAATGTCCATTCGCTTTTTTGTGAACAAATTATTTTTTCTCGGAAAGCGTGCAAAAAAGTGGAAAATTCCTCAAGTAATTATTTTAATTTGACGCTTGAGTAGATCGTAGCTGGCTCAATGGCAGGGTTTGCAGGAGCAACAACAACGAAAAAAAAAAAATAACACCCAGTTTAAGATAGATAGATACTATTGGGCCGACGACAACGAGTGGCGCGCGTGTTGAATGCGCTCACTAATGGCGTGAAAAGTCCACTCTGTTGGGAAGTGTCCGTGATTTGTGATTTGTACCGCGGCGCGTTGCTTTATTAGCAATTTGTTGAAATTACCTTGACTTTGAGATGTTTTTTTTCGTATTATTATTGGCATCTCGAGTGAAATGCTTTCATGTAATTTCTCAATGTCAATGTTCATGTTAGGTGCGATGTATAACATCTGAGCGGCGTAATGACAGACATGATGTGCGCTTAACGCGAACGTGTATAATATCTTTGAGAGAGTTGATCTCTTATGCTTGAATGGAGAATGCATTTAAAATTGGATGTGTAGAGATTGATAATGGATTATTAACATGGCAATTGTTTGAGTATATGAATATGATTAATTGGGAGTAATTTACTTTAGAATGTAGATCAAAACCTGATGTTGGGTGCGTTAAAAATGTAAATGATGATGAATATGTTGTTTTTGATTGTATGTGCTTTCTTGTGGTCAATGCCAAAGTGTGTACAACGACTGAAATGTCTGGATCACTACCCCTGAGCGACAACGAAGCAGAGGAAAACCCCACCTCAGGTGGCGCGCACAATTGAAGAGCGACCTCAACCAACTTGGTGTGCGTAACTGGAGGCAGCTTGGAGGAGCTTGTTGGTTGAGGCGGTGCCATGAAATAACGCCGAGCGAAATAAGGCCGAATTTCTAAATTCGGCTTTAATTTCCATTATGAAAGCGAAATAATGCCGAATTTTGAGATTCGGCCGTATTTCACTTTTAAAAGAGAAATAAAGCAGATTCGGCCTTATTTCGCTCGGCATTATTTCACGGCACCGTTGAGGCCATGGTCCACCCTGGACTGTGAGCGCCATCTAAAGTAAAGTAAGTAAGAGACGAGCTTCACGATCCATACTAAATTGTCGCCAAAGTTTGGTATAGTTATGGAAATGGATCCTAAGGATTATTAAAAGCAACGTTTTTTTGTATAAGTACTAATTTTTTTTACTCAGTTAGCTGATAGTGGAGTAAGTCGGTGTTCTTTGCGAACAAGCCAACAACGATTGCAGCTTTAGAAGCCAACATCGAGCTCACCATTCGTAAGATGCGGCTTCAAAAACTTGAAAAAGTGATCGAAAATTGTATCTCCATTAGGATACAGTTCCTGAATGATGACTCTACCCATCCTGACGGATAAAGGCACCTCGGGTATACCAATCGCTTCTTGCGAACAAAAATTAAAGCTGGCGTGCTATTCGAGAGTGTAAGTCTTAGTTGGACAAGTGACACTATAATGTCTTGCTGAAGGTGGATTATGTGACCAATTAAATTGTAATAATTTTGTTTTAAGGATAGTTATTCCTCTTCGGCTATTTTGGTCAAATTGGTGATGCAATGAAACACTGTTATTTCATTAACTTTCCCGACGTTTCGACAGGGGTTGCTGTCTTCTTCAGGGGATCTTTATTACAAAAGAACATCATGTACAAATAGAACAAACTTACATTAAATAAACTAAACTTACATAAAGAAACAATGTTGACGTAAATTTACATTATAGGCCAATGTAATCACAGAATGAAATTTGAAAAATGTTATTTTAAACTGAACTGAAGCAATTCTTTTAAAGCTTAGTCTAATAATACGGACATGAATATAACGGACAGAATTTAAAATTTCTTCGTAGAAGCGAGAGAGTTGTATATCGCCGAGATATTTTGGGTGTCCTTCTTTCTGTTCAGGGTTTCCTAGTGTACCTCTTTGACATATGCTTCTCAGTTTGCAGAATTCTGGAAAGTGCTGTTCTCCCTGGGTTGTTCGTCCGTATATCTGACCGGGTGGTTGGACATCCTTTCCTCAAGAATTGTTTGGTGGTTCCTATATAGCACAGGTCACAGGTTGAACCATCAGGGCCTAGGCAGTTAATTTTGTAAAAGAAGCCCGTGCGCTTTAATTTGTCGGTTTTCTGCTTAAGCTGGCCTAAGCAGGATTCAAAACGCTCTAAGAATTCGATTTATCTCTATATAGACAGCATAGCGGCAGTACAAGGTGTCATTACTGAGCACAGTCTAATATAAAAGCATACTGTAAGACTAGGAGAAGAGGAGAATACTATTCCTTACCTCTTTTGTTCCTGCCCAGCTATCTTCCCTACAAGGAAGCTTCGTTTAGGAGCCTTTCATTACGACTTAGGTGATCTGACAAATGCTGACATCTTTTACGCTTTATAAGAAGC
The DNA here is from genome assembly GCA_955612985.1 of Cheilosia scutellata. NCBI lineage: Eukaryota > Metazoa > Arthropoda > Insecta > Diptera > Syrphidae > Cheilosia > Cheilosia scutellata. The sequence goes on from OY015312.1 coordinate 91,526,184, forward strand.
TCAAAATGGTTCATCGAGTAGAGAGGGACAAATTGGTATCACAATGGGCCTATGATGGTCTAAGTAAGCGTTTCCTAGCTGGCAGCCACTTTCATCCAAACCAACCAAAAAGGAGATCATATTCTTAGGGTTGATTGCAGCTTCAAGTTTAATTTCTTGTGCCAATAGGCATGTTTTTTTGAAACCTCGCCAGCCAGCCGTTCATTTGGACAGTTGCCAGCAAGATGAAGCCAGCCGAATGACTTGGTAGTAATATATGATAAATTTTGACATTTTTCTCTGGAATGTTGTGTGCATAAGATAAGAACGCCATATGACTTAAGCAAATTGTATGGAAATTCGAAGCCACTTGTTGCGCTCAGCGCCACCTGTTTGTTCATTGTGAATTGAATTTAGCCAGCTGCCAGCCAGCCGCTCTCCAACTGGGGAGGAAATCAAGAGTTGTTGGCAGCAGTTGCCAGCAGGTTGTTGTTTTAATTAGCATGTGAAATGTGCCCCAACTGTCAACTACTGGCAACCACTGGCTGGGGAGGTTTCATAAAAACGCAACTAATGTTAGCGAATCTCTGGATTCGAGTCGACGATGCAAAGGCAGGCAGTTAGAAGTAGAGTCTCTAATTTGCTTGGTAACACAGCAGATACCTAGCTGATACTTACCTAATCCAGACCATTTCGCAAGTGATGCCAAACCAACACCCAACAACAATGTGACCAAGTCTATCGAATCGCCCTAATGTATGCTTACATTACTAAACCAGTTAATGTCCCAGGGCCAGCAGATCTAGAATCCTTCGAGCTTATGCTGCAAAATAGAGTGCAACTAATGAAAAATATCCCCAAACGGAAACTGTCAGAGGCTGCAGCCCATGTTAAATCAAACTCTTTTCTATTCCGTTTTGAATCTTTTTCAGAAGTAATTCCTGTCATGATGCAGTGCCCGGTCTCGACTTCCGAAGAGCACTCAGATTTGGTTTCTATCAAAGGATGTTAGGATATTTAACATTTTTATACATTTTTATTACTGGTCATAATCTATTGATTGTGGTACAACCACAAGTGGTTTCCCATTGTTTCTTTCGCTTCCAATGGCATGGATAAAAAAAACCATTGGTGACACAGATAGAAAAATCTTCTAAAATTCATACATTCTGGAGACTACAGTCATTGCTTTACAACTGACGTGACTTAAATGATATGTTTCACATCGCCACTCACCCAAAATCGCTAGTTTGCTGTGAGAGTGAGAGCAAACTCTAGGCAAATAAGAAGAGTCTATAGCGGTGTTCAAAACTGACTGTCAGGTAATGGTGACTGTACAAAACAAACTCGCAGGGAAGACAAAAAGCCAACAGACCGGCAATAGATACTGATGAAATTATCACGCTGTTTGACAGACCTGATCCTGATAGTCTAAGGCAAAATGGCAGTGCCTTTCGATAACAAGCTTCATTGGCGGCAATAAGAACTCCAAATAAAGCTGAAAGCTTAAAATATTTAAGAAAGTGTTGGCTCCCTTAAATATTCTTCTTACTTCTATTAAATTTAAGAGTTATTTGAGTAATGGGAAGTAAAAGGCAGTAAAGTCAGAAAAAATGGATATTTGTAAAAAAAACGGCATCAAAAAGTAGGCGTGGTAATGAACGACATAGCCTAAAACCTTCTCGAAATTATAAAAAAACATTGGAAAAAAGTTTCAACGAAATATATTCAATAGTTTTCACGTCAACCGAGGACAAACAAAATACCTATACAGTCTTAGAGATGACTTTACATTAAAATGTAATCTAATCCAAATTGTACAGTAAAGACAGTGTGAATAAGCGTTTTTTTAGTATGAGAGTCTAAGTTAGCTTTTTAATATTTACAATAATGTGCTTATTTCTCCAATCGCTCAATGTAAAGATACCACTTTTAAGCCTTCAGCGATTAGAATTAAAAAAAAAAAACTCAAACTTAATGTAAACAAATATACGAGCCCATGGCAAATTTCGCAACTGTATCCCAGCAAATTGGATTCAATCGGACAATTTAATCTACATGTCTCGCACATAAACCATTTCAGCTCAATTGTGGAAATTCAGGATTCATAATTGTATTTGGAAAGGAAATGTCTTCTTGAATGAAGAACCGTTATGCGAGGGAGAGAAGGAGAAGAAATGTAAATTATATCCAGCTGGGCGCGTCGAATTACATATACAATTTTATTTTTGTTTGCGAATGTACATTTATTTCATATACGTATTTGTTTATTCGAGGATATGTGTCCAGTCCATAAAGATTTCGTTATACCGGTATATCTATAACCTAAGTCTTGTCTAACGACACGACCGATCGCCTCGCCATCGCTGCAGTAGCCAGTACTCTCCAGGCAGTCGATGGTCGGTGGAAGACATGAATACCGCCAAAAGACGCAGCACCGCACAACCGCTTAAAGTGAAAGGTCGGTCTTGGGGGGATTGCCATTGAAAACTGCAAAAGAATTAAATTGAATTCATGAACTACTCATCTCGTTTCAAATCTCTCTATGCTATAGTGTCGGTCCATTTAGTGAAGTTGCAATTATTATTGTTTTTTTTTTTTATATGATTTACAATTTGTTTGTTGCACAGTTTGATGAGGACAATGTGCGCGCTTATTATAGGTGCATCAGGAACATCGGATTCGTTTGATGTGTATAGCGATGAAAAAAAAAAAAAAATAACTCAAACCAAACCCCAACCAAAAGGATTGAATTTCAATACATAATGGAAAATATGTTTGATGATCATAATTTGTATGGCTGTGGTTTTTACTTTGCGGTCTTGCGTGGTGGTGATGATAATAGAGCTCGAGCCATGCCATTGAAAGAAACTATTAATTGAAATTTTATTACTGGGACACACCCCGGGAAAATAAATAATTGATGGAGCAGAGGTACCTATCTGTATAATCAGCTAGATATGCTGATGACTTTCTTTTCTTTTTTTTTTATTCGCCTTCATTTTAGTGAGTCAAACGGTTTAGGATGATGATTGACATGATGTGTATGAGTGAATATTATAAGTAAGTGGTAGGTATAAATTTTATTGTTTGTTTTATGAAAATAAATCGACTTGTACTTTCCGCATTTGAAAAAGAGACAAACGTAGCACGACTTTGGGGTTAGGTATTATTAAGAGAAAGTCACTTGGAGGAGTATAATGTTAATGAATCATTGGATTTGATCTATATAATATCACATTTTTAAGCAAATTGTCAATGAACCCTATGGTGATATGTATTATAGAAAGGGGATTTGAAACTGGGGCTGGTCTAAGTCTAAGGGCCGGTTTGTTCATCTTTGGTTAACTCTAATCAACTGTTATTCCAGATGATAATCATAGAATCTGTTTGTTCAGTCAAATTATAACCAGAGAATCCATGATTTGGTTAGTTAACCAGAGAAATCGATAACCAGCCGATTTTCGTCGGTTACCGGCATTTAACCAAGGAAATTCTAAAATTTTGTTTGTTCAAGCTTTGACATAGCAGTCAAAAACAAATCATCTTTCTTTCAAAAATAAAAATTAATTTAATAAATAATAAACGCAAAATGGTGTGTTGCTTCGTATCTGTTATGTCGACGCATTTTCAACAACTGGCAGATGAATACGATGCAAGACAGTGTGGAAAAAAATTGCATACATTGCTGCGTCTGTGAACATTTTAACCATAGATTAAATCTGAGAAATAAACTGGAAAACTGGAACGATTTGTCGCAAATCTATGGTTTGGTAACCAAAGTAGAAAATAAGTGAACAAACGCTTTTTGATTACCACAGATATATAATCATGGGTTAAACTAAATCTATGATAACCTAACCGCAGATTTAACCAGCTCTGAACAGACCGGCCCTAAATCCGACAAAAACACAACAATACCCTTCAAGCAGGAAAAGAATACTTAAACGGTTGAGGAACTGTCGGGTACAATAGTGACAACGTTCGAAAAAGTTAAATAACTAGGACTAAAGATAGACAGCAAAGTCATAGACACAGACAAAAGATTGACAGCTAAGCACCGCGGGCTCTACAAATTTGCCGGAGCTTACCGGGCAAATATTGGAGATCTAGCCCGACCATCCTTATATTGATTCATATTGTGCGGACGATGATATCATATGGAGCGTTTGCCTGGGCAAAAAGAACCAATCTGGACACCACGAGGAAGACAATCAAGGCAGGCCTATGTATTACAGATACCATGAGAACTTATCCAATTGCAGCCGTGGAGGTGGTACTGGACACTGACTTCTTCGCAACTTGTAGTTAGTTACAAGTAGAACGATTATAAGAATATCCAAAGAAGGGATAGAAAGAGGTAAGTGTATCACTTCGCACTACTAAAAAAAACTACCTACTCTTGGCCTTTGCTAGAAGCGATATATTCAGAATATTTAAAGAACTTTGTTACCAAGCTAAGAAACAAGAAGAGCTGAAGCAATGAATCGACAATCCACAAATGGGTAATCATAAAACAAAGTGGTGTACAGATTGGTCACGAACTGGTGAAGAAACTGATGCAATGGAGTATACATATTCAGACTTAGAATCAAATATTCTGAGTCCATGGCCAAAAGTAGGTAGATGTGTTCCAATCAATCTTGACAGACACCAAGCTAACTGAAATATACCTAAGCTGCTATCTTACACTTGACTTCTATATCATAGTGAGTCTAAACTTGTGTGGGACAATGCCTGCAAAAACTTAATGTAACTGGGTAAAAGAAACAAGAGGACTCTTTCTGTATACTTGGCAATGTGGGAAAATAAAGTACTGAAATGGCCGAGTTCATAGCAAGAAGCGGAGCGTCAGTAACTTTCATATGTCGTGAAATATTCTGCTGAATAGTGAATCTAACTGTAACATCTTGTCCTATGCCGCCTGCTCTCTGCCGTCTCTGTCGATCAAGTCACAATTACTATTTTATTTATATTATTTATTTTACTGACATTTTAGACTACTATTTGCCAGGATACTACAATTACTTTCTTTTTTTTATATAATATATATTTCTTTATTCATAGCTCATTAGCTAATGTCACTCATTTGCGAACATTCAAGTTGCGCATCAACTTTATTTTACATATTTGCGAACATCAAAGTCGCATCGCACCATTTTATTTTCCTTTTCTTTTATTTGCGAACATTTAAGTCGCATCACACCATTTTGTTTTTCTTTTTTTTTTTTATTTGCGAACATTTAAGTCGCATCACACCATTTTGTTTTTCTTTTTTTTTATTTGCGAACATTTAAGTCGCATCACACCATTTTGTTTTTCTTTTGTCACACGAATCGCACTCACACTATTTTGATATTTTTTTCCCTTTTATTTGCGAACATTTAAGTCGCATCATATTTTCGCAATTTCATCACCAGGTTTGTTTCCTATTTTGTTTACCTGAATTTTTCTGTTTTTATCCTCGTCGCCAATGTAACATCTTGTCCTATGCCGCCTGCTCTCTGCCGTCTCTGTCGATCAAGTCACAATTACTATTTTATTTATATTATTTATTTTACTGACATTTTATACTACTATTTGCCAGGATACTACACTAACCCTCAAAGAAGAATTTAGGAAACAAGAGAAGGCAATCAGGACTACAACCTGGAAAGCAGTCAGATCACGACGCAAGCCAGGAAACTTCTAGGGTAATATAACCGAAAAACAGTCAAAGCGTGTATCAGCATGACTGCATGAACAATAATAACATATATACGTTTCCCAATGGGCTTCCTGAAAGGGCATTGCAGACGGTTTCTCAAGATTTTGTAATGAGCCCAGTGAAATCCCAAAATGACTGCAATATTTGGGCAAGTATAAATATAAATTGGTATAATTTACAGATGAGGACATACCGTAATTGGAGCCAGCACTCATTCTTAGATTCTTAAAGGAAACAAGATTACGGAGAAAACGGGTTTCTTCCGCCAAGGCCTAGTAAGAGCAGATACATGATCCTTAAGGTCTAGCTTCTCACAAATATTTATTTGATTTTTTTTTATTGTTTTGGGAGGAATGGACAATTATTCTATGTCGATTCCGAAGAGCTAATTAGGAAGCTTTCTCAGGACAGTTATGCCCTCGAATGTCTGAACATGTCTGTTAGTAGCTTGTATTTTAATTGAGTTGAAAGCTTTCAGTATATTATAAGATATTTTTATGTCTTAATGTGTAAGCATTCAAAAGTAAATGAAAAATGTTTTCTAGACGCTTGTGACTTTCCGGAGATTGAACCTAAGACACGCCGCTTATAACCACTGCGTCATTTTCTTAAATCAAAACGGCGATTGAAACGGCGATTGATTGTCCAAAAGCCAAGTTCTGAAAGCAATATTTAACTTATTCTATAAGCGTTTGTGAAGATGGGGCTATTAATAAGATGCTATAATGAAAGAGGATCTTAAAGATTCGAATAACTCCCGAGTTACTGATATTTTGGAGTTTTTTTTCCTAAACTAACTGAAAAATCAAGACTACACTCAGTTCTTTGACATTTATGTTAAGTAACAAGAGTGAAACAAATCTCTCAATCATTCCGGTGAAACGAAGATTGTTGCGCTTGATATTTAAAAGGAATTTGATGGAGTTTGACATCAAGTTTTCGAAAATGCTTACAAATTTGATAAATCTCTAATGCATTAAAAACTACTATTCTGAAGGACCAGAAGTAAAGTTCTTTTAGATGGCTTCAAGTCTGAAAATTACTATATAAATGCTAGTGTCCCCAAGGTTTTTTTTTAGTGTTCGAATGCCTTTCTCCCAAATGAAGTCCTGTTTCTAATTCAATTTATTCTTTCGCCGATGACAGCACGATTAGTTTTTTATATTCACTCCAGGACTCACGTTCCTGCTCTTCGGCCGTAGACCTGATATGTTAAGTTCGTTAAATTCCGATCCGACCTAGACAGTATTTTAAAATGAGGTTCAGTTTATAAAGTGGAATTAAATGCTTCAAAAACACAATGCTGTCTGCTCTTCTGACTCTAAAGAAAATCACGATTATGCAGCCATTATACACGAATGACACGAACTTCATCGATATACCTTTTCATATATATTTGTATTTCTTTGGCATATACTGCCTTTAAGGCTTTTAAAAAAAATTGACAAAATTGGACACTTTCACCCACCATTCCATCGGCAAGGGATACATCTGAATGAATACAGGAAACCATTCATATACGCATTCGGTTTCATGTCCGATACATTCAACAACTGTCCAAACGAAACGCAATCATTTTGGTTACGGAAATTTGATCCGCAATAAATTCGCAATCGCATTACGCACTCCAATCGCAGCGTATACTTTTCCCAAATCTTTTATTTACATTGGTAAGAGATTTTGTTTAGTGTTCCTCTCTGGTTTTTTTTTTGTGTTGTTGTTTTTTTAATTAAGAAAAGTACAGGAAAATGCAATCAAAGAGGCCACAAACACATTTTAGTGAAAGTGTTTTGTGTGATTTTATGAAGTGTATCTGCGTTTGGGATTTTTTTTTTCGTTTCTGGCCAGATCAATTTAACACATAGCACTTAACCTTATTGCGAAGAAGTAGATAAACGTATTTATGCAGACCCAACAATCGGTGGAAATGAATGAAGAAACTTGTGGAAATTTACGCAAAGGAAAACTATTCAACAGTTTACAAAAAAATTGTATTTTCAAAAAATTGCAGGAAAGTCTGTAAGTAAATGACGGGAAACATAAACATGTCCATGGAACAAAATGTTTAATCGTGTGGCACTCGGTGTGAAATTTTGTTGATCTTTTGTCGTATTTTTTTTTGTTGCTTCTTCACAAATTGCCGAGAAAGTCAGACAAGGTAAATGCTAAGAGTTAAGTTGCATTCCAGAGATTTTATGACTGAAAGTGTCTTAACTTACGGAACTAAAGGGAATTGGTTTTTGCTTATTTTAGTGCGGGGATACTGCTATGAGTTTTGTGAAAGGAGTTACCTTTTCAGTGGGGATATATAGAGAATAAAGGATCAATATTTTCGCATAGGATAAACAGAACACTAAACGAGGCGGAAGGTCGGAGATGATGCTCAAAACCAGACTAGTATCATAAACAAATGATATTTGCTATATATCGCCAGTTGACTGATGAAGCCCAGAATAGAAAAGATTCAGGAAGTAAGTCAGAAAACTTCTAAATAGGTTACTCAAAGACAAACTTTGATGGTAACTATCTTTACCTTTTTGGGTCGTAAAACTGCTTTCCATAAAGATTTTGGTGAAAAGATCGCAACCCTATAGGTGAGACCAGTGGAGGTTAGTTAAAGGTCTCAAAAGAGGCAAACCAATCACGTTAAAGTCACTTAGCCAATCTAACGGTATCCACTAAGGCAAAAACCGTCTTAGACGTTTGGCAATCACATTCAATTACCTTGCGCGACACTTATTCTATGGTCTGATGGAATGACATAGTGAACTTTGGCTTCTATGCAAAATTTAGAGTCGACTTTTCTTGAGCTGAGAACTGGCTTCGGTCAGAGTCTGAGCTTCGAATGGACTGTAATCGAACCGATGGCTCCTAAACTATTCAAGACTTTGGTGGTGGCGTCTTCTTAAAAACCGACAACAGTACTCTTAAGGCAAACAGAGAAATATGCTATTCTAATGGCTGCCGACTATATTGCTTAGAATAGGTGCCGAAGCTGGAGTATCAGCATCTGTAGCGACAGTCAGGCTGCGCTTAATGCCGTACCCAAGCTAAACCGTATACTCATTCCAAAATAGTCCTTTCAATTCGGTCGGAGGGCTGAGTCCCAGCTCCCAGGTCACATTGGGGAATGAGGTCTGAGATAATACGCCCAGGCGCAGATATCTTAGTCAGGGCCTCCACTGACGAATGAATTTCTTACGAATACAGTTGTTAGTGGCACGGCTCTCCAGGATACGGGCAGACTAAGCACATGCAAAATCATCATTCTTACTGTCTCTCAGCAGAAAAGACTGTATAGACAACTAACTGGCATCTTTTTAGGTCGCTAGGCTCACATGAGTGACATCTGCTTGCAACGCTTGTGAAGAGGGTGACGATACTTCGGATCAATTCCTCTGCTATTATGGGTAATACTGAATTCTGGCAGTAATATGGACTAAGCGCAGAACTGACATACATCTGCAAGCATCTCGGGGCGCTGTTGAAGCGTTATAGGTTCGCCTTTCCCGGGAGAAGTATTTAAAAAAAAAGAATAAGTTACGGTTGATTGTGGAGTGTGTCAAAAATACAATATCCAGTGTTGACTAGTTCTCCTAAATTGCTCTCATTGTTCTCATATGAAATGTTCACTGATTTATTAAGACCTATTAAAATTCCTTACCAAACTTTTTATAGAATATAACTGGACAAATGTTTACTTTTTCGCATGTTTAATAAACGAGCATTAAAACTGTTTACAGTATACACCCGGTTCTGGCCGTTTCGTTAGCTGCCACATTTATTTAACTTAATTTCAACAATTAAGGTTATCAAACAGTTCGCCAAAGCAACGCGCTTCCATCGTGTATCTAAAAGACTTGCAAAAAACACACAAAATCAACAACGTGTGAAAAATCACTTGGTCTACACTGCATCCAACAGAGATTGTATCTTCATGCTCGTTCAACCTTATACACTACCACCTGTGTGTGCAAGCTAATTAATTCCCCTGCTTTCTACACAGATTTCAGAGGAGTACCGCAAAGTACTCCAGCACCAGCACTAGCACCACCCTTCTTCTTCTTCTTCTTCTTATTTTTTTCCAAATAAACTATTTGAATAATCCAATGAGAATTGATTAAAAAGAAGCAGCAGCAGCAGCAAAAAAAAAAAAAAAAAAAACGCAACTCCTCGTTATGCATGCACGCTGCCTTCTTCAACGAACGGAATCATCAATTAGCTCTAGCTGGAACCACCAATGTTAGTCGCGGTCTGAAAAGAAAGACCGCACTTAAAACCACAGGCTGACAGCGAAATAATTAAATTGCGCGGTTGCTCACGAAAAATCTCAGCACTCAGCGCGCAGCGTATCTGTGTGTGATTCAGATAAACTGCCAACTTCCTCACAAGGGACGACCGACGGTACATAGCTTTGAATTTGGTTAATTGCCGTGTGTGGTGCTCGCGCTCATTTACTTCCCATTTACTAAACAATTTAAGCGCCACCATATGCAACTACCACTCATTACTGCCACAGGGTCCAAGAAATTAGGTATCTCAGCAGTTGAGAGATAGACTGCGACTGGCACCTCTATTGTGTTTCTGGGTCTTTATTGTATCCAACCAAAGTTAACTGTGATGATTGTTATTACTTTGTTGCCACCATTTTTTTTTTGTGGTTCAGCTAGACTTTGTTGTTGCTGTTGAAGTTGTAGTTCTCTGACCTCTGCACCGTTTTTTTTTTTTGTTGGATGTACATTGTACCTATTCACAGTTGTATGTAGCTTTGTGACTCATTACAATAATAATTGTTGGCACCTTCGCGCTTGACTTTCCATTCAGAGCTGTGGAAGACGGAAGTATACAAGTTGTGGTATAATCGCTTAAAAGCTAAATTAACTGTATGGATTGTTCGCAGCAATTTACTCATTCCCTAATAGGGTGCCCTTTCGTTTGAGCACATACTGTTTGGCCAGCCGATTGCTGTGACTGACCTGGCCAGGTGCTGCCTGGCTAGTGTAATTAGAAATTCAATGGGAAGTGCCGGTAGTAGTAGCTTTGTATTAATTTCGTATTTCATGCTCGAAAAGCAGTAAACAGTCGATTTAATTTTATAAAACACAAGCGTGAATAAGGTCGAAGCAATGAATGTTTAAATGAAAATTATTAGAGCTATTGTTTTGGAAAGAATACCAGCTTGTATGGTACACTGTACAAGAGGTACTTAACACTTAACCTGTAGGACATTACGAATAGCAGCTATAGATTTAGCAGCGAAGACCTTATCCCACCATAACCGACGTAAACTATCAGCTAGTTGAAGGGGCGCAAAGTAGATTCCAGCGACCCAGAGGAGGGCCAGCGTGCTTGAAATGCCTTAAAAAACTCTTTGACGTAACAGACCTAGACTCCTGTTGGATGTCGAATAGGATCATCATGAAGAAACAGAACGGCACAGAAGGTAGGACCTCAAAAATATCCCGCCCGACAATGCTGAAGAGCTATTCTTGCATAGGTCATCTAGTTTGATCATTACCACCAGGGAGATAAGTTCGGAAAGCATCGCTGCAATCACGCCCAAGCAACTATACGAAGCATGTAGGAAGAAAGGCGACAATAAAGCGTCCGGAACCGATGGTATCCCGAAAATGTCAGCCATAGCGGCATGCAGTTCGAAAACGGCTGGATTGCAACGATCCAAAGGTGCCTTGAGTAGGAGGTCTTCCCTAAAGCATGAAAACTGTAACATCTGGTTACTACTTAACCTACAGGAAGTTGAGGCTCGAGACTGACGATGGCGTTAGGAACTATACAACGTTACGGCGGGAATACCAAAAGGCTCGGTTCTCGGATCTCTTCTGTGGAATATAATGTATAAAATATAAGAAGTTAAGGTGGCCGGTATTGCTGACGACATCGCCGTGTATACTATGGCCAAACACACCCACAAGATAGAGTCCGGCACGGATCAAGCAGCCGCCAGAATATCAAAAATTGGCTAGAGTTTGTCGGCCTAGAACTATCTAATCGAGGCTGTATTTATAACCGAGCGAAAGACTGGGGACTATCCAAATGTTCGGGATGGTAATCAAGCCATTAGATCTAAGGATACATTAAGGTACTGACACCTATTAATGCGGTGGACAGAAGGTTAAGCTTTAAAAGTCCCGATACGCCAAAAAAAAGGCGTTACTGATGCAGGCAGCTCTTTTTCGGAGTTTGCCAAATATCGGTGGCCTTAGATATGCCAGAAAGGTACTGCTATCCAAAGTGGTCAGCTCAGTACTTTTATATGCTGCACCGGTATGAGCGGGGTCTCTTACAACAAAGGAGACAAGAAGGACAAAGCAGCATGTGTTACAGCAGATGATTCCCATCAACATTCTCTCCAGCGGGATGCAATGGACAACCTTAGGCGAACAGCCAATAGGCAAGAAGCCATTGTTACCAGAAGGGTAAAATAAAAAGAAAGGATAACACGACAAAAAGCATATGGACCCCCAAATTGATCCACACCTTGAAGTTTCGAAAAGAGAACACGCGTAAACTGCAACTACCACCTTACGGATGACTCTAAAACTAGTCAAGGGTTCAGCACTGGTGTCTTCGTGGAAGCCAACAGTACTAGACTACACTACTCGTTATGCAAGCAGGCCTCTATTATCGCTCTGTTGAGTTCCTTGACATGAAGCACACCAGGCAATGAGAACCGAATTTCCAATATAAAGTTCATCGGCTGTTTTAGTTGTTCACTTTGCGAATATCCCGCTTTAGACGATCAAGCTTGAAGTAGGCAAAAAGGCCACAATGAAGATGGGCTGGCATGGTAACTTGTATTACCACATGAAAGCTGTGACTGTGCTTCAATGAAAGCAATACCGAGAGGCTCGTGTGAATAGAATATCCCTTTCCAACCTCGTGGGAATTATTACGGGCACCACTTGAGTAAAACGCCCTTCACGGAAGAATAATTTTGCAGAGGACACAACCCATTTCAATGTATCTGCAAACCAGGAATAAATTCCTTATGGAAGGTACTTCTTCTAAAAAGAATCTTGGCCCGAGTGTGGCACGAGGTACTGCCGCCAGCAAAGAAACCTAACCTAAGAAAAAAACATAGTTTTAGCGTTCTGTTTAATGCTCAGCAACTCACAACACGATTCTCTTTATCTGTACGTATTTTAGGTGGCCATTTCTTCTAATCCCTAAAAAAGTATGAAATAGCTTAAAAGATATAAACAATAAACCTAACATATAGCCTCATGCAATAATAGTCTAAATAAATTTGAAACTGTCAAGATCGTCACTTAAAATTATAACTATAGTTTTTTGTTCTTTTAGAAGAGCGAAATACCTACTACTCTGAAATCTCAAATGCTTGTTTCTAATTTTAGAATAAAATGGTTCCTTTTAGGTGCCACTGTAACCGGTCCCACTGACTACTCACGTTAATGTCTCATTTACTTTCACCATAAAAAAATGTCAAAATAAACATTAAATCAGCGCAACAAACATACGAATTATAGTATCCAAGCTTTTATCTTCAATTTTTGATCGGAAGCGTAACCAATCAAACTCTTAAGCCTTTATTTATAGCCACAAAAAGCAATCACCGCGCCTCGCCTGCCAATTCGTTATTATTTGTGGTTAATAGCTTTGATAGCACCCATCAAAGCCTTTGTGCAAAGGCGGCATTTTATGTTAATTACTCATTTGGCTGCACTCCCAAAAATTCAAGCACCTGTACTGTGTACGTGTGCAACACAAAGCAATAATAATTGTCATTGCATTAATAACAAAACACAAAAGAATTCCCCCTTTCCCCCTTTGCCTTTGGCATGGCGTGAAATTCCTTTTGCATTTTGATTAATTTTACAAGAATTAAGAAATGGGTTAATAATATCATTAAGCATTTCTTTGATTAATTTATGAATCACTTAATTTTATGGGCACGCATTTTTCAATTTAGCTCTTGCACCAACCAAGAATTTCAAATTAAATTTTACAGTTTTACTTTTGACTACATATAGTATATCTAGTCTAATCAATTTATCGGGTTCCCTAATTGTCTTCAATTAGAAAGGAAAGGAATTTATTTATTGATGACTTGAAAATCTCAATATTTTCTTGTCAATAATTCACTCCAATTTATACAAAGTGACATTGTTGGAATAATTTGATTAACATATAGCTGATGTTAAAATGTTGAAAATGTTATGATGGGATTTAAAGAAGAGTTATTAGATCAACACTTCAGAGGGTTAAAAAAGAAGATTTAAGAGTATTTGAGTTTCGAATTCTCTTTGTAAGAACGATGAAATATGTCAAACTTTTCGGAGTTATATTGTCCATAACTGTGTTAGGATAATGTGCGACATATCAAGAGCGTCTTTATCAAAATGGCAACAATCAGACAAGCTGACAGCTGCATTTTTTGTATTAAGTATAATTTGGCAAAATTATCAGACGATTATGGTTTGCGTCTCGAGTTCAGTGATTTGGCACTTGAGCAGTTGGAAGTCGATCCACTTTTTTCGTCGTCAAATTTTGACCAACTAGTGATGAGACTCACTTCTGTGGCTTTGCTAATAAATAAAATGTACGCATTTAAAGCCTGATCATGGCGCCAAAAATTGATAACGGTATTTTGTAGAGGGGTTAAATACTAGGGTTGTTTTTACAATGGGAGGGGGGGTTCTATCTCGCTTCTTTTAGGCGGGAGGGGTAATTTAAAAAATAATCCGTCAGAATGTAGTAAGAAACCCAATTTAAGGGCCGGTTTGTTCAGAGTTGGTTAAATCTGCGATTTATTCACAATCCACATTATTAAAAGGTGTTCCACAAACTAACGAAACGAAAAATTTGAACTTAACCTCAAATTAGAAATTGATAGTAGAAACTGACGTCGGAAATACTCGAGCTGTTAAGAAAAATGTTCATGTGAATGGGCTATCAAAACTAACGAATATTCGTTCGTTAGTGTAGGTAGTTCGTCGCTCTCATGTGAATAGTCCTTAAGGGTGATTATCTTCAGATATAGACCAACAAATATGCCAACCTCGGACAGCCGACATCGAACCGTAGTATTCGTGAGATATGTTCAAAAAAGTGGTCGAAAAATGGAGCTCCATAATGGAGTTCCTGATGAGAGGGTCATAGGCCCGAAAACATTTTTCATCCTTAATGCAGATATAGAGAGGGTTTTTTTAAAGGTTCGTCTTTCAAATCGGCAGAACTTTTTCTATCGTCAACCAAACCGGAGTAAAAGCCAGACCAACTATTCAACAAGCCACTCGTCAAAAGCGTCTCCAAATTAAAAAAAAAAATACCTTATTGGTGAAGTACGTTGAAATCAATTGTTTTTGGATATCGATGATCTTTTCAGCAGGCCAACGCTGCCATACACTCGTACCGGGGGGTTAACTAAAGCTTTGATTTTGATTAATGATAGAGTCGAATTGGAGGCTAATCGAAGTATTGCCCGTCGGTGTCGATGTGTCTTAGGCATATTTGTATTTCAATCGCTAATGTCTGATTTAGGCTCAAGCTACCAAGAGAAAGAGGCAAATTCAACAAATTTTCTACTACGTGTTGTCAAGGTTTTAAAGATGAGACAGAAGCATTAAATTGCTTCTCAGACCAATCAGCCAAGAATTATTAGTCCACTGCAATTTGGGTTCCGAATTTATCCACATTTCCACATTTTTTTTTGCTACTTAACCAGCTTGCATGTATTGATATTCGAGCAACATCTGCAGAAACTACTTGGGACGAAGAGTAAGAAAAAGCAATACTAGAGCAACCGCTCCCATAACCCCTAGTTGAAAAGGCTTAACCACAACATTGTTGCATCTCACGACAAAGTTGCTTGGCATAATTAATAACCAAGCTTAAATGACATCGGCCACCTTAATCGTGATCTCGTACAGTGCAATTGTGCAAATCAGTCTTAGTCCTAGCCAGGAGAAAAAACTTTTAATCAGTCTCTTTAATGACCTGTAGACAAAGAAATTCAAAAAGTATTCCCATCTACGAGTATATGGTATCTGTATGCAGCAATAGACCGACATCACATTACACATGAAGATAGAAAGTCATAGCAGAGTATGTGTCGTCTATACCTGTGGCTAACAGTAGCAGTAGAAAGATTTACGCAAGTTCATTAACTCAATTTAATTGCACGAAATTAGCTGTACCTATTAGAAACGACGGATGGGGTCCGTCTATTAAATATGGCTGTGTTGTATCTTCTGAGATTTCCAAGTAATAAATACGAGTAGGTACCTACTCTGTGCACCCGGATTCTATGTGGGTTGGATATTTATTATTTTAATGTTCTTCTTAATTTACTGCCCTTTAGAAAGTTATTTCTAGATACACGAACTACTTGAGAGCAAATGTGTCCTGGATCATTATTATTCCCATCTTTGAGTAGATGTGGGACGGTATTCTAAACTTCCTTGTGGGAGGGTGCACTAAAATAAACCTGAGAAAATGTACCAATGTTCCAATTAATTGGACACTTTTAATAAATTGATGCCAAATGTATATATAGATACTAAAATTCTTCTAAATGTATGCAAAGCATGGGCACCTTTACTATACAAAATGACTATCAATCGATAGTGCGGACGTTATTAAATCGATATTAAGTACGTGATAGAAAACATTTGCCACAACTGGTATTAAGGTTTGTGTGCGGTTTTATTTATGAACGAAGGATATTCTTATAAATAAATCGTACGTCATGCACCTGGAACTTTTGCAACCATAAAAATGAGTAGATACACGTGTACATATGAATAGATTAGATAAGAAAAATTGCCAAATTGGATGTTATTTATACTTATCCGTATGTGAGTTCAGATAAAGATGTTTTGTGGACTTACCTGAAAATAGAAGAAAATACAAATTGTTATTAAAGCTGTAATTATTCATTTAAATTGAGAAAATAATAGAGAAATGCAAATAAAAATACTGTAGTCCGGTCAAACTATCAGACAAATTTCACTTAACCAAGTGGACAAACAAAATCTCGTGGGAAGAGAATTAGAAACTTAGAAAAGTTTTTTAGAGGCTGCCAAGAGTGCCAAGTTAAGTTAAGGTTTGAGAAATTAACGGTTGGCATTACCAAGTAATTTTGTTTATAGGTGCAACAGGTCCATATAAGCACCCTAGGCATAGCTTCTCACAACCATTCGTTTTTGTGAGTGTCCTACACTTTTGTGCCATGTCCGAATGCGTGAATTGAAAAGCTTTTCCAGGACAATAATATTCTCGGATGTTTTCAGACATTCGCGAGAGATTTGAATAACTCGGCTATTTTTAAGGAAGTTGTCTCGGTTAATTTTATATGACGTCCATAAAACTTGGTTATTTTTATTCGACCCATATTTCTTAGTCGACTTGAAGCGCTTTCACGACGAATTTGCAGAAAAGATGTGTTCTACCCACAAATGTTAAATCTATGGTCCAAAACACGTGATGGATGGAGACGTGAGTAGGTACTAAGGACATCCGAAATTGCAAACGCTTGAGATTAAACCGCATATTGGAATAGGAATTATAGGAATGCTACATGAAAGTAATAAAGTCTAGCTCCAGAAATATCAGAGGTTCTATTGTTAAATTGAACAAGTGTGTGGACAGTCCTGGGGCCTGTACCACAAAACTACAAGTATTGTACAACAGGCGACAAAAACAGGTTTTCTGGTACAAAAACCATTCTTAATTGTTAAAATTCGCCTGTTGTACAATACTTGTAGTTTTGTGGTACAGGCCCCTGGCCATTCTATTAAATAGTTGTAACGCAACGAAAGGGAGAAGCTTGGTCCTATGGAACAAAACCGTTCCCCAGCTGATCAACCAAAAAAATTAAGCTATACTCGTATCTTGAAGATTGCGAAATGTTTGTAACAACTCTCGGACAAATGTTTCCTGTAAGGCAATATTGATCAGCTGAGGTCTTCTTAATGCTGTTTGTCAGTCATCATACACACACTGCATTTTTTAAGATCTAGGTATGCAACGTTTTTCGCTCTTCTATAAGTGTGGCGGCTTTCAAAGATGTTAGCTAGAATAGGATGCTATTTTGATTTAACGGTTCCTACTCAATGAAATGTGCCACATCATATGTTTAACACCGCCTACATTTCCTTATGGGATTTAATAAACTTTTATGTTCCAAATTTCGACGACTTTAACTGCCACATCTAAAGTTTTATATGTTTTGTTGCACAGGAGGTGCAACGCCCTTTTCCAATCTAGCCCACATTTCGTAAAATGTTTTCAACAGGCAATACACATCTATGTCCATTTAAAAAATGTTTCCACTATGGCTGCTACAGGTGCTAATATATATAGTTTTATCTTTGTACCAAAATTAGCTGGCGTCTGTTGTATGGGACGAGGCACGCCTCCTAACCCGAAACGAATGTTCTATACGGCCCATAGATATCAGAACAGATAAAGTGTCTGGAAACGTATAAAATGTGTAAAAGGGCAATTTTGCAACAATTGATTCTTTGAAGCACGTTGGTAATTTGGCGTTTAAAATTGTGCCTCAACTCTTCTGATGCTGTTAGCTTATTGGCAAATGTCAATCGTGGCATTGACAGATAATACAAAAAAAAATTATATCACTCTTAAAATGCTGTTCACGAACGTTTGACAAGACAGACGAATAGGGATTCGAATTAAACTATCTACAAAGACGGTTGGGAAATGGACTGTGGAGTAGGTGCTGGTGCTGGTGTATTTTTTGAGTCTCTAAGCATCTCAAAGTGCTCACATTTCGTTTGGGGCAGTCAATCTCTTCAGAATTCCCATTGAAGCCAAACCTTAGATAGAGACAGCTGACGAACTGTGTCATATCCAGAAAGAAGTGACCAAAATACGTCAAGAACAAAACGACCCACCTTCGACATAAAAAGCAAAAAGATATCTCTAGAATAACAGCGATCACCACCGGCAACTAACCAGGGAAAAATGCAGTCAGAATGTATAGAATGTGACATAATGCACTGACACACTGACGCAATTGTAATTATGCAACATAGCCAGCCTGGCATACTAGCTGACACCAAACAGCGATTTATAGGAAAGTAATTTTTTATCTCCCTTCAGGAAGTCTCAAAGAATAGTATGTATTGAAGAACTAGCACAACCTTCTGAAGTCCACATTTTGGATCACTCTGATCTTTACAACGTTCAACAACCGTCATATGAGCTGTGGCAAGAAAATGACACATTGTGCTACTTGAGGTATTCGAATATGCCACATCTATCTGAATTTCCTGAAACAAAGCAATCATTTTAAATAATATTCTCTTATATAAAAAATAGATAGATAGATAGGACAGCTCATCAATTATAAAAAGCTAGAGAAACAATTTCCAAGTGTCGAATTTCCCAATCCCCCTTATGCATGCAGGTCAAGGGACAAGAGCTCGTTGTTCGTTTCGATATTGCGCCAAGGGTACCAGTGATTTCAGTTGTTCTATGTAAAGTGGCGCAAAAATTGTTTTTTATAACTGAAAAACTTTTGGTCTGCTTTTGGATTATGATTGTTTTCCATTCAGCCTTCGGGACTGATTTATGGAATTTTCCATCATTCTTGCCAGAACTTCCTCGTAATCTTGACGGATATTATCATTGAGGGCTTCAAGAGTCTGAGCTGAGGTTTGTTGACATAGGCTCATGTTTTCAAAAAGAAGTCTGGAACGGGTAAATCAGGCGATCTTGCCGGCCAGTGCAAATCGCTAAAACGATAAATTAAAACACTGTTGTCGGTTGTGGTTCGTGCAGTCTGCGCCGTTGCTCCAATCTGATGGAACTACATGATCTCCAGTCGTGGTGAATGGCTCTGTAGCGCTCGCCGTCCACAGTAGTCGTTTGGCCGACTACTGTGGACGGGGTCCTCTGCGACATCTTCAGCCCTACCTGCGATATTCTTAGCAGAACGACTGCTGCGGGGTCGGCCAGACATGGCAGCATCTCATGTTGCCCCATACTCTTCTACGCGAGCACCTAAACGTGGTAGTGCTTGCCCAGTTGGTGTCGATGCGCCAACACCACACCGACGAATTATTCCGCAAAAAAATCAAAACAATTATTGTGAGTCTTTTAGGAGTACCTATAGTGTTTCATGTCTTGTTGACGAGTATTTTGAATCTGTTTACTTCACAAATGTCAAAGTGGAATTGACATTTACGCCATTTGCAAAAATTATATCATCTTCCGATAGTGTGGTGA
The DNA here is from genome assembly GCA_955612985.1 of Cheilosia scutellata. Lineage (NCBI taxonomy): Eukaryota > Metazoa > Arthropoda > Insecta > Diptera > Syrphidae > Cheilosia > Cheilosia scutellata. The sequence continues at coordinate 91,546,105 of OY015312.1, forward strand.
GTTTTTCCCCACCTTGTACTTCAATTATAAAAATTAGGGTAGTACAGCCAACTTTTACCAAAAGTATTATCAATATTTACTATGTATAAGTATAACCAAATAAATACGCTTTGTAACCTCGGTCCCAATTAAATCGCTCTTGGTCGACTTAATTTGCTGCCATAGTTACAGCCAGAATAATTTCAAATATTTATTACCCTTGGACTAGTTCATATGCCAATAGTTTCACATGACACCCCAATGTTTCCGAAATGTAACTTCCATTCAGTATCCGTTTAAACAGAGGATACCCTATTGTCTCGTTGACCTGCATTCATATAAAATCATACTGCAGCATTGCAGATAGCCAATAGCTAACATTCATATACATATTTATCTTGTGCAGAAGTGATTTGAACGGAATTCAATTCGATTTTTTGTTTTTAATTTTAATCACTCCCAGTCGAAAGTTTCTAACTGGTATTTTTAGTTAACGTTGTAATTTTGTTTAGGGCAAAACTCCCTCCACAATCTGACCTAGTTGCAAAATCATTTTTGCCTGCAACAAGCATAATATCTGTTTGTTCTGATTCAATAGGTTGAGAAACAGTGCTCTAAAGAGTTATGTGGGAAAAGAAGATTGCTTTCAGTTCCACGGTGATGAGTGACTGTCTGTCTGACGATGACGATATGGAACATCTGGGAAAAAGTACGAGTACATACCGCGGACTAACAAAAGATTGTATAGTGCATTATGGGATTCAATGCGGTAACATTCGATTAGTGGGGACGGAATTCAATTGTGACTGCTCAAAAAATTACACATGTTCGTAGGAGTTTCTTTCTGCCATGAGAAATGCGACAAGTTATTAGATATGTTGTGTGGGATGATTTTACCATTAACTAAAGGATATTAACGTTAACAGCGCACAGTATATATATTTCTTGCTGGTAATATTCAACTATCAGAAGAAATGATCTCAATTAAAATGTACGATGCAAGAATCGTTGCGAAAAGTCAAAAAGACTTATCTTATCGTTCGTAGGTTCGTATGGCGCCGACCATTATAGGCCGCAAGGATTTTTTTTTTTGGTTGCGCCAATGGATGTGGCAATCAGATGCGGTAGCCCGTGCTACCAACATGCAGGATTCGCAAACCCGAATAATCGATGCCAGGAGTGCGCCTGACGTACTAATCCACACCCTATTTCGTTTAACCACTTTCCCCGCGGGACTGCCGTTAGGTATTACTTCGCGGGGCTGGTTAGCAACTCATGCTAGATCCTCTGGGTCCGCCATTTCGGCTCTTCTGAGTCTTTCAAGTCTCCTTAATTCTTCGTGTACACTCGTTATAAAGGAGCATACCTCCAGCCAGTCATCTTCTGACCTTAGCATATGGCTTATTAGACTTTGGGGGTAGGGTAAGTTCGCTCTTCCCCCTGCAAAGCGCCTACAATGGAACATTGCGTGCTCCGTATCTTCTTCTTCGTCTGGGCATTCGGGAGAGAAAGGCGAGCTATCGTGACCAAATCGGTGAAGGTATTTCCGATAGCCGCCGTGCCCCGATAAGAACTGCGTAAGGTGGTATTTGCAGTCTCCGTTTGCTCTTTTTGCCCACACCTCGATGGTGGGGATCAGTTTGTGGGTCCAACTGCCTTTTGTCGTGTTATCCCACCTGGCTTGCCATAGTGCCATCGATGTTTCCCTCTCTTTTACTTTGACCCTTCTATTAGGGACCTCTTCCCGGTTGGTTGTTTGCCTAAGGTAGATCCTTTGCAGCTCGTTGGCAAGAATGTCGATGGGGATCATTCCCGATATAACGCAAGCTGCTTCATCTGAGATTATTAGAAATCCCCTTATTGTTCGTATTGCGCAAAGCCTATATGCTGACGAGAGCTTTCTCCTTATTTCGTTTGTTTTTAGAGCCCCCGTCCAGAGAAGTATTGAGCTGACCACTCTGGATAGTAGAATCCTGCTGGTATATACAGGTCCACCGATATTTGGTAGCATTCGGGAAAGAGCTGCTTGCAATTGTGAGTCCTTCCTGCCGGCGTACTGGATGTGCGTTTTAAAGTTTAGCCTGTTGTCTCCCAGGTACATTAGAGACTCCTTAGAACTAATGGTTTGATTCCCAACCCGGAAATTTGCAAACTCCACAGACTTTCGGCTGGTTATCAAGACAGACTCGGTCTTGTGGTCAGCTAGTTGTAAGCCAGCGGACTCCAGCCATTTTTTTATTTTGGCAACTGCTTCATCCGTAGCGCATTCTATCTCGTGAATGTGTTTGGCCACCGTTACCACGGCGATATCGTCAGCGAAACCGATCACCTTAACTCCTTGAGGCAGCGTTAGTCGCAGGACTGCGTCATACATTATATTCCACAGGAGAGGCCGCAAGGATAATGCAAATAAAAATGCTTAACTGAATTCACAGGGTGAATTTTTCGAATGTTTTTGAACTAGCGATAAAAAAAAACACAGTGATTGATGAAATAAAAGAAAAGAACAACAAATTACAACTTGAAGTTTTTAAATGTTATAAGTAATCCATGTCACAAATATTGTTGAGAATATCAAGAATAGTGCAACCTCTTTGCAACGGTAGGAACCAATAATTATATGCACAACTGGATCGTCCAAGACTTTTTTGTTCAATGCAAATTCCTCTAAATTGGCAAGATCACATTTTTCGTTGAAACGAAAATGACCAAAATCGTTTAAACAGATCTTAACGACCTTTCTTTGGAAACCAATATTCGGCCTAAAATGTGAATAAAACGCCAAAACCTTATTATACAACAGTGGGCGCAGTAGCGCAGTGGTTAGTGTGCTGGACTGCTGTGCGAGGGATCCCAGGTTCGATCCCCGGAAAAACACAAATTACATCTTAGTGTTTTTTTCTACTGCGCCACCTCTCGCGAACGTCTGACAAACATCCGAGAGTATAACTGTCCTGAAAAAGCTTCTCAATTCAGCCGTTCGGAATCGGCATAAAATTGTAGGTCCCTTCCATTCGTCCCAAAAATAGAAACTCACACAAACGAATGGTTGCGAGAAGCTAGGCCTAGGGTGTCTACCGCCTGTTGCGCCACCTATTTATTTTTATTTTTTTTATTATACAACATTTAAAAAAAAACAAACATGCATCTGTCCACCGCCTTGGGCAAAACGTTACTATTGATAGCAAAAATTTCGAGGTAGTTACCTCGGAGTAAACATGAACTACACGAATGACACCCTAGTGGAGATCCGGCGAAAAATTACCCTAGGAAACCGTTGCTACTTCAACGGTTCAGAACTCCTAACACGAAAGACGGAATGTGTGCTCTAACAAAACCCTTATCCTGCCAGTTCTGCAGCAGCCCCCAGGTTCGAGAAGACAAGGAAGACCTAACCTCCGTTTCAAAGATCAAGCCATCGTGGATGCCAGAGCGCTTGGTATCGACAACTGGAAGCAGCGTCCAGCGTGCCGGGGATTGTAGAGGATGAAAGAAAGAAAGAGGCTGCAGTGTTCGGGAGCCTTACGGTGGAATAATTTCAAACAAAAAAATTCAAAAATCAGTGTAGTGTTGTGTTAGCAAAAAGGTTTTTATATGTCTCAACAACCTGTTAAAAAAAAATGTGGTAGAAAAAGGAAGGTTAAAAATCGCTTTTTAGTTGGTAAGCAGGTACCCGTCGGTACTGATCATGGAACTATTGTCAACGATCATGAGAATATTTGTATAGAGAAGAAGACTGGTTTAAGCTGATGGACCGCACGGATTCAAACCAGTCGAAGAGCTAGATTTTATGAACTCAAGAGATGTGGAACAACGTAATCTAATATAAGTCTAAGCTGCATGTCAGAATTCACTTACTCAGATACCCAAGAGAGGGTCCGCGACTAACGCTTCCTAAGAATGCCGACGAAAACTAATGGTACCTACCTACTCGTAAGTATGGAGTTGCTTTTCTGTAGAAGAAACGGGAAATAATAGCGGAAAAGTAATTTCATTGGTTTTCTTTTAGGCAGAATGAGTCCCATTTATATTCTAGCCTGTAATCTACTTTGAATTTACCACCAGTATAAAATAAATGTGCAAACCAGCGCGTGTTCGAATTGAAAAACTTGGCTTATTAAATCTATGGCATTTGTAACGAGCTTACGAGTTTGGTTGTTGAAAACTACTGTCACTTCACATTAGTAAATTGCTAACCTATAATCTGCGACACAAAAAAGTCAGAACGAATCCTTGCGTGTTAGCTATGTTGTTGAGTGTCTTACGAGTATCGGATCTGAAGACTGTTTTTCTTTGTGACTCGTTATGGTAGTCCTTTTTCGACCCCTAAGTCGACTTTTGGCCACTTTATATAAGCAGACTCAAGTAGCTGTTATAACGATTAAAAATCTTTAAAGCGAAATGAGCTCAGATCATTATTTAGGCATAACTCTGTAATAGCTTCTTATACCTTAATAGATACCCTAGGCCTAATACTTTTCCGTTGCCCTGATGACAAGCCCCGATACTGAAATATTTAAATGGATCTACTTCTGAAAATATAGGCTGCAGAGATAATCTATGTCTAGTTCCAGAACGAGGACTCAAACTTTGAACTTAAAGTATGGAGATTGTTATGATTTTTCAAAGACCTTAGGCCAAAGTACCTACCGACGACTATATACATTGAACAAATGAGAGAAAAAGCGATATTTTCGCAAAAGATACTCAAAGTGAAAGTAGCGACAAGAAACGAATTGCCGTAATTTATCTCCCATGATCCAGAGTTTAAAATTACCAATTGATAACAATAAAATATTGCTTCTGGTCAAATCCAGGTTATACTCATTAGTTAAATCCGTGACTAATTATAACTCAGCCTTACAGTTTAATTAACAGCGGATCCGTGAGCTTAAATAGCCGGTACAATAGCAACAAAAAAAAACGTTTTCCAATCTGAAACCGAACTGAGATGAAAAGAAATTGCCTTTGGATGAGAAGAGAACAATCAAAGAAAATGTGAAACAAACCATTTCCTTAATTTTCCGCTTTATGGTTCTGCGTTACAACCGCACCGCTATTGTACCATGTCAAAACTAATGAGTACCGTTCCTTCTATAATAGAATTATAATCATTACTGCCTTTCGCATTTCCTTTTAATCGTGACGGATGTACAGATTGTTTTTTCTCCAGATCATATTCTTCATCTCTTGCCTGCCGAGGAAGACTATACACGACTACAATTTTCCATTAGCAATAAAAGGGTTAAATGGGTTTTTAAGTAATGGGCCAATGCAGAAGTACATCGTTGTACCACCACCTCGCTAAACGATCATCAGAGAAGATGCTGCCATTAACATTTTATTTTTATTTTATTTTTTTGAAGGCAGAACCTTGCACACCACCCACAGAAGTTCATATATCACTGACAGGATAAACGGACGGGAATTACCAACCTCGAAGCCCATCCCAAAATCCAAGCCCAAGCCCATATTGCTAACTGAGCATTGAAATATGTACATATAAAAAAAAGAAACTTTAGATTCAGGTGATGTTTATGCACTTTTACCGGAAGGCCCATAAGTTCTGTTGTGGTTGTGGCCCTCTTCGCGTAACGGGGCAATCATAATGATCGGTAACCGAAAAAATAAAATACGGTAAAAGAATTTTCGATGGCACACCTGATTGCATGACAGTGCAATCCAACTTCCAGTGCCGCGCCGCAGTTCATTTGATTTGAGGGTTTTGTTTAGAGTCCGACTTTTTTTTTCGCTTGACTTGTTATTTCCTCTCTCCGCCTATTTGATTTTTTATTTCTCATTTTATCTTTGCACCTGTGCAATGAACTTTAGACTTCCCACAGCACTAACAAAAAAAAAAAATACCGAGGGTCATGGTTACGAATGAATAGATACAGCAATTCGTATAGAGAGATACATTTCCGAAGATGTTCCGAAAGATACACTCTGTTGCGCCTGTGCAGCAGTGCACTTTCACTTGAATTGTCATTTTGATATGTTGAACATGTGTCGAATTTTGACAACTACATGATCAAGCGATTGAAGTTCGAGGTTGCACTTTTCTCCCCATTCCGGAGTGTGGTGCAGCAGTAATGTTCCACGTTTAATGACAGGCTACTTCGAATATCTTTTAACCGGTCCAGTGAGCCGCCGGAAAAGTCATACTATAAATGTGTACAATAAAAAGGATAATGGTAGTTTTGTTTTCCATAAGCCAAATTGAAATCGCCATCGCACTGGGGCTGCAGTAGCTCGTTGACTCCGGCACCGATACACACACTCACCACTCAATCAATTATGTTTGATTGGTTCAATAAAGTTTTCAATAGATTGGCTGGCGGGCGGGCGGTCAGGTTTTCATTAGATCAAATGGCATCGAACGGATTAGGAAAAGTGTAATTAACATTGAGTGGTAATTGGGAGGTCGTCGTAGGTGGTTTTTAATGAAAGTGGGCTTCGGATTTGGATCAGCCAGAAGACATAAAATAAAAAAATAAAAATCAAGATGCATCTGCATATTGGAAATTAATACATTGAATGCAAATTTATGTGTAGCTGTTTTCAGAGACATCGCGTAAACATGTCGTTCAGACTCATCAAATATACCACACTTTGACATTTACTATGTAATTTGAAAAGAACAGAAAACGAAAGTGAGTTGCTTTGGTGAAATGATCCATAAAACACTAAGGAATGTGATTTGCATCTGAATCTATATGAATAGGGTATCTACTCATTGCCAACCTAGATGGCCAGCAACTAAGTTGAGAACTGTAAAAAATATCAGCTGATAGCTATAGATTGACAATCTCACACAAGAGTATAGGTATACCAAGACAGAAAGTCATTTTTATACCAAAGGCTGGCAAAGTAAGTCACATCACACTAGTGTTAAAGACTTCAGGTCAATATGCGTCACCTCCTTCACGCAGAAAACTTTAGAAAGACTGATCGGTACACAGTTTCGTAGTCAAGCGCTTACATTAATGGGAGAAGTGTAGAGACTACGTACTTCGTGTTGTCAGCACATTCGAGAAATCATTAAAAGATAAATAGTACACTACACTCTAGCTTCATTGATAGACTTTAAATCAGTTTTCAACAATCTCAAAACTGATGCCGTAAACTGAAAACACTGACAGTACCCTCACCACATACTTCGAGCAACAAGCAAGGCAGATTATAGCCGAACTTTGGGCGACGCTAGAATAGATGCTTAGGCCCCTAGAGGAACTCGTCAGGGCTGGACATTTCCTCACTGCTTTTACTCATTGTTCGAAATAAAGTACTTAGCTAGACAGTACTATTGTCACCTGGATAACCAGCATGCTTGAAGAACGACACATTATAACAGAACTTGGGGGCTCTAAGCTAGAAGCATATGCCTCCAGAGGAACCCCTCAGGGCGGGGTAATCTCCCCACTGTTGTGGGTCATTGTTATTAATGAAGCGCTCATAAAGCTTAAGAACAGTGGCATCAGAATAACGGCATATGCGGATGACGTTGTACTGTTGGCAATGGGTAAATTCCTTCCCACACTGACGGAACAAATTGAAAGCGCCCTAAGAACCCTTGACAACTGGACCAGGAACTGCGGTCTAACAGTCAATCCCCAGAAAACTGAACTGGTACTCTTTACAAATAAAAGGAAAATACCACAGTTTGCTACACCTTCTGTTGGCGGCACACCCCTCAGACTCTCTGGATATAGCGCAAAGTACCTGGGACTTATACTTGACAAGAAATTAAATTAGAAATTGAACACCAATGAAAGAATCAAAAAAGCCACAATAGCCTTTTATTCCTGCAGCAGAATCTTTGGGAAAACCTGGGGCCCATCCCCCAAAATTAAGCTTTGGATCTACACTTACCTAAAAGCGTTAACGAAGTTAACCACCAGTGCCATGAGGTCAACTCCAACCGCAAGACTTGAGGCTATCCTCAATCTGCGTCCGCTAGACATTCATGTACAACTATCGGCCGCAATTAGTGTAATGAGAATCAGCCAATCGGTAAAATGGAAGTTGAACGAAACGGGTCATTCGATGATCCTACAGAAATATTTTGGCCGTGTACCTGTCACGGACTACATCACGCCTTACCTAGAGTTTACAAGACCCTTCTCTAGCGCCTATCTCAGCAGAGAAGACTGGAGAGACGGACTCGTACCTAGCACACCAACCATAGACGTATTTACAGACGGATCAAAAATGGACACTGGGTAGGGTCAGGTGTCTTCTCTGAATCGCTGGGTATATCAAAATCGATACGCCTCCCCGACCATAGTAGCGTTTTCCAAGCAGAGGTCCTGGCAGTGACAACAGCAGCCCGTGAGTCTGTGGTAAGGGCAATACCACCTGAAGGTATTACCTTCTTTATCGACAGCCAGGCAGCAATAAAAGCCATAACTGAACCAGAAATAAAATCGAAGCTTGTGAAGTCCTGTCGCGAAGAACTCAAGCTTCTTGGTACACAGCACAAGGTATCGCTCTGCGGGGTTCCGTGACATGAAGGCATTCCAGGCAATAAGAAAGCAGACGAATTAGCAAGACAAGGTTCGACAGCTGTTTCAGAACAAACTGATTCCTCTGTGAACATCCCGCCTTGCACACTCAAGCTTGAAGCAGGGAGAAAAGCTACAAGAGAGGCGAACGCAAGATGGGCCACCTTAAACACTTGTAACACTACAAGAATGCTATGGCCGTCCTTCAACGAATCAAGAACCGAGAAGATAATGCGGAAGGATAGGAAATCCCTGTCCACCCTCGTAGGTATCATAACGGGGCACAACACCCTGCGGTACCATATGAAGAAAATTGGCTTAACGGAAGAAGAACTTTGCAGATGCTGCGGTGATGAGGGAGCTCTTGAGGACACAACCCACTTCCTATGTCACTGCCCAGGTCTCCAACACACCAGGTATAAATTCCTATTACCTGGTGTGTTGGAGACCTGGTGGTTGGAGACAATGGGTCAGTATTGACCTGAGTGTGGCACGGAGAAATCCTCGCCAGCCCACAAACCTAACCTAGCTATCTTAAAATAAAAGCAGCGCCAGCGTAAGAATCACGATCATAAGCTGTGATGGCAGCTGGTAGATTCGTTCCAACACTTACCGAACAAATTAATGAATTGCTCAAGACCCTCAAAAGCTGGACCCGAAAGAGCGGCCTATAACAATCAACCCCATAGAAAACCGAATTGGTAATTTATACACAAACAAAATTATGACGGATCAGAAAGGATATGGGTATAGAGATTCTCCGAATTGCTGAGCAAATCAAAATCGATAAGCCTCCCGGACCATAGCATAGTATCTGCCAAGAGCAGTCTGTGAGCCTGCGATAGGGGCAATACCACCGGCATCCGTTTTACCTTCGTTATCATAACTGATAGGCAGTTCCAAATATAATGACTGTACCAGAAATAAGTCTAAGGTTGTGAAATGCGGTGGCGAAGATCTTAAGTTATAGGTACATTCATATATGATTTGCTGGCTCCATGAAGGCATTCTAGGTAATGCGAATGCGCGCGAATTAGTTTTAGATCAAGCTGATCTAAATAAGCTCTATCAATATCCCGCCGTACACGAATAAGCTTAAAGCAGAGAAAATAACCACAAGAGACGCGAACGCCAAATGTGCCGCCATGAGTACTTGTATTACACAAGAAGGACCTGGCCGTCCTTCAACGAAGCCAGGGTCGAGGGACTCGTGCGGAAAAATAGAAGATCCCTTTCCACACTCGTAGGAATCATAATGGGGTACAATGCTCTGCGGTACAAAATGGGAAAATGAGCCGGAAGAATAACTTTGCAGATCAATTTTCACCAACCACCGGAGTATACCAAGTCTTGACCCCACAAACCTATTCGAACCTTAGGGTGTTTTTTAAGAGGTTTGTTTATCTAATTGCAACACTTTTTCCAGCGGGTATCCACTTGAGAGCTGACAGCTGATTTGGGATAATTTTTAAGTAAATGTAGAAGGCTCTTTCAGATCTCTTTTTGGCGACATTTTTTCGTGAATCAGCAAATTTGTTGGATTTAGAATGAAGCCAATCCACAAGTTTTTGAAGTCGAGAAAAACTCAGTTTTGTCTGAATTTCGGTCAGGCGGTATCATAGTCATATGACTTCCGAAATTAGATTGGCGAAGCAATAACTGTTGAAGGTATAGTATATAGATATAGAGAGATAGTTACAGATTTGTTTACCTAATCAGACAAGGATATGTACATTACACAATGACACAACGAATGGCTCAGTAACATCATTGAGGGAAATATTTCCTTCTAACTTTTCTATCGGGCTACACGAAAGTGTCATACAGTGATTTTGCTGAAATTGCGTTTCAACTCTATAGGTTTACATATAGTTTGCTAAGCATAAGCCCTCAGGGCAATCTAATGATTGGTATACGAGACTTTAATAGCATCTTGCCTATTTTTTGTAACTTTCAGTTCCTTACAACATATTCTTGTATAGAAAATACGCTCGGATAAGAATTTCTTAGTCGAAAGGCTATACCAGGAATATATGAAGATATCTGTAACGTGTATCAATAAATTGAATGCTGGGTCTATCAATGTAAGTTAAGAGGTTTTGTTTCCTAACTTTGATAGGAAGAAAAACAGATAACTTTTCTTAAATATCATTGCAAACTCCTTTAAAGCGTTTCTATTACTATCCAAATGCAACGCATAATTATCAATTCCCAACACAATTTCTCTTATACACCTTTCGATTTTTCGCTCAATAATTTTATCACTTTTCCTCACACACTCACCGTGAAAATTTATTACATTTTCTAAAAAAAAAAAAAAAAAATGCCAGAAACAATAAGTACAACCAGCAACAACGATCCGATCACTTTAGCCCAGATAGCTTACCCGAAGCGCTACCACAATGACTTAGCAAATCAAATCTATTCGATTCTGTCCATTGCAGCCGCAAAGCCTTTCGCAAGCCATTCACATGCTAGCACCATTTCCCAGGTGTGTGGATGTATGTGACCAGGTTACTAGATCCTCAGTTTCTTGTGGTAAAAATTGATTGCATGTTTAGGGCAAAGCCTCACTTCCTTTGCCTTTCTCTGTGTGAGCATATTTTTTCCTGTCTCTCTCGCCGAGGTAACATACAAACAGGCGATTTTTTGCATTAGTTAATTTTAAATTTAGTGAAAGGAGAAGAGACAACGATAAAATTCGTTAAAACAAATGGAAAAGCATCTTGGGAAATGCCCATGCATGTGCAGAGATTCACAAGAGGTGGTGACACAACGTATAGCGACGTAAATCTTCCCTAGTGACGAACTGTGAGAAGGATGCTGGTCGGGTTTAGTCAATGACTTGTATATCACTAGAGCATGCACAATGATCTTGAATTTGAATAAAGGATTTACCTGTGAGCAATGAATTGTCGCAGTTTTGGGAGCGATCATTGAAATGATTATGGCTTCGGAAGTGCTAACTGATTTATGACCTTGCAGAGCTTGACATTGATGTTATTATTATTATTTGAGAAAGTTGTTTGCTTACACCTTCTTCTTTTTCGACAAGGTTATGATCTGAATATGGGGATCATAACCCTCCCACTTTACTGCATCCCTACTGGTCTGCCTGTGGGGTTCGCCGATTCGACCTCAAGAAATATCGGCAGGCCTCCCTGTCTCGGATCATTTTGCATTTGTGTGATCCAGGAGTTTTTAGGCCTGCCTCTCTTTCGCGCTTGCGTTGGAACGTTGATAGATATTGCCTTTTTAACGGGGTTCGAAGGATCTCTCCTTTGAATATGACAGTACCAACTGAGTCGGTCGTGCTTAACTTTCCTAGAGATGGGTTCTTTGACATACACCTTCAAATGGTATATTCCCTCATAAGAGTTATCCACGCATTAAGAATCAGAATCCCGTTTGAGGGTCTTATTTACAAGTTCGTCCGATAACGCACTCTCTCTAATCCAGTTTTTCTTAAGAATCGAAGGATGAGAAAACCTTTTCACTATTCATTGACGTTATTTTCGCATCTGATAGTAGGTACTTGCTCAACTGTTTTTGTCTTTTGTGGATCAATGTCCCAAAAGATCCCAGCACATGTTGTGGACTCCTCGTAGAATCTGCAGAGACCATGTTGAGTTATAACGGTGCTCATGATATGTAGTAGATATAGATTATTTTTTATTTAGCTAATTCTTATCGCTATTTCTAACATTGTTAATTTTTTTAGTCATAATTAGATCTTACAAAATTTATATAACTAGTGGCTTAATTCTAAACAAATTGTTCACTGACTTAATGTCGATAGGTAGTTCATTAAACATTTTTAAACCTTTATAAAATAGCATATTTTGTGTCCTATGGTTTCTAAAAAAATGTATATTAAAATTGAGTCTACCAGTGTCCTCTTACAGCTAGGTTCGAGAAATCGAGTGAAATCGAAACTGCAAATCGAGTGAATTCGTTTTCAGTGTTCTGCATTTCGATTCGGAAACTCCAAAATTTTTTGGAAATCACAATTTCAATTTGTCTCAATTCCGAAAATTTTGAAATCGAATACAGTGAAATGTAGAACACAAAAATTCATTTCCGATTTCATTTCGAGTGAAAGTCAAATGTGGAACCTAGCAGTTAAAGTTTCTTGGCTCCACCCCTGCCCTGAGTGTTGTTCCACGTTCTTGCCCTGTTATTCTTTGAAACTGTGGTTGATTATGTTCTTTAATAAGCTTCAACATTTTTGTTCAACCTTTCATTTGACTGTGTGAATTTTTTTTTTATTAGAATCACAGCTGCAGAATATGGAAAGAATGACAAAATCGATCGCAACACAGTTACGTATATATATCTGAATTGAAGGTCAACTGGAATGCTGTCACACGCGTCCTATCTATAAAAAGAGAAAAAAACTAAAGGCCTCAAAACACAACCTTGTGGAACACCAGATACCAGAACTTTGGACAAAGTTGCCTAAAGATTCTGACTATTTTTGACTATAGGCCTTTCGCTGGTAGTTTAAATAGCATATGGCAATGACATTTTATTAACGGTGTCAAAAGTAGCTTTAAGGACCACAAGTATCCAGAAATTTCCAGGTGAACCCAACTCACTATGACCTATGATAAAGAACTTGATTGAACTGTTTTCTTAGCGAGCCAAAGCATTGAGATTCCCTTATACTTTTTGGGCAGGAAAAGAGCATCTTTTTAAAAATGGTGTATATGTTAGATTTTTTTTAAAACCTACCGGGATGCCTAATCAAAAAAAAAAAATGTCTTTAAAAAATGACCCAGTAGATTGATTGTAAAACTCAGATGGACCACTATCTGCTCCGAAGGCTTTATATAATAATTTTTTGTTAGGGTTGCCAAAATTTCTTACATCACTATAGGAGTACAGTTCATCGTTGCATTAACATTCAACATCTTCAAAGACATCGTCCACAGCCAACAACAATTACGATCTGAGGAAGTGGTCAATGTTCTTCGTGGTCCATCCTTCCCCAATATTCCTCGCTTGAACAAATAATGTCGATAGAACACAACGAAAACATACCTTAATCAAGATGGACAAGCGAAAATAAGAAAAAGAAAAAGGAAAATGAATCACCACAAGAAATGAGTTCAGCTAATGATTTCCTCCTCTACGTCTACCTTCTTTTGTCCATCTTTCTGTGTACGGTTTTCTTGAGGAAGTCTAACAACATACAGACCTAACTATCGACAATGATGTAGCTTTTCACTATACCTATTATTGCACTCTACTTAGTACCAAGTAAATATTGTGCATTACAAGTCGCGTAATAGCCGCTATAAGCAATGGCTTGGGGTCTTCTTAGGCATGGTAAAATGTCAGACAATTGTAGTTGTAGATTGTAGACGACGTCGATGGCGATAGCAAGTAATGATTATGTGGACACGTTTAGTTCTTACAAGATTATGCAAAGCAGAGATTATTGTGGCCGGGGGTTCCACTTTTGTATATATATTTTGGCATCAGGTTGCAATGGAAAATGTGAATAAAATAGGTACTAAGAGAAGGTTGGATTTTTTTATCTGTAAAGCGAAAAAAGAGCAGAGTTTTGATTGATGTCGGCCTTCACATGCAAATTATTAAATTTTTAGCATCGGCTATTACCTACGCTATTATAAAGTACCTATGTATAAATTTATTGTTGAAGTGGGAGGGTTTCTCCAGTGATCTGGCGGTTAGGGTAGTTTGCCTTTTTCGCCAAGAGGCGCACTTTGACCAAAGCTAAGCTCATTTATGAGCCGGAAAACTGCCGAACTGTATGGAAGCCCAAAAGTGAAAATAAGGTACATAGGTTGATGTCACGGTCTCATTGCTATCAATATTATTGTTCTTCAAGTAATTTTAACTTTCATTCATTGGCCATTGACAAAATCAGGACTATACAAACTCACGGTGTCTTGTTCTCGGATATACAGGTAGAGGACGGGTATAGTCGCATAGTCGACTAAGTTTATTTAACTAATCTTAAAAGAACTTAGTGTAGTAATTGCAGTTTTAAAGAGTCTTAAGAACCATTTAAAAAAAGTCGAAACAAAAAGAGGTTTCAACGTCAACCGCTAACAGACATAAAACCTGTTATGTCTGATTGGCGCCCTCTCATGCTGCTGACCTCCTCAAGTTGGGAGGGGACAACTTCTCTAGATTCACCTAGATATGACTGACGAAGTGTACTCTCAAGATGACAAGAAATACTAACCGAACCTCGGATATCCCCAAGTCTGTAAAATAAATGGCGCTGATTAAAGCCAGGCTTTAAGGTTGGCAATGGCAGTTTGCCAACGTCCGATGATCGGTCAGGTTTAATTTGAAACGGATACGTGATCAATAGGGGTATAAGTGAACTTACGGCTTTTTGGACAACAACTCAACGACTTAGGACAGACAAAGGGAACATTTCTTCATTCCAATAAGTTGTGATATTTGTGTCATGAAAAGTTGACCATTTTGTGTCTCAACGATCCTGCCAAAGCGTAAACAAGGGATGATTACACGCATACAGTGGGAAGTACTACAGAACAGAAGGAATTTGCACGGCAGGTATCTGAAAAGTCTGAACAAATACCAAATGTTCCAGTGTTTGCTTAATAAAGCGGCTGGTGGTGAGAATAGAACGAAGAGAAGCGAAGTGGAATATCATTGAAGGCATATCTTTCTACTGAGAAGTAGAACTTAAATAGAGATGTCCGTAAATGCATAACAGGGCATTGAGGATGACAAATCCATCGCATTGAGTAGCATTGACAAATCTGCTAGAGTGGATGAAATCAAGTCATGTACTTCGTCAATGGTGCATTTTGTCTCCTATTCTATTCTTTGCTTATCGATTGGATGTTACAGCGTAGGCTTGTAGAAGAACATTTCGAATTGGAAGACTTAAGGAGAAGTCATTTGATCTTCACTGAGAGCTCGGTGTTCATTGGACCCTTCTAAGTTGAACTTCAGCGAACACTCGACAGTCATGTAGCCGATGGTGTTAAAAAGCTGGGTTAAAGGTATGCCTAGCCTAGATCTTAACAAACTCCAAAACGTCTGTAAAATGCACTCTAAACGTTAGTAGTCATTTTGTTATCAGGAGGACCGAGATTTGTGCCAAATCTAAGTTATTAATCTTTAACTCCGCGTTTTTTTTTTTTTTTTTTTTTTTTAAATACTTCTCTCGGGGGGAAAGGCGAACCTATAACGCTTCAACAGCGCCCCGAGATGCTTGCAGATGTATGTATGTTAGTTCTGTACTTAAATTGCTGCAAATTGTATACTTCTGGAAATATATCCCCAGGAAGCGAGTTCCAAAGTTTGCTTGCCCTGTAACAGGAGTTTTGGAAAGTTGATGTCCTTGCGGTTGTTTGTTTCAACTTGTACATATATGGTCATGAGATTTCAGTACTGACCGAATGAATAAGATCACAGATACTAGCTGCTGAAATAAGATTCCTTCGTTGCAGTGCTGGTGTGACTCGGAGAGATAGTATAAAGAACACCAGAATACGTTAGATACTCAATTTCGAGCAGCTATACTTCTCGAATTCCATGACGTTTTATGGAATCCGTCAGGCAGGTGTCCTCTAGGTAGGCCCAGGATGAAATAGTTAAATCAAGGCCACAATCTCTACTCTACCCCGTATGGGGATTGACCTCGACAATTTAGAGTTGGCGGCGAAAGATCAAGAGTTAGGAGGGTCCACTAAAGCATCCTACACCACGACCTTTTTAATGGATAAGCGGGAATTGGAAAATTAATAAAACAAAAAATGAAACGTAGCTTCGTGTTGGATGGACAAAAGAAGGGTAAACCCCTACTTCCATTTTTGACAAATACATGGTATTTATCTGTCGGTTTCCATTATAGCCCTCATGCCTCCAAAAGTTCATAAATATCACACCTCACGTTCAAATTCTGAAATCAGTTGTAGGGCGGGCTGTCAAAAATGTTGAATAAACTTAATGAAGCACCAATATTTCTTGCCGAGCGCTCTTTTCACGATCAATAAAAACCAATCAAATGCATTGTCCTTATAGAAAGTTATTTCCTCAGTTTAAACATCACAATTAATAATAACAAGAGAATCAAACGCCATATAGTAAATTGAATTTGAACATTTTCTAGCAACAACAACAAAAAAAAAACGCATACAAATCAATAAAACACAATCGAAGCCGAGAAGAAGACAAATGACTTTCATTGGCGGGCGATGCATAAACACACGCGCTGTCCATCCAGCTGTCGAGTGCGTTCATAAATAATAATTTAGTAACAAACTTTTCAGTTAAGGTTTTCTAATACGTTCTTTTTTTTACCAATAATACTTTTTTCCTTGCTTTTCCCGAAGATTGGGAAAAGCTAGTGATTCCCATTAATCAATGTTGCATGCATTGTTGGGAGAAGACACATTTGGGGGGACGAAGAAAAGAGGAAAACACTCTTTTATGGAACGATGATGGAGAACAAGCTGATTACAAATTCCACCCATTCAACAAAAATGCATACACAAGTACCTACATAGTATTATTTTTTTTTTTGTATTTGTAAGCAAGATCGGCAAACAAATCCTTGCGGCTGACAGAAGTGAATGCTAAAATATGGCAAATCGAGGACATACTTTCGCATCTCGAGAAATGGCACTTGGACTGGGACAACTTAATCAATGGATATTGATGACTCCACAACGGGCGAGTAGGAGAGCTATCAATTTATGATGCGTGATCGTAAAACCGGATGGTTATAGTGTGCGCGGCGGTCAAACGATTGAAAACTCCCTAGAGTGCAGAGACGCACCCAATTGTCAACTTGAACGATTAAGAAAAGAAGCAAGAAGATTTAAGAGCTCGCCGCTTTATACGACCACACTTTCTGATGGGAAATTGAAGATAATAATATACAGGTGGCTATAGCTATTGATATTCGTAATACGGTTTAGTTTTTTTATCATAAATTGTATTGGTTATGTGTGAGAGTGAACAATTACACTTTGATGTGTACAAACTTATAACTAGGTTACCCATTTCGATTGGCTATAGGTACATGTCTGAAAGAGTATGATTCCTTACCTGAAAAATAAAAGAAGGTTTTGGTTAATTTTGAATATAATAATGATAGTGTATTGTATGTATATATTTGCAGATACATTGAAAAGTACATAATGTCAACTTATGCCGCAACAAGCTAACTATCTTGTTAATCAGTAGTTACGAAAAATTGTATTTTTCTGTCTCCTAATCCTACTATAGAGTTCGATACTAAAAAGCGCCTGTCCCCAACCAGGATCCCACGACGTGCTATGGAATCCGTACCATCAGGCAAGCGTCCGGTCCTCTAGATAGACTCAGGATGAGATGGTTAGATCAAGTCCACAATCTCTTCTTTTCCCCTATGGGGATTTCCTTGATTTAGAGTCGATGGCGGAGAATCGAAAGCTATGGAGGGTGCACTTGAGCAACCTACACCCGCGACCCACTTAATGGATAAGAGCGGGCCATTGAAAATGAATGAATGAATGAATTAATGAAAAATGAAGCGCTGACATCCTAAAAGAAATATAACTCCACGTTAGAAAAACATGACAAGTGATGAAACTGTGCAGAAAGATAAGAAATAATATAGGTGACATACGAAGGGATTTATTTGTGTGACCGAAGATCAACAATTGTAAATAAAGAATCACAACAAATATGGAGTTGTGACGCATATTTCGCATATCCTTCGTCTTTGCGTTCACATAATCCACCCCTTTAAGTTAGCATATCGTTTCATGGAAACATTTTGCGAAATTTTTCTTTAAGCCTTCGAGTGGGTTTTGGCAAATCGCAGCCGATTCTTGCAATGGAGTTTGCCGCGACGTGAACCATTGGCAGTGATTCTCATATCAACTCGCCGATGAACGTAATAGCGAATGAAATGCGAATGCACAAGCAAACCAGATGTCAAAATTAAAAAAATTAAAATAACGATCTTGCATGCGGAATGGATTGGTATATAATGTACGTCGCAACAATGTCAAACACATTCAGGAGGTTATGGGTTATTCCTTTAAAAAAAGCTGTCACCGTTCTACCAGATAGTCCTTGGGCTTGAAAACCTGAATACTCACACCGGAGCGACCTTTTCCGTAGGTTAGATGGTTGGCAAAGGTTAGGAATGTAAAGACTTTCACACCTCCACCAAGTAATCGGTCTGGAAACCTGATCCAACTCAGAGTACGTTGCTGTAGAAGAACCAGTGTTGGTGTTAGCAACTTTCCACCACATCACACCCGCGGATTGGAGTTTAAATTGAATTGGCGTCACTTTTCGCGAACGTCTGACAAACATCTGAAAGGTTAACTGTCCTGAGAAAGCTTCTTAATCCAGTTGAGACGACTTTGCATAAAATTGTAGGTCCCTTTCTTTCGTTTCACAAGTAAACCTTACACAAACTTATAGAGGTCTAAGGGTCCTATGGGAACCTGGTTTTTTAGAATGTGCCACAAATTAAGATTAAGAACTAAAGCTTACCTACATCTAAAATTCATGCTTAAGGCTTGATGGTTAAGAAGATCGAATTTAATGGAGACACTGCTGCGATCGTCGACCAAGAGGAAGAAAACGCACATTGAATGCTCTGGATGCTGGACACATGACATGAACTCGCTGAAAGGGAGATTTCGCATACGGCATACTGCATAAGCATACACATACTCGAAGAGCGAACAAAAGTGATAAAGTAAGATCTGGTCACGTAAAGGATGGAGCATGATTTTTTACAGAACATTTTTAAATCGCTCATAACTCAACAACAATAAGATTGTTTTTTTTTTAAATTTCTGTCATATTGTGCAAATTTCTCTCAACGAGTTTTCTGAGTGCTTTTGGAGAGACTAGTAGGCTTTGCAAAATAAATTAGTTTATAAAATCAAAACAAAAAAAAAAAAAAAAACAAGAAAAAAAATTAAACAAAAAGAAAATCATTAATTCAAATCAATTTAATAAATACTAAATAGTTAATAATATTTGCCAGCCCCTTTAGTATACTGAAGACAGTCACAAAATTGGACGAATTAGAGAAGAGCCAAGTTGGCAGAACAGTGCAAAGTTCGAACTGTTGGTGAACGATGTAACCATTATAAAATTACAGATTCAAGAGGAGTGCATTTTTATCAACTATCTGTACGAAGCTACTGAAAAGGTAATTTAGTTAGACATGTTTATTTTAAGTTTAGAAACTTAACCGAAAATGTGTAACATGGTCACATCGGTTCGCGAACGCCTCGGCTTCAAGAGTATTTCGCCTAAACAATGGGAATCAGATCCACGACAATTGGGTTACACCTGGATGCCATCAGGTATAATAACATCGTCAAAGGTCCAGCGTTACTTTGATAAGATCCCTCAGGAGAAAGTTCCAAAACTCAGTTCACGGTAATATGTAAGAACCTTGAATATTTACGTCTCTGTAATTATTCAATCAGCTTATTTACGGGTTTAGTTTGTCCATTTGTATTGGCGCTATTCTACGATACCCGGAGGCCCAGAGCTTAGCTTCAATGAGGGCCGAAGCCTGTGCTAATGTCTCTAATACATACATACATACATATTGTGCAAATTTCTCTCAACATTCGTGTCTGAAAAATTCTAATTTTTCTGCCAAATTTTTCAAAAAAGTCACCAATCGGAAATTGAACGAGGGATATATGTATGTAGGTTGACGATGGTTAAAAGTTGAAACTTACAACTTGATTACTCACTTGAAAGGTAGTAGATTCACATTTGGTGACCGCTCCCAAATCCAGGAGGAAAAAAAAGGATCTTGTTGAAGAAGGAACTTGTGCCTTGTGTAAAGTAATGAGTTTAACAAATCTGATATTGTCAGCGTAGAGATAAAGCAATACCATAAAAAGGAAGGGGACCTAGCTGACTACCTTGTGGAACACCAGAGATGATTAAGAAAGCCGCCGCCGATAGGGCGGATCTAAAAGGCGACCTGTAAAAAGGATTTTCATGTGAGCCTCTCGATCTTCCGCCACCGACTTTAAAACATTAGACGCATACGAGTAGGAGAGATGTCGAACTTAATCCAATCTCACCCCGAACCTAATTTGCGGACACCTAATTTCATAGCACGTTTAACATGGCCAAAGCACTCCGTTCGGAGAAGTAGCTTATAGATATTGAGTATGTCAGGTATTCTGGTGGTAAGACGGACCTAGTCTTCACCCCAACAATACGAGTACAAAAAAAAAGGAATGCCATTTGGCATCAGTCTGTATCCTTCATTTTCAAAAGATTTAAGCGTGAAAATCGCGTTGAAATTCTATTCTATTTGGAGCCTTAACTGTCATTAGTTCAGATCCGACTCAGCTATATTTTGTCATCATATACAATAATAAAAAGGATATAAGGTATATGTATTCTAGAACAAAATTTTTCTTTGAAATAATTTTAATTAATCTGGAAAGCCAAACGAAATATTTCGAAAAAGGATAAAATGTAAAAAAAAAAAATGACAATAAAATGTCAAAGAACCAGAGAATTTTATTTTAACCCGCTCGGTAAAAGGTACCAAAAAAAATTCACCATTGTTATAATAACGTGACCACTATACTTTTATTTTAACCCGCTCGGTAAAAGGTACCAAAAAAAATTCACCATTGTTATAATAACGTGACCACTATACTATAGGTAACCCTTCAGAGCTTAGGTCAGATGTCGTCTGGACAAATCCAATTAGTAAGCTTACAGCTGGCTCCCTTATGCATATTTTGTGAGGTGGATGACGATAAATTCCTTCGACCACAACCGTGGAATTTGTCCCACCTCTTTCAACTTTTTCGTTTTTTTTTTCTCTCGCAGATTAGGAACTTCCTGACCGCGGGTGGCGGTGAAGAATTGATTTTATTTGCTTTAAATTAAATGTGCTGTGTCGACTTGTTTTGTTGCCAACTCGTTTCTCCCTAAGTTTACCATTGAGCCTTGAGAGACAGTAACTCTGTTGGATACCGTTGAATATATGGTGACAGTTTTTACATTATGAGTCCATAGTCGTTGCTCAGTATACACATAACCGGCACTATATGGACACGACTTAATACACCCTATTGTAGTATATAATCGGTCCTCCAAATCCACTTCGTTCTGAGACAGTCTATTTATGAAGAAACCTTAGAAATACATATTTCCAACAAAGCAGATATAAGCAAACTTTTACAAGGATAAATGCAAAGTACCTGTCGTTTATGGTTGTTTCTTTTTTGTATCTTCATTTGCCAATACCACTAAAGTGGAGTCCTTCTTAAGGGTTTCACTGCAGTTTCTATTTTTTATATACCCATTTCCATGTATAAGATACACCCATTCTGTTATTCCCTTGTTACAGAGTGTACTCAAGTGCAAATCCTTTTTTGCAGACACATACTCCATGCATAAGTTTTTGTTTAAATGCCATACTATATATGTTGCACATGTAGGACGATAATATGATAATTTTGTATTATTCCCACTTAGCTTCCCACAATGTTGGTGATGGTGTCGGCTTTTTTGTTTCGATCCATTGCAGTAAATCAAAAGGATAATGCCCTCGTCCAATGTCGATCTAAATTAAACTTCATTGTATCAGTCGTGTATCTCATATACTAACATTGTGGACAGAAGGGCGGAGTTTATTAGCGATAATGTTATATGACAAGGTGTGAACTTTTATAGCGCACGCAATTTAGCAGGTGAATTATATCGGATTGAAAAATCAAAGCAAAATCCCCAATGGTTTTATGGATGCGGTGATTTCAATTGAACAGACCCGCAGATGAGTGTGTGTATTTGAGGGCGCGAACTAGGGGTGGATGGAGGTAGTTATCGGTTTCGTTTTGAACTCTGCTCTGGCACGAAATGTTGAAATGGGTTTATTGCACTTTGTATACTATACATGAATAGGCCCCACAGAAGAAGAAGTTTCTAACTGCGGCCATGGTGGTGGTGTTTTCGAAGTCTGTGCGGAAGTGCATATATACACTAATCAAGTTAGGATGTTAGTACACCCGGGGGTTATGACATCGATTTGGTTTAGTTTGTGTTTTAGATCGATTAATGAACTTAGATACCTATGTGTGGAAAGCTTTTTTGTTTCTAGTAGGTACTGATAAAATTACAGTCGAAACTTGGTTAGCTGGGCTTTGTTTTTACAAATGTTACAGTTTTTAAATGCTGATTCATTCTAGATCAACCACCTAAAAATAAGTTGTTGATTCAGCTCCACTGGTTTTAAAGGCTTTCAGCATATGGAAGATAGGTATAACGCACACGTCTGGAAAAAATGCTCCTTTGTCCACCATTCAAAGGCAGTTTCTGTCCGCATATGCAAATTACCAATAAGATCATAGCATACGCCGAAGATGATGCTTCAATTCATCGCGGAAACAATATATAGATGTGCAGGAATGGGAAGGGCTTTGTATTTGTAGATGTAACTTTTCAGAAGATTATCGTCGAATCAACGACAAATTCAGCAAAAAATAGCTCAGTCACTAATTTCGAAACGATTACTGTCAACCGTGAATTGCTTCGATGTTACTCTTTTGGAGTGGATCAACGGTTGAAGTGTCAGACTACTGAGTAAGAAATTCCAGGTTCAACTCACAAGAACACAAAACACACTTCTTCTCATGCATGTATGCCAAACATTCAGTATTTGAGCTGCCTCGCCTTGGCCCATCATCCACTAAATCACTTTTCTAGAATTTCTTTATAATTCTAGAATCAAATGGTAAGGGCTCGGAAGGATGCTCATTCTGCGAACAGAACTGGAATTTTCATAGTACATTTGTACGATTTTTATTCTCTTCCATATTAATATGATGACTATCTACGACAAGTCACAATGACAGTCCAAGGCGGCTGACAAAGTTCTATCATACCTACTGAATGACCCTTTACAATTTTTTTTTTAAACCGATTTTTTTTAAATACAGGCCAAATCAAAAGTGACCTTTCGTAGACTCTCATGTAAAAGAATTGTTTATACCATTTACATCTATCGACACAATAAAAAACCAGTAAGACAATTATCTTCGACTATGCCGAAGCTCAAATACCCGGTACTATATTATTGTAAAATAAAAAAAATATTTTAGTATTAAAAAATGATGTATTTGTATGGGAGGTATGGGTACTTTTTATTCGACCAAGCTCATTTTTTGTCAAAAATTTTTAAATATTATTAAAACAATATGTGCAAAGTTTAAACTTGCTATCTTTACTGTAGCTATTTAAATTTAATTTTTAACATAAAAAGCTATATAAATCTGATATTTTTGTATGGGAGGTAGTAGTAGTTTTCATCCGATCTTGCTCATCTTCGAACTTAGCCTCAGTTTGGTGGATAAAAGCTTACATACCAAATTTCAAGTTGATAGCTCTTAAATTACGGCCGTGATCGTGCGGACAGACGGACAGACGGACAGACGGACAGACGGACAGACAGACGGACATCGCTAGATCGACTAAGAAAGTGATGCTGATCAACAATATATATAGTTTGTCATACCTACAACGCCTCCTTATGGGCGTTACAAATGGAATGACAAAGTGAATATACCCTCACCACAGTGTGGTACCGGGTATAAAAAAACCTATACGTACAGTAGAATGAAACTAATGAAAACGTTGCATAATTACAGGCTAAATTTGAAAAATATTAGGTACTGGTGTTTTATTGTGTGATTGAATGAAAACGTTTGTATATGCTCTAAAATGTTGGCCGCTCGGTTTTCTCGTACTCGGAAATACGTGATTTTAGAGCACCTCTTTAGGGGATAGCCTAACTTTAACAATGATAATGTGTCAAAAGTTCTTCGCGACAGAAGCGAACTACCTTGAATTATATTTCAGTAGCAAAAACTGTGTATCTGTTTTTTTTTTTTGGCTGATCCTAAAGGCACTTTTGGCTGCGGATTTTTCTATATAAGTATAGGGAGACTTGAGAGTCACCAGGTCTAGGTGTCATCTTAATTGCACTTTTTGCCCCTGTTCATGTTAGTATTTCTATTCTTCTTATTGACTTGAGATTGGTATTGGTTGCTTTGCCTTTAGACTATGCTGCCATAACTGAGTATATTTGCCACACGTCTGCCGAGGTTTGGATAGATCCAAGCAATTATTTTGGAGTTGGTTTGGTCCCTACCTTCTGTCAAAGACTGCATGCATAGAAATAGTAAGTATTCGCGGCTTTCCTCAGAAAAAAGTGAAAAAGTGCAAGCTAACACACAAACGCAGATGCCCCTTCTGGTAACAAATTTGTCTAAAAATTTGTAGTTAAGCCTTAAAGAGTTAGTTTGTCAAGCTTGTTAAGGTCTCACCAAGGTTAAATAATTATTTTTTTTTGTACCTATTGAAGGCAATTTTTTAAAAATATACTTCTTCTTTAATTCGAAAATCTTCTGGCAATTTGGATAACCTCTATACTTCCATATAAGACGTTTTTATTTTTATTTCGTTCCTATGGGAAACCTCTTTGATTTGTTTATTTCCCTCTTTCACTAGAAAATTGCCCATCATTAACATGGGTTTATGAGTATACCTACAATAAATAGTTATAAATTCCATACAGGTTTTAAATAAAACGTTAATCCACTTTTTTTTTGTGTAGGTATCCACTTAAAATCATAAGCTGCAGATATGAAAATTGTAAAAATAATAAGATAACGCTTAAGGTGTCGTATTATTTGTCTAAGAAAAGTTATGGCTATATTATATTTTGAACGTCCATTGATATGTCAATTTCAAACTTGACATTATTTAGCCATTTTGTTTATTGTGCGCCATTAATCAAGTTCAGTAATTTTAACGACCGTTACCAAAACACACCTCAATGAATGAATGCATTCAAAAGTTGAGTGAAAATATGAAGCTCAATGGCTTAGACGAAGTTTTAATGACAGGTTAACGAACAACATATAAATGAAGATAAAAAGAGGTTTATCCATGATTAATCGATAAATTTATTTTGTGAAAGAATTGTTGTTTGATTTTTTTTTTTATTTTCCCATCACGATTTCGTCATAGAAAATTTCGAAGGGAATACTACGTTTTATTGTTTTATGCATAAGAAAATCATATATATGTGGTTAGACATTAACCCACAAAAATGCATAGCTAAACGCTTGTGGACGAAAAGGAAAATAAAACGAAACCATTTCTCCTATACCTGTATGATTATAATTTAGAAATTTTAATGAGTTCAGTATTTAGCTTTGAAACGTTGGTGGAAGTGCATTTTTTGTACAGGGATCAGGTGCCGCCCCGAACTTTAGCACCATTAGGTAACTACTAGTAATAATAAAGCAAAAATTAGTTTAAATTGCAGATACGTTCCTCTCTCGTACCGGCAGACTGATATCCTTAAACACTTTTTGAAATTTAATTTGTAATTAGAGATTTAATGGTGATTGCTTCAGATTTGATTTTTAAAATGCTTATAATTGTGATATATTTGAAGAGCTTAAACTATGATTGGGGACCTTTTCTCATAAATAAAAAAAATTGTTCTGACTGCTTGGTGATCAACGCCCTTCCCAAACGGCCAGAACTAGGAAGCTGACATTTTGAAACAAATTTTCTTTTATGGCTGAAGTGCGCACTAATACCCGGTTTAATAGAGCAGAGTTAAATGTAACTTAAGTTTGAGTAGAGACGAGCAGATAAGTGTCACGTATATTTTTCACCTTAAATGGTACACAAAACTTGGCAGCACTTATACAAATGTTTGATTTGCAGTATTTAATAATTAATTGAATTTAAAAATAAGCTATAAATGACAAATAACCCATAACTTTAGCTAACAAAGAATTATTTTATTTTGAACAGAAATAAGAAATGAACTTGTCAAATCATTGACAGCTGTATACATAGCTTGCCACTTGTCAAAGTTACGTGAAGGTAACACTTAAGTGTCCAATATAAGTTTTGTACTCAAATTTTGCACTATGAAACAGAATTCTGCCCTTGAATAGACTTTGAGGGAGGACCGATACTTAAGTGGTCACTGTGCAATCACTTATAAGCATCGATTCGGGGAAATTGGAACTCAAGGGCGGAAAAGGTCGGTCAAATTTTGTATGGAAAAATTCGTATTTTTCATCCGATCGCTTTCAAACTTGGTTTATGTATCTATTCTATATAAGAAATAAAGAAAATCTATTTCTCCGATTTGGGAAATTTTTCTTGAGGCCGATGTTATTGGTGACTTAATATATTTTGTAATTTGAATTTTTCCGGGGATCGAACCGGTGCAGAGTAGTCCAGTCTACGCCCATTCATTCTAAAAATAAAAACTCATACAAACGAATGAGAAGCTAGGGGTAGGGTGCATATATGGACCGAATCCGCTGTAAAATGCTAGTCTATATATATAAAAGAAAGTCGAACATGTCCCATCCCACACCTCTGGACAGAGAGGCTTTAAATTAGCATGTCGGTAGGTTTAAAAGCTTTGTATGGAGACCAATACAAAGGGCACATTCCAGCCTAAACGGCTAGACCTCATAATTTTTCATGACATTTCGATGAAAACTAAAGACACCCACTAATAAGGGATTTTGAAAACCTCGTGTTTTTTTCCTTACTTTACTTCATTTAACTGGTAAAATTCATGAATCTAAATGAATACAAAGTAAAAGTGTTATCATCGGCCTGGCCGATGCTTTGATACCCTCCACTGCATAAAAGTCATGCAAAATGTTTGCCATGCCATATTGGTTTGGTATAGGAGGTACCAGAACTACTTCACCGACATAGCCCATTTTCAAACCCAACCTGACGACGATAAAAAGAAGTCCTCTCATAAAATTTCATTCGCCTAGATCGATTCGTTTGGACGCTATCCTGCTTTCAACAGACAGAGAGACACATGGGGGTAATAGTGGTTTTGTATGGGAGGTACCAGAACTACTTGACCGACATAGACCATTTTCAAAACCAACCTGACGACGATAAAAAGAAATCCTCTCACAAAATTTCATTCGCCTAGATCGATTCGTTTGGACGCTATCGTGTTTTCAACAGACAGACGGACATGGCTAAATCGATTCAGAATGTGATCCTGATTCAGAATATATATACTTTGTAGGGTCTCCGGTGAATCCTTCTTGGCGTTACAAATGTAATGACAAAGTGAATATACCTTCCTGTGGAGGGTATAAAAAGATTGAACTAGCATTGTTTTTAGGCAATATTATCTGGTGGGTCTGGAAGTCAATCATAAAGCTAAGATTACACATACCGCGCGTATCGTGTCATTCTTTGACATACTGATGTCCACAGGACGTCCGAATTTGTCCTAAAGTGGTCATTCTGTGTGACTGTCATGGTTTGATGATTGACACGACCAGCTAACTGATTTGAATGACTATGTGATCGCCTTGTCAATGTTGTTTGTTGTCGACAGCATGTCACAGATTGACAATGTCCCACGTGTGACACTGACGATTTTCAGTATCATGCATGCGCCGAATGACACATTTTTTCAATATTGTTATTGTTGTTCGTGTAAATGGCCGCTCATTCGATATAACAACAGCACAGAGCATATCTGAGTTGTGCAAATAGAGTGAAGTTAAAAAACATTTTTTTTTGACTGAGTTCAAAATCATCCCGCAAACCTCAGCAAGAAAAGTATCTGATGACAATTATTATAAGCAGGGGATGAACGTATTTAAAAGGTGATACAATAAAACAACAGGTCCCTATAACAGGACCCTAGTATAAAACTACATGCGTGAGTTTTATTGTGACACACGGTTGACTTGAAAAGTACAAATACATTCCCATGTTAGTCAGATTTTCGCAAGAGCTGTAACTGTAGAGAAAAACTCTAAAAATGTTAATTTATGTTCTTCCGGTAGTAGCAGTAGATACATATGTATATCTGTATACCACAGCCACCCTGTATACATAATGTATATCTAGTCCATTCTTGTGAATATTTTGCCGCATTTTCCTATGACTAACTACGAATGAAAAGTAAAAGAGAACCCCCAAGTATATACAAATTGTTACACATGATTAATGATGTCCATGTTCATGACAACAACTAAAAGACAGAAACAAAAGAAATCCAAATTTATTGATTTCCAGGACTTTTCTTCATATGCCCATTTTATCCTTTCTTTATCCTTCTATGTCACTTGCTAAATCTGTCTGTGATTTTTTTTTGTATCCTTCGATTTAATTTTTCAAGTTGAGTAACAACAATTTGTTTTTAACACGTGATATTTAAATGACTTGATACTATGTACTACCAGTTCCAAGGCATCGAGGTAGTAAAAATGAATATCTAGGACAACTCAGTTCAGTCGTGCCAGTCACGGACAATAACAATTTCGCCCAAAAATACCATCGTTCGTTTGGCAAAAGCTTACTGTGTCGTGCGGAAAACGTAAAATCTATAAAAATGGTAATTGTTAAATCAATTCCATGGGAAATCCCTTCCCACGGCGGGCAGCGCATGGGGGAAACTGGAAAAGAAATATAACTTAAGGAATTGACGAACTATTTCGATCGCATGGAAAGACCAACATTTTTTTGATGCGTATTGTGACTGTGAGGCATTTGCCTTTGGTAAATGTTTAATTAGGTACGAGGAAGCGAAATTGATTTTTGCCATATAGTTGGTGAGGATTGTTTTATTATTTAAAGTGACTTTAGTCGGACTTAATTATACATTGCGTAAGGATGTCAGTTAAATTGTTGTTTGCAAGTTAGTTTGCACACGCAACTGAAATTAGACATTATGTCCTTGATATACATATTATACAATGTTAACGGTCGGTTACCTGCAAGAAAAGTAATAAAATAAATGCTTAGCTTTTAGCAAAGCTATGACCTACATGTGGAGGGGACCGATAGTTTTAGATGGTAGCTGATAACCTATATTGAAAATTTCTAAGGAATCTATATCATAGAACCAAGCCCTAAATTCTCATTGCAATAATTCATTTGTGAGTTCTAGTTTTTGCACCAAAATCAAGAAACCAACAATTATATGCCTTACATCTGAACGGCTTAATTGAGAAGCTTTCGCAGGACAGTTATGGTCTCGAATGATTTTGAAAAGGTCTCCACACGGAGTCACTGAGCTATTGAGTGCAAAATGTCGGTAGATTTTGACAGTTCGTGGCGGCAATGTTTTCAATTTTTAGCTACTAAAGACAAAGCACTATGGCAAGCTATAGCGTCGAGCAACTTTATTGTCAGAATTGATATCCTCAACTATTCGCACGTTGCGCCCATTTTACGGTTTAAATGGTCGTCCTTCCCAGTCGACTATTTAGCGTTTGGTGGCAAATTCGATTCGGCCTATTGTAACTCTGTCTTCTGCAGACATGAACTTAGCAAATTCATCGCGCCTACATCCCTACTAAATCCAACTGACCCAGGAGGTTTGGATCTTGAGGTGATTCGTCAAGGGATTGCCTAGAAGATCAAGAAGGGTCTGCCTCTTTCATCATCTGACTGCTTCAATAGCGACGAACATGTAAGGTTGAATTCTCGTGATTGGAAAAAGGTTTTGGTTGATCATGTTTCATCTAAGTGGCAGCCAAGGTGGTGAGTTTCTTCCGGATGTCTCATTGGAAAGACGAACAAGGGTTTTCACTTTACTGGTCATAGTTCTTTAAATGCATTTCTGCATAAGAGAAGTCTGGCTAGTTCTGATGTGTGCGCATGTGGTGAGCCCTATGAAGATTGGGAATACGTTTTGAGTTGCTGTCGACTTTATGCTAATATCAGGGACCTCCCTGCTATGGGCATTGACTGGGGGGCTAACACACGTGATTTCAGTAGGGTTTTATTTTCCAGAGACACTGCTGAACGCTTTGGTAGGTTTGCTGAAGAGATATTTAGAAGGTGCAGATTGGCGCCAAGAGTATAGTTGATGTTTAGGTTTCCTCTTAATTGTTTTATTTCGTTTTTGGCATTCATGCATGAGGTTGCCAGGCCTCGGGCTATAAAGAGTCCATCTGATAGTAGCCTTAACGGTTGCGAAGCTCCACCGGAAGCTATATTCTGGTGCCACGGGAGACAGGAGCCCCTGTGTTAGGTCGATGTTCTGATGACTTGTCATCAGTCGGCTTAGCGCAGCCTGTCTGAGGAGTAGGCCCCCTAGTGGGAGTATCGTGGTGGCTGTGGTTGCCCAAAATCGCGAGAACATAAGTGGTATTGGACTCAAGTGGCACATAGACAACGCCCTGTGTTCGCTGATTGTGTTTTGGGCAATATTCTTCAGTGACGAGAACCATTTCAGTATGAATGGGACGATGCAAATCCACAAGATAACCAATTTCTTTTGCCCAAATTGAATGATATGGATGTGAATGACATGTGGTTACAACAGGACGACCGGCGCTATAGATGCCACAATGGACATTCTGAACGAGCGATTTGAGATCATGGTTATCTCACGTCGTAAACTGTCCACCGAGATCGTCCGATTTGACACAGTCATGACTTTTTTTGTGGGATTTCCTATTTCCTTAAGTCGTAGGTCTACGTCGCGCCGATAGGCCGAAAACGACCGGTGCCTTCAATATAACCCGCACCTGATTCAGATTAGATTGAGAAATCGGTATTCCCAAGTAGATGGAACAAGAATCGAAAGAGTTATGTTCGAACACATGATCTCGTTTATCACGTAGATACTTTTTTTTGCTTTTGTTTTGGGCAAACACGAGCGAAAATCCAGACATACCAACAAAAGTATTTCTTTTTCTAATCCTCTAAGCCCATTTCAGCTCTTTTAGTATAGCAATTTGCAGGTTCACTTCATCTCTATTTTATTAGGGAACAAAAAAAAAACCTCCCAATCCAATAAATTCTATAAAATTGTTGACAGATTTCGGAATGGGCACGCGAACAGGATTTGGGTAAACAAAAAATTCATTTATTTATTTTCAACACCATAATACTTTCTATAAATAAACAATTCTGGAAAATACACTCTTATTCTTCCTTATATCGCAGCGAATAAGTGGTACTAATATTTTCTATCCCAGGTGTTCGGAAAAGTGTAAAATGTTGGTGCGGATCACCTTCCGCATATTATTTCCAATTTTGTAGTTTCTAATTTTACCAACACGTTTGGGAATTATAGAAAAGGCATTTATTAGACACACTTCGTGATGGTGGAAATTGTTTTTATTTCTCTCTCTCATTTCTATCCTATTTATGGTTTCTCATTATTAAGAATGTTCAAATTGTGTTCAGCCATAATGATAAGAAGAATTACGAATAATGTCATGGGAGATAACGTATGGGATACAAAACGTGTTCATCAAATAGGTAATTGCATATGTCGACAATTTTTCTTTTATTTGATTTTGTTAAAGATTAGGTTTATGAACTATTATTAAACCCAAAGAAAGTTGATGAAAAATGTCGCGTTTATATATAAAACAGTAATTGTGCCAAGTCGGTGTAGCGTAGGGAAATGCACTAGCTATAGATTTATATCACGAGAGACCACAGGCCGTGTTTGAATGCTACTGATATACGGTTTGGTTTCATTCGAGTCGAAAATATCTCAAAGTTCGTAAGGTTGGAATGCTAATTGATATCTGCAGGTGACCACATGATTGATGTCAAAAGTGTGCCGATAGCTTTAGCTCGACACAAATCTCAGCCTAATTTTCCATGCATGAAGTAAACTGACAATATATTCAATTGATTCAATGATTTTTAGTATACGAACCAAAATAACCATCGATCTTTTGAGAAGTAATTTCAATAATGGTGTAATCTGCAGTTTTGGTAATGTTACTTGGCCTCCGCAGAGCTGCAATTGGACGGCGATGGATTTTTTGAAGTGAAACTTTTTATAGTCCGTTGTACTGTAATACCGAACTCCGATGAAACGAAAAACAGACAGGAAGCCGGAGTGGGTAGCGCGTGTAGTGGGCCGCTCATACAGAATGAGACATTGGAAAAGATCTTAAATGCCATCTTAAAGGCGACATCTATTTGATGTGGCCAATTTGGAATCGATTAGGGCAGTTAGTAGAATATATATCCGAGGAATAGAGTCCCGAATTGTAATAAAAAAAAAAACAAGTAAAAGTGTTATCATCGGCCTGGCCGATGCTTTGATACCCTCCACTGCATAAAAGGCAAGCAAAATGTTTGCCATGCGAGTTAGTATGTATTGTACATGCATGTGTCTAATGTGGGTTTTGTATGGGAGGTACCAGAACTACTTGACCGACATAGACAATTTTCAATACGAACCTGACGACGATAAAAAGAAGTCCTCTCACAAAATTGTATTCACCTATGTCGATTCCTTTGGACACTATCGTGTTTTCAACAGACAGAGAGACACATGGGTCTAATAGTGGTTTTGTATGGGAGGTACCAGAACTACTTGACC
This sequence comes from Cheilosia scutellata, assembly GCA_955612985.1. Lineage (NCBI taxonomy): Eukaryota > Metazoa > Arthropoda > Insecta > Diptera > Syrphidae > Cheilosia > Cheilosia scutellata. The sequence continues at coordinate 91,578,988 of OY015312.1, forward strand.
GACATAGCCCATTTTCAATACCAACCTAACGACGGTAAAAAGAAGTCCTCTAACAAAATTTCATTCTCCTAGGTCGGTTCGTTTGGACGCTATCGTGTTTTCAACAGACGGACAGACGGACAGACAGACGGACATGGCTAAATCAATTCAGAATGTGATCCTGATTCAGAATATATATACTTTATGGGGTCTCCGGTGACTCCTTCTTGGCGTTACAAATGTAATGGCAAAATGAATATACCTTCCTGTGGAGGGTATAAAAAAGTTTATCATCGGCGCGACCGGACGCTAGTGTTTTCAACAGACAGACAGACGGACATGTCTAAATCAATTCAGAAGTCAGAACTTGATACTGCCTACGAATATAAATTATACGCCTTATGAGGTCTCCGCTGACTCCTTCTTGGCGTTACAAATGTAATGCTTATGACAAAGTGAATATTTGTACCTTCCTGTGGGGTGTATACAAAAACACTACATGGGCTAACTGACTAACCACCTGCGGCCGTCATATAGGAAAAATGATTTTCCTTAAATAGTCGAAAAGTTTAAGTAATCTACTCTCTTTTTAAAAGCAAAAAAAAAAATATATTAACAGAACTTTAAATCCTTCAAGTCATAACAGATAATATGAATTAAAATGATCAAGGGACAGCATTGCGTATACGCAACATTTTTCAATACTTTTTTCCCTTCCTCGCAACATTCACACAAAAATGGATACTGTCGCGCATAATACGCTACTTTATTTTCCACTACTACTATTTAATCCTGGCTGCTCTTAAATTCACAAATAAAGTATTTGAAAAGTGAATAAATTTAGAAAAATCTAGATTTACAGAATTTCTTCAACCTACGTCCTAAGCTCATGATCTTTAAAACTGTAAGTTTATGAATTGAATGATAGAAGAAGTATTTTCATTTCGTCGAAAATCTCTCGATGCGAGAGTTTCAGTATATTGGCCTAGGTCAGAGTCATTTCCTTAGAGACTGTTAGGCTAACAATGTGATTTATTGAAGTTAACAAGATCGTTTTAGGAACAGCTTCTTCTCCGAACCACCTTTTTTACTGCACTCACAAGATTTGTCAGGGAATCTGCGCCATCAAGTAGGCGTCACATCGTCTGGGAAGGTCCAGGATGAGATGGTTGACATTTTTCCTCCGCCCGTTTGGGGATTTTAATTAATGATTCGGTGCCGAAAGATCTAGAGTTATGGAGGAGTTTTTATTCTAAACCCATGACACACCATTAGTTTAACTACTAAAGCTAGTAGAAGCTTGACAAATCGAGAGTCGACACCCTCACAGTGCCGTGACAATGGAACGAAGATTTCATCAGCTACAAAATGGGCATCAATTACACATTTACACGAGTTTTGTTAGTTTATTTATTATTGTATTTTAATTTCTTCCTAATAAAAAGAAAAAACTAAACAATTCACTTTATGACATCCTTTTTAACCATGGAACAGAACTATACACTGGTAGTCTCACAATTTTGTTTACCGAAGGCAGCAAGGCATATCACACCAACACTTAAGACTTCAGGCCTTAAGCCGTGCCTCTTTTATACTGAACACTTAAGAAAGGCTGATTAACATACACATTCGTATAGCAGGCTATCCCCGGAAGATCTGTCTCCGTCCCAAAAACCAGAATCTATCACCCAAAATTAAGCTATGGATATACACGGCTATTATAGGACCTAAACTGAGATATGGCAATCTCGTATGGTAGGCAGCAACCAACAAGGCCACTTATATAAAGCGAGTTCAAAGACTAGCGTACATCGGCGCCGCCAGTGCGATGGGAACAACTTCAACTGCAGAACTTGAGACTAACCTCAATCTGATTCGGATTCCGCTTGACATATTTCAACACTCATCAGCCGCCATTACTACTAAGAGAAGCAGGTAATCAGTAAATTGGAAACTAAACAAAATCATGCATCTTCTCCGAATCCCGAGGTATATCAATCGAAGCCTGTGAAAGATTGTCGCGAAGAGCTCAATGTTTTCGGAACATAGCACAAGGTATATCCCTCTGGGACCCTGGACATAAAGGCATTCCAGGCAATGAGAAAGCAGACATATTAGCAATACAAGGGTCCACAGTTGTTTTAAAACAAGCTGATACCAGCAGGGGAAAAATGCCACAAGAGAGGCGAATGTGAAATGGGCTGCCATGGGTACTTGTATTACCAGAAGAAAGCTCTGGCCGCCCTTTAACGAAGCCGGGACCAAGAAGAATATACTATGTATATCTCTTTCCATATAATAAATAAATAAATAGGTGGCGCAACAGGCGGGTGACACCTTAGGCCTAGCTTCTCGCAACCATTCGTTTGTGTGAGTTTCTATTTTTGGGACGAATGGAAGGGACCTACAATTTTATGCCGAATCCGAACGGCTGAATTGAGAAGCTTTTTCAAGACAGTCATACTCTCGGAAGTTTGTCAGACGTTCGCGAAGGTGGCGCAGTAGAAAAAACCTTAAGATATAATTTGTGTGTTTTCCGGGGATCGAACCTGGGATCCCTCGCAGAGTAGTCCACCACACTAACCACTGCGCCCACATATCTCTTTCCATACTCGTAGGAATAATTACGGGCGCAATACTCAGCGGTAATACATGAAGAAAACACGCCTTATGTCGTTTTCGATTGGTAATCCAGAATCGTCCGGAAGCAATCCGAACGCTTCTGAAAGCGTTCGATTGGCACTCAACTGACAGTTCTTCTACTGAAAAGAAGAGAAATTTGCTTCTGGATTTGAACTCAGAATCGCGGAGAGTTCTTCGGGACGCTTCTGGATTACCAATCGAAAACGACATTAGGGATGACAAACTTTGCAGAGGCTGTTTACAAACAGATACCTATGTCACTGCACAATTCTCAAATACGCAAGGAAAAAACTCCTTGGTAGGTACTTTTTCAAAGACCTAGACGAGCATTCCAGCACATAAATAGACAAGGTAATAAACTTTATCAAAATTTAGTATGGTTTTTATGCAGCAGCACAGTAAGTTGGGTAAGGGACAACCTCCTTTCCACAAAGGGCATCACAATCCTCGCCAAAATGCAAACCTAACCTAAGTCATTTAAAGGCTTGGTATAATTTAAAAGTCTTTGGAAGCGAATTTTTATTAAACAAATAAATAATATGTAACATAATCGTTGGCTATGCATGTTAAATTTCTTTCTAGTATCTGACTATACTGAAAAAATCAGTCATTCAGCTCCAATTTTTAAGTCGCCGCAGATAAAAAAAATATATATTTCCCTTTTATTGGAGGAATTTTATCAACAATTTTACATTTTCTAAGAACACAGTTCATGTGTATTTTCCAAAACAAACCATTTTGTAATCACTGTAAATTAAGTGGGGAAAAATAATACTCAAAAGCGATAAATTTACCACAGTGCGAGATCTCATATATTTTTCTACTTATCATAATTGTAGCGATAAAGCACCCAATCGCCATTTCAGAGAAATTCAATTGCAAGAATCCAAAATAGGAAAATCAATGAACCACAAACCTCCCACATTACGTCAAAAGTTTGACATTGAGTTTATCGAATTACAAACCGATCCCAACTCTGGATATTGTTTTTCAATATTTAATTAGACTAACTTCACTTATAAGGAGAATTTTACATCTCCTCCCCAGTATAAGATATTTTGTTTAGATTAGCCACTCAGCACCCCTATCTGTAATTCAAACAAAAGAAAAAAAAAACATTAATTCTCCCGGAAGGAAACCAAACCCAAATACACCCTAATCGGTAGTATCTGATTGCTATACATAAGCAATTCGAAAACAAAAAAAAAAAAATTCTTTATGGGTATACAAATTCCCGGGATTCTAAAACAAAGAACAACATAATGACGAAGAACTAAGTTGGGGTTGCCGACAATGGTCTGAATAGTGACGTCGCAATGGTCGCCGCCGCATTGCGGGTCATTAACATTTGCTTTATTATTTTTTTCTTTCTTTTTAACTATAAAATAAAAACTATAGTAGATGACTACTTATACTTATGCAATAGGAAATAGTTTTGTTGGCCAAACTTACCTCTTCTTGGTTTTGCCAACATTGTATAATTCAACGTGTTTGAATGCAGCGTATGTTGCCATTTTAATTTGATCTATTTTGTTTTAACTTTTATCTGAACAACAAAAATCAACAGCACAGATTATATACTATATATGGACTTTCTCCCTAAAGGGGGGACGAAAAAAGAAGAATAAGTTTTATTTCTCTTTCAAGGATTTCGTCTAGAGGCCTTGCAAAAAAAAAAAAACAACTGCACTATGATGAAAAGATACACAACAACAAAAGGTAAACTGAACAACTATGTCGAAGGATCAACCACACTAGGTGTGTAGTGTATGCTCAACGAGTGATACGAATAATTACTTGTTTTTATTTTCTGTATGTCAATGAGTATCCTTTTAGCTGCAGCAAGAAGTGCATCTCATCGTTGCGTGTGGGAGTCAGAAAAGCTGCATTAGGGAATCGATATTATGAGAAAACACGTAGTCCTTCAAATCACAGATGGAACTGGCAGCCGCATTGGGAGTTGCAGAGATGAAGCTTGCAAAGGAGCTTCTTTTCTTTAGCCTGGCATTAACGAGATACACATACACACCAAAGCGAAAAGGACACTCATTTTCCTCAAAATAGAAACGAACAATATATATCTTAATAATGTCAATCGTCAAATCCTTTTGTTATTTTGTATCTTTTGGTTATAAATATCTTTGTAAAATGTTTTCACATGTATCGCACCCTTTGTAATAATTATTCACACGTTTGTAGAAACTTATATTTGCCAAAATGAATACAACACGAACAACAAAATATTTTATATCCGTCCGATACTTCGAGGAATATTATACTGAACAGGAAAACTTTTCTTCCTTTTCGAGAACGTGTATAGGTTATTAAATCCAACGACTTTTTTATGGTGTACAATGTGGTAGTGTGCTATCGGTTTGGAATTAAGCTTTCGACTGAACGCAACGCGGCGCAATGGAAAACATTTTATATCGATCCAACTCAGCTGAGTGCGCTGAGTAGTGGTGGTGAATGGAGTATTATTCTGGATACGATGAGGCACACAACACTCTCTGCACAGCAAGAAGAACAAAAACAAAGCCCCCCAAAGAAGACAACAAGGGGAATCTTATGCTCACCATTGCCATTGGCAGCACATGGAGCGCATTGCCTGAGTATGCATCTAGAGAAGTATCTAGTTGCTTCAAATGACTATAATTTTTTTTTTTCTATGATGATTGCCGTTATGTTGCTAGCAACATCAGATGTTTTTCCTCCCAATGTGACTGTGGGGTATACCAAAAGTGCACTGGAACTTGGAGCATAGTGTGGTGAGTAAGTAAACAGCTGAGATGAAAGTGTGTATATGAGTTGTGGTGGTACTGCAAGAGGTTTGTTAATGTGAACAAGTCCAAAAGAGAGCCGGACCGGAGAGGAATTGAAATTTGTTGGTTGAAATGTATTAATGAAGTTTCCTAAATTTATAGAACATTTTTTTACCCATGCATCGAATAGTCATAGAATAGAAAATAATGAATCACAGATATTGAGATTTCCTCTGACTCGAGAGATAATAATAATAAAATAGATAACCAAGAATAAAAAATTTAATGGATATCAGTCACCATATAAAATGACAAATTGGATTTTTGATTCAATGACCTCTTGTTGAGACGGCGCTCGATTTTTAAAACCAAATAAGAAGAGCATGCGTAGTGAGATATGGCGGAAGTATCTAAGGCCGATTTGAAGTGAAAGACGAAATTTTCAAACTCACATAAGGCTGGATTTCAGCATTGGCTTAAAAGATGTCGAAAATTTTTACTAAGTTTATTGGTGCTAGCCAGAAAATTTATCTGTGCACACTGTGACCTAGTGGTTGCTGTGTTAAATATCCAGGTTATTTTCACAGCTCCACCTTACCCGAAAGTACAACGGATCTGAATGAACTTCTCAAATCGATTTAAGCATAAAACTGTTTGTTCCTTTCATTTTTGCCAAAAATTAAATTCTCTTACCCAAGAATGGTTGAGAAAATTAATTTAGGCCAAGGATTCTATTTGGACTGGACATGTTGCTCCGCAGTGGAGGGTATCAAAGCATCGGCCAGGCCGATGATAACACTTTTACTTGTTATTGGTCAATTTTAGAAAAACCATACAACATTGAGTACAGAAATAGATACGAGTTTAGGTAAGCTTAGGTTAAGTCATTTTGGCGAGACATCAGGATAAGCCAATACTGGTCACATTTAGAAAGATGTAGATATGCATTTGGTCACGTGAAATAAAGCCCAAAGAAATAAAGCCAAAAAGGAAAAATTTCTCTTTATTTCGTTTTAAATTTAAAAATAACGCCAAATTTTCGAATTGGCTTTATTTCGCTTTAGAAAACGAAATAAGGCCAATTTTATTTCGCTTTAGAAAACGAAATAAGGCCAATTTGGATTTATTTCGTTTTGCAGTTTCAAAAACTGGCCTTATTTGACGTCACCGAACCAATCTTGCCTAACTGCTCCAAATCAGTGACAGTTACCCCAAGCAGGGGGGTTGCAGGGGGGCAGCATGCCCCCGTACATATTTCACTGTGAAGCATGCGAAACATGGATATAAAGACAATTTGCATACACCCAGCCTCGCACATATACTCCTGCGCATTACTCTATTTTGTTTTCTCTCCGTTTAAATTTCAAATTTGGCCTTATTTCGATTTGGAAATGGAAATAAAACCTTAGCCTTTAGCCTTATTTCCATTTTCGTTGGACCTTATTTCACGCGTCACCTATGCAATGTGATGGCCTTGAAGTTTATTACTCCCACCATATGGAAACCTATGGGTTTGATAGCCACCCCCAGTTCTTTAGGCAAAGTTTTACTTAGCCCTCGAAAAAGTTTCATCGAAGAATTCTATTTTTGATATTGCAAAGAAAACGTGGAGTGCCCTCATGCACATACTCGTCACCGCATTATCTGCACAGGTCCATGCTAATTGTCAATTTCTTGATATGGTATTTCAGTATATTATGTACGGTCCGGCGATATTACTCTCGAAAGAGGACAAACAATTTTTTGTGCAATTGTAGGATTTTCTTAGTTTCACGCTCCTGATTTAATTAGATAAATATAGTCCAAGCCTTTTGGACTAGAATCACCAACCCCAACATCCGTCTTGGATCCATCTGTGGGTATTCGATGCGATGGATATTTGTTCGTCTCTTGCCATGCATCTGTATTCGGAAAAAAAGTGACAAACGGTCTTACGAAATGGCCTTATTTGAGCATGACCCGTCAGACTGTGCTTCCAGCTCATACTCTGGCTTAACAGATGGGCATTGTTTGCAGCAGATGTCTGTACGAAAAGGTCTAGAGATTAAATACAACCTTAAGTCCTGATTTGAGGTTGGTTCTCTTTGCCCCTCAAGTCTATTGCAGATATAGGATTCTATCAATTCTATCCAGTGCAATTTCCAATCGAGGATAACTCCCAGATATTTTGTATTATCAGAAATTGTTAGCCGTGCCCCTTCAGGAAAAATTCCGGAATTATTCTCTTGTAAAGTATTAACCATTGATAGAACTTTTTGTATTTGTTCACTTATAGTGGATAGAAATTTTCCAGCCTCAAGCAGAGTTAGGTTACAGGTCTTGAGATCACAAATTCCCAAGTTCTCATTTAATCAGGATATGTCGTTTACCACGAGGACTCACTCTTATTCGAAATTAATGTCCATCACACAACCGAACGGTTGTGAGAAGCAGGCCTAGGATTCCTATACAGGCCTGTTGCGCCAAATATTTTTTTTATTACAATTTTTAGTACAATAAGGTGAAAAGACTGGTAAGTTATGGATATAAAAATATTTTTATTAAAAACAAAATATTATGAAACGAACAAGTTCACTATCCGTTTGGCAGATAAAACGTAAATATTTTTATTTATATAGCTGCAAGTGTATAGAACATATCAAATTCAACAACAACAAAAAAAACTTACAAAATGTAAAATAGGCAACAGACAAAAAATCGTAGTTTTCTAAATGACTCCTGTGATTTTGTATAAAAAGTTTATGCAATCAACCTTTTCTCTTAACGGTAATCAATCAAAACATCACCTGTCAAACCCTTCAATCAAAACATTCCAGCAAATGTCAATTTTGAGGGAATAAGCCATTTGAAACAGTATTTAGATTCACCTTCCCGCTTCAGATATCACTTTTGTTTCTCAGTTATGCTCTGATGAGCGTGTTGTAAGTAACACGTTCAACTAGTCCCTCAACTGCGTCGCTGCAATTGAATTGCAGTAGTACTTTTGTTAACCCAGTAAAACAAGACTTCCCTGGTAGACGCGCGTATAGTCCGTCTATCTCTTTACCTACTCCAGTGCATCTAGTATAGGCAAATCACTTTCATCATTAGATGAATTCATGATCTACATCTCTGACATTCCTCAGCACATTATATGCTGATAGGTTTTGTTTTTGCCCTGCCTCTTTAATAGTATTCATATTTTTTTCTTCTTCTCTTGTTATGCTTCGGTGGATGCATCAAGTTCTCGAACTGCAGCACCCCATGTCCAAATTGCATTATGACGTGTTGTGTCATTAATCTTATGCAAAGAAAATAAAAACCAAATTCATAAATAAACAGTACGACCGGACCGTCTACGGCGAGGTGAAAACTTTTGATTCAGTTTGATGGATATCTAATTAAAATATAAACACCGCGGTTGGATCTTTTATATTGATGCGATCTTCCAAAGGTATGATGAATCGTAATTAGTGTCCAAGATTTTGTCGCGATCATAAATCCAGAGGTTGGATTCGTCCATATCGGAAGTAATACGGGTAGTGAGGGGCTCGGCAGATGTTACTGTTCCATTAAACTCGAATAAACGAATTTAAGCTGAATTATCAGATTAGTGGTTGATTTTGTATACATCTGCGGATGCATTCAACTGATAAAGGGCTTACCTACCTAAAATTTTATTAACGTTTGATAGTTTTGGCTGATAATTTTTTTAAAGAATTTCGGGATTTATAAAAATGATGGACAGAGTCTTAAAAGGTTTTTACGACTACGGTACAAATTATTTTTTGGTTGCATTGCTATGCGGTCGTTCGACAATTAGTTATTTTTTATCTATGGAAACAATCAAGTTATATATTTGAATAATATTCATGCATCATGCAAATAAGAGAAAGTGTTCGTGTAGGGCAAAATGAGTCGAGTTCTCCGTAGAGAATAATAAGTGAACTAGGCCAACGGAGGAATACGCCAGCGAAATAGGGATATTTGAGAGGTAATCGTTTGTATAACCAATGAACGCGTTTAGAACGATTAAGGTCGATATTGGTGCCTGATGTTTTGAAACAAATCGTATTAAAGGAATTTGCTAAGTTAAATTATTCCAGATATTCGGTGTTAGTATTATTTTTGGGACGAATTTAAGGGTTATGCGTTATGCCGAATCTGGCGACTGAATTGACAGTTTTCAGAATTTTACGTTAAAAAACCATAGTCTTAATTAGTGTCTTTCCGGGGGTAAAACCTGCGGTTTTGCGATATCACCTTAAAAAAATTATCTAGTCGACTCTTCGGAGTGCAGAGGAAGCCTAAACAACTGATCATATTATATGTGAATGCCCAGCCCTTTGTGCCGTTAGAATGCATTTTTTCTTTAGGGTAATAAGTCCTAAAGAATTAAAGAATTGCTCAGGTGAATGTAACATCAGCTAGATTAGAAAAGTGGGAACTGCTAGCCTAAGCTATCGTGTCTGCGTAGATTTAAAATCCTTTTGCTATTTGTTGGCTGAATAACTCGTTTGGCCATTCTTCGACCTGAGATGTTCTCTCAATATGAGATGTATTTGTGTTCCAAGGTTTCTATAGCAGAATTTACATCTGATTTGGGATTAACGCAAAGGGTTAAGGTCCTGTGCAAGTCGTTTCCGAACCTCTTCTGACCAGTACGCCAGGCCTCAATTGTCTCATGGCCGGGAACCCACCATATTTTGGTTTTGTGCCTGGTGTTAAGAGTGTTAAAGCAGTGCAAGACTAACTTGGAATCAATGATGGGTGAGCTAAGAGAGATTTGAACCACACAGATCATAGCAAATTCTGGAAACTCCAAAAGAAGGATTATTAGGTCCAAATGATCACCTATTTCTTTCTTTTTCGTTTGTAGCCCACATGCTGAGCTGAGTATTGCCACTTGTCTAATGTCGATGTGGAGAGGTGTTAGTCCTATTTGAGCTTCTATTGTATAGACGTGGAACCGGTTCGCATGGCTCCGGAAAGACCTAAACATGCGAGACTCTGTACCATGTTGACATTTAAGATGGCGGTCTTTTGGGTGGCTTTGTCTCACGTCAACTTACTATGGAAGCATACGTACAGATGGAACAATAAAAAATGAATATCTGTAGTAACGAATGAATGTACTCCTCCAAAATATTCTATAATGACCTACTTTTTTTGACAACACACACATTCATAACGTCCCACTAGTGACACTGCACAATTTTGAATTGACACGTTTCGTGACTAATGCAATCTTGGCTTATGGGCTAAGATTGGCTTGGGTACGTTTGGTTACTGTATAATTTCGTTTTTAAAACCTCTAGAAAACCTCTTTCCCATAAAACCTGCTGAGCGACGTCTCACCAAAATTTGTGTAATTATTTTACATATTGATCAACCGACCAAACATAAATTTTGTTCTCTCTACATGTACCAAGAAAATGAGACCTCGCAATCAGTTATGTATTTTTATTTCCGGATCGAAATTTTCTTTTGTGCTATACATTTATTTCAAGTATAGCGAGTAATATTTATGTATTAGATTCTGGTTTTGCGGCCAATCGTACCAAATAATTAATGTTTAGGAGGGTTGATTCGAAGTCTGCGTCTAGCTTTTTTTGGCATCTTGCCCTAAACTTCTTGGAGATTTTTAAATATTTGTGGTTTTTATTTATGTCGTGTTTCATGCACCCGCAGATTGCAACATTTTCACTAAAATCCTGATTCGGGTTTTTAAAACTTTATTGATCACTGAAAGTTTGACTAAGTGCCACATCTTTCTTATGCACTATGTAAAAGCTCACATTCGTTACCCTAATGAAAGTCATTAACGGTGATCAGAACAATATACTCGTAACTTAAACCAGCAGGCAGCGAGATAATTCTGCATTGCATTGTAGGGTGAACCTTGTATTGCCATCAGATGTAGAGAGAGAAAGGAAGACAGACTCCGACTAGGGTTGCACGTCATTTTTAAATCAGTTCAATCTAAGTACATGTGTGTTTCAAATTGATTGCTTGAGGTTTAAATACAAATTACAAAGGTGACTACATATTTCCATTGTAAATGCATATAATAAATGACTGTAAGTGGCAATAACAAAGCGGCATAACAAATTCCCGAACTATTTAATTGCTGCAACTGGACAGACAGTCTATTTATTATTTATAAACATTTGCAAATTGCTGTAAATTGATAAATTTGTATTGTTCATCTAAATGAACAAGGTTAATTGGAAATGTCTTTCGAAATGACTCTTTTTGTATAACCGGAAAATTGTATCAATAACTGGCTGGATAACTCCGTTTTGTCCGCAATAGTTGGCCACCAACTTACAAATTGTATTTACAATTATTTGTTGACAATTTTGTTAGAAAAAGAGACAAATTCTGTTTCACAATTATTTTTAAAGCAAATTTGTAATTTTTCTACAGATTTTGTGGAAAAATACTTGTAAATACAAATTGGTAAGTTGGTAAAATAGGCCATAGATGGTGAAATCAACTGTCAGATTTTGACACTGCCAACGCCACCTATCGTAAAATGTGAATAAAACGATTTTCCGGAATTTTCTTTCTGCCTAAACCTGAAATACCAGCAACACGAAAAAATTGTAGCCATTCAATTTTGTGGGCGTTAGCAAAAATAATGCCATTACGCCCAAAATCAATGTCACAAGTCACAACACCCAAATTTACGTGAATTACAACAAATTACCTAGCACTGTTTTGGGCGTTATGACATTTTTCAGTTTGGGCGTTATGGTTTTGGGCAATAAGACCTAACGCCGAACAAAACAGAAAGAAAAAAATCGGTCTAGCGGTTATCGAGTTATAACGTCATCGAGTTTATAGAGTTTATAGATAGAAGAAGAAGATTGATATCAAATTTTTTGACAGATTGGAGTGAAATGGTCAGTGAAATCTACATAGTTGCCAGCATAAATATCCAGGAGTATGGCTTTCTTGTGCATGTTTTTAGGGTCCTATGCGACTAATACTTATTTTTCTTATAACAATTTATAGATGTGTGGAAAAAATGTTGCCTATCAATAGTTGATTTATCTATATATGTACCTATATAAAAATGAAGATTCAGACTGACAGATCAGCCCAGCCTAAACCCTTTGCTCTAGAAAGCTGAAATTTTGCACAGAGGTTTCCTTTATGATGTATACAACCATTAAGGAAGGATTTTTCGAAATTCAACCCCTAAAGGGGTAAAAAGGGGGGTTAAAATTTGTATGGGACCATTTTTATTTTTCATCCGATTGACTTAAAACTCGGTTTGTGTACTCTATATAAAAAATAAAGAAAACTAATTTCTCCGATTTTGGAAATTCAACCCTTAAAGGGGTAAAAGGGGGGTCAAAGTTTGTATGGGAAAATTTTGTATTTTTCATCCGATAGACTTCAAACTCGGTTTGTGTACTCTCTATGAGAAATAAAGAAAATTAGTTTCTCCGATTTTGGAAATTCAACCCTTAAAGGGGTAAAAGGGGGGTCAAAGTTTGTATGGGACCATTTTTATTTTTCATCCGATTGACTTAAAACTCGGTTTGTGTACCTACCTACTCTATTATAAGAAATAAAGACAATAATTTTTTTGATTTTGGAAATTTTGCTTGGGGCCCGAGTTATTGGCGATGTCCCCTTTCTAGGGGGCCTTTTCTTAACTCACGAACCGATCGTCGCGTGCGTCGTATCGATTTGAAACTTTTTAATGCGTCCAAACTTCATCGCTGTTGAATATGCTGATCGCTTCATCTAACTCCAGCGTATTCCAAAGATATTAAAGCGGAATTCTGTAAGAATGGGGTTATACTGCTAGAAAGTGGTAGACGTCCTCACGATCTTTCCGGTTGCATATGTTGCACAGTATAGGAAGATCTGGGCAGTGTGGAATATAATTAAGGATTTGCTAACTAAGAATAAGAAATATGGTGTGTCCCGTAGATAGTGGCTCAGTCTGCCATAGTATGATCTGTGTTGAGATGTCAGCGCTTCACCAACAAATATTGAATATATATTTTTTGAACTATTTTCTCCAATAGGGCGCTAGACATATTTTTCAGAGATACTAATTGCTTCTTAAGTACTGTCTTAGTTAGGTTTCCTGCACGATATATAAATATAAAAAGGCAACTAACTGACTGTGAAGGAATCTCTGTGTCCAAATCCTAAGGACTGCGCGAGCGAAGCCGCGGGCAAAAGCTGGTCTTTCTATATTTAAAAGACCTGACACACAACGCACAGGCCAATACCTACTAATTAATAAAATAAGTAACTGAATATGTTTTTGCTTTTTATGCAGAATCCGCACTTATCTCTGTGACGTATACATATACTGCTCGTAATTCAACTCCAGATTTTTATTTAGTCACATTGCATTTAGAGTTTTTCCTCATAAGCCCCTAATAAGTCCTGTCGTGTAGCTATGCACCTACTACCGTGAATTATAAAATCCTAACATAACCCAATTATGCTGCTCATTCACGCATTACATATGTTTATGTGTGTGAATTCCGCTGAGACGATTTCTACAAAATACATCTACTGTAGCTATGGTGGAAGACATGCATTCATTTTAATTTGCTATTGCCTGGTCGGCGTATATAACACCATAAGCTATTTTTACCCCTTTCAGCTGTTCGCTGAGTGAGAAAAACCTGCCTTCTGCTTCATAATATTACACATTCATCCATAGTTAGAATAAGGAACACACAATTACAATCCCCTAATGGAGCGCACGTTAGTATAGCTCCCGATTGAAGAGTAACTGAGGCAAAGACGTAGGAAAACGCATGTGAAAAAATCCCACATTACAAGCGTCTTAACCTCTATTTTGAACATTGTAAAAAAAAAAAAAACATTTTGAAACACCTTTAAGTGGATTTTAAAGTTCACAAGTGTAGCAAGTGTCACTGAAAAGTCATTGACCGATAAGAAGACCTCACATTTTGCAAGCAGGGTGGAAGTGAAATTCTTGTCGTAGAGCACTTTTGGGGCAAGCCCTTATTTTATGTGGGTGCGGTGGCGTGTGTTCGTAATAGGGTGGCTCCCATTGCATGGAGATTTGTTTGTTGTTGCTTTAGCATGCGTGAAAATGCAGCAACGTGTCATAAAGTCATTGTAATTCTGCGTTGTAATACTTTGTATTGTTTCACCTTTTCGTAGTTGCGTCAAGACAAGACAATAAAAATGCATATTTAGCAGAAGAAATGATGACTACCCATGCAAAGACTAAAGGAATTCATTATTTGCTATAGACAATGCTGACATGTGTACTAAATATATGAAGGGAAGGGACATATGTATACATGAGTCATAAAAAATACACCTGAAAGAGACTTCATTATAATCGTTTAACCTGTACATGAAACTATGTCACCTAAAATTTAAATACCCACTTAAAATGTTAAGACCCCTGCAAAAGGTATTGGGCACAATAATTATGTATACCTACTACGAGTATGACCTCTGGTATACTGGAGGATAAGATGCTGTAGGGTAGGGGCACATTTTGCGACCTCTAATAATGTTCGCGGAAAGTATGAACAATTTCTGAAATGGAAGTTTTTTACTTTACTACTAGTAAAGTAGTAAAGTAGTAAAGTAAAAAACTTTACTGAGAATATTTTAAAGCATAAAGAAGGGTGATCAAGAAATTTTGAAATCGAGCATTTTCGGTTAGAATTTTCGTCCATTTCAGAAAGGGTGATCAAGAAATAATCATCTAAGGGGAGGCACAACGCTTTTTAAGTTTGAATTTACTTCATTCAAAACTTGCCATTATATCTTCTATATATATAAAAAAGAATTGCTGTTCGTTAGTCTCACTAAAACTCGAGAACGGCTGGACAGATTTGGCTAATTTTGGTCTTGAATTATTTGTGGAAGTCCATGGAAGGTTTAAAAGGTGAGAAATTGGACAAAGGGCGTGGCACCTCCCATAACATTCAAAATCTTATATCTCGAAAACTACTGAATCGATTGAGCTCAAATTCACATACAATCTTGGGTATCGGCCCAGGAGTATTCCTGTGAAGATTGGTCAAAATTTGACAAAAGGGCGTGGCACCGCCCATACAAAAAACATATTCTATGGGGTGAAACTCGATGACGTTATAACTCGATAACCGCTGAGCCGATTTTCATGATTCTTTTTTTTTGTTTTGTTCGTATTGCTGTAGGTTTACGCAGAAAGAAAATTCCAGAAAATCGATTTTTCTCATTTTTCGCATTTTTCGAAAGAACATTATTATCTAAGAAGATAGAAGAAGAAGAAGAAGAAAGAAGAAGGTGTTTCTGTGAAAGTTTGATCAAAATTGGACAAAGGAGCGTGGTACCTACCGTATAAAAAAAATATACATTTTAAATCCTATTTCTGGACACCCACGGGAGCTAAAGTGGGTGGGATTGGAAAACGGGCCATGGCACCACCATTACAACAAAGTTCTTTAAATCACGATATCTGAACATTGCCTGGTTGAAGCATTTTACAAAACCTGGCGGGACTGGATAACAAAAAAATACATTTCAAACGTTATTCTTCGACAGTCATGGGAAAAAAAAATTGTCTAGACAATACAATTCGTGGGCACTCGTCCGAGGAAATATCGGTCGAAGCATACGGAATACAGAATCAGTCTGGAGACATCGGTTAAATAAAAATGAAATGAAAATGTACGAGCAGGCAAAAACAACGTTTGCCGGGTCCGCTAGTTCATATATATAAATAAATGCAAAAAAAGCTTAAAATCGTTTTAAGCCAATACTTCACCGAGTATTTTGAGCTACCATTCATCTTTCTGCTGCGTCTAGAGGTTGAGCTACAATCAATTCAAAACAGATCTTATTCCATCAAATGTGAAAAAAATGTAAAAACCATTGTTCTCGACTGAAGCTTTGCATGGTGTGACCATATGGATCTGTGGCATATAATGCATAAATACATACAATATATTTTCATACTTAGGGTAGGTTTTCGACAACAATTTGTTTTGTTTTAAAATACTTCTCCCGAACCTATAACGCTAAAAAAGCGCTACAAAATAATTGTAGATAGGTAATCAAATTGTTGGAAGTTGTATTGCCCTGAAAATATGTCCACAGGAATCAAATTTCCCTATCCTGCAGTTAAAGGAGTTTTAGGAAAGTAATCTACCTTTTAGGTTAGTTTAGGTTAGGTTAAAAGTGGTTCTCGATGAGAGAAACACTTAGGCCGTTATTCGGCCTATTATCCATACCACTGGGATTTGGGGAGCTATTTATTTGCTGGCTACTCATGAGAACCATTTGCTGCCGGTTATGATGCTAAGAATTTTAGCGGCGCTGGTATTACCTAGATCACTGAGATCATTGAGAAAAAAGTTTCCTAAGTGGGCCTTTCTTAGATTGGTCAGCGCAGAGCAACTGCAAAGAAAGTGAGTGACGGACTCGTCCTCCTCGACCTCCTCTTCAATCCTGCAGCTTCTGCAGAAGTCTCTACCTAATATGCAGTGCTCGGAGATGACATTAACGACTTTCGAGATACTTGATCTCGTGAGTCGAAGAAGCTCTTTGGATATTTTTGTGTCCAGAGCTAGCCAGGTGAGTCTAGCAGTATCGCAGTATCCTACATGTTTCCATCTGAACCCTGCTCTGCTCGCTGCGTCCGCGTGAATTATTTGTCTAGCTCTAGCGTATAGGAAAGTGGTGCGTACACGTTGTGCAGACTTATACTATCCACGCCAGAGGAGCCTCGCCTTGCTAGTTCGTCTGCTGCACAGTTCCCTGGGATGTCACAGTGACCAGTAACCCAGCAGAGGGTGAGGTTGTACTGTCCAGCTATCTCGTTAAGAGATGCGCGGCAATCTTCCACCGCCTTAGATCTTATTTCGCTGGATATTAGGGATTTGATTGCAGCTTGGCTATCAATGTATATGACGTTATCCCTTTGTGATACCGAATTAATCGACAGCCACGCTGTAGCTTGACGAATAGCTGTAATTTCGGTTTGGAACACACTGCAGTGTTTCGGAAGAGAGTCGGAGAGGCCCAAATTCAATTCTTCTGAAAATACTCTGACGCCCACTCCCTCCAGTGTCTTAGAACCCTCTGTGATATTCTATTGATAGTGATTTGTGTAGGACCTTTTGTGAATTCCATTGGTTTCTGTCTACCTTTTAACTAAATTGCCGTTTGGTGGATTTTTTCGTTCCCGATTTTATGGAGTCAAGTCAGGTTGCAAATAAAGTAAAGCTGGAGGTGCTTCACAAAAGTTTAGTCAATAGCTGGTTGACTGGTTATGGAAAACGAGTAACAGAATAGGTAGCTGATATTCGAGATCTGACTATGATTCTTTGTTTTAAAGATGGTACATCTGTTCACCGACTATAGATATTTTATAAATAAGGCCCTGTTAATAAATAACGCTTCGATTTACTTTACTAATTTCAAAAGTAATTTCGATAATTATGAATTAAACGAGAGGAACATTCAAATCCAGACACATAAAGAAATTTATAGTAAAACATTTTAACAGCAAACAAAGGTCTGCATGTAAACTAATTGCTTGTTTACAACAATCATAACTCAAGAATGGAGCATGCTGCATCTATAGATCATGCCCAACCCATTAAGATTATTTGCAGAAATCCAAAGGAATACAACAAAGACTAATGCAAATGACTGAGCTGTTAAAACAACAGTAAAACATTATTATAATAATCTCTTGTGTGCCCGCAGACTTTTCTTGGCAAATTGGATTTGGCATTTTTTTTTCTATACCATGCTGCATGCAGAGCGAAATTACTTTAATAACAAGAGGACCCCTTTTCATCTTAATGCAAGAGTTCAGTGTGCCAATATTTCTCTGATCAAATACCGACAGACGGACAGAAAGTGCATAAAAGCAATTCCAAGTGAATTTTCTATATATAACAAAAGAAAAATAGCGGAAAAAACATCTCGAACTAAAGAAACTATGACCAATTATGTTCGATAAACCGATTTCTTGCCAATGTCAGAATGTGGAACAATTTTCAAGTTCATGGTATAAAGTTTAACCTTACTTTGGTAGAAAAATTGGATTGTCGAGAGAAATTTTAAACAAAAACTTCGAAATGTGTATCTTCTACAATTCGAATGAAAAATGTAGAAGGTTACAGATTACCACCCACTTTGCAGTGGATTAGATTAGGCAAGTGGGTTGGTGAGACAGAAGAAACCTGTACGTGCTACAATCTACAAATAGATCAATGTAGATCCATTGTGACGAAATTGGGCTTTAGGACTGACACACTATGGAAATCTATGAAAACCTACAGCAAGTCTCCGCGAGGCATCCAAAAATTTAAGTAGGTCATTTACGGACCTGTCGAAAAGTTATAAAAGCCCTCGAAAAAGTATACTCCAGTGATTTTATTTCTGACAAAGAAAGTGTGGAGTGTGACCTCATGCACCTGCTCGTCATCCCATTCTCTGCATAGGTCATCCGATTATCATTTTCTTGATACATTCTGGGTGATCAAATAAGAGATAAACCCATAGTGGTAAACAAACGATAGTGAAGCACATAAATATTGCGTAAAACAAACCAATTGTATTTGAAATAAAAAATCGCAGAATCCGTCGTATTCGGAATTTTGCTACGAACCCCAAAAGAACTATCACAGAATCCGTTGTAATGGAAATTTTAGCAAAAATGTCCACTACGACGGATTCCATGATAGTTCTTTCGGGGTTCCGTTGTAATGGAAATTTTAGCAAAAATGTCCACTACGACAGATTCCATGATAGTTCTTTCGGGGTTCGTAGCAAAATTCCGAATACGACGGATTCTGTGATCACCCAGAATGTATCAAGAAAATGATAATCGGATGACCTATGCATAATGGGATGACGAGCAGGTGGATGAGGTCACACTCCACACTTTCTTTGTCAGAAATAGTTTTAGTTTTCTGTTTGCTATAGGGTGGCCACATATTCCTGGTTATGACACAGGAATCGAGTTTACTCCATTTTTTATTTGTCGTTACTACAATGACAGTTAATCAGCTTTTCCATTTTGGGATACACCCTTGTGACTGGTGAAATTAGCAGAGTCTTACATTATGCTACACGAGGAAGAACCCGTCGGTCTTCGCGATAGCCATTTCCAAGCTTCGATTTTATCTCTATGTCAGTAATTGCTTTTATTGCCATTTGACTGGCACTGAAAAAAAGTAATATTTGTATGAGGTATGGCCTGGCCTGGCCATTATTCCGTTGTCACTGCCAGTACTTCAGCTTGGAACACGCTGCTGTAGCCAAGAATTTTAATTGAACTGTAGTGTAGTGCCCAAGAATTTCAAAATAACTTCCCGTCTATCCTTGATCCATCTGTATAGATCCGATGGATATCGGTTGGACTTCTTGCTTCCTTCCCTACTGATAAAACAAGTGACAACTGGCTTTACGACATCTAGACGGGGAGTTGTGTAGTCTATGCATACATAAATTGATCGTGTATTTATTCAGCATGTTTGTATGATCCGTTAGGCTGTATTTGCAGCTTCTAGTCTGTCTGTCTTAGCCGAAGGGCGCTGTTTGCAGCAAATTCCTGTACGAAAACGTCTAGGATTTTACGCTGTGTCTTTGAATCTTTGTCGCATTGTTTGTTGACATTGCTCCTTCTATGATCAGAAAAACTGCAAAAGTATATTCCATAACTATTAGTAGTCCAAATTTAAAAACCCGAAGTAAAGGCTCATTTCAATCAGCCTCAATCAATTGATGAGATATGTATGATCAAGTAAATCGCGCATTCAAATCAATACCCTTCTATACAAAACTACTACACACTCTTGTAACAATTTCCATTTATAACAGTGTACTCTTACATTACATCAGCAATCAACCAAAACAACTAATGAAAAGAAAAGAAATACAAATTAAATCAGAACAAGTAACAGCCAAAGAGTTATGCCTTTACACTCTGCTTGAATTTATGACAGCGGTTTTAATTAAACTTTCCGACATAGTCTACGCAAAAAGGATGTTCTTTTGTACGTCGCGTCTCGGCGTTGTATTGGGTCATTGCCCAACTCTTGTAGTGCGTAGTCATTGGATTTCATTGCATTTTATGATCGCACTCATAAAGTAGTGGGTATAGTGACTAGTCTTTTAGTTTAACGCGGAAGGAAATGTTGTAGAATTGAAGCTGTTGTGTTTGATTGAATTATGTGTGCGGTCCAGATAAGAGATTTTACATTTAAAATATTATCTTCAATCTTAAAAATAAATGAATCCATTTAAAGAAAATCTTTTGCAAAAACAGTGATATCCAACAAGTATTTGGTCAAATTAAAATGAATTCTTTACTGTTCATATGTGGTCAAAATATTTCCGCAGAAAAATTCCCTTAATAGCTTAAGATGTTTCCACTGCCCATCTGTCGTAGGTGGCTTATTAGTTCAGCCATTCGGATAAGTCATGATAGTGTCGTATATGACCCTCCTCCCACGTCTTACTCTTATTAAATTAAGTGGTAAACTTATTTTTACAGATCTATACCGAGGTTCAGAAAAATCATCCACAGACAAGTCATCCATTGGCATTTCATACACAAACTGATCATCCATGTCCCCGATGGATGACAAAACAAAGTGAGCCACACCCACTTTAAAGTAATGCTTTAGGTTAAGGCAGTGTTGTTATATTGTGGGATTTATCCCTTTTTGTGGGATTTTCGATGTCCAAAAAGCCTTCCGTGGGATAAAGGGAAAAAGCAACAAAATCGTGGGAATTTCAGGAAACTGACAAATTTTAATGAAATTTCATCAAAACTACTCCAATTCACAAAAATTATCGGCTCAAATATTAGCTAGTACAAAAACAATCTGACGGCGCAGCGGGAGCGCATGTATAACTAGACCTCTAGCGCCAGCGGGAAAGTGACATTGGAATGGAACCAGTTTGATTTTTTATCTTCATGAGCATCAAAAATATATTTTGTTCCATAATGTAAACTAGACCTAGGGTGCCTATACGGGCTAGATTGAAACATTTCGCAAAAAAGGATATTTCACAATATGTGCTAGCGATCTAGGGCAAATGCTGAAATGTCAGTTTTTGTATGCCGCATGCCGCTAGTCATCTAGCGGTCAATGGAGCGCAGCCATTGTGATTTTCTTTTGATATAATGTATCGTGGGAATTTGGTGGGAATTTGAGTTCGGTGAAAAGGGAAAAAAGGGAAAAATGACCACGTTTCGTGGGAAAAATGAAGAGAGAGTCCTAACAACACTGGGTTAAGGGTGTTTTATAGGAGTTTTTTTTTTTGTTTTAACACTCAGATAATCTGACAGCTGCCACAATTTTTCATTCAGTACTGTCTGGTAAATCGTATGACGATCATCGTTTGCATTACGGGTTCAGTCAGTTATCGGCCACTTAAAAGTTTGAAGGCGATCCATTTTTTACCATAAAATTTTGTACAGTGCTAAAGCTTACTTCTGTCTTCGTGGTTTTGTTAATAAGCTAAACTGTCTAAATGTGGAGCATTTGTGTTAATGTTCTATCGCCATCATTGGGCCTTACACTTTCAAAAATGAAGAAAGTCGAAATGACTCGGAGATTTTTTGATTAGATTTTTATTAAAAGTTCGTGAATATAGTGGTCTGCGGGACATTTAGCATCAACAGAATTGTTCCGCATGCCATAAGAAGAATTTCAACAAAAAGTTTCATCCAAATTTATCCAGTCGTTTTCACATCCCTCTTTAGTTGTATTATATGTGTATGTACAGTATGTGCAGTGGCCTACTGTGCGAGGGATTAGATCCCCGGAAAAACACAAATCCCATCTTAAGGTTTTTTCTACTGCGCCACCTCTCGCGAACTTCTGAGAGTATAACTGTCCTGGAAAAGCTTATCAATTAGCCGTTCGGACTCGACATACAATTGTAGGTCCCTTCCATTCGTCCCAAAAATATAAACTCACCAATGGTTGTAAGAAGCTAGGCCTGGCCTGCCTAAAAGGACCTGTTGCGCCAACTATTATATGTAAGTACAGTGACGGTTAAAAGTGAATACCAATGAAGTTTTTTTTAAATGCTTTTAAATCATTTTATGATGTCTAAATGGAATACATTTTGTTATTTCATAATTAAACTTTTGTTGTTCACAAACTATTGACGCTCACTGTAGATTAGTTAGATAAATTGTATTAAGTGTGATTTTATATTTACACTAACTGCCTCGATGCATACAAAGGTATGTTCAAATATGAGTCCAAATTAAAGAAATGCTTACCTGAAAAAAAAGAAAGAAAAACGTTGAATTATAAATTGTTATGGGGTACCTATATTGTATGCAAGTAAAATAATGTATACAGAAACAAGATGATTTTTTTGAGGGCATTGGAATAAAAAAAATCATAATAAATGAATATAGGACAAGGAACAAGGAAATAGTCATATCTTTAGTAGCGCATACAAGTCATAAGCACTTAGGGTACATCAGTGCAGCTACAAAAAAGTTATTGCTTCTTAAATTCAAAATTATGAAAATTTGTTGTTTAATTTTTTTACTTAAAATGCGTTTTTATCAAAAGTTTTACTTTATACATTTTAATTTTTTTATGAAATTTGTATCCTTGAAAAATTTTCTAAAAATTATGGAAGTTCAGCCTTCAGTAAGGTCCGCAGACTAGCTGTGCAGTTGGAACTTCCCAGAACCAGGATTCATAGAATTCACAGAGTAATAGATAAACCCTTTTGCCATTTAACACCGTTGCAGGATTTACTACCAGGAGCTGCGCAAAGAAAAGTGGAATTTTCCAGTGACCACTGAGCGAACATGCAGAAGACTGGCACTTCCTCAAGAACATTCTGTGCAATTCACAAGAAATGGGGTACAAACCTAGCACCTAGCCAGACTTGCTTCGTATACTGTATATTTCCTGCCAAAAAAGCTCTTTGAAAAAATTAAATAAACCTAAACGGCTCCAACTTTCTCAATATTATTTACTTGTAAATAACCAAACAAATGACATGACAAAAAAAAATTAAAAGCTTGAAATTGAAACTATAATAGTACGTAAACAAGTACGTGCGGTAAAAATAGTGAATCTGCAGTAAGCGCAGCTTCTATTCACGTACCTAATTGTGCTTTGTTCCGTTGTGTGAATTTGATAATTTACGAAAACCGCTCATCCTTAATGCTGCTGCTCTAACATTAAAGGTTATTTATTTTAATGCGAGTGTAAATACTCTCATTAGGACCAAGGCTCTACTAGAACTACACGATGTTATCTCAGTGTTGTTATATTGTGGGATTTATCCCTTTTTGTGGGAATTTCGATGTCCGAAAAGCCTTCCGTGGGATAAAGGGAAAAAGCACCACAATCGTGGGAATTTCAGGAATCTGACAAAAAAAATTGTAAAACCAAATTTTTGCGAAATTTCACCAAAACTAATTCAAAAATTCACAACAATTATCAGCAGAAATAAAAAGAGCTCATGTAAATACCCTCTTAACAAAAAAAAATTCTAGTACAAAAACAATCTGACGGCCAGCGGCAAAGTGACATTGGACAGGAACCAGTTTAAATTTGTATTACTTTATCTTCATGAGCATCAAAAATGTATTTTGTGTAACTTCTTCACTTCCACTTTTCTTTATTTTTTATTAAATTAATTTAGACTTGATAGATTTGTTTTGACAGTTCGTTATTTTTCCTCCAATTTACCAGTTAATTTTGTGGGCGCAGTGGCTCAGCGGTTAATGTACGAGAGGTCCCAGGTGCGATCCCCGGAAAAGCACCACCTCTCGCGAACGTCTGACAAACATTCGAGAGTATAACTGTACTGAAAAAGCTTCTCAATTCAGCCGTTCGGAGTCTACATAAAAAATGGTATCGAGGGAATTTCGAGGGAATTCGAGTTCGGTGAAAAGGGAAAAAAGGGAAAAATGACCACGTTTCGTGGGAAAAATGAAGAGAGAGACCTAACAACACTGTGTTATCTTCTTTTAGAAGGACAAGGGCGGGAGTCGTTAGGGATTCGCAGTGCGAAAAAAATTGGGAACCCCTGGTGCCTATAACACAGAACAACAAGTCAACAGGCACTTGTTGAATTATGTTTGTTTGTCAAGTGTAGATTAAAGGCGTAAGACAACAAAAACCGTAACAATTGTTAGAACTCGAAAATTTCCCTCAATTTTTTCAATTAGTTCAACAAGTCAGTCAGTATTGCTGTCCCCCATCGGCACTCGAAGCTACGCCGAAGTTGGTTAGTTGAAGACAGAAAAAGTATCACTTCGCAATGTTTATGACAAACCTTTAGAAACGAATGCGCTGCAATTATATGGTTTTTTTACAAAGTGGACTTAAAATATGTAAATAATTTCTTAACACCTCATTGTATAGAGATTGTATAAAGTAAAATCAATGCTGGCTGTATGAATGTTAGTAGGTATTCATTTACTCATTATTTAAAGAAATAAATAATAAAAAAAAAAGAATATGAAAAATACTGATTACAGAATAATAAATTAGTCTTTATATTTAGCGTCGAAAGCTATTATTTATATAGACTTTTACATTATTTGCATTGATTTAATTCTAACTTTCCACAGTTTATATTGATTTTATGCAAGGTTTCGGTTTACAGTCCCTTTAGATGATAGTTGGGATAATTTTACTATCACCGTGAACGTCACCTATAAGATGGTACTAAGATCCTGTCCCAAACCAATGTGGGACTATCAATATTTTCTTCCTAAATTTTGCTTGTTTAATTCTAACAAGTCGGTCAACGTCGGTTAGAATTAATCAACTTTTTAAAAATCCATTCTCTTTTCTTTAAGCACTTGTTGTTTCCAGTTACATAAATGGTAGAATTATCAAATTTCCCACTTGTTGAAATGTTCTAAAACAATTGTTGAAGTGCCCGCAGACTAGTTATTACGTGTTACACAAATTTTCAACAGTTGTTGAATTTCACTTGTTTAACAAGCACTTGTTGTATTGTTTTATAGGCCCCTGGTATACATGGATCTGTTTATGGATCTTTAATTCGTCCAGCGGTAATGAAATACATATCTTACTGTCGATATTATGATTCCATAAATGAGTACCTCGAGTGGCCTTGGCGCAGTGGTAAAGTGTTAGCCTTTTGAATGGTTTCCTGTTTGAATACCACGAAACAATCACCCCTATCGTGGAATCCGTCGGAATTGAGTTTCACTTCACCTATTCGATTCCCTTTCACTTTCTACTGCTATCGTGGAATCCGCTGGAAACGTTTCCTTATCGACACATTTTGGGAAAGTTAGTATCACTGTCAAACGGCTGTCTTTCATTTGTTAACACAAATCTGTGTAGCTGCATTCACCGGAGGCATATAAAAAGTGTGTTTTAAAAGTGATTTTAATAAAAAATAAAGTGTTTGATATAATAATTGATACGATAGCTCCATTTTTGGAAGCATAAGAGGAAGAACGAAATGAGCGGTGTTCTCAGAGAAGAGTACGAGACAGGTTAAGAGGAGCAGTGAATGATTTCATGGAGCTACCGGATGTGTTTTTAGAATGTTTTTTTTTTTTGTTTTAATAAAGTTCAATATTGCACAGATTTATTACAAACGTTCGGCTTAATAACGCAGCTTTTTTACATGTACATTTTCTTAAAAAAAATCCTCACGATCTGCAGCAAGTAAGAAAACCTATGAAATCCGCAATGATTTTGTTGCGGGTAAGAAATGTCATTTTGTTCGGGAAAAATTCGATTTGAACGTTTTCAACGATACAGTGAAACTCATTCACATTACCCACACGGGGAACTGTTCACTTTGCGGATTCGACGATACCAAAATGTTTTTTTCCGTGAATAATTCCCCCCGGCGGATTCCACGATAGGGGTGAATTTCTATCCAAATCGACAATTAATATCAACTTTATGAACAAAATTGAGGGATTTACAGTAACAATTTTCTCCTAGTAATGGAGATCATGAATATACAATCTCTACACTACTCGTATCTTGCTTGTGTTTAAAACTAAGCATAGGCAGTTGCAGTATAATACCCTATATCTAATGGCAAAAAAAAAAAATCCACTAGCGTTATATTTCTATATGTGACATTTCACTACTACATAAGTACATATTACATTTCAATAAAAGAAACCCCACACAAAATATTATCCACTCTTCAATTAACTTATTTATTTATCCATAAAAATAAGCGCACCGTAATTTCAATCATACACAACCGAATGACAGTTAAATACTATAAACCGGTAATTAAGAAAATATTGTGGTCATCTGTGTTTTTCCTTCCATGTATAGTGTACCGTTAGAAAATCTATAGTGCATGAAACAAATTAAAAAGCGACAAAACAGAAAAACTGTCACTGACCTCAGTTAAGTTCGTTATTAAACTGCTGCACATAAAAGGGGTACAGAAATGAGAGCAATTTTAGATACATTTAATGTAATTAAAAAAGAATTTAATTTGACCTAGGTTCCTAGGTAGATCTGAAAGTGTCAACGCTGTTGTTGATGTACAAAATTGAGAACTGTGTGTATAATGAATGTATACCTATAAAAATATCTTTGTTGCCGACTACCTCTGTTAAAAATATTTATTATTTTGCACATACATTTTAAAAAGCCATAGCTAACAATCTATTGTAACTAAATTATTAACTGTAGATTTATTTAGTTATTTTGCTGTTACCTTTGCAAAATAGGGAAAACCAGAGATGTCTATACGATGAGAACGGACTACCAAAATTTAATAACGTTTGATTGTTCAGATAAATACTCGTATAATTGATGTATTGTAATAAAATGGAAAATATCCGCAAAGTTACTCAATTTCAATAAAACTTTATTTGTGAAGCTGGTTAATTTTGTAAGTTCAGTTCAATAATCATATCAAATGTCAAAGTCGTTTCAAAGTTGAAACTAAGCATTTAGGGCCGTACAAGGAGAGCCGCTCCTGTACTGACATCTTCAACTGTAAGAAAGCAAGTCCGAGATTGGATCCACTTCTACCTATTCAGCTCTACGGAATCGTGGTCTAATGGGCCAGTGGGGTATAATTTCAATTCAATTCAATATCAATTCTATAAATCAGCAAGTCTTCTGTATATTACAGACGTCCTTATAGAACGATTTAGTTTAGACACAAAGATGATGTCTTAGAGAAATTAGTTGCCCCTAATAAAACGGGCTACAATGTTCCATCCGGAGATTGCGTCCTTGGACCTGATTGCGTTATCCGTGAACGAGTAATATGTGAAGGAAATTTGTTTTCTATGTAAAATCGACTTAATCCCATCGATGAATAACTGCTTCACGGATGTTGCGTGTCGGTCCCTAAATGGGATGACGACACAATCAGTAACGACTCAGAATTTTTCTCTAGGTTGGGTTAGGTTAGGTTTGTGGGCTGGCGAGGATTTTTCCGTATCACTCTCAGGTCAATACTGACCCATTGTGATGCCCGTGGGCGAAAGAGGTAGTCCCTTACCAATTATAAACCTGTATTCAAATTACTTACTGTCTTGTTGATTTGACGAAGTTCATTCTCTTGTCTATTGGTGTGCTGGGAAGCTTGTCTAGGTCGTTGAAGAAGTGACTCCCTAGGAATTCCTATCTGGTGTGTTGTAGACCTGGGCAGTGACAGGTCTCCAACACACTCGTGCTATTACAAGTATTTAAGGTGGCCCATCCAACGTTCGCCTCTCTTGTGGCCTTTCTCCCTGCTTCAAGCTTGAGTGTGCAAGGCGGGATGTTCACAGAGGGATCAGCTTTTTCTAAAACAGCTGTCAAACCTGGTCTTCCTAATTCACCTGCTTTCTCATTGCCTGGAATTCCTTCATGTCCCGGAATTCAGCAGAGTGATACCTTGTGCTGTGTTACCAATAGCCTTGAGTTCTTCGCGACAGCACTTCACAAGCTTCGATTTTAAAATCCTGACCCTACCGCAGTGTCCATTTTAGATCCGTCTGTAAATACGGTTTGTGATCTAGGTACGAGTCCGTCTCTCCCTGCTGGCATAGGCGCTAGAGAAGGGTCTTGTAAACTCTAGGTAAGGGGTGATGTAGTCCGTGACAGGTACATGGCCAAAATTTGTCTGTAGGATCATCGAATGACCCGTTTCGTTCAACTTCCAGTTTACTAATTGGCTGATTCTCATTGCACTAATTGCGGCCGATAGTTGTATATGAATGTCTAGCGGAAGCAGGTTAAGGATAGCCTCAAGTCCTGCGGTTAGAGTTGTCCTTATCACACTAGTGGTGCCGATGCACGATAGTCTTTGAACTTTCGTTATCGCTTTTAGGTAAGTGGATTTGTTGGTTGCTGGCCAACAGACGACTCTGTCATAGGACAGTATAGGTCTTACTATAGCCGTGTACATTCAGAGCTTGATTTTGGGAGATGGTCACCAAAATCTCTCTAACTCACTGAAACTTCACATATCCCTGATCATCACTTTAGCGAATTTCGGAAATAATACCTATACCTATACCTATTAGTTAAGCACCTTACCTTGTACTTCATAGACAGCACATCTATCGTTGTATGTATAGACAGTCAGACAGCTACTAAACCTCTATATATTATGTCCGTGGAACCATTTGATTTACTACAATTTATACAATTCTTCCCACATAACGTGACAATTTGGCCAAAACTTGGTGCCAAATAAAAAGAAGGCTTCTTACTAAAATATAAATATTGCACCTATTCAGCCTTTGTCAAGCACCTCTTAGGAAATTAGTTTTTTGGAAAATATGAGTTATTTGTCACGAAATGACGTTTGCTGTACCAGGATAACTCCTACTGGCTCGCTCTCCGATCCAAAACGTCAAGGTAAACCAGAATATAAACTTTGCAAATTTCATTCCAGCAATTTCGTCTATTGTCCATCCATTATAAGGCAGAAGCCCATAGATTTCTGTCATGGGACTATGTCTGGAGGCATGTATGTATATGTATATGTATAGACGTCGCTGTCCAAAGAGAGCTTAGGCGGACGTTTGGCGGCACTTTTTCTATCGGACGGACTTTGACGAGTCTAGTTAAATGTTTGGCCAATCGTAAACTGTCACAAAAAAACCTTATCATCGATATCCTTCAGTTTGGACACAGAAAATCCACAATTGCTGCCGTTGCCGCTGCAAGTTAAAGTGCATTCAAAATCACAATGATTTCAAATAATATCGGTTTATCTATATGGTCTCTATGGCTTTGAAAGGCAGTTGACATCCCAATTCCATATGACTCGAACAATATTGTCCTCAAGATCGACAATAATTGTTGCTAGTTTATTGGCATAGACACAGATTTAATACCCAGTTACTGAAGATTATTTTTTGGCTAAATTTGGAATCTGTATCCAACTGGCTTCAGAGTTCAATTAGCGAATGCACGTTAAATGGAATGATCAGCTTTTCAGTTCATGAACAATTTGAATTTTGAATGGAAACTGGCCCAAGTATGTATTTTTGAAAAAATTCGTCAAGTTGAAACGTAGGAAAGGTCGCATGGGAAACTAATACGTTTTGTTACTGGCGCACCCTGTGACACTCCTGTCAGCGATAGTTTCGGTCAAACGCTGGTTTCGTCGACGAACTGGAACTGCGCGAATTTGTTCATAATTTATCCTGCTAGAAGGGTCGCTCATTGCGCCCGTAAATCGCACAGAGCGCTAATCGAATAGAGCTCGAATTTTGGTAATTAATGTTTACGATTTCGATACTTTATTAAATTGTGTAGCCCTCCATATGGTAAAATGGCGACTATGACAGTAAACAATGACAGTAGAATGACAGCAAAATATTTTCAAATATGGCCGCTGTCAAAGTTATATCAAAGCAACGGATTGACCTTTTACCATGGACTTATATTACTAACCCATCAGTAGTGAGCGGTTATGTATTAATTTCGAAAAAAAAGTCATCCACAGAATGTCAGTCATTACTGTTCACTGTAGCATTATCATCATTAACACTAGTCTGATATTTTCCCATGATTAAAAATATAACCAAATCACTCAAGTCCATTTAATAACTACCATAGTAATATGGGTTAAGTACAGTCGAGTCCATTTAATAATCGTTAGGAATCTAGTTGAAATTTAAAGTTAAATCTTAGATAAGCATAAACCGAGAAAACATAATTGCGCAGCAGTGAAAGTCTATTATGACAAATGCATTCATTCGTCTGATGGAAAAATAAATTATCCCAATGCGGTCTCTGTTCAAAGCTTACAACATAAAACTCACTTAATAAAAATCTCTTTTTTTACAGAACTTTATTAAAAAAGGTGAAATTTAAATTACTCCTGCCCTTAACACACTGCAACATGATTAATTAAAGGTCTGACGAAAATCAAAACAAACCCAAGGTAATGGAAATTTCAGGTACGTGAGTATAGAAAACTCCAAAAGAGTGAATTCCGACCACTGTAGAGGCATACTATCATCGTCTATGAGTTGCCCGGTTATTTTGTTTGCTTCCAGAACTCAAGTTCATAGAAATTAGATTTCCTACGCGCCGCCGTAATACGTGTTTATCTTTAGCTTTTTATCTGATCCGACACAAAATATGGTGTTTTATTGTATTACATGAGCTTCGAGAAATGAAAGAAAACAATTAGCGTTTCCGATTACATAAGCTGAGGCTTGTTTCGGTGAGAAGGCAATTTTTAATTTGACTCTTATTTCCCTTTATTTGAAATTTGATTGAATTTTGATGGATGCTATTGATCTATTATTTTTTTTGGTGCATGCGGTACTAGCGATTGTCTGTTGGATATGTAGGTAATTTATATAATCCCCCGAAAAATAAACATTACACAATAACCTACTGCGTCACCTTTCGCGAACAACATCCAAAGGTATAACAGTATAGCTCCTTTGTCAGGACATACCAGATTTCAAAAATCAGTTAGAAATCGGTATGGACTTGGTCAAGGAAACACATATTCGTGAGTCTTTATCCTTTCAGATGCCCTAAATTACATATTACGGACCCCTATAGTAGGCATAAGCGAGGACCGAAAGCGTACCCTCAGCAACCAAGCTATCGGAAACATTTGGAAATAAAGGGTTTTCCAATGAGATGTGTTATTGTGAATGACCCGCTATTTCGGTAGCTGTCACTTTTGAAGCTTTTATTCTTTGACATTTGACAAGTAGAAACTACGCCATTACTAAAAATGGAACGATACAAGCTTCAACAACGCATTGAAATTATTAAAATACACTACAAAAATGGTGAAAATCTTGCAGTCACAGTTCGCAAAACTAAAGCATTTTTTGGTCGTCGTGAAGCACCTTGTCGGACCGCAATACAGAAATTGGTGGAAAAATTCGAGCTGTTGGGACAAGTTAGTGATGTGAAGAATACAACAAGTGCACGTCGCTCAAGAACAACTGAGAATATTGCCTGCTGTAGCCTCAACACTTTGTGTTGAAGAAAACCCAAGTTTGTCCATTCCTCGTCGTTTTTTGGAATTGGCTTCAAGAGGTGATCACAATTGGCCACCGAGATCTTGTGATTTAACACCTTGCGACTTCTTCCTTTGGGGCCAACATAAACATTCGATCATTTATCTCAAAAAATGACATTTTTCTTTGAATACCAAAATAACACCTCTTATTGGAAAACCCTTTACTTGTAACAGCTCTTATTTCCCGCAGAGGTATATAAAAGGTGCAACGCCCAATGTATTCAATACCGCCCACATGCTGTGAAGAGCTTGGTATTTAAAATACTTTTATGTTCCAAATTTCGGCTACTTTAAGTGCCATATAAAGCGCCTTAAATGGACGTATTAAACAATACACGTTAATGTTTCAAATTTTATGACGCATGAGTCTCGCAAATTGAGTTTTTAGTTTTCTTTGTATGTGCCACTTTGTTCCTCGGCCACAAAATATACTTACATTCATGTCTGACTCGGTTTGTTGTATAAGAGGTGCCACGCTCCCTAATCGGAAACACTTCGTATAGCGCTAAGAACACTTTCAGTAGACTGCTTCCGTTTACTAAATAAGAAGAATGTTTCTCGGACCAACAACACGGATTCCTTAAAACTAGATCCACTATTAATGCCAATGCAAAGTAGTATCAATTGCCAGTTAAACGATACAGGCTTCCAATAGGAGACGCAGACGCCGAGGAAAGAAATTACTGTAATACCGGTAGGTGTCGCTTTCAAATTGACGAATCTTTGGCATGTCCTGCATGCCTGCATGCAACAAAGACCCGGAACATGTCGTGATTGATTACCTTAAGCTTCTTGAATGCGTTAAGCATGATGTATCTAAGGGTTTGAGCTAGCGGAGGTTAATTTTATTACGCTACCGTCTAACATAGACAACGGTGCCTATCGAAGGTGCTCCTTCAACCTTTCTGTGGAAAATATGAGAAAACGCCTTACCCAAAGAGTTGGAGGACGAAAAAAGGAGCTAAAATCTTTCGAAACCTTCAAGGTCTCAAAGTCTGAGACAGACTAAGAAACTCTTACTATAAACTAAAATGAGGGGTGGGTATTTATACCCTCCACTGCATATACATACAAGTCATGTAAAATGTTAGCCATGTGAGTTAAAACTACTCAACCGATATTGCCCATTTTCAAAACCAATGACGTCGCTAAAAGTCCTCTCACAAAGTGTCATTCCCCTAGGGCGATTCGTTTGGACGCTATCGTGTGAATAGTGTGAAAGTGATGAGATGCTTACCTTAAATCACATATATTAAAAAAAAAAATATGACTTTCATAAAATAATTATTTTTTCATTATTGAGGACTTTTTCACTTCGTTGACGTTGTCGATATTTGTAGCCCTACTTCCTCCCGTTTACTGTCGCTTTTTCGTTTCAACGGAGTAAGGAATTAGTGCCCAACGATCCATAAGAAGTTTCACTTCAACCTGCCGCTTTTTGTTTTATTGGAGTTCGGAATTACTGCTAGAAGTTTCACTAAAAAGAATAAAACTCTTTACAAAACGTTTTATTGGTACGAAAAATACTCCACGATTCTGAAGAAAAGATTTCGCTTCTTGGTTTCATGTAAGAGTCCACTATAAGAATTTGTAGTAGTTAGCTAGTTAGACTCTTTTGCCCCTATTGTGTAAGACAACTACAACTACAGTTGAGTTTTCTCTTGGTTGTATGTCATTCAAAATAGAAAAGTTGTCTGTCAAAACACAGCAAATATGGTGGTGGTTGTCTGTGAGTTGTTACTAGACCTGGGTACTTAAGCACTACCATTGATTTTGCACTACCATTGAAAATTCCAATGCTAATGAAAGTTCGTTTGCACTAGCATTGAAAATTTCAATGCTAATGAAAGTTGACTTGCATTAGCAGTGAAAATTTCAATGCTAATGACCAGGGCTAGGATTTCCATGCAAATGCATGTTTTTTTTTGGGACACTTGAGAAGAAAGGGCTTTATTTTCTTTACGAATCATGAAATTTACTTTAAACTGGCATTCAATCGTTACTGCATATTTTTGCATATTTTACTATAAATGCATATTTTGCATATTTTTAAAATAAATGCATATTTTTTGTGCATATTTTTAAAATAATAAATATAAAATTGAAACAATTTAAACTTTTTTTCGTAGAACGATCGTTTTCTATGTATAACGGCCATATTATTGACTCCGGGTGTAAATCAGGTTTAAGTTAATTTTACACCCGATCATTCATCCGCAATTTTTAAACCCATATCCTTAATATTCACTCAAAAGCACGAATTAAACCTGCTGGATTGAAAACGGATTTAAACCCGTTTATGTCAAATTTTACATTTGTAAACCTTAGTCTGGAATAAAGTGAGTGAATAATATGCCCGTAAGACATTCCAAAGACCGAATCGACAAAGTTTTACCTTCGAAAACTTTAAAAAAAAATTGCATAAATTATGCAAATAAAGCATACGAAAATTAATTTATTTCTTAGTTTCAATAAAACAATAATTATTAAAGACTGAATTTACTGAATAAAAAGTGTTTGTTTTTTAAGGGAAAATATAGCTACAAAATAAAATTTAATAGTTATATGTGCATATTTTAAGTGCATATTTTCCATTTTTAGGTGCATATTTTATGCGCATTTTTGAATTTTGTAGTGCATATAAATCCGAATCCTGCTAATGACATTTCACTTTCATTAGTTCAGTGCTACTTAAATTTCAATTGCATTACCTACTTAGAAATTTTTATTTCTATATACATATATAAAAATGAAGATTCCGACTGACAGATCATCAAAGCCCAGCCTAAACCCTTTGCTCTAGAGAGCTGAAATTTTGCACAGAGGTTTCCTTTATGATGTATACAAGGAATAAGGAAGGATATTTCGAAATTCAACCCCTAAAGGGGTAAAAGGGGGGGTTAAAGTTTGTATGGGAACATTTTTATTTTTCAACCGATTGACTTCAAACTCGGCGACATCAGAATATGTCATAAAAGGGTGCATGTCGTGTACTCGGCATATTATTGACGCTGACATATATATGTTGGCATGCGTCTGTCTCCCATATGTTCGACTCAGAATGACATGTAAATTTCGGAGAATAGAAAAAAATCGTTTGAATTGAAGATTTCTTGGACGTTTTATAATCCATTGACATCGTAGCCATCCTTTGATGGAATTTGTTACTTTATGGCTTGATAGAAAGAAGACGAACCATATTTTGGGATATATAATATACTTATTTCGAAATGTCACCATCATTTCAAATTAGTGCACTATTCCCAGGTATGGTTGTTAGTTAGTTTGGTTGAGTTGAATTGCAGACAACTCAACTGGGGCATTTATTTCCATCAAAATGTATAAAAAAAAATATACAACTCGACAGTACAGTCGACTGTTAAATATGTATTGTTATACATACATACTTCCAAGAATACTATGGAAGCTCCGCTTTTTGCAAGAATAATTACACCTAGTATACCGAGGTCCAAGCTAATGAGACACAAATAATTTCACAAACTGTAGACAATGGGTAGTATGTAGTATGCAAAAAGATGAGCACGATCTCAAAGCCAGAGCTGACGAGTTTGAACTCACATGAGAGATGGATTGTGCAAACCGGAACTCGGACTCAGTTTCATATGCAAAAAAAATAGTTCTTTCTCAACAGTTCTAGCTCAATGGATTAGAGATCGATCTCAAAGCTCTCTGTGGTATTTAAGTGTATTTATTTTTTCTAAGCAGGGTAAATAAAAGAAGTGAGTATGTATTCTGAGAGTAAAAGTGTTATGGAACATGAAATTAAACAGTAAATTGGGTTTTAATAAATATTTGATTAAATAAGTACCTAAATTAAAATTTTGCTCGAAAAATCATAATTACCAATAGACGTGTTCGTTTTGCTATCCCATATGGGCTTAAAAAAAAAGATTATCTGGGCTAGTAATTTCTACATAATAACATTAGAACTTATTATTGATATTTAATAATAATAAATAAATAATAAATAAAATAAACAATAAAAAAAAAAAACACCAGAAAAAAGATTATGCGAATATGTAAACATGTCCAGGTTAACATAACATTTTTTAAATTGTAGGTATATTCTGGCAAATGCTTTGTTTTCTTTTTGTTTTTTTTTATTTAATTAAATCTCTAATATTATATGTCATTTATAACACAATCGAGAGCATTTTTTGCTAACTTTTGAAGCAATGATAGCTTGCGAGCACGCAGTTTTTTCGGGGCTAATTTATAATCCAAGATTAAAGTTTTTGATTAAAATTTGTAATTAAATCTAATTGAAAATTTGAAATCTGCATTATACGTGTAATTAACGCAAAGAAAATTTGTTTCATTAATTTTTCATTTATTTTCATTCGTCGGAGAACGACCGTGTGTTTTAGGGTTTTCAGTTAGTAGTTTTATATCTTTTCCACTAAAACGACGAAAATCTTCACTAACTTGACTCCTTTTATTTATATAAATTTGATTTGTAACAAAATTTGGCTAAAATTTTGTCATCTTGACTGTTTTATATGAACTGAGTAAGAGAAATACCATGCTTAACTATTTGTGAGATCGAACTCATGCAATCAATCGTTTTGTCATCTTTTTGCATATCAAAACGAGCTTCGTCTCATATCGTGCTTTCAGTTTTAGATCGAACTCAGCACTTTGAAATCGAGCTCACAACATGAGATCTAACTCGGTCAGTGTATTGTTTTTTGCATACCATGCTAAGAAAGATCTCAGAAAAGTGAGTAAACAGCTTGAACTCATCTTTTTGCATATAACCCAATGTCCTCAGTAACTTGCAGCTAAAAGCGAAAAAAGGTATGACGATGTAACAAGTGCAATGGTCAGTTAAATCGGCATACACCCACGAGTATTATCAGAGGTGAGAATGTTTATAAAAATGTATAATTTCTATATAAATTATCATAAATTAACTCGCAGTCATACATAGTAGTTTATAAGCCCTTCACACAGTAGTCTAAAAGCAACTAATATTGTGAATAATATTTCGAATTGTAGATAGTGCGGCCCAATATTCGGATGGTAACTATTATCTTCCCCTTTCAATCAGGTACTCGCCTTTCTTTATTCTCCGTATTCTTCAAAGAAATATTTCTAACTAATAATTCACATCTCCACTCTCTCGCGAGGTCAACGATGCATAACGTTAAAAAAAATAACCGAGAAAAAAAAAACAAAGTTTATAAACCTCCCATCTCAATGTCAACACCGCAAAAGGTACTCGTACCCATAAAAATAAAGTTTAAAAGAGTGTCCATGGTCTTGTGCTTCTGTGACAAATTGCATTCCTCGTTTGATTCAATGATTTTCCGTGTTACCAAGAATCATAAACCCTACCATAAAGTTGCAGGTATGTACTCTATTATCACAGCTGCCACAACAATTAAAAAGAAATCCGACTGCAGTACCGTTTTTCTCAGAGCTTATTCCATACCCAACCTATCCCCTATTTGATTCCAATCGACGGCCTCAGTCATCACCATTTGACTTCTGACACTGCACTTCGTATAGTTTAAAATTAACGCTTCTTCGCGCGCTCATTCACAGATTTTCATCTGCCCGCGTCGTTCTTATATAATAAAGAACCTTAGAAGCAAAACGTGACGATTGCGGCTACAGATTAAAAAGAAAATTGCTTTGTAACAAAGTAGCAGCAATAATGCAGCCACTGACACTTTCAGTAAACAAAGTGCAGTCAGTGTAATTTTATCCCAATTAAATGGAAGCCCTAATGTGTTCCTCTTTGCTCTCAGATCGTATGTGTAATCTCCATCATCACCACTATCATCGCCATCATTGTCGGTGGTGATGAGACGCCGCCGCGGGCCGCGCCATGCTAACGTCATTTTTCATACTCCTCCTTTCTATGACAAAATCATTTTGAAGAACGCTCATGCCAAGAAATTGTCTGTGCGGATGAAAGCGCGACTATGAATCTTTATCTTGCCACAACCAATCAATTGATGCATCTCTATTGCCACTGCGGCTGCAATGCTAAGAACTAATTATGTCAGTCGATTTTATTTCATAGATAAATCCCAACTTAGGCGAGATGAGTTCCGTGACGGGAACAAAGGGCTTTACTGTATCTTGAGTCGTATCTTCAGAAGATAGACGGCTTAATGCAGAATAATGTCTACGGATTAAGATGGCTTTTCACATTCACATCTTTATACAGACAGAGTTCAAGTAAGGCTTTGTGGTGGGATGGCATTGTCTTGTTGTGTCCATTATCTTCTTTGTTTTTTTTATTTAATGTATTATTTTCGTTAAATTTTCCTTAATTTTTAATAATTAACTTCGAAGAGAAACTGCTGTTCATGGCAGATGAACAGATTCATGTCTAATCATTTTAAAAGGACAATCAGACCTCGCATGTTTTGACGCGCTTGGCACTCGTATAATTTCGAGGCATTGTATTTTTGGACTATTATGTAGATGGTTTAAGGATTAGATAAAATTGTTCGGAAATAGAGGTTAAAGGGCAGCTTTAAAATAGCACCACCATTTTTTTAAATAAATTACATATGTAAAGGGCTTCCCATAATTCACGCAAAATGTAATTTTGATAGGAAATGCAGATTTTTAATTAGAAAGCTTAAATTTTTTATTGATTCATAGACAGGCACGTAGCCAGGGGAGGCTTGAGGTGCTGAAGCCTACTTCAGTTGTATTTACAATAATCCCCGATCATGGAGAACTAATTTAACTAAACTAAACAAAAGTCCGTTCTATAATGTTCATGTCCCACAGACTTCCAACGATTGGCCTTTCTATTTATTGATTGTCATCGCAAAAGCCAATCGAACGGGGAACTGAATTCGCTTGAATTTGAATGGAAGATCAGTTGGAATAATCGGGATTCGTGGGATAAGGACTTCCTCTCCTTTGAATTTGCCTTTGATGATCGTCGCTTGAATCACATTGTTCATCATCATCAGTTTCTTGACGGACAACCGCGTACCGTTGCACAATTTCGGATGATGATTCAGCAACATGATTATGATCGATCCCACCTTCAGCACATCAAGCGAGTTCAAAAATTCCGTCGGCGTCGGATAGTTGGTCGCTTCATCCTCGTCGGTCACGCTGTCAACGGATTTGTACAGCAGTTCTCCAGTGATTTGACTTTGAATAATGGAATTCAAGCTATCGACCTCCTTATTCTTCGCTGCTAGTATTGCCCGTTCACTAATCCAATCGAGATTTTTTATAATTTTGTGCAATGGCGGGGATGATGAGTTCCTCCTTCCACGATGTGAACTCGCAAAAACATCAACGGGAATTTGCCTATTGCCATGCCAATAGCCGGCAGTTGTCTCGAGAATTCAGCAGCAGATGGGTCGTTCTGCAATGCGACTCTCATGTTCGTGGTCATTTTCAACTTCTTGACATGCCGCCACAAAGACGATGATTTCAGTCATGTATTAAGTTCATCGGCAGCAGTTTATTTCGGGCTGATGGGAAGCGTTTGACGAAAATCTCCGGAGAGCAATATCATAGCCCCACCAAATCGTCGCGAATCACCTCGTAAATCCTTCATCGTTCGGTCAACTGCCTCGCCAAAGCTCGTTTATGCGCCATCGTGCATTCATCTCAAATGACGATTTTGCATTCTCGCATCAATTTCGCTATCGCCGAATATTTGGTCATTGTGCACGTGGCTTGTCAACCGTGAGAAGATTCATCGGCAGCTTCAAAGCAGAACCGTCTTCCAACAATGTGCCACATATGCCACAATGCCAGAGTATGTCACAGCCAACGCAATTTTAGATCTTGTTGCCAGAATCAAAGAAAATGCAAAAAATTTTCAAAATTTTCCGAGTTTTCCACTAAGAATTTTCTATTTTTCCATTCGAAAAGTCATTCCGGAACAATTGCACACAAAATTCCATATACAACAAAATCAATTTTCGATTTTTCCAATTTCAAGACTTTTCCGGAGGGTTTTCCCAACATTTTCTTTTAGAAGAACCTTCTCCTGGCAATTACGAACAACTGAAAAAAAATTTGAGCCAAATCGGTCCAGATGTTCTCAATTGATGAATTACTATACATTTTTGCCACCATTTTTATACATATTTTAATATTTTTTGTATAAGGAACCTTTTTAAACGGTTAACCAATTTTTTTTGCGCCTTATCATTTTGTCCATCGGTAACGCTGCATTCGTATGTTCTCAGATCCAAACACTACTCATTGAAACTTACCAATTTCCTGAATGCGTTGAGACTATAGAGAAGACCATTCATAGTAAGATGGTCGTAAGGATGATGGAAAGGGATCATTTATGTTAAGACGTTGGAAATACCCTCGATCGTGCTACGAAGTCATTAGCGATTTTCTGCTGTTTGGAATGGTAGCACCTCGTCAAATTCTTTTAAGACGGAAACTGGGGTTCCGCAAGGCTGTATCTTAAGTCCAATTCTTTTTGCAATGTTCATTGATGATATATGCGAAACATTTGCAAGTTGGCGGTATACAGTTTGGGGAACTGTCAGTAAAGGTTTTATTGTATGCTGATGACCTTGTGATTCTCGCGGATAAACCTGTGACTCTACAATTCATGATCAACAAAGTGAAGCGTTACTGCGACATGTGGGATTTGCAAATAAACATATCGAAGTCTAAAATCATGGTTTTTGAAGCAGCATTTCGAAGGAACTCCCGTGAACATTGGACTCTAGAAAGAAACCCAATAGAGGTAGTTCAGCAATTTAAGTATTTGGGTTTTCTCATGTCATACAACCTAGACTTACGTTCACAAGTAAGAGAGAAATGCTCTACTGCAAAAACGGCTATCAGTCATATGTGGAGTAGTTTTCTGTCAAAAAAATATGTTGATCCCTCCTCCAAATTTAAAGTTTTTGATGCCACAGTAAACTCTTGCCTTTGCTATTTAAACCAAGTATTTGGTTATAAATATGTGGAGGACTTTGAAATGGTTCAAAGATTTTTCTTTAAGCGTATTTTTAAACTACCCCCGTCGACCCCCACCTATGCAATTCATGTGGAGACTGGTTGACCGCAGATTTATATTCGCAATCTCAAAGCTAATGCAGATTATTTGTGCAAAATTCTGCAAAGGCCAGGTAGCAATTTGCAAAAACAGATTATGTTGTTTTCATTTCAATGCAAATTAACGCCATTCAAAGAGTGGTACGATCTTGAAGCTCTACACGAGGTTAGTTTTGACCTAACTGAAAGGAATGTTAGCAATTGGAAGAACATGTTCTATAGATGTATTGCTAGGGTGGATGAGTCTTTTTATCAGCAATGTTTGAACAGAGCTCGCACATCTACATCCAGAAATATGTATAAAGGTCTCGATCACACTTTAGGTGTTAACAACTATTTTAGTAACAGTCTCTCAAGCAATGAAATAAGTATGATCAAGCTAGAACGGACATTTTAGGCCTTAACTCTGTGCCGCATAGACAAGATCTTCGAGGAATTTGTAGCCTTTGTAATCTTAATGAAATGGAAGACGTTTTCCACTTTCTGGCAATATGCCCCATTTTACGTGAACTACGTGTTCTTTACTTTTCTAAGAATTCTCTTTATAGAGAAGAAGCTAAATTAATATTGAATGGTGCTAATGGTTGGAAACTACTATTTAAATATTGTAATCACGCCTTAAGCTTTCGTAATAGTTTTTGTGGATTAACTTGAATCCAAACTATAAATTTCAAAATATTATAATTATTAATTCTGCTACTTTGTGTTCTAGACTCTCAAAACTAGTTTTTTAGATATATCAATACTATAATTTATTAAAAA
Source organism: Cheilosia scutellata (assembly GCA_955612985.1). Classification (NCBI taxonomy): domain Eukaryota; kingdom Metazoa; phylum Arthropoda; class Insecta; order Diptera; family Syrphidae; genus Cheilosia; species Cheilosia scutellata. The sequence goes on from OY015312.1 coordinate 91,620,636, forward strand.
AAAAATTGTATGTAATATTTGTATAACTACTGTTATTTATCTAAATTTTCAGACTAACGTCAATTCATGACAGACGGCTTTTTAGCCAACGCTTTTTTTTTTCTTTAAAATATAACTCTTATAAATTGTAAATATGAGATTTAATAAAGAATTGTATCTATCTATCTATCTATCTATCATTAGCTATTTTCTGGTCAACTGGACACTGGTTAAAGGGCCCAGGTTCACCCAGACTGTAGTGTCGTACTAAGTGAGTGCACAGCACATGCATCGTATTTTTTATAGTGCTCCTCCCGCTTATTGTGACAAATTTTGACTACTAAAACGTTAATGAATGAGTAGAACTTGTTATGGGCTTAGTTAATTAGCCCGTAGGCTGTATTCATTTAGGTCAATGGGAGATAGCCACAAGCTATTAGGATTGATTATATATATATATATTGTATATATACAATATACTTATACTTAATTTTTTTTTTAATAATTGCTAATGACCGAAAGGCAGGGAAGTCTGTCATTCACTTCTTTTCAAGTACCTTCCCATATGACTGTGATAGACGTTCGTGGCAGGATCCTGTTTCTCAAATTACATTTTCAACAATTGCACATCAATTTAACTAAACTTTCGTTGAAAATCCGCAAAATTGGTTAGCCCGATGTTCATAGTTGCTAGCTAGTCTTAACGATCGCTAAAAGGTTAGGGATTTATGATTAAAGAAAATATCCCACCTTAAACAGCTACAACGCCGGCCGTAACCAGGTTGCTAAATTTTATTTTAGTTGCCACACTTTCCCCTTTAACAAGTAGTAAATTCAGCAATTATAACTTTTATTATCTCATTAAAGAAAATCATTGCTAAAGAAAACGCTCGCTTAAATTAGTCATTAAAACAAATTATTATCTTCTACCAGAAAGAATAATTTGACGCCCCAACGTCTCTCCGTCCTAATTGCGGAACTTAAATTCTATAAGAAAATTCTCATACTATAGAAGACAAGAAAAAATACACAGCGAGCTGTGCGTTCTGTTTTTGCTTTCATCGGAGATCTCCTTTGCAAGCAAACTCACACACAGAGTTTCCTCTATGTTTAGACTTTGGAGAATGACACAAGAAAATAAAAACAAGACAAATAATAATTTTCGCATTTGCGAGTATATGTCACACTACACAGAGAGAGGCGGGCCACAGATCACAGGGTATCTGTGACAAAAAAGAAAACATTCTCATTCTCTTATCATGGGTTGAAACTTATTAAAAATCCGTTTTGGAGTGTTTTGCTGGTGTTCCAGAATCCTCAATTAAACACCGAGCGCCTGTGCTCTCTCACCGCTTATCTATGGTAATCTTTGGCAGTAGCGAAAGGTGCGAAAAAAGAATAAAGATACAGATTCAGAGATATCCCGGTATAGTTTGTAAGTGCAACTAAAATAGTTTCTAATGCATGTGGTGTGACCCAGTTTTAGATTTGCCGTGGAAGAGATTATCTTTAGTTCCACACCCCACCCCCACATCCGCGTTCTGATCTAAACATCACTAGTGCAAAAGACAACATTTTACTTACTCACGCGCTGCACGGTATCAAATATCTGTCCATTGCTTTGGCCCTAAAGTGCAATTTTAACAAATTTCTAAAAATTTGTCTAAAAATACTAACAAGACGCTGTGTACAGGGTACATTGTGGCTTCCTTCTTCTTCTGGTGATGGCGGTGGCGGTGGCGGTGGCGGCTGGTTTCCAGAAGAAACGTAACGAAATATATGTGTATGTGGTCATGCCACCAACCGCTATAGCAGAGCTCTTTTCCATAAGAGTTGACTTCTTGTTTAGTTAGAGCTTATAGAATTAGACATTTTTATTTTTTTTAAATGTACATACAATACATATCTATATATTGTATCTGTATCCCTGACTGGGTGTAATGTCTTCCGTGTTGATGACGGCGGCGGCGGGTGTCGACAACGAAATGTTATTTTTATGAATTTGTTTGGGATGGCTTGCTTCTGCTATTTAGGGTAACTTGGAAACTACTTAGATACTATTTTCACTGGTGAAGTGTTTATTTGGTTTTACATAACGCGAATGACTATTTTGAGGACTGTTTGTTGGTTGAAGCAGTGGCTATAGCAGTGCGTGCATACAGCTTTATTGGCTGAGTTGCTCAACGGGAGAATTATGGTCGGGAATGATGTTTAATTTGCATCATTAATTAAAAGTCGGTTTTACGAGACAAATGCTATAGTCAAACTGAATAGTAACAATTTGTTTGCTGTTGGAAATCGGATTTGATAAATATTAGGTTCGTTTTTGACCATCTGTTTGAACATCTATTTCAGCAAAGATCATCATCTGCCACCACCAACGGACAGAAGGTGGTGTTAGACATCACTCTAGAATGACAATGGTTCCCCCACGATAGTTAAATGAAGTGTTCTAGAGGAGGCATTTCTAACAAATCAGTGGTGGATTTGTAGATTACAAAGTAGGGCTTATAACACCTACAGAAGCCCTAAGGGTATTCGGATATTCTGATAATGCTAGCTTGCCACTAGTGGAAGAGGTATAGCACCTCATCACACGAAAGATACTACGATGGGATTTAATGTTGGTCGCACTGTTTATCGCACCTAGCCATGATGACATTCTGCCAGTTGGTGTTTTGCAGCATCAGGGAAATTTGTATAAGTACACTGCTTTTAATCTCAGAGATTTATAATTACTATAATTATAATTTACTATAATTATAATCTATAATTACTATCAATTTTTTTTTAACATTTAACATTCTTAAACTAAGAACTTGGCGTAAATTTAGATCTCATTACTTTTCGTGGCTGACTAGTTACGCACCTACTTTTTGTTGTTCTATATAAGAGCAGGGCCCTATTTCACCAACCACTTTTCACTTTGCATTTTGCAATTTTGCAATTTTTCTTTGCAAATTTTGTTTCACCAAACGCAAATTTGCAAAGAGGAAATTATTCCTTTGCAAAGTTGAAAATTTTTCCTCTTTGCAAAATTCGTTTCACCAAACACAAATTTTCAAAGTGCAAAGCATGTTTTTGCAAAGTGCAAAGTTTTGCGAATTTGCAAAGAATTCGTCCATTTCGTTTCACCAAACAAATTAGATTTGCACTTTGCATTTAAAATCGTGAAAAGTTTGTCAATAATATGCAAAGAAAATAAATCATTTGCAGTTGAGCTTTTGTTGTGAACAGTTGGTAATATAATTAAAAAAAAAATGAACCGTTTCGAAGCACTCTTTGAAGACGAAGAAGATACGAATAATATACAAAGGGTTGTAAAATTAAGGACAAATTTTGAAATTGGAGATAATTTTTCAACCCTGGAAAGTTTTCGTTTAACGAAGACGAGTATTGAACGTGTTTTGTCAACAATTGGACATATGCTAAGGTTTGACAGCGAACGAAATAATTGCTTAAGTCCCTTGCAACAGATTCTATGCACACTACGTTGGATTGGAAATGGAGGGCAATATCATGGAGTCGCTGCAGGGCCGTAGCCAGGATTTTGTTTCGGGGGGGGCTTGCTTCCAAATCTTACGAGGAATTCTTTAAACAAAAAAACTGTATACAGGGTGCCCCAGTTAAGCAGAATAATTCTTTAAGGGAAGATTCGTGAAGTTCCGTAGAACAAATATTTCCATATTTCCCGTTATGCCCTTCAAAGCATGTGACCTCTAATTTGTAGGTGTTACCACTTAAAACGCTATAACTTCTAAACTATTAGAGATCCAAAAATTGTTTTGTGCATTTTGAAAAGACAATTTAGAAGCGCATACAAGTCATAAGGTACATATGTGCAGCTGCAAACGATTTATGGCTCCTTAAACTCAATATTTTGAAAATTTGTTGTTACATTTTTTTACTTAAAATGCTTTTTTCTCAAAATGTTTACTTAATAAATTTTTATTTTTTTTTATGAAATTTTTATCCTTGAAAAATTTTCTAAAAATTATGTTAAGCTTTTTTACGTACGATCAACAGAAGTTGTTGTAAAAGCCGTTTTTTGTCAAAAAAATGGTCAAACAAAATTAAGTCAGAATAATATACTAACGGCGTAATTATGAGCAATGGTTAACAGTTAATTGTCGAATATGAAAAAAGCTTAACATTGATAAGTTGATCTCCACAAAACGTATTCAATACGTGATTACGCGAAAATAGTAAAACGGGTTCTGCCATAGAAACACTTCGTTGGCAAGATAGGAGTACTAACGCCGATACCCAAATCATAGAACACCATGTAGCCGCTGATGTGTATCAGCGTCTTGTTGATCCCGGGTCAGGTCCTCCAAATAAAAGGGATCAACGTGGCGTTCAGACGCAGCGGCGGCAGAAATTGAGGGTGGGATTTTGCGTGCTGTGGAAGTTAAGCCTTTAGTCAGGTCCGAGGACAAGCTGTGCAATTGGAACTTCCCAGAACTCTCCAGAGTAATAGGTTACACCCTTCCCATTTAGCACCGGTACGGACACTTCCTCAAGAACATTCTGTGGACTGACGGAGCGCAATTCACAAACAAAGTTATATCATAAAGCTACAAACCTCCACAATTTGCACCATTGGTCAGACCCCAATCCCCATTAAATACACACAACATCCTTTCAAAGGTAAGAATTTAATTATTTTGAACAACTTCTTCAAAATGTGTGCTTATTTCAAACGAGGTTCAGCGAAAATGTTTGAAAACACTTTAGTAGCCCACACATTCTTCCACAAACAGTTAATTCCCTTGAATTTCTAGAGAACGATTGCCGAAGCTCCTTGAAGATGTTCTTCTTTTTCAGAGAAGAGCGATGTTCGTTCAACAAGATGGAGCACCTTGTGACAGTAGCAGCGTCACTTTTAATGAACGGTGAACTGGTCGATTTCGCCCAAACCTTGGCCACCCAGATCTCCTTACCTAACACCCATGGATTTTTTCTTCTGGGGTGCTGTGAAAGAAAAAGTTGATTTTAGAGAAATATCGAGTCTCTTTTTGACCATTTTTGTCTTACAAAAAAACGGCTTTTACAACAAAATCAAGTTGCTTAACATAATTTTTAGAAAAATTCTCGAGGATAAAAATTCCATAAAAAAAATAAAACGGGAAATATGGTGAAAATAGACCCCCCTGCCATACAATTTTTTGTTCGGCGGAACTTCAGGAATCTTCCTTTAGAGGATTATACTGCTTAACTGGTATACCCTGTATATTCCAATTCACTGATTCTTATTACTTTTTAAATCGTATGCACCTAAACGAACATAGCTACTAAAATTATTTTTTTTTTTCAAAGCAGAAGACGTCTTGATTTTTTTTTGACATGACATGATGGTAGAACGTCTTCGTTGACCATGAATCTGTCCGTAAGATTTTGTTTTAACGATGTTTCCTATGCAAGGAATGAGTATAGACACTCTAAAATAGGCTTCAGTAGAAGAGGTTTCTGGATTGGAACGCGTTGTTTGTTTCAATGAAGTTCTTGGGGCTCTTAATTTAACTTCAAATAAGTCCTCGGCAAGTTGGGATTCGGATTGAAAAGCCTCTCTGAAAAAATCTTCGGCATTTTCTTAAGAGAATTCCGAACTTCTTTTGTGCGGTCGATAGCAGAAACGAAATCTAAGGATTTGGTCAGTAGGAAAACTGATAAGGGTAGCGTTAAATTGAATAGTTTTTCGCATACAATGAGGCTTACTAGGAAATCACTTTTTTGGATCGCTGCCAAAAGTGTTGATGCTTTCGAAGACATCACCCACGTTCTGCTGGTTATTTCTTCAAGACTTATTGAGATGCATTTGAAGAGCTCTACAAAGGAAATAATACTGTCATACCTTTCAATAAATCTTGCGTTTCACAAAGGCTTAGAAGTCGAGTTTTTCGGCTCTCTGGTGCGTGTTTTTTAATTAAATTTTTTAAAGTTATATTTGCATTTGAATGGTTGCGGAAGATTTGAATTTATATTAGAAAGTTTTAGTTTTTAATTTTTTGCTTAGCGTTTCGGGGGGGGGGCTTCAGCCCCTCAAGCCCCCCCCCTGGCTACGTGCCTGAGTCGCTGCTATGCACGGAGTAAGTAAAGCTACAGTCTGCAGAGTAGTACAACGAGTTTCGGGCGCAATAATCGAGGAATTGCTTGCAACCACCATTTGCTGGCCACAAAATACTTCGGAAATAGCTACCCAATTTTTTGCTCAAGGTGGATTCCCTTGTGTAGCTGGATGCGTTGACGGTACGATGATCAACATTGATGCACCTAGGGAAAATGAAGAGCAGTTTGTTAATAGACATGGGACGCATGCATTGAATGCAATGATGGTATGTGGGCCGGACCGATCTTTCTATGCGATTAACGTAAGCTGGCCAGGTAGTGTATGCATTAGTGGAGGGTATCAAAGCATCGGTCAAGCCGATGATACATTTTTTACTTGTTTTAATTGTTCTGAACTTGGACGCTTTATTTTAGAATATTATATTAAATATTGCTCAAATTTCAGTTTGAATCGAAATTCATACAGTATTAGAAAACAATTTTTTTAAACCCAACAAACAATTTTACGACAACAAAACTTGCTCTATATTACGTGTTGGGTGCAATTAAATATACAAAAATACACGCATATGTTTTTCACTTTGCAAATTTGCAAAACACGATTACAAATGCAAAGTTCTCTTTTTAATTGGTGAAACACTTTTACTTTTCACTTTGCAAAAAAGTCTGAAAAAGTGCAAAATGCAAAGTCGTGAGAACTTTGCGTTTTTAGTGAAACACTTCGCACTTGTACTTTGCAGGAATTATTTTTTTTGCAAAATTGCAAAGTGCAAAGTGAAAAGTGGTTGGTGAAATAGGGCCCAGGTCCTACAGCTACCGAATTTCAACATTCTAGGGCAACTGGAAGAGGCCCAAATAAATAATAACCGATTTTCAAAAGTGGGCGGATTCCACGCCTCCTGAATGGAGAATATAACATTTTAGATTTTTTTTTCTTTCTGTACACTGCAAGTCCTATCGCTCTACCAAATTTCAACATTCTACGGCAATGGGAAGTGGCCCAAATAAATAATAAACAATTTTCAAATGTGGGCGTATACCATGCCCCCTGAATGGATAATCTCAAGTTTTGGACTTTTCCCAGTGCACCACAGGATCTATCAATGGTCCAAATTTCACGATTCTAGGATGTCCGGAAGTGCTTCATAATTTTGATGATCATCATCTAAGTGAGTGAGTGAGTCAGTCAGTTACAGTTTTTGCGATTTTTGAAGTCCTGTATGTTGAGAACCACTAATGCTATAGAGATGAAATTTGGTGACATGGAGCGTTTTAATGAGCTTTCAAATTTCAAGTTTGAAGTGTTTGGCTTAATTGGTTCCGAAGTTAGAGGGGATCGAAAACGGCCTGAGTTTGTTCCTGTAAAAAGGGTTAGTGCCTTTACTAGAAAACTTAGCTGGGGCACTACCGTGCCCTTTGATTTTATAGATAGCATAAACGCGATAAGTAATTCTATACATGTGAGCAATAATCAGTTAAACATTGATATCCCCGAAACGCAAAACGTATTTAAATTTCGGTCAATCAATCTAAGTGACCTAAGATCAATTTGTAAAAGTCTGAAGTCTAAAAATGCGTTCAACCTAAATATTTACATTTTCCTCGATTGTTTTTATATAATAGGTCCAATACCTGGCGAGTTACCTAAAAACTTAAAACAATCTACGGTTATCCCAAATAATTAAGAGGCGGACACAAATGACTGTGAAAAGTTCAGACCTATTAATATGATGCCAATATGTATTAGAAAAAATTGTTCAAAAGTGTGCTTACAATCAATTTTATGAATAAGTCTGTTGCAAATAGTAAATTATTAATAGACAATCAATCGAATTTTCGACATAACCACTCATGTGAAACTTCGTTAGACTGGCTGATAATGACACTGAAGCAAGAAAGACATAGTGGCAATGAAATTATCGCACTATTCTTGGACTTTCAAAGAGCATTTGAAACAGTTGACCGCAATAGACTTCTGAGTAAATTTTCTAAGAATGGTGTAAACGGGATGGAGCTTAATTGCTTTAAGTCGTATTTATTTGATAGGACCCAAACGATCTGTGTGAATAACTCAACCTCTAGTGTGATCAATACATATTTTGGAGTACCGCAAGGAACTATACTTGGGCCCTTACTATTTTTAATTTATAAAATAACGTGCTTTGCCGATGACGCTTTAATGTTTGTAAGTGGTAAACATTTGTGTGAACTTATATTGGACAATATATTGAACTTTGAACATTGTTTCTTCCTTCTTATATTTACTCTCGTTGAGGTCATTTTTGGAAAAGAAATAAAAACTAACTAACTTGAAACTTAACTTCACTGTTTTTTCTCATTTTCAATTCTTTTTCCACCCATCTCAACCATCGGCGGACCCAATTCAAAACCAGCGACTAGGAGCTACCCGAACGTATGCGAACACCAGTTTATAAGTAACTAGCTAACCCGGTAAACGTTGTTCTGCCTAAGATAGTTATTTTAAATATTTCAAGATTTATTTTTATATTTTTGTTCAATTATTTATTTTAGTAGGAATGAAGGCGGATAGCTTCAGTGGTTCAGCGGCCATTATCGGACTTACATACGCACCAACGTTTTTATATAGGTAATGTAATATAACTGTACCCGCCCGGCTTTGCCCGTGCACATAAGTTGTATTGCTTAGGTCTTAGATAATAATGTTCTATCGTAAAATGCAAAAAATGAGAATAAATCGATTTTCTGGAATTTTATTTCTGCGTAAACCGAACCGAACCGAGCAATACGAACAAAACAAAAAAAGAATCAATAGAATCGCCCCAGCGGTTATCGAGTTACGTCATCGATTTTCACCCCATAGAAGATTTTTTTTGTATCTCTCCCGTACTGAGAAAATACCTTTCCAACAAAGTATAAATCATCAAAATCGGTTCGGCCAATCTCGAGTTATGGGATTACATGGGTTCGGACCTTTTATATAATTATATAGATTTAGGTTAGGTTAGGTTAGGTGGCAATTATCCGTTAATACGGAATAATTCACTTAGACCAAGTAAGGTCCATTGTGATACCACAAGCAGAGTCGGTTATTTCCGCTACTCTTGGAACCATTTCGAATTTTGGAGAAATTTCCGTATTTTACTGATATCCGTTTCGGCAATATCAGCAAGCTCCTCAAAGAAGTACTCTCCTAGAGTTTGATTTCTAATCGAGGATAGCGCCGGGCAGTTACATAGTAGGTGGAACGGAGTTTTCTCTTCCTTCTCATCCATGCAACTGCGACAGAAGTCATTAGCGGTAACTCCAAGCCTTACGGCATGTCTTCCTAGTACACAGTGGCCTGTTAGTACTCCGACAAGAGTTCCGATATGTTTTCTACTGACGTTTAACAGGACCTTTGTCCTGCCCCGATTTATTCGTGGCCAGGTCTGTTTTGCGTGGTTGCAGGTGTCAATATCGCGCCATCTCTCATTAGCCTGTTGCAGTGCTAGTGTGGAGATGTTGTATCTTACCGTTTCAATTGGCACATGGGGCTCTCCTTTACCAGTAGAGAGTTCCATTTTCGTGCCGTTCCTTGCTAGTTCGTCTGCTTTACAGTTACCTGGTATATCTCTATGACCAGGGACCCAGCACAGCGTTAACGTGCACATATCCGAGATCTCATTTAAAGATTTGCGGCAGTGCCTGACCAATTTGGATCTTAATATTGGTGATTCGAGTGCTTTAATAGCTGCTTGACTGTCGGTGTAGATGACGATGTCTGAGTTCGATATCGATCTCACCTTCAGCAGTTCAGCGGCTTCGCGAATAGCCATAACTTCTGCTTGGAAGACACTACAGTTATTTGGTAGTCTAAAAGACTGGTTTAGGGAGAATGGAACTGAGAAAATCCCGGCTCCTACTCCGTCCTCCGTCTTAGACCCATCTGTGTATACTTCTAGCGTATTTTCATCTATAACCGTATTCTCTTCCCATTGCTGTCGGTCGGGAATACTGGTCTTGTATTTAATATTGAAGTCAAGGACCGTGGTTACGTAGTCTGTAACTTCTGTTGTAACATTATTAGTTTTTAGAATATTGGCATGCCCTGTGTCACTGCTTCTCCATTGCTGTGATTCTCTCAGACGCAATGCCGATTTTGCCGCCATCTCTTTACCGTGTATGTCCAAGGGCAGAATGTGGAGCAAGGTTTCCAGTGCTGCGGTTGGAGTTGTCCGCAGAGCACTGGTCACACAGACACATGCCACTCTTTGGATTCTATTTAGTAGAGAGAGGTAGCTTCTTTTATCTAATGCTGGCCACCAGACGATGATTCCGTACATGAGTATCGGTCTGACTACTGCTGTATACAGCCAGTGCATTATTTTCGGGCTGATGCCCCATCTGAGGCCCAGGATCCTTTTGCAGGAGTAAAGTGCAGTAGCGGCCTTCTTAATGCGTTCATGCAGGTTTAGTTTCCAGCTCAGTTTCCTGTCCAGAACCAAACCTAAGTATTTGGCGCTGTCAGAGAAGCTGAGGCGGATCCCCTTTAGTTTGGGTGGATCAATTTGAGGAATTCGGTGCTTCTTCGTGAATAGCACTAGCTCTGTTTTACCCGGGTTTATATCCAGGCCGCATTTGTTAGCCCATTTGACCAGCGTTGCGAGGGCCGTTTCCATCAAGTCTCGTAATGTTGGGAGGTATTTCCCAGTAAATAGAAGGCGATATCGTCTGCGTAGGCTATAACTTTACCACCATTTTTCTCCAGGGTTACCAGTATTTCATTTACTGTTAGCAACCATAGCTGCGGTGAAAGTACTCCACCCTGCGGAGTGCCGCGTTGCACAGACCTTCTCAGTTTGCAGCAGCCAAGTTCCGAATTGATAACCCTGCTTAGCAGCATTTGGTTGATCCAGTGACTTAGACCAGCGTTAATCTGCAGGTTTTCAAGTGCGTTAATTATCGCTCTATATAGCGATTATATAGATTTAATTAATTATTTATTTATACTTATTTATGATATGTAACAGTAATATTTACTAAATAAAATATACATACATACATTAAATGGGCTTTTAATAGCATTTGGGGAGAGGCAATTAAACGTGTTCTGGAGAGCATACGTAATTGTAGTTCACGCACCATTATCAATTGGCTTTAAAAGTTGTTCTTCGCGAAAAATATCAATTCTACTCTCGCAGAGTTTAATAAGGAAGTTACTAGAGGCACTCCTCATGGAGGGGTTATCTCTCGCCTTCTGTCATTTTGTGTTCTTGTAATAGAGAATAGACGATATACACATTTATCTAGTACATTTTTCATTTCAGTGTATATACATTTTAATTTTTTCCCTTCAAATTGAATTCTTTTCATCGTTTGTTCTTTTCAAAAGGTATACATTTTGCACGCACAAGATGGAAATTCTATGCATCCATTTGGCCAAACAAATAACGTCACCTCAGGCGGCCATATGTCCTGGTTCCTTTATTTATTTTAACATAACACAAAAATAAGAACGAGATGTGTATGTATGCAAAAACAAACTGAATCTAAACCTTTCGCAACCATTTGGAGTGAAAAATCGTTTTTTTCTGGCACACATAATATTATGGTTGCACAGAAATACAGTTCAAATGTTAGCAAACAAACAAAAATCCTTTCTGTGAGTTTCTACTTAAGCAAACGGAGAATTTATAGGACAAGATATACAAAGAATGGAACGTGACCTTCAACTTGGTTGCCACAAAGACTGTACTACTTAATAATTATTTAAAAAAAAATAATAAAATAAAAACTAAGGACTCAATGACAAGGAGATTCTTTTGTAAGAACAGTTTTATGTCGTATTCGAACGTCGAAATTGAGAAGTTTTTTTTTTTGTGGTGTGGCCGTACATTGCCTATTGGAAGCATTTTACAAAATGTTGACCGAATTGGACAAAGTGCGCGTGGAGCCTCTCATAGAAATAAAACATTAGAAACTATATTGCTCGACATTCGTTTTTATACCCTCCACAGGAAGGTATATTCACTTTGTCATTACATTTGTAACGCCAAGAAGGATTCACCGGAGACCCTATAAAATATATATATTCTGAATCAGGATCACATTCTGAATCGATTTAGCCATGTCCGTCTGTCTGTCTGTCTGTCTGTTAAAAACACGATAGCGTCCAAACGAATTGACCTAGGTGTATGAAATTTTGTGGGAAGACTTCTTTTTACCGTCGTCAGGTTGGTATTGAAAATGGGCTATGTCGGTCAAGTAGTTCTGGTACCTCCCATACAAAAACAATATTAGACACAGGCGTGTACCTGTACACTGTACAGTAGGTACATACAGTGGCATACAGTGGAGGGTACCAAAGCATCGGCCAGGCCAATGATAACACTTTTACTTGTTAAAATTAATTTGATGTGCACTATCTAAAGAAAGAAATTGGCGAAATGTGAGGGGGATTTGACAAAGGGGCGTGGCAGCTGAAATCGAGAAATATGGGCGGGATTGGACAAAGATGCGTGGCACTTCCTATACAAAAAAATAACACTAAACCCTATTTATATCTATAATAATATTTGGAATATTGATTATGTTCATTGTCCTGATAGACAGTAACATATTTAAGCCATAAAAGTCCTGTGCACGGTCAAGGTCGGTTATAATTTCTTTAGTATATACAATATACATATATATAAAAACATAGGTATATAGAGAAAGTGCAGCGAAACGTACAAATCAGTTATCACTTATCCGACTTATGTATGCATGTTTAATTTAAACTGAGACACCACCCAGTCTGTCCTGTCACACTGTTCATGTACAAAACTCAAAATCAATTAATAAAGGTATCAAAAAACTAACATAGGTATTCATTAGCACTAATGACCTTCACCTTAGACATTTTCCGGCTTTGCTTATTCGTTCAAATTAATTAAAGCAAACTGTGTCAGAGCATGGTTTCGAAATCGCTATTAATCTTTAATTAGTGTTAGTCCCAACACAAGTCGAAATCGATAGAACATAATTTATAAAAGTATCAGAAACCCTATTAGGCTATGATTTACAGAAGCAGATTAAAATGCATTTTATATACATAAATCTCTTCTCTTTTTTAATGTCCATAATCGAATGGAATCGGTCCATATGTTATTTGCATAGTGATTTGGGTCTGATTTCTTCTAATTTTAACAACCATATTTATTAGAATAAATAAAGTGATACAAAAAACAAACTTGTCGGTAAAAGAGTATTATAATAAAAAGAAAACTGATGAACCTAACCACTCCAGTAACAAATTACCTAATCAGAGAGACAGTGCTATATTTCTTCTCGAGTTTAGTACATTTATACAGATAGATGCGCGAAATAGCAGGAGCTCCTATCGGTGCCATGAAATAAAGTCTTATATGCAAAAAGGTCCAAAACGTGTAATTTGGACTTTATTTCGTAAAAGAAAAAAAGTTTCTTCAAACAATTCTAATAGCTACTGCAAAAAAAAAAATTTCAAAAATCTCTTCGCTAATATTTTTTATGATTTTTTGAAAATTGCTAAAAATGACTATTATAACTGCTAGGTTCCAGAAATCGAGTGAATTCGTTTTCAGTGTTCTGCATTTCGAGCGATTCGGAAACTCAGAAATTTTTTCGAAATCACAATTTTACTTTGTCTCAATTCCGAAAATTTTGAAATCGAAATTGAATACAGTGAAATATAGAACACAAAAATTCATTTCCGATTTCATTTCGAGTGAAAGTGAAATGTGGAACCTAACAGTTAGCCACTTTTTCCTCCTTTTCATACAAAATTTTTCTGAGATCATCCCATTCAAAAAATCATAAAAAATATTAGCGAAGAGATTTTTTTTGCTGTCACTATGAGAATTGTTTGGAGAAACTTTTTGCATCAAAACATTTCTTTTTTGAGACCGACGAAAAAAAGTCAAAAAAGTAGACTTTTACAAAAGTTATAAATGTTCAATGGGTAATCATTCGATAGATAGATAGATAATTTATTTTCGTATTGAAATTTACATTTGGTGGGCCACCGCGCAGTTTACATACAGAGATTTGATATTTATATTATATCTTTCTACTGAACAATTAATTTTAAATCATGACTAAAAACAAAAATTATATTATGGAATGATATACTTTGAAGGAAAAATACGTTAAAAACCTTCAATACAAATAGAATTAAAAAGGAAAAAGGAAAACCTTAAAAAATAACCAGGTACATTGTAGTGAATAAATTATAAATAACAAATTTAAGCTAAGCAGGTACATTGTAATGGGTAAATAATAAATCAATGAATAATAAATAATATATAAATAAATGTAAATGTAAATAAATAATAAATAACAAATAGTAGACAACAAGTAACAAATAATAAATAATATAACAATAATAAATAATAAATAACAAAATAATAAATAATATATAACAAATAATAAGTAAAGGGTCCGCCAAATAACTTTTTTTTTTTGAAAATGCTATAAAAAAAAAAACTACTGAATATTTTCTCAAATTTCTTTTTTTATTTGAAAGTACAATCCTTCCGGTTAATAATGGAAAATAATTACTCGGTGAAAATCGAGCAAACAGTGCGTTAGAACAGATGTGGTGGTCGTCTACTGATGAGCCCACCCACCACATCGGGGCGAAACGCATTACTGGAGTCGAGGCCAACTCAAATTTAAAAATTTGTGATGACAATCGTACACTCCAACAATTTATTCATTTCATAAATATGTTTATGATTTGAAAATAGTTTGATTAAATGAAAAATAATTTCATTCAAATGGCTGCCTCGGCTGGCCATGCAGTAGGCTACACGATCGGTCTAATTTTTAAGCATATTATCGATTGTGTGCAGCTGTATTTCATCAATGGCTTCACGAATATTGTCCTTTAAAGCGTCAATTGTCTCTGGTATGTCGGCGTAACACTTATCTTTTACGGCACCCCACAAATAATAGTCCAACGGTGTCAAATCGCAGCTCCGCGGTGGCCAAACGACATCAGCTCTGCGGCTGATAATGCGATCTTCAAAAACAGGGCGCAAAACATCGAGTGTAGCTTCGGCTGTGTGGCACGTAGCGCCGTCCTGTTGAAACCAAATGTTGCCAATATCCTCCTCTTCAATTTTTGTGAACAAAAATTCGTTCAACATGGCCCGATAACGATCGCCATTGACTGTAACGGCCACTCCTTGCTCATTTTCGAAGAAAAATGGCCCAATTATGCCTCTGGACCAAAATCCGCACAAAACAGTGACTCGTTTTGGGTATATCGGCTTTTCAATGTATGCGTGCGGGTTTTCTGTGCCCCAAATGCGACAATTTTGCTTGTTTACATACCCGCCAAGATCAAAATGAGCTTCATCTGAAAAGATGATTTTTTTGGCAAAATCGGCATCTTCTCTAAGTCGATCGCAGGCCCACTTAGCGAAGCGAAAACGCATTGGATGGTCAATTGGCTTCAACTCCTGAACCAATTGGACTTTGTATGGCGTCATACCAAGGTCTTTATGCAAAATTCGTCTCAATGATGTCTCCGAAATGTTCAATTGTTGAGAACGACGGTGAATTGATGTTGATGGCGCTTCACGCACACTTTCTGCCACCACAGCAGCAATTTTCTCGGGTGTACGCACTGTTTTTGGCTTTTCACGCTTTGGTTTATCGAGCTAGTTTCTTTCACTTTTTTCACAAGATAACGAACATACGGAGCTGACGGTGCTTCTCTTCTTCCCAAATCCGTACGCAATTTTCGCACACATTCTGCAACATTACCATGATTTTCAAAGTAATGTCGCAGCGTTGTTCAAGCGTATACACAACCATATTCGTTCAGCGGAAGGATAAAACTAATTATCTGTCAAATCAGACATGAGCTAAGTGTTACCATTCGCGAAATAAGCACTAGTTGAAAAAAAAAAAACGTTAGATGGCGGACCCTTTATAATAAATAACAAATAAAACTTCCTGATACACAATAAGCATTTAGAACAAAAAAAACATGGTTAAACATTTAGTTGGTTGATAAGTGGGTTTTCAGAGATCTCACAGCTGCGGATAAATTTGGTGGTTAACTTTGTAATACATATCATTCAAACGAAATTTAAATGACCTTTCCATAGATGCCAAAATTTACGTGAAGTTAGTTCAAATTATGAGTAGAATTAACTTTAGTTTTGTCAAAATACTTATGTCCGCCATTGTATATAAAAATGGTGTGAAAAATGTATAGTAATTCATCAATTGAGAAAGGGCTGGGCCGAGTTGGCTCACATTTTTTTCAGTTCTTCGTAATTGCCAGGAGAAGGTTCTTCTGAAAGAAAATTTTCATGTTGCGGAATCTCAATCATCCGAAATTTTGCAACGGTACGTGGTTGTCCGTCAAGAAACTGATGAACAATGTGATTCAAGCGACGATCATCAAAGGCGAATTCAAAGGAGAGGAAGTCCTTATCCTACGAATTCCGATTATTCCAACTGATCTTCCATTCTAATTCAAGCGGATTCAGTTCCCCGTTCGATTGGCTTTTGCGATGACAATCAATAAATCGCAAGGCCAATCGTTGGAAGTCTGTTGAATTGACAAATTTCCCTGTTTTTCGCACGGTCAGCTGTTCGTTGCCGATGCGCGTGTTGGCAAACCGTCTTCGTTGTTTGTTTTTGCGCCGGAAAACAAATCGAAAAAACATTGTTTATCACATTGCTCTCTACTGATTTCGATTCCATTCAAATAAATCACGTTGAAATTTGAACTATCTGTGTTTTATTATCACTCTAGAGTTTATCTGAAGGCGTTAAATTGGGGCGAGACGAAGTTTGCCGGGTCCGATAGTAACTTATAAAAACGTTTTTCTAACGATGCTCAAGGATTAGTATAGCTTTTATTCAAACTGTAATGTGCCAATGGGTTTCGATACGAATTCGAAGTCGAAAATTGAATTTAGTCTCCTATAGTTTTAGACAATGCAACAAGCAGGATACTGGGCTTATCTGTCAAAATTTTGTGTGACACATTTGTTAAAACTAAATTTTGACAGATCAAGTTGTTTTTTTTGTGTGTGTGGCAGGAAAGGAAATAAGGACTAGTGTTTTTTTTAATGAATAGCTCGAGGAATGCATTCGAAGCGAACATTTGTTGATCAAAGTAAAGTCCTTGAAGCAGACAAGGAAAAAAAGAAAGCACAACTAAAATTTTTTTTTTAAAGATGAAAATCTCGAAAGACACAAAGGGGTTAGAAACCCAAAGTAGTGTCGGACTATAACCCCACTAAAAACAATTAAAATAAAACCCTTTTTGGCGTGAACTTTTGAGGTAGATATATTATTTTTTTAAGAACAGCTGTTTTCTGTGTCTAAGCTAGGATTTTAACTAATTTTTGGAGAGAAATATTGGAGAGCAGTTAGAATTTAGTTTCGGTCGAGCTAGCTTTACGTAATAGATGAGGTTGAAAGGTAGTCATTTGGGCCCTTTGGTTTAATTTTTGCGTAATTTGTATTGACGATATTCTTTAGTGAATTAATTTCATCCAAGAGAATAGTTATTCTATGCGGATGATCTAAAACTATACATGAAGACAAAGTGCACAGATGATTGCAGAAAGATTCAGTCTGACTCGTTTGCATTCACACGAAAAAATATATCAGGAAGATATTAGAACGGTTCTTTAAGCTACTCACCACTAAACCTCTAAATTTAATGGTTTTTAAATTGACTTGGTAAGAGAATCAAAATGTTCAATGCTCAATTCCTTTTAAGTCCAAAATCGCAAGTATTTACAGCATGTATCAAAGTATCATACCACCATTCTTCCTCATAATGACATCAGTTACAACTTACGAGGTATGTATTATTTCCATTCCATTCACAATTGATTAAGTTTCTACTCTCTAGAGACAAACACACAAATACCTGTCCATACATATATCACCCATGTCGCCTTACTCATTCAGGCTTTTTCTTCTGCGAGTGATCACAAATGTTTTCCATTCAAATACTACATCTATTTAAATTATCATCAATCATTCATCCGTTTGATTTCTTTGCGTTTTTTCCGCACAGTGCACATGCAAAAAATGATGTTTTTGTTTTTTTTTTACATCTTCGATTAACAAGCTAACCCGTAGTAATCGAAAAAAATTCAACAACTAAAAAAAAAACATCAACAATTACTTTCGTCTCATCATTGATGCGAAAGTACGCGCTGATCAAGCAACTCTGTGATTAGCAGCCAGCTTCAAATGCAACCATCATCATGCCTCATATGGCATGACGACGACGACGCACTCGATCTAATCAGATGCGTGTAATAGGTGAATTGCAATTATTAGTAAAATGCGTAATGATGTTGTCTGACTTTGAAAGACAGCATAAGAGTGGTCTTAGACTACTGGTGTGACATAAATAATTGGCAAAGTGATCATGCCAACACGGTAGTCAAACGACGACGATGCATTACCTACTCTTTCCATTGAACTGCAGTTGCACCGTGACACTCTATGATTTGAATGCATGATTTTTTTGTGTGTATTTTTAAACTCGTTGGACACATAAGTTCCCAGGCACCACCTTTTAGTCGCCATGTGCAAAAGACTGGACTGCTGTCCAAGCACGTCTACCTTGGACATATTTTCATCGGTTATTCGCGAAATTTCTTGGCACCGGTCTTAGACTTGGGCTTGGCATATTTCATTAATAAAACGCATGGAAGCCATCAAAAGTAATTAAGGGGAAGACTGGACTTTCGAATCTCACATTAACATAAACAATTACCTACTTACAATGAGGTTGACTAGATAAAGTTGTTTAACAAAAGAATAGTGCTTACCTGAAAGTAAAAGAAAAAACATATTGCATTAGTAAGAGAATGAATATTTAGTTAATAAAATTATTCGAGTGCAAATAGCGTCAAAGCACGTAGTTCTCAAATCTAGCGCAGCAACTTTATTGCATCAATGCTGTTACAAAGTGCCACTTGTGGCTCTGCATGGAAAGTAATCCATTTGGATATTCCATTTGAAGAGATTTTGTGTAGTCTAATGATTGTTCATTGATTGATAGATTTGAATAGATTGCAGTTTGATGCGTTTCCTGGTATGTATATCTTTTCGAGTGGAATCTATAAGTTGCATGCCGACAAGTCAAGTGGAGCGCAATATTTTTGTGGATCTGTCGAAAGACGGTTTAAGAATAGAGATGATGAAGACAAGCAGTTTAGATACTGAAGTAATCAAATGAAATGGAAACCAAGTGGTTTGGTTACTACGCCAGCAATTGAATTTCAACTTTAAAAATTTTTGTTTTTGGCCCTGATCGATCTGTCCACCATATCTGACTGCATTCGTTCAATGATTACCAAGTCTATGTAGATTTCTAGTACATCAGTGTAACACCTCTTTAGACTTTTAAATTTAAGGCCACAAAGAAATCCAATACGTGCCATCGGACAGGTGTCTTTAAAAGAGGCCCTCGGATGTGATATTAAGTGTGACATAAAAATATCCACCTCAGGAATATGCAACTTTTCAACTACGGCTTCAATGACTTTTCAGTTCTTAGACTTTTTTTTTCTCATATCCGACTAGAGCTCTCAGAAACAACTGCTGGTATTGAATTATCAGAAATATACGTCTGATAAGTCCTATATTATAGAATTCTAAATTGATAAAGAAACATGGATTTCACCAGATCATAAAAACGTCAGCCAACTTGATCATGTTGCGATCGACACGTAAGGGACTCCTCCAGTATTTTAGATGTCCGAACGTTCCGAGCAACCGACAAAGACTCGAATCACTACCTTGTTGTAGCCAAGGTACAAATACGTAGAGATTTTACGCCATAAGAACGGAAGAGCACTGCATGGGAATTTGACGTTGAGAGGAATAATCACAACAAACTGCCAGCATCTTTCGCGATCGCGTGTCACTAAACTTATCGAGAAGTTCCATACAGCCAGCATCAAGCGGCGAATACCAGGGGTATTGATGCAAAGCCTGATGACACTCTCACGAAATCCTTGGTTTGGTATAGAGTGCCAGCAAGCACATGGTGTGTAGTGTAAAAATGAGCAAGGAAACCTTGTATTACAGTCACAGTCGGTGTGGATAGTCGGTATGGATAATATGGAAAAACCACTTCTGCAGACAGTTAAACGGGGAAGACGTCACAAATTTCACTGTCAAGCTATATGAACCATTCAAACAGGGCTATCGGCAATTCCGTGAGAAAAAATTCACTCCGAACATTTTTTTGTTCCCTGGAAAATATTCCTTCTATCGTAGATCTCTACCTCGATCTCTACTGGAATTTATTTTCCCCGGAATTTTTCGAAAATATGTTCCAATGCATTGACAGTTGTCAATTGTGATTTATTCAGTTGTCACTTAAGCTCATATTTGGAAGTATTTTGCAATTATTTGTGTTAAACCAAGGAATTCTGTTAATTTTACTAATTGCAAAGATGCAAATTGGATTTATCGTTATTTAAGTAAAGAAAGTATATTCAATTCAGTGAAATATAAAAGAAAATATTAATTCACAGCGCAGCGTTTAGATTGCTAGCGGAGGAAGAAATTCAACAGGAAAAAAATGAGTTATTAACATTCGATATTTATTAGATATTTATTAGTGTTTAAGCGAAAAATGTCCTCGGCCTGAGCTCAGTGCAACCGAACCTTTAGCACGAAAAATCTAGTATACATATACATAGCTACTTACTATTACTATCATTAATTATAGTTCAGTGCATTTTTTGCTTTGCTGAATTTGATGGACGTTGCCGCCGTCTTTTTCTTTTCGCTGCCAGCCATCTTTCAATAAAGACGTGTGAATCACATTAAGCAATTTTGTCTGATTGATTTTTTGAATTATCGCGAAAAAGTTGCGATAAATAATTAGATTTATCAGAAGTCCTTTTTAACGTGCCTTCTCTAGAAGAATTCAAACTTATACAACATCTTTGCTCCTATTCGTTGTGAAACCGTTGGCAATGTCGCTGTTTTCATTCAACAAATTTACAGTGAGTACACCAATCCTATGCCACTCTTATTTCCTTGGTTCAAATCAAACAAATAAAAAAAAGCAACAGACTTTAAACTTATTCCCATAAAAACTGCTTACCTTTTCAATGTCCAACTGCAAATTTACGAAGGAAATATTCCGGGGGGAATTTTGGTTACGAATTTATTTCGGGGGAATTTTTTCCCCTTTTTTGAAATTCATTGCTGATATCTATTTTTAAAAAATGGGAAATACATATTTCGGTGGGAATTTGTTCACGATAGCTCTGAATCTGTACGATAGTTCCCAACTAAAATTAAGTGAGGATAGCGACATCTATGTACACTAAACTCCAACAAAGACAATTTGACCAGACAAAGACGATTTGGCCAGCAAAAATACTTCAGGCAGCAAGAGAGCATACAACAAATACTCATCTCGACGATTTGGTTGGGGATGATAGTGATCCACAAACGACTAAATATTAACACTACGGCAGATCCTGAAGAAACCCAAAGAAGTCCAAATCGATATCCACCATCTGTTCATACATTTTAAGGCCGCCTATGACAGCATTTATAGAAACGAGCTACATATCTATATATGTATATCCATGTTTAGTTTTAGCATCGCTGCCAAACTTGTTAGGTTGTGCAAAATGACGATGGAGAACACTCGCTGTTCCATTAAGGTTAGAAACAATCTCACCGAGACGAGATCTTTGATGTCAGAAAATGATTCATACAAGATACAATCTTTCAAGTATTTTCACTTGCTTTCTTCCAAACAGTAACATGCGCTGTATGTGGAGATAATTCACGTCTTCTCCCCAAAAATTGTCCAAAAATATGTCGGAAGATTTATCTTTTAGACAGGTCTGTAAAATCAGTTAATTCTATACACCAATGTCACATAAGTAAATGCGATGGCAAACTAAATATTTTTTTACAAATATGGTGATGGGAACCAAAAAAAAAAAATTTCTAATAGAATAACCAAACGCAGTCATTTCAAATATTCACCAAAGTAAAAGTTTAACTGACAAATTCGAACAATTTGGTAACAGTTTGAACGAAGTGTGTCACTCGTCTGCACTGCAGCAATCGCAACATTTTGATTACCTACCTTTGATAAGTTTACGCCCAAGTTCGAGCAACCAAAATGTGTAATATCAAAAGTACGATTAGTTTTCGCTTCGTTGCAGCACATTAGGCGCATGTATTTATGAAAAAAAGCTGTTTGGTCTCCACCTTCCAAAGTCAAACTCTCCATCCATATTGGTAAGAATATTGACTACATGTAGTGAAGATACACACCAAAGCACAAATAAAAAGCTCTTATATGAGGCGATGATGGTAGTATACTACTTTTAGTGGTGAACAAAACCTCCTACGGCGGCATTGGACGTTGGAGTCGTTGAGTCTGTGGTGAAATTGTGTTCAAATATTTGGCAGCATGTACTAATACCAATGTCAATTACACTACTAAATGTAACATTTTTATCTTTGACGAATTTTCTGACACTATCGTGGTGGAAAGCGTATTTTTTTAGATGTCAAAAATATATCCTGTTGTAGGAGCAGGCTAATTTGTTGACGTTTCCTTTTGCTTGCAATTAGCTAGATTGTTGAAGAGGAAGGAAATAAAGCACTTAATTTCAATTGATTAAAATCGTAAAATTAGAGGAATCTCTGTTTAATTTTAAGGCCCTAGTTATAGCTATCATTGGAACAAATCAGTGGAATGGTGGTGGTTTCATTTTTTTGACATGTCGGTTATAGCAATCATTGAAAAATTCCTGTCAGTGGAAGAACCTGTCAGTGACTTGGCCGCAAACAAATATAAGGTTTGTTCGACGTGGCCAGACCTAGTGCGCCCTAGTGCGCACTGAGAAGTGTCAGTGAATTTTCGTGGCTGCCAAAAAACCCTAGGAAACCCCAGAAATTTTGATTCACGTCGAACACGAAAAATGCAACCCTGAAACCTGTCACTAAAACAATTTAGTAATATGCAGATTTAACACCACAAATAACATTAATTTTGTTTAATTAATGATTGTAATGTTGAAAAACACATTTCTTTTAACATTTACTAGTGCTGCACAAGTCAATAATTCACCAAAACATGATTTCACACAAATGACAGCTACGATTGACAGCAAAATCCAGCACTGAACTCTTGCCCTGACTGAATAGCTAGGGTCAGCTCAGTGCTCAACTAGGGCGCCCCAGTGCTCACCTCGAACACAGGTTTTCAGTGTCAGTGCGAACTCAGTGCTATATCGAACGCCATAGGGCTAATCCAGTGCGCACTAGTGCGCCCTAGGGTCCACGTCGAACAAACCTATAGGTTTTGAGGTTAGAGTTGATCATTGAAAGTAAAACTGACAGCTGAGAATGGAAAGAGAATCGAACACATTAGAGTTTGGTGAGCTTCTCTTTTCAAAACTCACGTTTTCAAAAAACGATTTAAATTATGGGAAATAGGAAAGAGAAGACATATTTTTTCAATCATTTTTATGTCGCTTCTTTTATCGTCCAGACAATATTACTTTTTCTGCTTGAATTCAGAACAGTTCCGTTCTCTCACTCTTTGAAAACTTTGCTTTTTCCCGCTCATCTTATTTTGGTTTACAAAACAGGAGCAACACCAAAACAAAAATTACAAGTCTTACATTCATCGACACATTTTTGTCAGAAAGTGTGTATTGTAATAGATTTGTAGTAGAGTACACGTTAGACTCGGATCTAATTATTAAACTTACAACCCCACTGCGATCTTCCGATAACGTCAATATCGTCAGCATATGCAAGTAGTTGAACAGACTTCAGAAAAATTCTACCTCTGCTGTTAAAAAAGTCTGACGTTAGCGCATCGCCTTGTCTCAAACCTTTTTCGACATCAAAGGGCTCGGTGATGTTCTTGCCTAATTTTGACGCAGCAGTGAAATTTCTCCAACATCTTCCTGCACAGACGATCGAGTTTGGCAGGATGCCGAAACGTGACAAGGCTTTGTATAGCTCGCCACTATATACGCTATCATAGGCGATTTTAAAGTCGATGAAAAGGTGGTATGTGTATTAATCTGAATTTCCTGGGTTTTTTCTAAGATCTGCCGAAGTGTGAAAATTTGTCTATGAAAAACTTTCCTGGCCTAAAAGCACACTGATATGGGCCGATCAGGTTGTTGGCGAAAGGTTTTAGACATTCACACAATACCGCCGACAAGATCTTATATGCGACATTCATGAGACTTATTCCTCTGTAGTTGGCGCAGTTCAGAGCATCGCCTTTCTTGTGGATGGGGCACTCGATGATGAGGTTTCATTCGTCGGGCATGCTTTCGTCTGACCAAATTTGACAGATGAGTTGGTGCCTGCTCCTTACCAAATAATCTCCCGCTGGATGTTTTAAAAAGCTCGGCCGGTAGGCCATCCGCCCCCGCAGCTTTGTTAGACTTTAGAATTGGCTATCATTGTAGAGACTGAATGGGTCATGTAGTGTATAACACTGTAGTATATAGTACTATAGCTTTTATTTATAAATATTAATGTTAGTAGTTAAGTTCCTATATTGAATGAATGTCAGGAATATTAATAATCATTAATAAAATGTTCTCGATCGGAATAGTTTCCCAATGTATTAAACTTATTCAAAACTAGTATTCTACAGGTCACTCTGCCTGACAGCGGTTTGTTGATCGTCTCCGCCTCCGACTTTTAGTATGCAGAAGTGTTCTTTCCAAATCCTCAGCACCCACTGTGAGTCTACTACTGTTCCTACGTTCATCTCTGCAGGATTCGTTTTACTTTCGAACTTTTGAGTAGCACCCCTCAATTGATTCGACCCCCCGCTTCTCGTGCTCTTTCTTTTTCCTTCTGAGAAGTCGGTGTTCCTCCCTTTTTCTTTGCCCGTAGTAGAGTTCGCGAGCAGCTCTCTCTGCCGCTCTGATCCTCTTTGCACTTTGCTCCATGTGCCATTCGTCCAACCAGGGGTTTCGTTGCGGTCTTCTAGCGAAACCCAGTACATCGGTTCTATAGATCTGATTAAACCCAGAACAGCATTCTAGATCTAATTAAACAGAGCTGAATTCTTTATGAATAGCAGTCGTATTTTACCTGTAGGTTAACTTTAGATTCGACTTTAGTTAGACCCGGGTTTATAGTATAACTATGAATATGCCCAAATTGTTTTTAAAAACCTTGTTTCCTGTATATACTGTACTGATAAATACGACCAATAACCCCATTTATCGACCACCAACCATCTAATGAGGTTCGAAGAAAATAAAAATAGATTACTCTCATAATGACCCAACGAAAATCTCTGGATTGTAGCTCCTGTTACATAATGTGGGTCTATAAATCTCTGACGCCCTTATCGCGGAACAAAACGGCGACATCTGACTATACAAAAGGGCTACCCCCTCTAGATTATTTTTAAAATTCTAAAAGATAATTATTTATACTGGAAATCGCTTCTCCATTAAGCTATTTTAAATTCTTTATCATTGTTCAATGACAAACATGGTTGGTTTGGTAGAAGATGCACCGCAGTACCACGCCCAGTTGCTGTTGACAATAACGATTTGGGCATTTATGTACGTTCGAAATCGTATATTAAAGCAAAATGCAACTAGCTCGGCCCGTATTCCTCGAATCGCTCTAATCGTAATCGAAGAATGAGCAAACAACACTGACATCCCTTTTGTTTTTGTTCTGTTGCTATGAAAGGATGGGATAGTGAGTTGGAGATACAATGGTATAGTATATACCCTCGTGTGTGTCATCCTCTTATGGGCGACGCCAACGCCACGCCAATATCGAACCTTTTTTGAATGCATCTGAGTGTTTTTTTGTCATTTCCTCCTTTTGTCTGGTTTGTAGATTGATGGCAAATAAGCATAATGATATGAAATTCTTTGTTTATAATTTACATGTAGATAAATGGCGAAATCCAGACTAATCAAAACGTATAGAAACATACTTGGCACTGGATAGAAGACCCTTACAGTTTATAAATAGAAAAAGGTATTTTTTTTATCAGAGATACTTTTGAATTCTTTGACGAAAAGGTTTTAGACAGTGTTGTCACTTCTCACGCAAAATCTGATATTTTGCTATGTACCAATACGACCACGTTTTGTTTTTTTTTTTTTTTTATTGAGAAATATTCAGGGTTCCATTTCGTTAAGAAACTCGAATAAAATTCAATTCCTACCGGAGCTCGAATCTGCGTCGTTTGGGCCATAAGCAATGACGCTATTCACTACACCACAGCCAACGGCCATAACATATCCTATTTTACTTAAACATGTATTTTTTTCTTTATACTTGTACCCCATTTCAATAAGAAAATTTGTGTCGTCATAACCAGGCAATTCGCATTTCATTCGCATCGAGCTCCCCGGAAGATGATGTCGTTTGCCGACGCGTTCATCTGAGAATCTTTCTCTTCTTTCGGTCAGTGACCAAATTCCATGGGCATAGTTAAGAGTTGGAATAAAAACCGATAAATTAGCACCAATTTCGGTCCTTTTGATAACAGAGTGTCCTAGGTGTCTCTAAATTGGCCTAGTCTGACACAACCCAACTGTCCATCGTTCGTGAATAAGACCACGATATACTTATCTAGCACCTGTTTCAATGGAACTCCACTTGTGTCTTGAACAGGTGTTCTGGAGGCCACCATTACTTCATGTTTACCTTCATTCCAGATTTAAAACAGAAGGCGGCATACTTATTTAGTGCGCGCAGAACTTCACTCTAAGAGGACCACGGATGACCAAGTCATTAGCGAAAATCAAGTTCTTCCCCAATTAGAAACATTCTTTGCCAAGGCTGCGCTATAAGATCTACTCCATATAAGTAATGAAAAAGAGTGTAAAGAAAACGTATCCCTGTCCCTGACGAAGTCCTACGCCCACAATGAAAAGTAGATATTGATTTACCTCTCTCTCAGAAAAAAAACCGTAAATTGCAGTACACTTCAGAGTCTACTCCGAGGGACACGCTCCAAGTCTGCAAAATATGTGTAGACAGCAGTGGCGTGGCGTCCATATAACCCGATTCCTACCGGGTTACCTTTTAAAAGTTTCAGTTGCAGCTACACAACAATGTTTACTTAAAAACGAGCAACATAAAACCCACGGGATAAACTTAATAATATGTATCTATTCATCTGCGCAAGCTACATACCCCGACCCCACCAACTCAATTGAACTTTATACACACGGAAACACACACCCTTCGGGCCTTCTTCGCCTTCATTATTATTAGTATTATAACTGCCCACACTCTCTGAGCATAACCCAAATCTAAAATAACCCGAAATATGACGGGTTATAAAATCTCTCACTGGATAGAACAAATTTGTCTCCTTTCTCTTTTGTACACTTGCGTTTATCTGAGTTTAGTCCTCTCTGTTCAACGCCCGCTTTCTTATGCAAAAAAATAACCCGCTTTTCTTCGGGTTATTTGGTGGGTTTTGTGTGTATCTTTTACCGCTGCGCTGTTGTGTAATTGAGTATATGTATCTGGAAAATAACACGCTTTTCTCCGACATATTCGGTGAATTTGAATTGTGTGTGTATCTTCTATCGCTGCGCTGTGATGAAGTCATAGTAATAGTCAGTTCCTTTTTTACCTAATCATTTTCTGAGTTTTTCTGAGGGGAGTATCCTCTGTTCAAAGGCCGCTTTCTTATGCAACAAAATAACACGCTTTTCTCCGAGTTATTTGGTGAATTTTGTAGATATCTTTTAAAAAATAAACATACTGATGTGTTTATAAAGTTTATAAACAAGTCGCTAAGTGAGAAATCAAGTGTTTTGAGTCTTTGGTATGATCTACGTACCTATGTAAATATGTTTGAAGAAATGTTTCAAAGAGTAAGTACATAGACGATTTTGCTGAAGCTCCACAAAACCCCAAATGCTCGATTTAAACACTCATTTAAAGAACCTTTATGTAGAAATAAAGGACAATATTATAAGACATGATATAAATCATGTTTACACGAAATACATATGAAAGTTTTGCACTCAAGATGGAAAAATATCTTCATTAATTTAATTTCTTCCTGGAGTTTTCGATTGTATGGCTTTAAAAAATAACTGAAGGTTTTGTATACATAGATAGGTACTACCTACACCTTCCCTTCGACATTTTGATATTTTTCGACTTCGACTTACCATTTAAAATTATTCACGCCACGCCACTGGTAGACAGGTATATCATACTTTCAAGCCTTCTAAAGTACCATTCTGAGAAGAGAGTATAGCTGGTCGCTTGTGATTCTATCTGGACAAAGTCGCACTGCTCGACAACAGCTCAACAACATTTGGCCAAGGACTTTCCGGGCAGACTTAAAACTGGTATACCGCATACCCCTATATGTAACAATTTTACCCCTCTTAAAAAGAATCACATTCACCCTAGTTTTCCTCTTCATCTAGGGCCTTGAGCACATATGGACGGATCTCATTCACTCCGACAGTTTTTGGATATTACTCCACTCCATTCCTTTTCTCTATGAAGGCGGAAAGTCTGCCAAAATACTTTGCTTGCAAGTCAGTCATCACGATGTAACTTTTCGCCGAACTCCTTCCATGACTGTTGAATGTTTGGCGGTAGTCAGTTGACAGATCAGGCCCCCTCAATATGGGAACATCAGATCGTAAATCAAGCCTGTCAATCGCTGTTTTGTTGGGCTAAGAAGGCAATTGAGTAGTAAGGTCTTGTCAAGAAACACCTAAAAGAGACGGACGTTAACGAGAGCGAATGAAAATATGGTTGGTCGTTTTGAACGCAACATTTTTCGACAGATTTTCGGTCCCGTTTGCGTTGAATGCAATTGGAGAGGGGATTTAACAACAAACTCTACGAGTTACACAGTGAACTCTTCGAGCTATAAAGCACCACCGACCTGGTCAGGAAATTGCGAATTAGTTGACTAAGATGGCGTAGGCTAGACATGTAGAGTGGATACTAAGGCAAAGACTCGAACCTAAAGTTAGTGCGCAACTGGAAGCAGCTAGCCAAGAACCATGCTAACTAGAGATACGTATTGGTCCACCCCGAACTGTCGCGCAACCTAAGTAAGTACAAAAGTGTCATATTTTCTCATCACTGGTCATAACGAGCCTCTTGTTATTTGGACACATTTGCTCGTTGGCCCCTCAAAGCGCATATCTATATATATAAAAATGGTGGCAAAAATGTATAGTAATTCATCAATTGAGAACGGCTGGAACGATTGGGTTCAAATTTCTTTTCAGTTGTTCATAATTACCAGGTACTTCTAAAAGTCGGGAAAACGGAAAAATCGAAATTTGAGAACGGTTGGGCCGATTTGGCTCAATTTTTTTTTCAGTTCTTCGTAATTGCCAGCAGAAGGTTTTTACGAAAGAACATTTTGGGAAAACCTCCGGAAAAATCGGGAAACTGGAAAAATCGAAAATTGATTTTTTGTATGGAATTTTGTGTGCGTTTCGGAATGGCTTTTCGAATGGAAAAATATAAAATTCATAGCGGAAAAACGCGAAAAATTTGAATTTGTTTCGACGAAATTTTGGCATTTTCTTTGATTTTGGCAACAATTTGGTCAACATCTCAAAATGCGTTGGCTGTTGCATCCTCTGGCGGCGCAGGGACATAAGTCCACGAGACATAAGTCCATAATGACCTTATGTCCCACTTCGGTGGGACATAATTTCACATTTTGATAATGCACTTATGTCCCACCGAAGTGGGATATAAATCCATAATTTATTTTTCAAAAATTCGCGCGAATTTTTAATTTTCACATCCCAAATCGATCCTCCCTTGCTCAAAATTTTTTTCGGCTACGCATTTAGGTTCATTGAAAATCGATCATCCCCTTCGCATCGTTTCTTGGCTACGCCTTTGGTTTATTTACATGCCCAACTAGATCGCTCACTTGTGCAGTGTGCCAGGACCTAGGTACCATTTGAAATAGTCTGCTTGCTTTACAGATATTTAAAACTGAGCAAGAAGTGCATTTAAAGGATGAAAGGAAACCGCCCGTAATAACGGTTTATTAGCGATGTCTTGGGTGATATGCATCATATTGAATGAATTAGAAAAATGAAAGAGGGTTTCCAAAATGTATAATGTATATATTCCCAATTCAGCAAAAAACAAATAATACATTTTTGTTTAAACTTCTTAAAATGCTAACTCCGATATGCAGTGCGGGAAGTGACAAAGCCGAATTTCCTTTTTCTCATATTCGAAAAGAAACAAAGTTAAATAAGATTTTTCTTCTGAGAATCCAAGAAAATAAAAGTGGAAGTTCTCGTGAACATGTTAGATGAGACATAATTCCATACACCTTTTCTATGGACTTATATCCCACTTCGGTGGGACATAAGTCCATTATCAAAATATGTCCCCCGAAGTGGGACATAAGGTCATTATGGACTTATGTCTCGTGGACTTATGTCCCTGCGCCCCTCTGGCATTACTACCACATTGTTGGAAGGCGGTCGAATTGCACATTCCGCTTTGAAGCTGCCGATGTGCACAATGACCAAGAACAGCGAAATTGATGCGAGAATGCAAAATCATCATTTGGGATGAATGCACGATGGCGCATAAACGAGCTTTGGAGGCAGTTGACCGAACGATGAAGGATTTACGAGGTGATTCGAGACGATTTATTGGGGCTATGATATTGCTCTCCGGAGATCCCGTCATCCCGAAATTAACTGCTGCCGATGAATTTAATGCATGCCTGCGGCATGTCAAGAAGTTGAAATTGACCACCAACATGAGAGTCGCATTGCAGAACGAGCCATCTGCTGCTGTATTCTCGAGACAACTGCTCACGATTGGCATTGGCCAAATTCCCGTTGATGTTTCGACTAGATTGATATCGTTCACGGCAAATTTTTGCGAGTTTACATCGTCGAAGGAGGAACTCATCACCAAAGTGTTCCCCGTCATTGCACAAAATTATAAAAATCTCGATTGGATTAGTGAAGTACTAGCAGCGAAGAATAAGGGCGTCGATAGCTTGAATTTCATTTTTCAAAGTCAAATCGCTGGACAACTGCATTCGTACAAATCCGTTGACAGCGTGAGAGCCGAGGATGCTGCGACCATCTATCCGACGGAATTTTTGAACTCGCTTGATGTGTCAGGAACTCCACCGCACAATTTACAGCTGAAGGTGGGATCGATCATAATCATGATGTTGCGGAATCTGAATCATCCGAAATTGTGCAACGGTACGCGGTTGTCCGTCGAGAAACTGATGAACAATGTGATTCAAGCGACGATCATCAAGGGCAAATTCAAAGGAGAAGAATTCCTTATCCCACGAATTTCGATTATTCCAACTGACCCTCCATTCCAATTCAAGCGGATTCAGTTTCCAGTTCGATTGGCTTTTGCGATGACAATCAATAAATCGCAAGGCCAATCGTTGGAAGTCTGTGAGATTAATCTCGAATTTCCCTGTTTTTCGCACGGTCAGCTGTACGTTGCCTGTTAGCGTGTTGGCAAACCGTCTTCGTTTGTTTTTGCGCCGGAAAACAAATCGAAAAACATTGTTTATCACACAGCTATCTACTGATTTCGATTCCATTCAAATAAATCACATTGAAATTTGAACTATCTGGGTTTTATTATCACACTGGAGTTTACTGAAGGCGTTAAATTAGGGCGAGACGAAGTTTGCCGGGTCCGCTAGTAGGTTATATTTAAGAGCTTGTAGATTCGTTAGTCCCGCTGTCGGGATACGTGCAAACATTAGGCTACTGTTGCCAAATTTGTGCGTATTGTCACTACGCATTTTCTCATATAACTAAAGCTCAAGACAATTTGCCACAGTCTGCTTCCAACTTGACAAATGCTCATCCACATCTAAATGTTCTTTTTGCATAATGGGTTCGTTGACCGACTCGGGGTGCATGCCTTCGGCCTCTCAGGTTTCCATACGCGTTTCAAGTGTTCAGCTCCAAAGGTGCAATCAGACCTATCGTAAGTTTCCTATACAACAATCTATCCAGTGAGGTTTTACCGAACTTCTCAGAATGCTTATCAGAATACTTATTGACAAGTCGGAGTGTAGGTGAAATTTAATGACTGCATTGCTGATTATACAATTTGGTATAGCTACAAACTGAATCACGTACCTAATTCAAATAATCTATGATGATTATGTGTCAGAAGAAATTAATTTATTATCAACAACTTTGCACTTAATTGATTTACTGTTTACAAACTTCTGGGGAATTAGGTCACGCATCACTTTTTTTTTTAATTTCCTTTATTTTCGCGAACATGCATCACAGGCTGCAAAGCTGATTGCTTTTATTGATGGCGATTGTGTTTCATTGACTTATTGACATGCCTTATTGAAACTCACTTCAGTGAGTCATCGAAAACTGACCCTTTTCAACAATTTAATTGATTTGTAATCACAGACACTTTTATCTGTCAAACAAATCTCAAAGTTTTCACTGCATAACAAGTTAATTTCCTCGTGACTGTCATGCTGACGATCAGGTTCTTTCCCTGGAGAGCTGTCTCGAGGTGCTATTGCACTTCAAAAGGTTCCGCCATCGTCTATTCCCTTTACAACACTTTGTTGCACTTCTTTCGAGTTTGTGAATCACGATTCTGGTATAATACCACAAAAGGTGAAGATGATGGTGAGATTAGCTTGTCTACATTTATAGTGATCGTTTAATTTGTATGAGGACATCATTTAGGCGTCAGAATGTTATTTTATTACAGTAATTGAATTGAGGTGTAGTATAAAGCTGTATGATGACTAGTAATGACGTATGCGATCAGATAGTATCATAGGTTAGGTTAGCCGTGGACTGTCGTGTATGCAGAAACCAGAAATGAATCTACACGGTGGGCCATCTAATGGTTTCTTTTTAAATCATAGGTTATTTTGACACTGACAGCTGTTTCCCGCTTGAAATCTGGACAGAACGACGTGAGACTGGTATGCTAGTAGACAACAATTAAGTCTCCGTCGTCGTACAGAGTGCACACAGACGAGAATGTGACTGCTGTAGCCGAGAGTGTGAGACTCAATTCACGATCATCAACTCGCCATCGATCTCAACAGCTCAACATTTCGGATTATTCGTTTACAAGGGTCAATTGATTCAGCAATTGAAGGGGCACGACCATCCGCTTCGTTATCGTTTGGTCCTTAGAGCAGCTTGAATTGGACAACGATTTTGGGCGAAAAATTATCTTTTATGACAAAAAAAATCGCCGCATCTGGGACTCGGAAAACCCACGTTATTGTCGAGAAGCCAATGCATCCACAGAGAGTGACAGTTGGCATCCACAGAGATTGTGGAGTGGTGGCATCATTGGACCATTTTTCTTCGAAAATGAGGATGGGAAAAACGTTTCGGTCAACGGTGGGCGTTAACAGAGCCATGTTAACTGGCTTTTTTTTACTGAAATTGAAGACATGGATTTGGACGACCTCTGGTTCATGCAGGATGGCCATGCCACAATCGATCTTTTGCGCACAAAATTCCCAAATCGTGTTATCAGCCGTCTTGGCGATGTCAATTGGACGCCTCGGAGCTACGATTTGACCTCTTTGGACGTTTTTTTGTGAAGGACCGATGTTATGCCAACAATCCGGAAACGATTCAAGCACTTAAGGGCAATATCATCCAAGCTACAGCCCGTAGACCATCAACAAGGTCTTGGAAAATTGGAGTAACAGAATGCGCTACTGCGAAGCCAGGCGAGGCAACCACTTGAACGACGTTTTGTTCCATAATTAATGGGAATGTTTGCTCGACACTGAAATTCTTTGGATGGAAATAAATGTATTTATCCCTCTATGATCTATCTCTTATCATTCTCGGACTCGATTATGAGTGATACTTCCGATAAGTTTCTATATAGGGTTTCCAATATATTATCAAAGTCCTTACTCAGTCAAAGGTGGTCAGAAAAGCATTTCCAAGGTATATGAAAATTGTCAAAGCAAATGCAAATACTTTCTAATTGCATTCACTATTTATCATGTGACAATATTCTCTACACGTCAACATTAGTCACGACTTTTCATAAAACGTATACATACACACTTAATGATAACGTTAGCCATAAATTCAGAGTCATTAAAAGTAACATTTATTTATAACCTACAAGCTATATAATAATTATACAGACTGTGCAACGGAAGGAATGCCTTTGCGCCAAGTGTGTCTCTATGCTCAAGGGAAATAAAATGCAACGCACTTTATGAATGGTAAGTGCAAGCAAATACTACAAACGGACAGATCAACCGTCGGACATCAACTATGTCTTGGACCATCGAGGAAAACGTTAATTAAAGTGAATAAATTGAAGAAATGAATGAAAAAGAATAATGAAAGTTCACATCCTATTTGGCGAACGAAGAGGACGACAAGTCAAGATAGCAAGACGAAAAAACAAATGACACTTAACAGTTCGCAGTCATTTTGAGACAGTGAACAAATTCGTATTTTGTATACTTCTGATTGACGGTTGTTTCTCATCTGAATGTCATTCTGTTATCAGGAGTACGGAGCTTGGGATCAGAGCGAAGTTGTCGGTCTTTAAGTCGGTGTTTGTTTCAACTCGCACCTATATGGTCATGAGATTTGGGTAAATACCAAAAGAACCAGTTGCCAATATGAGATTAGTTATAATGAGGGTGCGAATATGTGAGGTACTCAATATCAAGTGACTAATTCTATACGGGTGGGTTTTTGGTCATGTTAAACGCATGACCCAAGTTTGAATTCCAATACGTGCTTTGGCCCAGGATAAGATGATTAGATCAAGTTTGACATCCATCTTCTACCCGTATAAGGATTGCCCTTGATAATTTAAGAGCAGATTGCGGAAGACGAGAGATACGGAGGGTCCACTTAAGCATCCTAAACCCGCGAGCCATCTTGTAATGGATAGGGAAGACATAGAAAATTAATGATTTGTGGCGTTCCGTTCGATTCGTCGATGTTGTGTGTCCGTTCTTGTTAAAATCATGTTTATACATACACATTGGGTTTGACCCTCATTCACATTTTAACCCACTTTGTGAGGACAAAAAAAAACAAAAGGTTGGTGATGATATCCCCTTTCCAAAAACCCCTTTCCAAAATCCCCTATTCCATAATACCCTGTGCGGGAATCCCTAACTCCAAAAGACCCTTACTCCACAAGTCCCCACGGGTCAAAATCTCCCATTTTTAAATTTGGTGTTATTAATTCTGTCGCGCGACAGAGCGACATGCTTAGGTTTACTGTCAGATTTGCGGTATATTTGCGAAATTGGGTAGGTATATGCAAAGTTTATATTATGTTGTTTGCTTAATTTTACTGCCAAAACTACGCGTTTAAAAAACGGATAGATTCTAAACTGTGGAACAGGGAATTTAATAAGTATGTATGCAAATGGGAGATTTTCGTCCCGGAAGATTTTGGAAAAAGAGATAAAAGAAAATGAGAGATTATGTCCAATAAGGGATTTTGGAAAATGAGATAACGTAGGGATCCCAAAAAAAAAAACTATAAGCACGCTTTTAAGTCAATTACCAGGTGTTACCAGAAAGTAGAGCTTAACATGGCTACAAAACCCGAACAAGCTAATAATGTAAAGCTAGAGTCTGTGCTGCAATTTTATATGAACCACTTCTGAAGCCTTTTAAACGGGGATATCGACCAAGATCCCCCTGTTAGGCAGCATGAGCCATACGCCCATACAACATTGATTAGCAAGAATCCCAGCCAAACTGACCAAAATTAAGTGAGAGTAGCCTTACATAATCTAAAGTTAAGTTCAACAAAACTAAAAGCCAATCGTCTACAAAATTGATAAGGCCTTTTGAGTGCGATCTTAGGTAGCGAAAGTCTACTATTTAATAAATATTCACACTGCTCCAGATTTTTGGAACGACCCAGAAATTCCTAATCAACACTCACAACCTTATATAAAGGTAAACTTTGCAAAGTCATATATGACGAAGGACACATTTTTTTCACAGTGCCACCTCACACGAATGTCAGACAAACATCCGAGAATATAGCTGCTTCTCATTTCAGCTGATCGGACTCGGCATAAAATTGTAGGTCTCTTCGTAAATAACCTGATTGCCTACCTTAGTGCGATTTTAGGCCAGAAAGGTCCACTGGCGAACAAATGTTCACACTTAGACAGAAGTCCAAATCGATCTGTTCATCGATTACAAAGCCGTCTACGACAGCATCTATAATAGAAACGAGCTTTACAAAGTCATGTCTAGTTTTGGCTTCACTGTTTTGGCACTTGTTCGTCTGTGTAGGATGTCGATGGGGAAGCTCGGTGCTCAATCAAAGTCGATAACGACCTGACCAAGAGCTTTGATATCAAAAAAAGATTTAGACAAGGCACGGGCTGTTATATGTGACTTCTTTTGCATGACACTTGCTGATAATAACGTATCTGCAGAAATTAAACGAAGTATATCTCTTGCCAACCGTTGTTTCCTTTGGGCTGAGGCAATTGAGTAGTAGAGCTCTACCCTGAAATTTAGGAGATTCTGTATAAGACCTTGATCATCCCAGTTCTATGCTTTATGACTCTGAAGCTTGATTTAAAACGGATGAAGGTATTCTCGGTCGCTTCGAAAAAAAGATTCCTTGTAAAATAATCGGTCCCATTCCATTAACAAGCTTTGGAGGAGGAGATTAAACGATGAACTATATACGAGCCGCATCGACCTAGTCACAAAATTGGACATCAGTTGTGTGTCTTAGGAAATGAGCAGTGTTGCCACTAAAAAAAAGTGAATCCGGTCAAATCTTACCGAATGACCTGATTTTTATTTTCTAAATCCGGTCAAAAAATCCGGTCAATAGTTAAAATGAAAATTTTTGACCTGAAACCCGGTCAAAAATAGAAAATACCTATACCTACCTATAAAATTTACTAATTTTTATGTTCACTTGCATTATCGATGTTTAGAAAACGAATCTTGAGTTTGTCAACTTGTTTTTTGTTTGTTTAAAATTTACTGAAACTAATTTTTCCCGGAAAAACACAAATTACATCTTAAGGTTTTTTCTACTGCGCCACCTCTCGCGAACGTCTGACAAACATCCGAGAGTATGACTGTCCTGAAAAAGCTTCTCAATTCAGCCGTTCGGACTCGGCATAAAATTGTAGGTCCCTTCCATTCGTTCCAAAAATAGAAACTCACACAAAACGAATGGTTGCGAGAAGCTAGGCCTTGGGTGTCTACCGCCTGTCGCGCCGCCTATTTATTTATTTTTTTTAACTAATTTTTCATTTTATATGACAAGTTCTGAAATACACTTTTAGTGCATGGCCATATACACCTTCCAATGAACGTCGTGTCCAGCAACAAAGGTGGATTTTGAGTGAGTAAAGGACAAAGCTAGATACCATAAAAAATGCACAGAAAATCCACTTTCAGAAATAATTCTGGCACGTTCTTTTTCGCACCATTGTGCTTTCGATACAAATCTTCAATTGATATTTGTCCGCTTCGGCTTAACTATAGAATTTGTTTGTGTTTTCAATTTCACTATTCTTTTACCTGCCAAATTTTATTTCATTGCAATAACGCCTGGTTTTTGTGTGTAGCCAAATCGTTAATGGAAGAAGAAGTATGGCCAGGCCATGTACTAAGGCCGTGTGTCAATTGGGCTAAATAATATTATTCTCGGATAGTTTTCTGACACTTGAAAAGAGTAGTTCAACAAACTCCAATCTGAGATTTATCGAATTTCACACTTTAATTAATTGAAATTCATTATTTAATTTCCTCTTCAACATTCTAGCAAAAGAAAACGTCAAAATATTAGCCTATAAGATAATTTATTATCCTGCTCCCGGAGCAGAATTCCATGCGTGATGTTGTAGTCCCATTATGTATTTGCATTAAATTGGTTTCTGTTTGAACTTGGGAGCATGTTCGTAATGTATGGCAAAGTTTTATTCAAATTATAGAAATCTATCTATATTTATAGTCAGTAGGGCAATTTTATTTTTCCAGTCAAAAAATAGTTTTCCGGTTAAAAACATTTTTCGTTCCGGTCAAAAAACGGTTAGGCCGGATTTCAAAATTTTCTCCGGTCAGAGTAAAGAGATTTCGGTCAGATATGACCGGAATCCGGTAAACTAAAGGCGTTTTTTAGGTTAAGGGACAATGAAGAACTAGAACTAGTCAAGTCGAAATGAATTTGAATCGGCTAAGATAGCTAAGACTACATTATTACTATTATTATCACTACTACGGACATTATGAATCCTAACTGAAAAATCTTGAACTCTACTGCCGAAATGTTGTACATACCTCCATAAAAAACGTATAAATGTAGATAGTCAATCGATCAGCGAACATAAAGGAAGTATTTTTGTTCTCTTTTGTGCATTACCATGTTTAAGTTCAATTTATACCTATTTATTCAAAGAATTAATTAGATTCTTAAGTGGAATGCTTTCCGGACACCACCAGATTAAGGAAACCTAATCTTCTATCTGTCGACATTGCATTGGTATATAGATAACACACATGTGAGTGCAATACCAATCCACTATTCTCGTTGATTGCCAATGAGCGCTCCGTGGTACCTCCTCCGTATGTGCACCTTTCTTTGCCTAACGTGTTCGATAATCCACTTAAGTTGAACTTTACCAATTAGTTTTGCGCTGTCAGATTAACTTCATTGATAAACAAAAACACAATACACTCCAAATGCGCTGTATATAGGTACACACATGAATCCTTAGTATGTATATCCAATTAGAGGTAAATTAGCATTTAAACGATGTGTTTAATTAAACAACTTAGAAGGGAGTTCTGATATCAGAAAACTAAACGATTCGTACATGTCGCAGATTACAACACTCTACAAAGAGTCACACGCTTAAGGGATTGAATTTTTTTTTTTTTTTTTTTTTTTGTTTCGAATATCAAGTCTCAACATATCGATGGACTTATCATCATCGCGGTCATGAAGTTCACTCTCTTCTTCGATTACAAAACCATAAGCGCATTCGTCAAGGAATGCACCAATCCAGTCTTTGCCACCGTTCCCATTTTCTTTTAGATCCTGAAGCAGGGCACAAGTATGGATTCGAAAATCGATAAATGTATTTAATACCGCATGTACATACATAAGTAGTAATTGATGTTGGTGATTGTAATGTTGTGTCTCTATTGGCTTCGTCAATGGTTGAATGGTTGCTATATGTTCTACAAAACTGAGCCCACAGATATGGATTGTTTTATGAAGGAAAAGTAGCAAAGAGCGAGATAAAGTTGTGCCCCGTTCGCGTCATTTATCTTGTAGTATGACATGCGATATTCTTTGAGTAACGTTGTCCATATTAAATGAAAATTATTTGCAGACATACGTTTACATTGTGGCACGTACAAGGAAGAATAATAGTAATAGTGAAAATGAAATCATTGTCACTTTTCTGCGTGTTTGGTAATCTGACACATTTCTAGAAACCATTCTGTCGGTTGCAAAATAAGAACATACCTACAAGTGCGGTCTAAGAAATTAACAAATTTGTTTACAATTAGTTTCGGAAACTTCCGAACGGAAACTGGACAACATTGGGCAATGTGGTATTATGTTTATTTTGTTCGTTCTTTGAAATTTGTTTTATTTTTTTTTTTTGTGAATTAAAATAAAAAGATTAACAATATCCACAGATAATACGGAGGATCGAGATATTTTTATTAAACCAGGCCGGAGAACTACTACTTCTGTGGGTCCAATATTTTAGCGGAACTTGTCGATCGAAGAGAGTATAATCACTAATCAGGTTATTTTAGAGAAATAACGTCAGACCGTAAATTATGTTAATTTTGATTCTAAAATATTTGTAGGCAATAACGGTTTCTGTTATTTTCATTTGTATGGCATATTATGTTAGATATGTATATCAAGTCGTGTTTCGAAAAACTGGATACTGTCAGCTGGTTATAAAATAAGGCCTGCGTCATCCATAAAAAAAAAAAACAAATAAACAATAGTGTCAGTATCATTTGAGAAATGAGTCGCTGTCGACACATAAACAAGCGTTACGACAATGTTGTTGAAACTGACAATTCAGATCATCACAAACAATAATATCAAGAGATCTTTTCCAATATGCTGACACCTGACAGCAATTGAAATGTCTATACTCCCTCAATGTTCATTTCACTCATCAGCCGCATGAACTTAGCCTGCTCTGTATTGACCTTTTGTTTTCTCATATGTTCTGTCTATCTATATATTCTAGTTTTATATTTATTTCGACTTTTTAGCAAAAGATCTGAAAAGATCTGAATGCAACGTACGTCTGTTCGTTTTTCCATAACTCGAGATCGAGAACCATTCGTCCGATTTTCATGATTTTTTTTTTCTGATTTATAGATGTGTGGCCAAATTAAGCCGTAGGATGGGTGAGAATTGTTGAGGAGTAAAGGGGTCGCGGGGAGTAAGGGGGGTCTCACGATCCATTAGCCCTATGAACTTGAAAGTTTGTATGTTAATAGATAAGTCAAAATTATTATATATGCCTCATTCATCGTTTTTCAAAATTTGTCCTATAAGAGTTAAAAAAAAAGGAGGTGCAAACTTTTCTATTTCAACCTCACTACGCTCAACTTGCCATAAATCTCTGTAGGTCAATTCAAGAAATGCTTTTAATTTTTAGACAATGCTTCACCGAGTATTTTGAGCTAACGTTCGTGGTTCCTCTTTCTGGTGCATCCAGAGGGTGAGACGTAATATATTGAAAATAGATCTTATTTGGCCAAGTGCGAAACAAATTGCTTTCTCAATTGCAGTTGTAGTTGTAGTTTTATTTTACGCTCTAAAAATAGAATTATTACTCGCACGACGGGCATTCAGAATGTCCATGTACGACGTAGTTGAATTTGAGTTAGGGAATGGATAGGATATGCATAAAACAAACCAACTTGGCTATGTAGGAGTTTGTGATGCATAAAGCAGAAGTAGGTATGCACAATTTTACATACATATTTGAGGTCTGCAGCTATGGAAAGTGTAACGATATGATTGCGTATAGTATAAATAATCAAATCATACATGTCATTAGTTTTTGAAGTGAAACTTCTTTAGCGAGGTGTCCCAAAAAAATTAAACGTAAACGTTCAAAGTGAAACATTCACAATTGGACCCGGTAAGTGGAGCTACAATCGGGTTC
The DNA here is from genome assembly GCA_955612985.1 of Cheilosia scutellata. Taxonomy (NCBI): domain Eukaryota; kingdom Metazoa; phylum Arthropoda; class Insecta; order Diptera; family Syrphidae; genus Cheilosia; species Cheilosia scutellata. The sequence continues at coordinate 91,661,878 of OY015312.1, forward strand.
CATGAATTTTGTTTGGCCGTCCTAAACGGCTGGACTGATTTTGATCAAATTTTGTGTATGTGTTTGAGTGTCCCTGAATTCATAATTGGACTCGGATCGGCATTGTTACTATAAAGGGATTTATAAGTAAATGAGTTGGTAATGTGCTTATGTAGGTGAGGCACATACTATTTTATTTTATTTTTACAAATGTTGGTGTAACTTTTGGCATGAATTCGGAGATTCTTCATAACGTGTAGGTATAACCGTCTTGAGAAATCTCCCTCGGATGTCTTACAGAGACAATCGCAAGATGTGTGGCAGTCATTAATAACGATGTATTTCTTTCTTGCTGTTGCTATATGTTATATTATATGGATAATTAATGTGGCATTTACTCCAAATAGCGTTTCACGTCGATATGCAGTGCCCCTAGAAGTACCCAGCTACTGCGCGAGGAAAGATCCCAGTGGTTACTGTTGACGATTTCTTGAACTTGGGGTATGGAATAGGGAACTGGTCTTCAGATTCAGATGTATCACTAGTTCAATGTGATTTATTTCGTTTGTGTAAACAAACCTAACAACAATCGAGTGGTCTTTGCATCTTTCTGATTGCTTAAGCCAGTTGATGTTCTTGGTCAATTTTAGTAGATCCAATATTTCTGCTCCGATGAGTTTTCGAAGAACCTATAGATCTAGTCGGAGTCGTTACAAAAAAAAAATCATCTTCCTTTCGTTTTCTCTTCGTCATTGCAGCTTTAGCATAAACCGTTGGTTTCTGTATTCCATTTGCGGACTATCTTGTCTAGAGTCATACGATTTTAAGTTCTTTTCTGACGACAGCCAGTTTTGCAGAATATTTTTTTTAGGTGGTGTTGGTCTCTTTCCAGAAGAAGTGGTATTGAGGTGTGTTTGATTCATTTGCGTTCATTGCTACAGAAAATGTATAAAATTATCCACAACCTGTTCTCGGAGAAGACGGAGTCGCTTCACGAGCAACTTCCTATACGTTTTATAAGACTTTATTGTTCCACTCATGGCAATATGGTGCAAGGAAAAGTATGGTCCCATCAAAATGAAAACACTTTCGGATTGTTTTCGAAAATGATTCGCATGTACTTCAATTCAATTTGTACCGGAAGAAATTTGAAGGCAAATACAAATACGAACTGCAAGGGTCGTACAGCAATATAAATACATATACATATACATACAATGATAGCACAACCAACTGCAGCAGTAGTCTATGAATGAAGTCGTAGCCCCATATCGAAAGTAAAGTAGGTGTAGCAATTTCCATAAGGCCAGAAATAAAATTCAGCTAGATATTGCAACCAACATTGTACTCCCCTTTGGTAGTCATATAATGATCCTACGTGCAATTTTAGTCCTGCAAGGAAAAGACGCAGAACGTGTCACGGCATACTTTCTCTCGAGACTATTGAACCGATTGTCCTAGGGGACTAAGTCCCTCCAAGGGAAACGAAATATGCATTTCTTAAGCTAAAAATAAAATGCCAATTTTTATCTGTGATATAGAAATGCGGTCAAATCAGACAAACTCAAATCAACACTGTGTAGAGTGTAGACAGTAAATAATAAATGTATTATTTTATTCAGAACAGGTCCAAGATAAAGAAAAACACATGCCCATTGCCCAACCGCAACGGAGAAAAATTAGTGCCCCATTTTAAGTTTATCTTGGTGCATTCCCTTTTTCGTTGAACCTGTTTCACGAAACTCAACCGCAGAAATCATCCTCGTTGCCTGGTCCACATTCGATCCGAAAATCCGCAACCACAGAGATAGTTCCTTTTTATATGTAGTACTCGTATTTTGTGTTTTTCGCTGACATGCTGTGTCATCTTAGTTGTTGTAGTTGCACACGGACCAGAACCCAGAAGTAGCATCACATCATTTGCAGTCGCCCAGCGCTCTGCTTTTGGATCTGGCACCAGCACCAGCACCATAGCAGCAGGAAACAGCTACATAGCAACCAGTACTGACACCGACAGTCACTTTGTCAGTGTCGGGTGTGAATGAACTCTTGGATTTTCCCGGCTTTCTGAGAGTTTATTTTTGTTTTGGTGTCTTCTTCTGGGTTGCAAGTTGCAACATTTTCATTTGCGAACTTTAGCCGCGCATAAAAATAGTTTTGTTGCACTTTGTTCTCGTTGTTGTAAGTTGGTGGTGTGTTGTCCGACGACACCCCAGGGACATGCAAATCGGAATGCACGAGCTGTACTGTAAAGTAATACATACATTGCAGCAGCTGTTGAAATTGTCTGGTGGCACAGGGAAGACACGTTTTAAGGTGTTTGATGTTAAAAAGTGATTAGAATATACGGAAGACCATTTTTCATTTGGCTTCGTTAGAAGCGGACAATTTTTCAATTTGCAGGCATGCGTATACAATAAGGATAGATTTACGGCAAATTAATTTCGAAGATTGCGTACTTCGCTAAGATAATATTTCAGATTTAGATTGCAGATAGCTTTACACACACATCACTGCCAAGGATATAAACAGTTAATTAGTTGTCAGTCTTTGAGTAATGGGGATCGACGCGCACGAGAGACTTGATATTCCTCTTGGATTGGACACTAAGCCAGACCGTGCTGCAGCAGCATCTGCAGTAAAGTAAGAGGCTTCATTTAGAGTGCAATGTTCGTGGCTATGCTAGTTGAATTTATCGTATGTATACGACCTATACAGTCAGAGAGTATGCAGTGTCAAAAAGGCGGCACTAAGAGGCCACCTTGTGGAGAGTTAAAAACATAATCTGGAATATTCGCTAAGGTTTTATAGGAGAGAGCTGCAATAATTCGCTTATCATAACATTCGCTCCTCAAAGGACCGCTCAACCAACTTGGTAAATGTAACTGCGGAGCAGCTAGGGCTAATGATCGCGCCAAAAGAAGTCATCCGATGTTGTTTGGCTCTCATTTTTTTTTCTAAATGATAAACTTCGATTCTGTTTCTTGATTATGTTTATTTGAACCTTTAACAATAAACCAATAACCAATAAAACCAATAACCAATAAATAAACATAATCAAAAAACAGAATCGAAGTTTTTCATTTAGAAAAAAAAATGAGAGCCAAACAACATCGGATGACATCTTTTGGCCCACCCTGTACAATCCAAAACAAAGGAGGAAGTTGAAAGTTGTTTTTATACCCAAGACGAGGAACCACACCAAAGACTTCAGGCCTATGATCTTTTAATTTACAATTTCGAAAGACTGATAGCAATAGTTTCCAAATAGAAATGCTCTAAAAATCCCACCATGCCTATACTGCAAGAATAGGTCGTTAGAGACTACTCTGCGAAACTCCGCAGGGTAGACGTGGAGTACTGTCACCACAGTTATAGCTGATAACAGTGATCGAAATGCTGATGAATGGTGAAGGTGATGGTGAACCTGGGGAAAAACGACCGCAAAGTTATAGCCTACGCGGATGACATCGGCAACCTTACGGCAGTTGACGAAATCGGACCTTGCAATGCTTCTCCAATGGGCTAATAAATCCGTCCTGAGTTGGCACTGCGATTGAGAGAATCATTGCAATGGAGGGCTAATGATACAGTGCATGCCACCATTGCATTGTAAGCGTTACTATACATTAAAGCAGAAGTTACGGACTAGGTACGGTATTGATTACCGACAGCAATGGGAGAGTACTGCCATTGATGGAAACACACTTGAAATATACACAGAAGAGTGTCTAAGTCGAGTAACGTTTTAGGAACAGGAATGTTCTCAGTTCTATTATCCCCAAACCAGACGTTTAGACTACAAAATAACTGTCTTTCAGGCAATAGTTCGTGAAGCGGGTGAACTAGGATTGCTATCGAAATCAGTACATCACTACCATTATTAAGATCTAAACTCGTCAAGCACTAAATGAGACCTGGAATAGGTGCACGCTAATGCTGTGCTGGACAATGGACATGCCAGGTTACTGAAGAAGACGAGTTAGCTAAGGAAGTTTGCCATTTTAACCACCAAACAATGTGTTAGAATTGTTAAAGATTTTTAACAAAAAAATGAATTCTGCCATAACCGCATGTTTCGGTAGATTATGGTGGGCATAATGGTCCTTCTGTGCGCACAATTTCCAACACTGTCAAGAATTTCAAAGAGACGGTATATTACGGATGTGGCAAGACATGTAGTACATCATCAAAGCGCCTATTCGATGGAAAATATCGCTGTTGCGCAAAAGTGCCTAAAGAGTACAATTTATCGATTTCTCGCCGACCTCATCAGACTCTGGAGCAGGGCTGCCGAAAGTACTGCAATAGCAGTATTATACTGCGATTTTTTCATCCAATACTGCGTACTCCCCAAAAGCAAATTATACTGCTCATGCTCAACCCAAAACAAAAAATGTATCTAAGAATGCGAATTAAAATATGTAATAGTTTTATTTGGTTTTGGAACTGGAACTGAACGCGCCCACATTCCAGTTGTCATTCGATCTAAGCTATGACACTGTGCTGTCAGTGACCAATACGTTGTTAGTTGTTTATTTACTTGTGGCTGTCGATTTCTATATTTATTTTTAAAATATTAAGGATAATTGCCGAGAATTACAAAGAACTCTGCAAACAAATTTTGTCTCGCATCAACTTCAATGACAAAGTTTTAGCTGCATTGCACTGCAATGATCCAAAGCAATTAGCTTCAAGTCTTGTCTCACTAATGAGATTGACTCAATTTCCTAATTTTGGTAGGCATCGATGAGGAGTCATTAGATTAAGAATGTCGAAATCTGCTTAATTTAGACAATATTTCAAAAGACTTTTTAAAGCTACAGCAATTTTGGAACCACGTTTTGAAACACAAAAACGAGTTGGGTGGAAAAATGTTTCCATTAATAAAAGATTTCATTGGTTCGGTCCATTTCTACATAGCAGCGCGACTGCTGAAAGGAAGTTTTTGGAACTAAATCAAAAGATAAGAAAAGAAATGCTTTAATGACGGGTAGGTACGTAAATTCAATTCTTATGTCAAAAGATTAAATAGACAGTAAAGATTCCGAAAAATGGGAACCGTTACAATAACTGATAAATTTATAAAAAAATCAAATAAAAAAAAGCGTTCATTCTTAAAGAGTACTGCCCGGTACTGCGCAAAGGAATCGAATTATACTCCCCAACAAAAATCTGAACGGCTCTGCTCTGGAGTTGTCTTACGACACATTATGGCGTATTTTGCACTTGGACTTATAAAGTTGAATTTACACAAGAATTGAAGCGCGCTGACTTTCAAACAAAATCTTCTCCCCAGGAGTGACTGTTACCGTCAATTCTCAGCTTTGGCCGTATACTGACAAATTTTTTTGTCCAAACCTTTAAGACATTGCGGTTTCAAGAAATGGGGGCCACAAGCCAGAATAAATGACCTATTTTCGCTTTATTGCTCAGAAAAGACCTCCGAGATTATGCGATTTGACGCCGTTTGACCTTTTTGGTGGGACGATCTTGCTTACGTCTTTATGCGGACAATCCTAAGACTCTTGAGCAGTTTAAAACCAACATTTGTCAAGTCATGGTCCAGATACCAGCCCAAGTGTATACGGAAAAGTAATTGAAAATGTCTTCAAAAGGTTTGAGTCGTGCATTTAAATGGTTTAATGACAAAGTCTAAGCAATAAAATATAAAGTTAGTTACATAGTTATTTTAATTACATATTTGTTTTTTTTTTTTTTAACTTTAACCCTTTACAAAATCTTCTCATTAGCTGCAACAGGGTAACGCAAAATTACGTCATCTTGACAGAATGAGGAGGAAACTAATTCTGTTTAATTGTTTATAGTTTAAATTATACTTAATATCACCAAATATAAACACGTTCAAGTTCAACGATATTCCACATACCTGAAAGAGAAAGCAAAAGAATATATTAGTATCACGAGAATCAACAAAATAACATTAATCAATTTATTAATTCGCAAATTAAATTAGGTATTCAAAATCGACAAACAAAAAAAAATCTGCAAAACTTATGGAAATTTTATTTACGTTTGCTTTTGATTTCCGAAAAGTGGGATAAACCTCGGAATCTATGCCGATGGCACAAAAAGAACCTAGTTGTATCTTGTACCGTAACATTTAGCAAATTTCGACAAGAAAACAAGTGAAACCAGAAAACTACATATGTATTTTATTTAAATTCAATGATATGTGCCAATCATTGGGATTGAGAATACAATGTTTCAACTAATCGGTCTACTTCACACTTAAAGTCTCGCCAGCTGGCCGCTGTGGTTGTAATTGTAACTGATATGAAGAGCAACTTTTTAAAAGGACGGCTACTGTCCTATTTAAAATCTTAGTAAACTACATAGCTTCCCTGGTTGTCTCTCGGCCAAGACGAGAACTCTTGCCAATTGAAGGCAATCAAACTCATTATTCTGCCCAGTCAGTCGTAACCAAATAATAATAACATAGCAGTCTATTATGGTTAGATTGGAATTTAAATTGCAACTGCCTATAAGTACACCATTTCAGGCAAAAAAAAAAGAAGGACACGAGTTTCATTCTCTTTTGTTTAATATTGCTAAAAAAAAATTGATATGCAAGTCGCTTCTTACTTATGCAGTTTGTGAATGCAGTATGTCTAATATGGAAAATGTATTGTTCAACGGATGCAAAATATATGCATCACTGTTTGCTGATGGTCAATGCTCTGTGTTATTGCATTGTGCGTTGGTATATTGCATTGGAAAGAAATATATTTATACAAAACACAGAACGCGCTAATGTGATAAATCAAACCCTTTGTATGTTAATCAGTCCCTGTGACCAAGCACCGCTCTCGATAAGCGAATGTTATCGCGTCGTCACCGACAATGTAGATACAAATATAAGAACTTCTTCCCATTGCCCGGTTGCCAGTCACCCTATTTCCGATTGATTTATAAGTACAATCGAACAAAAAAATATTAACAACGATTTGCCGCTTTCTTTCATGGTAATTTGTCATAAGAAAAATACAAAAAGTAAAAAAAAAAACCAAAACACAACTCAAGAACTCAAGATAACAGGGTATACCTACTTGGAAATCATCTTTTTTGTTCTACAAAGAAAAATATGTCAGAGCACAAATAAAAGTATCGTATATGTAAATATTTAATCAGATGATGGTATACACAATGTGCAAATTGAATTTATCATTTAGCAAACGAAAAATGCAAATTTTAACAATCGTTTAGCATCTATCTATCGTGGCGTCACTTTTTAAGTTTTTTTTGTTATTAACTGTCTACGAAGGGACAGATAGATAGAAATTGTGTCCGTGCTAAATTTCGAAATCAAGGTATTAATTAATTCTTATACGTATGAGGATGAATTTTCTTCGAACTTTGTTTGGTAACAATTCAGTTCATTTGGTAATTGTTCATTCTAGACCACAACCAAACTGACGTTTGCAACACACTTTTGCGTCGTTAACTTCGATTTGGCAAAGTTTTATACTTCGAAAATATACCGACAAAAGAGAAGAAGACCGGGACATCGATCGGTATCATCTCGGTAAAGCTGTAAATACCGGTAGGGTAGGGGTCAACTCGCGGAATATTTTTGGCAATTTATCATTTCGCCATAATCATTTCGCAATTTGTTGTCTTGCTTTTTAATTATTTCGCATTTCATCAACTCGCAATTTTAGGCAATCTTTCATTTCACTTTGTAATCGTATCGCAAGAACATCATTTCGCATTTGTCATCTCGCAAATTTGTATCTTGTATTTCGCATTTTGATATTGTATTAGTAAAATGTGAAAAAATCACAACGCTTTTCTTTGTTTATATACTCAAAGTCGTAGGAAAAACCATCATATCTTTGTTTCTTATTGATTTAAATAAGAAACAGACGTTTTCCGGACTATCCATTTTCCTAAAGAGCGAAACCTCACTTAACAAAAATAAACAATATCCATATGAACATTAAATACATATATAATAAATACAAATTAATATAGTTTTATATTAGAGGCAAGTGCTTTTAATAAGCCAAGATCGGAATAGTCATCTTCTTTTTTTTCTGAAATACCCCTTACTCCTAATTTTAGCAACAGTATAATTTCCAAAGTGCTTCATAAGCGAAATGGAAAAGCGCGGGAAAAACATTGCGAAATAAACACGTAGCAACATAATTCGAAGACGGAATGAGAATTTGCGAAACAAATATTGCGAGATAAACTAAATTTATTTCAATAAATGCGAAATAAAATTTGCGAAATGAATTTTGTCGAAAAGACCGGCACCCCGGGTACAGGTATAACGGGTATAATAAACCGATCAGCTGTTGGTTAAAAGTCACTCCCATACGCCAAACAGTTTAGACTAGCATTCAATTTCAATAATCAGCCTTATTGTGAGTTTCACCCGAACAGTATGGAATACCCAAAAAAAAAAATTACATTTCATTTTTTTGTTTATCATGAGTTCCGGGCGAAAAATTGTTGATGTTCGAAAAATACCCCTTATTGGCAGCACTCTATCGGGCGGAATATACTGCCATTTACCACATAAATTTTCCCTTATTTTTTTTTTAGAGGCGAACAAGAGAACAACAAATTTTGTAAGGACAGTGGCAAGGCGTTGGTAGCATCCAGCAAATATTTAAATGCTGGTTTATTAATTCTATAATACTGATGAAATCTAAAAAAAAATAGCACAATATGTATTTATTTACAAAAATGCAAGAAACGATGGTTCGCGCAACTCCAAAGGATAGGATTTATCTCGCAAGTGCATTCGAGTTAAGTCGTTCCTGAGTATTCACCCTTATTCCGAGTGGCGTTTTACTTTCACGACGTTTGTCGTTATTGGAGGCGTTTCATTTTGGAAGACTTATTCTCTAACTTCCACGACAGGGTACGACGTCGTCCGTAGATAAGTAGTTCACATTCCACATACGATCCAAACGAGCTAATCAGTGCTGACAGATAAATTGTTGTTGGTTGTACCAGTGTTTTGTTGTTTCGAAAGAAATTCTCAGTTTAATTATTTTCGGATTCCATAATGTTTTTTAGAATGCAAGGAAATCTTCATTGGACGAAATAAAAGTTAAGCTCGTGGAAAGTACCTACATGGTCGCCGTCTGTGCAGGCGATATAATTTGCTGCGACTGCGAGATTCTTGACTGAGGGTAGCTACCAGAATGGTGTAGGAAAACATTTTAATTAAGGACGAGACGATCACAGCCTACATTTATAAAAAATGTTTTAAAGTGATGCTCACAAAAACTTTCTGGCAATCTTTTCCATTTCTTGATGGTGGTCTAGGCTGGGTCATCATTTAAGACTCCTTTTAAAATCCCTTTGCCAATTAATTAAATTCCATTAAATTGTTTCTGGTTTGGTACTTATAACCCTTGAAAAGAATCTAATTAAATTGAATAAAATAACAATTCAAGAAGTTCAATTTTCAGTCGATTTTCATTACTTGGCGTTCACTAATTTGTTAACGACAGAAATCGTCTTTTTTCTTGTCGTTTTGTGGCGTTCAACGCCTTACAGAATGGCAGTGAAGTTTCTCACATGACGTTCGTCGTACGCCAATAGGTTCCACATGCCGTTCAGTGACAAATGGCGTTCAACGACTCAAAAACGCCACTCGTAATTCCAAATTCAAATTAGCGTTTCATAAATCGTCGTAAACGCCACTCGGAATAAGGGTGATTGTCTTACTTTTCTCCTTGTATTAAGTCCCGCAGTGCTATGTTATGCACTTTTATTACTCACTTTACAAATCTAATAATCTAAAATAACAAGAATTTTTCGATCTTTCTTTATTTTCTTTTCAAAGCTATCAAATCACATAATTAGATGTGTTCCTCTGAGTTCGAAATTTTACTGTCTTTAGCTTTTAAAATTTCGGGCGGACAAGTGAAATGTTTTCGAGTTTAAGGCAGTAATCATATATGTACATATATATTACCCTTACTGACTCTGTCACGCTCCTTACTTTTCATATATTTTTCTTATATTAAATAAAAGTAGGTATTAGAATAAATTTTAAAATTTTCAAAATTTGAGTTTTCTCATTATTCAAATTCCCCCGCCCACTTTTCATATATTTAAATTTTCATAATTCAAACATTCAAAATTTGAAGCATGGAAATTGGCAAATAAGCCGAAACCCTTTGCCCTAGAAAGCTGAACTTATTATTAAATTTAAATAAATACGACGTCGTACGACGGGTATAGTAGATAGAACGTGCGAGAAAAAAGTTATTGCAAATACAACAAACAAGGGCGATCATCTAAACTTGACGCTTGGTCAAGAAACACATTCATGCACAATGGACAAAGGAATAGTCAGTTATTCTGAAAAAATAATAATAAAAAGTTGGCGCAACAGGTCATAGGAACCCTAGGCCTGGCATCTCACAACCATTCGTTTGTGTGAGTTTTTATTTTTGCGACGAATGGAAGGGACCTACAATTTTATGCCGATTCCGAACGGCTTTGTTGCAAAGCTTTTTCAGGACAGTTATCCTCCGGATGTTTGTTTGTCAGACGTTCGCGTGAGGTGGCGCTGTGGAAAAAACCTTAAGATGTAATTTGTGTGTTTTCCGGGGTTCGAACCTGGGACCCCGAGCCCTGTAGTCCAACACACTAACCACTGTGCCACTGCGCCCACCATGTCAGTTATTCTAGTTGTGGAGTAGTTATAGAGTATGAAGATTATTCTCATCTCATGACAAAACAAATAAGTTGCATAAAGAAAGTACAAAGTATCAGCTTGTCGTAAAAAAGGATGTCCCAACACTCAAAACTTATTGTACGACGAAAAAGTGTCCTATCAGATTTGGTGGGTCTATAAAGGCATAAACAAAAATCATCCCCTTAATAAGATTAGAGGAAGTGTACCGATTATGGAATACGCTCCTAATATGGAATAGTGCAATATCTCAGAACCAACGTAACGTATGTGTCCACAAATTTCAGTTGTAAAAACAATTTTATTGGTTAAGTGCTTAGTACATTTACCTAGTTTGTTTTCTTTATATTTCAAGTTCAATTTAATTTTATCCAACAATTTCTAAACGCATTATTAGAAAAAACATAAACCTTTTTACTTACTGTACAAATTTAAGTTAGCTGAGTTATGTAGTTTAGGTAATTTTTACTTAAGTTGTTGCTCTCTTGTTCCTAATATGGAATATCAGTGTGTTCCTAATATGGAATAGTATTCCTAAAGGAAATTTTGTATTTAGGTAATCTTAACATTTTCAGATGACGCCAAACTAGAAAAAGCGTAAGGTCTGGGGCAAATCTAACATGGTGAAAGCTATCGCAGCCTTCAAATCAAAAGAAATATCTTCAATAAAGCAGCACAAATTTCTAGTACACATCGTACCTACTACACTCCTCAGACTATTTAATTCACGTTCTAATGAAGGCCAGTTGACAGAAAAACTGTTCTAAGTACAGTCTTAGAGGACCAACGTGTGAAGTACGTCTTTGGAATTTGCAATTTTTGGACTACAAGTTCGATTTTCTACAAAATCTGCGGTATTCCATATTAAGATCATTAGTGGTCCATATTAGGGTCACTTTTTTCAATGTGCTGATTTTGTGTTCTTTTTCGTTTTTGCTAATTTAATAAAGTGTAATATGTATTTAAGTTCTGTTTTTGTTTTTTTAATTATTATTAAATACTATTTGCATTCATATCCATTAAAAATACTGACAAAAAAAATAGTTTTTATTGTTGAAGGACGAGATTTTCCTTAGGTATTCCATAATCGGTACACTTCCTCTATCAGCGGTTGGAAATTATCCTTTACAAATTTAAAATTAATTTTATTTTACATATAGCTATGTATGTACAACATATTTAAAGAGGAAACATTTTTATTAAATTTTACTTTATTTAAGGAATGAAACGAATTATTTTTTTTTAAATCATCATTAAAATTGAACCTCAAATCTGAACACCCTTTAGTTTACTGATTTTGCATGTACAAAAGTAACTCTGAAAATTCGTACAACTTGATTGAAATTGAAAATCAAATGAAATCTGCGAATCATCGACTTTGCACTTTGCATATATGTAGATACATAGTTCCGGTTGTTCACTGCTGAAGCACGAATGAAAGAACAGGTACACATTATACCAACAAATTCAAAAAGGCTAATTGGTAGGATGACGAAAACATAAAATCAAAAAAATTGTATGTGCTTCAGACGGATGCACTTTCTATACCTACCTATATACACTTAGCATGGTACGAGAACCCACCACTTTGTATTCCAAGGATAATAATGAATTCATTGTGCAAATAAAGTGAGTTAAGTGGACGCCAAATAAAACTGTTACAATAGGAGACAACCTATCTACATATGGTATAGTATACTATATACACACATCCATATAATGATATCTAACTGAAGTGCAAAACAAATCAGGTTTTGTTCTACGGACGGACTACGGAAGAGACCTCTTATCATTACTTGTGTTTGATTTTAACCACCTCCTTGCTTTCCACTGCACATGCATGCACATTTATGACAAAGGATTTATGCGACAAAAAGTTCGCATATTTACCAGCCCTACATCTATTGGGTTTCTACATAATAGTACCTATACTCCCTTGGCTTGTGCAAATTTTTTGGCTTTCAGACTATTTACTTTTTGGTTCAAGGGCATTTTGTTGTAGTATATTGTTATTCTAACTCAAACCCCTTCACACTCACGTGCACCGAGTTCTTTCCTTTTAGAAGTACGTAGTGTAATAGATCAGGGCTTCATCATTCAATGGGGTTTTTGAATATTAAGAGCAGTCACTTGAAAATACTTTTAGATTTTTGAAAGATTGAAGGGGGGTTTTATTTCAAACGTCATTGTTTCCTAGTTTGGTCTGGTTTATAGGGTTTGAAAAGCAATCATTTGTTTTAGAAAGGATCAAAGAATCTAGTTTTTGTATAGCTTTTACAACCTTATGCTTATACAGTAAAACTGCAGACTGTTTTGTCGCTTGTGGCTCTAAAATGTGTTCAACGTTTAGGGGGACAAAATTAATTTGGAACAACCACTTTTTCTTCTATGGAGCTCACGTCGTCGTGCGGTTGCATAATTGGATTACAAGGTCTTTGTGCTTTATGAAGCAGTCAATATTCTTCCATAGTCGGATAGTAGTACATACACTCCGTGTCACTTGATTACGAGCAGGCAGTTTTTATTTTTAATTTTACGATATTTTTCAAACCCTTCGCTGATCTGGGAAAACCCAAAAGCACAAGGAATGAAGGATACATTATGTTTATATTGTAGAAAAAAAAAATGGGATTAAGTTGATAAATGCAACTTTTATGACGCTTTTCCCAAAAAGGTCATAAAATTTACCTGTTAATTTGGTGTCACTTGATTACGAGCAGTGGCTTAATCTACCTGTTACCATGTTTTAAATCAAATAAAAGGATACTTTGAGTATTAGGGAGCTTAGTTTAAGTAATAATTTCATACAAAGGAGGGAATTGGCCAAATTCGAGCTTACCAGGATCAAGGACAATCCAGCCGTTTCAAAGCCAGCAAGATTGGAAGAGGCGCCACTGTTGTTATAACAGCTTCATTAAGGACCCTGAGAACTATGGAAAAAACCGCAAAGGAAGAGTCAGCAAAGGAATAACATGTCAGGAAAGGCGGGCGATACTGAGAGCTGCTTCAAGTTCAAGGCTATCAAGGCTAAAAACGTATTTTACAAAATTCAATAGGTGACAAAAATAATGTTTTCAGCGTGGTTTAACTGGGGCCCCAAGTCATCTTTATTATCCTCAATGAAGAGCTACATTTATGACACCCCAGAGTCTGAGTATTATAAGTAAAAAAGTAAAAAATACGATGTTTTCAATGTAGATGGTTCTAGGTGGAATTTGTACGACCATAAGGACCTTCTTCTTATTTTGATTATGTTTCATTTTCTAGGCGTTATTTAGCTGAGTTTAACGAAGTTGGCAAGTCTACGGGCCCACAGACAAGAATAGGATGAACCTTAGATAACTATTTTAGGTCGAAGTCGACGAAATTTATGCTGCAGGATAGAAAACTAAAATAAGAGTGATTTACGTGAACACTTGCCTTGATGGCTTAAATTTCACGGCGGGCATACCCACTTTAGTGTCCTGAGAAAGGCGTGGACATACGCCCCAGAGCCAGAACAAGTAATAACTCTGGTACAATTACCGTGGCTGTTGGTAAGAATAGCCATGATTCCTTTGGTAACTGTCTATCTAACATCTCTGTGTTCTAATGAACACATCTAGTTCCCGCATTTGGGTTAACCACAGCCCACACAATTGTCCTTCCTCAACGGAGGGGCTGCATCTATTTTTATACTCTCCAGCCTCGTGGTACCAGTATCCACCTACTGGTAGGGCTTCGCAACCCGAAGGTCACTTCCATATTGGATTACCTTACCATAATCCGAGGAATGGCTGCCTCACTACATATAGAAAACTATATACATCCTTACGTTCAACAAATGTTAGGTAAAGAGTAGTTTACCCCCATAGTTACTAGCAGGACCAATTTCAACTCAAACACCTTTACGCTCTTGCATTATTTAATTTGGCGAAGCCACAATAATAGCAACACTCAAATTAGGGCATCCTGCTGATCCTGATGCAGGATAGTAGGAAAATAAGTGACAAATGTCTTTAACTAGAACGAATAAAAAGGTCATCCCCGTGCAATGACAAAATTGCAGGAAACCATTTGAAGTGCCGCCTCTGTTAACTGCTAGATTTCACTAGGCGACCACCAAGAAGAAGTTCTTGGTTCGATGATTATAAAGAGCGAATCCATTAAATTCAAAGAGGATTACGATTTTATTGTGGAACAATTACCTCGATTTTAACCTATGTTCGAACAGGTGACTAAGTACAAACATAACGACAGTATAATTTAAATGTACCGACAACACATTTGGAGGCTTTATCTACCCAAAACTATGAAGTATGTAGGTGCAATTGTTTCTGAATTCCCATTTCTTATTTCCCTGACTCATAACACAATCTCTTATGTAGTAGGTAACAAAGACGGCATGCACATGCGTAGGGCGAATTATATAGCTAAGCCTGATGATTTCCCATTATAATTTTCAGATTTATTCGCCCTCTGTTCTGCAAAAGCCATAACCAAATATCTTGCTGAACACAGGACGTTACCCATCAGCATTTGTATTTGCCCCCACAATAAAAAAAAAAAAAAAATAATCATCACGTCTTTACGTTCAGGGTCTCATGTTTAATTCATTATTAATTTGCCAAAAGACACATATATAGCCACAAACCCATGAAATACTGCAGTGGTAAGAATTTGCATACAAAATCGCTCCAAAAGAATATTCCAGTCATAAATATCTTCTTTGATCAATCACTCTTGGATTAGTTGACACACAGATGACTTGTATGTCCTGTAATAACACGAATGCCCACAGGAAATAATTCTGCTTCTGACTCACAACTGCCAAAAAATTGCACTCCCATCTACCCATCATCTGACTGTGATTAATGACAAACCAAAACAATATGGTGCAGGAGACTCACCACTTAATAAGATACGTTTCTTTAATCTTCACATGACACCGAGTATGTAATTGCAAATTTTATTTTCCACTCAAAGCCTTGTCAACCAAGCGCCAAAAAACAAACAAAAACGCCCGACGACGACGACGGAGGTGTATACTGCATATGACTCATTTGAGATTTTCTCAGTCTTGGAAGCGTGAATTAAAATTAATTCCTAACCGCACATGCTTCCAATACTATCATGCCTTGTGTTCTTAGCGTCATCGTTATCGTCGCCATCACTGGCCGGGGGTAATATATAAATGTACCCGCCAAAATGGTGGGCTTATGTGTCGCCTCCTTCGCGAAATCGTACAAAAGCCGGCACTTGAACACATAACAGACGAGAGACTCCGGCAACGCTTACCTAACAATTTGATCACTTGAACACGAACAGTGAAAGTGAGAAAAAAAAATTTAAAAAGGTTAACATGACGAGTAGTCTGTTGTGGTTGTGGAGATGGGGAGGGTTAGCGCACTCCTCACAAAACAAACGAAATAATTTTATTTTTAATGGACTGCAATATGCAAGAACTCCTGCAGCCAGAACAAATAAAAAAAAAAGTGTTTTGCTTCTGAAAACGAAAGCTGAGGAGATGCATATTAACGTAGGCACCTTGTATGACAATGAATGCAGTACATAGAATGCAAACAAGCAAAACTAGTTTTACAACAACCCACAACGTTCTGCAGAAAATCACAAAGCATTACTAATGTTAAGTGCAGTGTATACAGGTTCAGACGTCTAGTTGACTAAATTCATTGGCAGTAGACATTCGCGAACGCAGATTTGTTGGAAAACTGTCGAATTTCACAGCACTTTTTCTGGTGTCATCCCAGACGCAGACTATCCATTCATAGCCATTATGAAACCTATTATCTGACTGTGCTACTGGAAGGAGCACGAAAGGCCATACAAGGTAGGAGATAGAATGGGGGCTCGAAATAATAATGTGCGATAACTACCCCTGACGTTAAAAACACATTCAATAGTGCCAACTATGGAACCTAATCTTCGGGGGGGCAATGCAAAACATGATCAATTACATCATCAATTTCATAAAAGACTATTTCAGCATTGACTGCTATTATAGAGCACCGACGCACGCTGAACTAAAAGACTACAAGCTGACCGGTGGTGTACCACAGGGAATCGTACTAGGACCAATTTTGTGGATAATGTTTGATGGTATCTTAAGAATTCTAGATTGTGGGTTTTGCGGATGACATTCCCGTCGTAGTTACCTCTAATGCAATGATACGGATCAAACTTAAGTTTAAACCGGTATCCTGCACGTATATGACGATTTTAACTGATAGCCAGGCTACTATCAAATGAAATCAGAAAAAAAACATCTGAAAGGTCGTGTCGGAATAACGTTTATCTCTTACAAAGATGGAATATTTCAGGATATTATTAGATCGACAAACTCGCCATACTTGGCACAAGTCTCACCATAGCGACCGCGGCAGAGAGGCGGTCACTGGGTATATGAAAATAGCTTCCTGCAAACTAAATTTAATGTGGGATGCGATCACCAAAATACAAACTGTAGGTAAACCACATGCCATCTCCAAACAAATCTAACGAAATTTAAATCCAAGAACATCGAAGGGTCTATAATGTACTTCACTAATAGAGAATAGATCGTAAATCATGACAGTTATTGATGTCATGACTTGACACTACCTCATAGGACATGCGAAAAAGGTGTAAGTTTTCTTACAATGACTTCCTTAGGCGAAGCAATGGTGCATTTCCATGTACACCATTATTCAGAATTCGTCATATCTCTGTAGCTGTCCTGTCTTATTTGAAGAATGCTCCTTTTTTTCTTCTTGACAATCTTAAGGAATTGGCAACTAGAAACCCAAACAGCCCCCGCAACTTTATTACCACCAGCACCATCACCCACCAAAACCCTCTGATCTTTCCCCAAAAAAAATCAGTTACTGAAGCTTTGAATCCTTTTTAAAACACGTACCCCGCCCCCGTATTCATATAAATTTGCGAACCGGATACACAGCAGTTACGTCAAATTGGTGTATGCTAAACTGACGTCTGCTAGCTAGCTTAACAGTGCAAATTTGTTTATTAATACCAGGACTAGATAATAATTCTGATTCCGGCTTGTTATGATCAAGATTTAAATTTAATTTACACACCATGGGGAGTTCAATCCATCACTATTGTTTTCTGTTGCCTTTTGGAATTCGGAACACGAATTGGTCCAGTCCACAGTTGAGCGCGCCTGACCATTTCTGCATCAGTTTTATACCGCTAGTCACAGGCACGGTAGTGCCCCAGCCAAGTTCTCTAGTAAAGGCGATTACCCCTTTTACAGGAACAAACTCAGGCTGTTTTCGACTAACTTCGGAACCAATTTAGCCAGAAACTTCAAACTTGAAACATTCATTAAAAAGGTCCACCTCACCTAATTTCATCTCTATAGCATTAGTGGTTCTCAACATACAGAATTTCAAAAATCGCAAAATCCGTAACTGACTGACTCACTCACTCACTCACTTAGATGATGATCATCAAAATTATGAAGCACTTCCGGTCATCCTAGAATCGTGAAATTTGGCAGAATGATAGATCCTATGGTGCATACACTGGGAAAAGTCCAAAAACTTAAGATTTTCCATTCAGGGGGCGTGGTAAACGCCCACATTTGAAAATTGGTTATTATATATTTGGGCCACTTTAGATTGCCGTAGAATATTGAAATTTGGTAGAGCGGTAGTACTTGCTGTGTACAGAAAGAAACAAATCAAACATTTTATATTCTCCCTTCAGTGGGCGTGGTATCCGCCCACTTTTAAAAATCGGTTATTATTTATTTGGGCCACTTTCGATTGCCGTAGAAAGTTGAAATTTGGTAGAGCGGTACTAGGACTTGCATTGTACGGAAGGAGGAATATCAAAAAAAATAAATTTTCCATTTAAGGGGCTGCCCACTGCCCCAGGACCGCCATACGTTACATTTACATTTAACCTTCTTAAACTAAGAACTTGGCATACATTTAGATCTTATTACTTTTCGTGGCTGACTAGTTAGTTACGCACCTAATTTTTGTTGTTCTATATAAGAAAACTTGGCTCTTTTTTTTACATTTATGTTTTTGGTGTGATATCTTTTAATTAGGTCCCTTTCGAAGTGTATAGAAGAACTTTGTCGATACAGCCTAGCAATAATGGTGCCTTTTTTCTACGACTGGATGCAGGCAGTGTTTGAGTGTTTGTTTGCTCATTTTCCAACATATTATACACACGTTCTTTTTTTTTTGTTATCCCTACTAGCACTTGTTTTTCTTAAGATTTCGAAAAAGATATCCTGCAAACGACAATCCGTCACATTATTTGCCCATGGCCTTAGAGAAAATAGCAGATGTTAGTTTTTGTCGGTATGCTACTTCTTCTAAATTATGTGCACCAATGCACTTGCAAGATCCGCGTATTATTCCACCCAAGGATGAGAATGCAAATTTGTTTTGAGAGCAATCATCATTAAAGATAACTTCAGAAAATTTAAACAAATTTGAGATGTCCGCTCAGTCTTCCTCCTCGTTTAAGATGTACAAACCGAAAGTCACGTTAAGTAAATAGATAAATCTGAAGAATCACTTATACGATGTTTACCACAGAGTTCAGGCTTATTATTTGCAATAGGCATGGACAGCTTGCGGTTGTTTCCTCTTGCTTCCTATACTGTTGCGCATAAACAAAAAAAAACCGTACTCACTTCTTGTTCTGTTACTACTTATGGCTATCCGTCATACTTGAGCGCACTTATGCCATAGTTAATACCCGATCTTGCAATCAATTACGTTGTAGGCGTATCAGGCTCAGACACTCTCAACTGGTTTGATTGATTGCCGTCAGGTTTAGCCACCTAATATGGTGGTACCTAAAATCCCAGCGCACACTCAATGGTCGCTAATCATATTGATTTCATCTGACAAATTGATATCAAGGAAGTAAGTACTTCTGTCACAGTTTCTGCATGAGTGCAAAACGAAAAGAGTACAAAAGTTCGCAGCCATATTTGGACAGGATTTTCAAAAATCAAGATACTATTACTGAGTGCGCGTACATGCCGCTTAAATGGAATTGATTCCACTTTATGGCTTGCCAACATCACTGTCGTTAACCCTGACGCATATTATATACTTGTATACACTGCGAAGCAGACACCGCAGATATCATGGTTTCATTTTCAATTGAAGGATTGTCGGAGAGCTTGCTGCTAAATATGGCAATCGTTGGTAATGGAAAAGAAAAGTATTTTACGCAATGAACTGAAACTCGATGTGAATACGAAATGATGATTATTAAGTGTACAACACCATCGAGAACCCATAACAGATGTTTTATTTTCTTGCAAATGGCTAGTGCGAATGAATGGGAACAACAAAAACCCCACACATAGGCACACAAAAACACAAACATTTGGAATGCCAACTGGCTATAAACAGAAGTCGGAGGAAGTTAAGAGAAGGAATGCAAAGAAAATTAAATTTTACTTAAATAATTCAAAATAAGTCACAAACGATCAGCACTTAATTATTTGATAATGCATTATTGCAATTTGTAGTGGAATCGTTTGGAAATAGACATATTCTTTGTTTAGAAGTATGCATCACTTGCGTATACGATTACATTATTTGTTACCAAATAAATGTTTCCAGTTATTGGATACGTTCAAGCCACTACGAAGTCTGACAGCTGGCTGAGGCGATCTGTCGAGAACCCATAACAGTAACCGACTAAACTAGTCATGAATCCCTATTGGGAGATCCCGGCCTTGGAGACCGAAATGACAACTGTGAGCGGTTTGCGGACTTCTGCAGCACCAACCGTCTAGCCATTATGGGGTAAACAGTACACTGCATAAAAACTGACACAACATCAGTTAAGTCTCAACCGACAGGCAAAGAATATTCAACCATACCTGCGACCAGCCGCCTGTCACCGCTACAGCGGCTGTCTTTTAGGCGTTCGAAATCGACAAGGAGTTGACATCGGACAAGGACGAGATCACCGTCTTATGCCTTCGTACTGCATCAATAGAAACAGCTTAAAAATTTTCAAACAACTAGCTTCAATATACCGAACGACTACTGAAATCCTGTGAAAAACGCCTTCAAAGCTGTGTCATGAACCTATGTTGGTAAAAGGAAGAAAAGTCACCGTACAGGAATCGTTGAACATACAGTAATCAATTCTCGTATTAGTATTATAAGTGCAACTTAGTGTGAGAAGGGACAAACGTTTGTACAGCAAATTACCGAATTCGCACCGGATGGACCTCAAAAACTGAAAAAATAGCAGCCATCAAGTCGCATCCCTGGCGAACTATTTCAGGCGACGCGAAATACATCGCGACTGATCTACTACTCCCGGTCATACGAAAACACGGGTGACAGTCAAACTAAAGGGAAACTGAAGAGGTGTGTGGGTTCTCCCGGCCGGCCGTAGCCAACTTAATAGCTAGAATAATTCAGGATCGAATCAAGGAACATTGAGATTTAATTCTGGAAGTCAAATAGAAGTCTTTTTCGATGAATCCTACTGATGCATCGACGAAATAAACACTTTATGGGTCATAAGAACAGAGCAATGCGTCAAGTATAGGTCTCAGCTGCATCGCTATAGTTTATCACCTGCCAAGTTGGCTCAACTCTAAGAAGACTTGTCTTCATCTAGGAGAATATACGTACGAATACTTACTAATATAAGTATTAGCCGCCTCTAGTGTTTTATATTAAGCTCCTTCGGGTTTAGCGGGAAGATCGAGAAGAAAGAAATTTTGTGCGGCAAGATTTTGCTTTACTTCCCATTCGAAAATAACGTTTTTTTTTTGCACAGTCCGATTGATTTCAGTGCCCTAAATACAAATCTGAAAAAAAATTTGGCGGTCTCTCACCGTTTGGGCGTGGCATGCCCCCAAAGTTTCAAAAATACCATATGAAATAGTACCAAAATTTCAAGAACGGAGTGTCCAATTTTTGTAAAATTAATTTGTTTATATTGACTAAATGCGTGCAGTTAACTTATAAAAAAAGTTTCATCAAAATCGGACCATAAAGACCGAAAGTTTGAAAGTATCAGTACAGAAGCGGCAAAAATGGGTTTAGTGGTGAATGAGCTTTAACTTTGATGTATGTAGTTCGGGACTTTATCTACCTCGGCTCCGCTATAAACTCTGATAATGAGACCACAGCAGAAATCAAACGAAGATTTACACTTGCCAACCGTTTTTTCTTTGGCCTAAGAAGGCAACTGATTAGTAAGGCCTTGTCAAGAAACACTAAAGAGACTCTATATAAGACCCTCATCACCCCAGTCCTACTCTATGGCGCAGAAGCATGGACGTTAACAAAGGCGGATGAAGATCTTCTTGGTCTTTTCGAACGCAAAATTCTTCGAGTGATTTTCGGACCCGTTTGCGTTGACGAGGCTTTGGAGGAAAAGATTTAACAGCGAACTCTACGAGCTGTACATCGACATCGACCTGGTCAGAAAAGTACGTGTTACTCGACTAAGATGGCTACGACATGTAGAGCGAATGGACACCAAAGCTCCGGCCCGAAGAGTCTTCGATTCCAAACCGGAGGGAAAACGCAGTAGAGGAAGACCTCGCCTTAGGTGGCGCGCACATGTAGAAGGGGACCTCAACCAACTTGGAGTGCGCAACTGGAGACGGTTAGCCAAAGATCGGGCTAACTGGAGAGGCGTGTTGGTTGATGCCCAGGTCCACCCCGGACTGTAGCGCCATCTAAGTAAGTAAGTAAGTAAATGGATTCATTTGCCTTGACAACATCGACTCTAATATGTAATTATGTTGCAATGACAACTTGACAACCCAAGTAATTGACATAATCAATTTAAAGTCAAAATCCTTTTCATAAATTTGCACATCTGATGCATTTTCACCCTTTAGCTGCTCAAAAGCAAACATATCTTGCTACGCACTATCAATTTGCAGTCATTTTGACAGCAAACAAATCGCTATTTCCGGCGGCCCATCAAGTCAATAAACCCTTCTTCGCTTGTGCGTCCTAATTTTGAAACTAAATTACCTGTCGTGCATTGTACTGGATTCCAAAGAATTCCATCGGTTAAATGCCGACTTCAACTATCATTAATGTTATCCGAGACAAATATCACAAAAGAGGCATAACCCAAATACATAGTGAAATGAAGTCATAGCGTGTCCTGAACGCAAAGTGTCATTATGCCCATTCATTCATTATTTCAGGCAGGCCAGCAGCAGTAACTATGACCATAGAGTGGACGCTACATAAATGAGTCAAAAAAATAACCCCTGCAAGGATTGCATATACGACATACATATTCCGTACCTACAGTACTCGTCCACACCACCCATTGTTGTTTAAAACCATGGATACGTAGAGTTCTGGCACAAGGGAAATCGAGTGGTATCGTATTCGAATATACTGCACGTGGCTTAATTCCAGCTGCTGTTTTCATTTTCAGTGCATTTTGTTTCCACTTTATATTTCGTTTGTATTTGTACAGTACTATTGCCCCTGGGCGAAAGTAGATATACACATGTGCAAATCAATAGAAGCCCCTCGTCAATCTATATGACGCGTCGATTCGGTATATATCATGCAGAATGTCATTATGCAGAGACCGTCCCCAATTTCAATCGTCATTTTCCAGCTTTAATTGGTTTATGCCAAATTGGCATGCAAGGCCTACCCGCGGAATGCGTCGCAAGACGCAAGAAAACGATTTTTCTACCATTTAACGGCATTGCATTTGAATCGATTAGATTAATACGCTCCATTTAATAGGACTAATTACTGGACAGCCATGCTAGACCAGATAACAATGCATGCAACTCTTTAATTTGCTGAGTCTTAAGGAAAAACACCAAGAAGAACAATAGCTTTCTTGGTTAGTGCACCAAGATTCGCCAGAATGCATACCAATTAAATTGGCTCAATTGAGGTTTTAATTTAGAGTCCAATGCACTTTACCGCAGCCGTTGCACAAAATAAATGGAAGAAAAATCCGTTTCTATACTTTATGGTGGAGATTTCTGCACAAAATTGGTTCGAATTTGCTTATAATTAGTGGTCTGCTCTTTTGCTTTGCGAAAAAATAATACAGTGTTGCACATGCATCGATGAATATATGAATCTTGTTAAATTGTCCATTTTATACCATAGACTATTTACAGCTGGGGCTGCGGTGTGGCTGAAGTTAAACATTGGTCATTCACACATTCATTTAATTGGAATTTTCAAAGACTTCAGCCTTACAAGACATCACGGATATGCAAAATATTTATGTAAAAATAATGAAGTTAAGATAAAGGTTCGATTTATACACAAGGAAGACTTTAGATTAGCTTTTTCTGCCTACAATCTAATACCCTAGTCAGACCAAGTCGAAAACTCGGTTTTGGCGAAAACACTCGAAAACTTAATTGAAAACAGAAGTTTTCCCATACATATTGCAGTTTACAAAACGAGTTATTTGATGTCGTTTTCCATGAAAACGCCACGAAAACGACTTCCAATCAGACACACCTTTTGCAAAATTCAGCAAGTTCAGCAAAACTGCTGACAGCATAGCTCGCACTCAGTGCTGTCGTTTCTACTAGTTATACCCTCCACAGGAAGGTATATTCACTTTGTCATTACATTTGTAACGCCAAGAACGAGTCACCGGAGACCCTATAAAGTATATATATTCTGAATCAGGTTCGCATTCTGAATCGATTGAGCCATGTCCGTCTGTCTGTCCGTCTGTCTGTTGAAAACACGCTAGCGTCCAAACGAATCGACTTAGGCGAATGAAATTTTGTGAGAGGACTTATTTTTACCATCGTCAGGTTGGTATTGAAAATGAGCTTTATCAGTCAAGTAGTTCTGGTAGACCCATGTGTCTCTCTGTCTGTTGAAATCACGATAGCGTCCAAACGAATCGACTTAGGCGACTAAAATTGTGTGAGAGGTCTTATTTTTACCGTCGTCAGGTTGGTATTAAAAATGGTCCATGTCGGTCAAGTAGTTCTGGTACCTCCCATACAAAACCAATATTAGACATAATATGCGTGTACCATGTACCTGTACCGTACAGTGGAGGGTATCAAAGCATCGGCCAGGCCGATGATAACACTTTTACTTGTTTTTTGTTTCCAAAAGTGGAATCTCTTGTTATCTTTGCACCATAAACAGCAAATTATTCAGTTTTTCTGGAATTTTAGGAACGGCAGCACTACCTGCCACAACTAAAATGGTATTTTCATGTTTTGATTTTGATTGTCGATTATGTTAATTATTTTATGCATTTAACCATAAATTACTGATTATCAAGTTATCAAGCTTAATTCGTTTTGTTTGTATATTATGTCAATACGAGTGCAGTTTAATATGTAACTAAACGGAGAACTAAACTAAAATATCTAGTCGCCACAAACACTTCATAGCTAGTTTCACTGCTAATTGAAAC
Organism: Cheilosia scutellata; assembly: GCA_955612985.1. Taxonomy (NCBI): domain Eukaryota; kingdom Metazoa; phylum Arthropoda; class Insecta; order Diptera; family Syrphidae; genus Cheilosia; species Cheilosia scutellata. The sequence goes on from OY015312.1 coordinate 91,686,944, forward strand.
GTCAAACGAAAACGAGTTGGTGTTTTCGTAAACTTTTTGTCGAAAACTCAGTTTTCAGTCCGGTTTGAATAGGCTATAAAACTCACTTTAAACGAGAACGTATACGATTTATACTTATAGTAGTTTTCATAAGATTTATTAAATAAATTGGCAGGTCATTGCATTTTCTAGTTTTGGTGTACTGTTTTTAAGCAAGCCATTAGAAAAGTCATGCTTTCTATGATTTTTAAAGCGGCTCTATGGGACTTATACAAACTTAAAGTGTGTAAAATCATAAGACCTCTTCTTACTTTTCTGTATGTTGAAGGTGTCTTTTCAGTCCTTAATACCAGCCGTTGTAGGTATGACAATTTGCAAAGAAGCTAGAAACGGGTCATGTCGTTTGATCTGGATTTAAAAAGTGTTCACCAATAAACAGCTCGCAACGCACCAAAAAACTAAATTCGATATTCCAATTAAAGATGTAGTGTAAACGACAAGAGATTGTTCAAGATGTTTATTTTAAACAATTCAACGTCGGTCGTCTTGATATACCTGTAGATACTCACGCTTATTCTGAGGTTCGATCGAATCGAGTATCCCTCGAATTCAAAACTTTCACTCGAATTAACTCCTCGCATTCTGAGTTTCGAGGGAAAGAAGTTCATTAGGTATCGAATGATTTCATTAGATGCATTTAATTTTCGAAATCAGCTGTATAAATACTTAGCTCTCAGATTTTATGTATTCTTGTCCACACAGCACCGTCGTTGGCGTGGCGTATGCCACAGATAGATACACATTTACTCACCCCAAAGAAAAGGAAAAAGAGCATTTCGACCACACATTTTCGCTCGAATAGAATTTGACATTTAACTCGATCCAATCGAATCTGAGAATGTGGGGAGAAATGAACAAAATACGAATCTCTATCGAAATCGAAAGTTGGAATATCATTTGCCTGAATTCGAATGACTTTCGTGACTATGTATTTAGTTCTGGGAGTTAAGTTTACGGTCTTACTAGACCAACCCATCTGACTAAAACCGAAAAATGTTCAAAAGAGCAATAAATGACATCAATACTCTCATTAAACGTGTCAAATTGTCATATGAGGCAAAAAATACTACAATGTCCCAAATCAAATCAATCAAAAACGTTTGATCATTAATAAAAAACTATTAGGAACTCGGCCTCACCATCGATCAAGACGTTATTTCACAATGAAACTGCAGCTGTCAGCTGATTCAGACTGTATCTCCCCCATCGTTCTGAATAGGTTCTGACACGCTAAAACAGCTTTTCCATCTGTCCTATTTTTCTGGACTTTCCATGAAAAGGTGGAAAACAGCATTATGTCCAGGCAGTCCCTAAAAAAGGGACCGAACCCATAACACTTACGTCCATTCTTTCTAAGGTCATGGAACTCTTACTTGAATCACGCAAACTTCTTAATGATCGGCAGTGCGGCTTTCATTGCAACAGATTAACTGGTGATTTGATGGCTTATGCGGAAACGTTCCGAGCTTCCAACATAAACTCAGACCACTATCTTGTTGTAGCCAATGTGCGAATGCGGATATATTAGACGCCACAACTACAAACAAATAATTTGAGGAAAGTTGACGTTGTACGAATATACGATCGCAACAAACTGCCAACATTTTTGCCGATCGCATACCCCTTAACCTGTATAGAAGCCATACGCTACGCAGCTAGCATCAACTGCCGAAGACTAGTATTATCGATGTCAAGAGACGCCGCAACTGCGGGTGCTGGTTTTCACCCGACCATCCCCACAAAACCCTTGGTGATGAATACTTCCCTATGAGCAGAAAAAAGGGGAAGAACATCAGCGCTTCTCAGCAGGAAAAAGAAAGAGCACAGTCGAGAAAAAAGAGAGGTGCAATGTTAGGAAAGTTTAACTTATCACAGCAACAACGACCCAAACAAGTGATCTGTAGGGATGAACAGGAAAACCTTGAAGTAGAGTCACAACTGGAGTCTATGTTAAGGTTGGGCACCATGAAATAACTTATACGGAAATAACTTATATAGCAGTTATTACGGTTTAAACCGTAATAACTTATAACTTATATATGAAAACTTGCGGATTGAAAACGCAATAATTCATATATAAGTTATTACGGTCTAATGTCGTAATAAAATATATGAAATGTAAGATTCATTCTTTTTTTCACTCCTATGAAGGAAAATGCATTCATTGTTTCAAACCGCAATAGCTTATATATAAGTTATTTCGGTTTCATGTCGTAATAACTTATATATGAATTATTGCGGATTCAACCCGCAATTACTTATATATAAGTTATTGCGGATTTAAAAACGAAATAACTTATATATAAGCTATTGCGGTTCCATATCGTAATAACTTATATGACCGTTATCATATAAATTACTACGGTTTGAAACCGTAGTAACTGCTATATAAGTTATTTCCGTATAAGTTATTTCGGGGCCCCTTAAGGTTGGTTCCGCCGTCAGGCAGTACGAACCATTCAATCTGGACTTTCATTTTTAACTTTCTCGTATACGTTCAAAATAAATTGAAGATAACAATATATAAACTCAAGTCGGCCTGCCAGCCGAACTGTGGATGGTGGAGAGCAAATACAAACTCATCTCCACGATTTGTTCGGAAGAAAGGATTTCCGGTCCTCAAAAAAGAAGACCCACTTAACTGCGAAAAATATTAGTAAACAGTCTCCTTAACATTGCATACAAGATCCTGTCTGTCGTGTGCGTGAACGTCTGAAACTATATATTTGTCAACAAACAGCTTGGTCCCTACCAGTGCGGTTTAAGGCCCAGTAAGTCCAAAACCTGTATATGTATATGTACAAAATACCTGTCAAATTCGTCAGATTGTGCAGAATGACGATGCAGAAAACTCGCTGCACCATTAAGGTAGGAAACAATCTCACCGAGACCTTTGATGTCAGAAAAGTACAAGGTGATGCGCTGTCATGTAACTTCTTTCATATCATTCTTAAGAAGAGTAGAGGTACAATTTCTCACAAATTTATACGGTTACTTGCTACGAGGATGACATTGACATAATTGTCAAAACTCGGGGAGTTGTAATTGGCGCGTTTGCAAAAATTGAGCGGCAAAAATGGAGTTAGTCGTGAACAAGTGCAATATCAAATCAGGTATAATTATGTTGTCAAAAAGAAGGGACGCACAATCGGATGGATCGTCATATTAGACAACTATAGCTTCGAAATAGATCTCAGCAGAAATTAAAAGAAGAATAAATCTTTCCAACCGCTTTTTCTTTGGACTGAGAAGACAATTGAGTAGTTGAGACCTATCCCAAACAACTAAGACAACTAAGGAGATTCTGTATAAGACCTTGATCATTTCAGTCCTGTTATATTCACTGCCACAAAATCCGTAAAAAAGCTTGGACACTATCTAAAGCGGATGTAGATATCCTGAGCACAGTCGTCTAGCCTTCTTCTTTGACCTTCTATAAAAAATGAAACCAAACGAATAGCAAATTTGAAGAACTCTGTCCAGTTAGCATATGCAATAAAAACAACTATACATATGGTGCTACTAAGTAGTAATTAACTTTGCTAGTAAAATCTAAATCGATATTGTTCTATTCCAAGTCGACAGTTCACGTGAGTGTCTAAAATTAGGTATGACGTATGAATGAACCACATATATAAAAGCAGATAAGAACTGAAATTTGTATCAGCAGTATTATATCATCACCTGCACGAGTTAGCCAAGTGTATACCTACACAAAAGAATTTGGGAAAAAAAAACATTATCAGTCAGTAGGTAATACACAAAACGAAACTAAAAACGCACCCCTCTGAAATCGCTTTCACTTTCCAGCCCATTAAATGCTTCCGACATAAATAAAATGGATCGTCCTACACTTGGCTTCTAATTATCAATGTCCTTTGACCATATGGTGTAATTCGGTAGCTGTAATCGAGTTACATGATTCCTTATACACTTCCAACCCTAAAAATACGCATTCATGATCGGAATGCGATCGAAGGCGATAGAGCTATATCATTTTCTTTCCTCTCAGTACAAAGTTACTACGCTTAACCCCGGACATCCTCTGTTCCTTAAAACAGAAATTGGTTTTTACGCTGCTTAACGCCACAATATAAAGCTGTAAGCAAAGCACTCTCTGATTTATCACTATAAAAGCTGATTTGTTTTCACAATTGCTTGCGAACAAGTGAATTTGTAGAAGATATTCCCCAAGGCTCAAAGAAGTCGTCCTTTGTTCGAGACAGTGAATATGGGGTGCGCACAAAATGACATTTCGACGTCCATTCTTCTGTCATTGAGCATATTTCATGATTTACTTTTAGTATTATTTGCTATTTAAAATTAAAGTGCCAACTGACTATGTATTCGAACCTCACCTCCTATCTATCCGGGGAATAGGGATACGGATACCTGACGCTGTCTGGTAATACCCGCCACTTGGTCGCACGCTTGAATGAATGTTTCGTTTGTTGATTTTTGAAAAACGTCGCTTGACGGGCGGGCGCATTTTACTCCATTATGTTGACAACGAAATAAATTTCCCCTTTGTGTATGTGTAGAGTATAATGCTCCCTCCTAGAGCTGGATTATGTGCTGTAGTCGTCCTGTGCTAGCCCATCCACCGTAATGTTGTCATTATCGTCCTCAACTTTCTCGCAGTGCCCGCCTGAAGCCGAACCCAGTTGCAGTTTTGATGTTGACGTGGTGCAACTAAATATATACATAAAACAAGAGGTGGCTTCCTTTTTGCTTGTTCTGTTTTTTATACCCTATCTTATCCCATAGGGTGTCATATACATTTTAAAAACAGTTTCAGACACAGAAAACATTTTGTTTTTCTGACCAACCCTCAAAGGTCTGTTAAGTTTTTACTACTACATTTTTGAGCCACAAAGTTGAAATTTTTTAATTAATTTAAGAGGAAAGAAAAGGGGCCTCATTGGTACCTACCTATTTTTATATAAAAGTATATATCGCGACTCTTTTAATGAATAAGGGGGGTGAAAAGTGAAATGAAGGAGAATGCACAAGACTAGCTACTCATATACTGAGGCAATGGTGACAACCACTTTGAATAGGTTTAGGGTATCAGATGTTTGCTCCAGAAGTATTCTAGCGTTTCATAATGTTTTATCATAATTTTTGTTTTGTTTTGAATTATTCCAACCCGTTGATTACTGCTGAGGCAGAAATGAAGAATGATATCCTCTAATTGCAATGTCGTAGCACACCCAAGTGGAGATGGGTAAAACGAGTCATACCTCCTGCAGAATAGATATATAGAAGAATAGTCTTGTATTCTTTATTTATAGATAAAAATAAATAAAATGCATGTACATATGTATTACTACAGCTATAACCTCGAGGTGGTAAGAAACTTTGTCTACCTCGGGTCTACTATCAAATCAAATCAATTATTGGTTTGATTTTTTTATAAGCAATTATGCTTTTCAATGGATGTCACTATGGGCTTATTCCGTAACCCTCAATTAAGGGATGTGGTCAACCTTTGAAGTGCTATATTTTCGACCGCCCTTGGGTCGAAAGTTCCGATAAAAACATATCAGCTGAAAATGGAAGGTTTGGAAACAAAGAATAATTCTTGCCCATGGCTACTTCTTTGGGCTGAGAAGGCAATTGAGTAGTAGAGATAATATCCCCAATAACTGAGGAAATTCTGTATAGATCTTGATCATCCCAGTCCCGCGCTATGGCGCTGAAGCTTGCACATTATGTAAAGGGCATCGCTTCGAGAGAACATTTATTCTTAAAATTGTCGTTTCCGGATGGTTGGCATAGCATCGGTCCTTCAATGTTTCCCACAAAAAAAGTCCAAAGGGTCGAATCGCAGCTCGGAGGCGGCCAATTGAAATCGCCAAGACGGCTGATAACACGAATTGAGAATTTTGTGCGCAAAAGATCGATTGTGGCATGGCGCGCCATCTTGCTTGAACCAGAGGTCGTCCATATCCATGTCTTCAATTTCCGTAAAAAAAAAAAGTCGGTTAACATGGCTCTGTAACGCCCACCGTTGACCGAAACGTTGTTCCCAGCATCATTTTCGAAGAAAACTGTTCCAATGATGCCACCACTCCACAATCCGCTCCAAACTGTCACTCTCTGTGGATACATTGGCTTCTCGACAATAACGTACTGGTTTTCCTAGCATACCGGTCTCACGAACATTTACTCACTTTATAAGTTTTCAATATTTCCCAACGTTGTTCAAGCGTAAAGCGACTCATTTCGTATGATACCGACTTTCTGTCAAGATTTCGAGCGGAAAACAGCTGTCAGTGTCAAAATAACTTACGATTTAAAAAGAAACCACTAGGCCAAATGGCCCACCCTTTACTCAGTTTATTTTCTAATCAGGGATCAACAACAAGAATCAACAAGAATGTCCATGCCATTTTTCTTAGCCTGTTGCCGATCTCATTTAGATCTCAGTTCTTGACCAATTTAGATCTTACTATTTCTGATTTGAATGCTTTTATGGCTGTGCGGTTAGATAAAGATAATCCATTTCGATAGCAATCTCACTTTAAGCAGTTCAGCGGCTTAACGAAAAACGATAACTATACTGAATGAAAAAAGGCTAACTATTTGGTAGTCTAAAACACTAGTTTAGGGAGAATGGAATTGAGATAATCCCAGATCCTATACTTATACATCGTCATTCGTCTTAGATCCGTCAGTGTATATGAGCGTGTTTCCACCAATAACTGTATTCTCTTTTCTTTGGCAGGAGTAAAGTGGCTGACGATTCCTTTTAATTTAGGTCGATCGATTTGGGAAACACAATGCTTCTTTGTGAATAACAATAGCTCTGTTTTAACTAGGCTTATATTCATGGCGCATTTATTAGCCCATCTGACGCAGCATTGCAAGGGCCGATTCCTTCAAGTGTTGGGAAGTATTTTCGTGTAAATATAATGTCGTCCGAGTAGGCTTTCATTTTGCACTAGTTTTTCTCCAGGGTCTTCAGTATTTCGTTCACTGTTAAATGCCATAGCTGCGATGAAAGAAATAAGGGTGTTTTCATAAACGTCTGCCTAACTAAGACCTGCGTTAGACGTGTTCATAAAGTCAGATTTCTGACGCAGAACTGCTTTTTTGTTTACAATTAAATTTATCTTTTTTTTTAAGGGAAGAAGAAGCTGCGGGGTGCAATGTCGCGAAAACTATGCTATTAATTGATAAAATAATTCTGTTGGAAAAAGATTTCAACTCTGGAAAAAGGAAAAAAAAATCATTAATGAAATTAAAAAAATTAATCAATTCTTCTCCTTTGAAGTCTTGAATATCAACAAAAATTCTTTCTACAGCTTTCTTTCTTTTCTTTATACGGAAATTATTTTGAAACTATATTTTTGATGTATTTTTTATACAATATTAATTCACAAATAAGATCGATTGCAACTTCTTTCGCGGCCATTTCTGATTTTTTGTCTGACGTTTATGAACATTCACAGCCGTATTAATATCTAATAGATCTCAAACCATTCTCTAACTCACTTGTTACGTAACTGGTACACTCAGAGAAAAAAATAGTTACTTTTGTTTTGTAACAATTGCCATAGTCACTCTATGAAATCCTATGAAATTTGTCGATTGACTATTTTTGCACAAAAATAAATTGAAAATAGTTACAAAATAGTTAAAAAATAGTTAAAAATCAATCATTTTATTTAGTGACTATACAAGATAGTTAATTGTGACTATTTTGATATTAAAGCATAGTCATTGAACAGTTTCTTCAAAATAAGAACTAACAATCAATTCTGACTATTCTATAATAACTTCCTACTATGAAATAGTAGTATTAATTTAATTTAATTCAAAACGACTACCACATAGTTAAAAATGATTATGTGTAGGAACAACATATGTAGTTGCAAATGACTATGTCGAAGAAGTTTCGCTTGCGCGTCGATCTCTTTGTTACATGACGATCATTCTGTGCTGAGTGTCCTTTTGGAAAAGTTGTAAGAAATAAGTGGTAAAGAATTTATAAAAAAAAATGGAATAACGAAAACGATTCTAATTATATTGGCGAAATTTTAAGTTTAGAAGTGCTCGATGCCAGTGGAGAAAAAGTTCAAGGTGAAGGACATGAAATACGTTTAAAAAACCAAAGTGAAAATATTTTCCAGACAACTGATAGGTACCTGTGAGACAATCGAGGACGGCAAGCAGTATTCTATTTTACAGAATTGGGATCTGGAAATTCTCTATCAACATTTTGTTGGTAAGTTTTTATCATAGATTTTGATATATTAACTAGATAGCTAACTCATACATTTTTGTATGGGACAGAAGTAAAGCTTTGCCACCATTTTGTATAAGGCAAAACCGAAACATTTTTTCAATTGTGGACGTTTTTGTCTAATACAAAATGGCCAACGAGCTTAACTTTTCAATGTGAAGCTAGCTTTGGTTTTATTTCACGGCGCCTAAGCGTTTGTGTTCTTATGTTAGTTCTAAAACAATATTTTTTTTTAAAGATCTGGACTTCGATTTTATTATTTTAAAATTTTTAGATAACGACGATTTAAAAGAAATTGTGGGAAGTGACAATAAATCGTACGGATTGTTCCGATTGTGGGGAAATTTGTTAATCTGGAAAAAATCTGAGGTAACTCTGTTAACTTAATTTATACTTTTAATGCAAAATAAAATCCAGGAATTTCTAGTGCATTCGACAGCTAGCGCCACTACAGTGGAGGGAGGCATAAGTGGGTTTTCCGCAAACATAAAGCCATCATCGCCCTCAAGTTCCTGTAGTTCGAGCTCAACATGTGCCACAGATTATGTAAGTAACTCGTTTGTGTTTTTGTATTAAATAAGATAAATTTAACTTGGGGCTGAATACAAAAGACTCTTTAATTTCTAACTTTAACGAAATTAATTCCCCACCACTTCACCTTCATTTTGTAACGAACAAAAAATTAATAAATATTAAATATTTCTAATGGTTTGTTTATAATTTTAAATTTTTTTTTTAAATTCTTATATAAGATATAATAAAATGTCAATTGAAATTATTTGAGAAAAATTTTGTTGTTGTTGATTTTTTGAAGAATTTTCAGGAAACTAATTATTCTTCTTGTATATACGCGGCAAATAAACAACTATCAGGTAAGCATTTCCAAAACGTGAGACAGGTATTGAAGATGACCATATTAATAGTCATTCAACGACTATTCGATAAAGTCAAATTTAACTATGCACAATAGGTATATGTTGCTGCTTAAATAGTTATAGTGATTATTAAAAAGTTGATTCTGAAAAAAAATCAAAATAGTCACAAATTACTATTATTATTAATAACATTGACTATTGAATAGTTAGTTTTGAAAAAAACATCAACTGACAATAAAATAGTAAAAAATAACTATTGTAACTAGTAATATTAACCATTAAGTAGTTGATTTTACGAAAATTATTAAATGACAATGAAAATAGTCATAAATAACTATTTTTTAACTATTTAAAATAGTGTTCCCGATTTTTACTATGAAAATAGTTAAAAAATAGTCAAAAATAACTATTTTTTTCTCTGAATGTATGTAGTTAAAAATTTAACTCACAAACTAAATTTTCTTATTTATAAACAAAATATAACCCATGCATTAACATTTCCTATTATCGTAGGTTTGAGATGGCAACGCTTCTCCAAATTGTATTGAAAACTGACAGGAATGCGGCCTTCTTTTCTGCTGCCATCTTCTTCTTCTAATGCAATTAGAATTTTGTTACTCTTACTAATGCAATTAATTTTTTTATATTTCGTTTTGAAAATCTATATTTATTTTTGAACGTTTTATATTTAAATGTTCTCATAGGATTTTTTCGTTTTTTTTACGTCTAGCATTATTCAAATTATCCCAAAAAAGGGTGAGCCATTTTGCTCCACAATTTTTGCAAATATATTCAATTATTTCTCACCCTTTTACCACATTCATATCAATCAAATCAAAGAAAGACCATTGTACTAGCGCTGATTTTCGACGTTTATGAAAAAAACCCTAACCCTGCGGAATTTCGCGGTGAACTCGCCTCTACTTGCAGTTGCAAAGTTCTAAATTGATAACCCTGTTTAACAACATTTGGCTGATCCGGTGACTTACAGTGACGGCAAAAACATTCCGGATTTTTTCTATAATATTTTCCTTATATTAGGTATATTGTAAAGGTATTATATTTTAAAGGTAACTATAGCCGTTTTTTATTATCAGCTATGATCCATATAGAGATTATCGATTTACATGCACTTACAGCAACAACATGTGATCCTGCTTTTCATCGAGATCACGAAATATGATCTGAAAATTAATTCAAATATTTCTCGTTGTTGTTTCGTGGCGTTGTTTATTTCATTCACTAAAGGTTGGTGTCCCTGTAAATTATAGCCACACAGTAATGTTGCCAGACCAAAATGTGAACCACAATTAACAACACAAAAAATCAATTAGCATTTTTTCAAATTCGAATAAGTTACTACTCCGACTTTCGAGATGTTTTGTTTCGCTATATAGCATAGAAATATAAATGGAAATATTAGCAGTACAATACGGTTAATTATAATGCATATTTGAACTTAACATTTGAACATAGTTTCCCCAAAAAAAATATTCAATTCTAAATGTATGCAGATTTGTATCCATATGGTAACACCCCGACACAACAAGCGAAATGTCAAACTCAAATATGAGCAAGTGCAATGGAGAAATCATCGCATTGTGACGTCACATTGTACCGTGTGGCTGCAAGATGGCTGGTGGCAATACGAAATTTGTCATAATTGCTATTGGATTTTATATGTTTGTTGCCACAACTCAATCAATGATCCAGTTTGTTTTATTTTCATGATCTGATCCGGATCAGATCACGCTGATAATAAAAAACGGCTTATAAAGGTTTCTAATGGAATTCTTCAAATTATTAATTGTATTAAGTTAAAGGATTTCTCCTTGATGTTAAGAAAAATATTACATATATCAAGAAAAAATCCGGAATGTTTTTGCCGTCACTGTAGATGTACACCAATCTTACGATTTTTAAGTGCGGCCGTTACAGCTCTCGCTGCTATATATTCCTTTAGTGATCGGCAATAGGCATGTTTGGATTTTGAAATGATTTCTATTTCATTCCAAAGTTTCAGTTGAAAAGATTATATGATAAGAGGCCTGAAGTTCTTTAGTGTGATATGCTGATCATGGCCAAAGTTAAAAAAAAACTTTAGAAATATAAACGACTATTGCCTTCTAGTTTGTAAATTCAATTCAAAGAAATGGGGTTGACCTAAAATTGTATAAGAAGACACCATACGCATTGGTTCGCTCGCCAAAAAATCCATTTCTAATGAAATTTTAACCATGAAAAAGCATTGTTCGCACCGCACCCATGTCTGTTTTTACTTTCAACGAAATGATGACTCGCTTTGTTTTAGGTTTTCGAATATACTACAACGATGGTGACTAATATCTATCTGTCTGACAATGTCGCCAAATCGCATTTGTCAGAAATCTTGGCAACCTCTAAATCAGCATTAAGCACTGCCTTAATGGTAGCGATTCTTCGAAATGCCCACAAGCGCCACCATGGAGTCAGTCCCGTAATTGAAATAGCTTTAACGCACAAGTACTGCTAGCTAAGGCATTGCATTTAAAATAAATCTCTTCACTTCCAACACGAGGTCATTACCCAAAAACTACAAGGACAGAGTTATTTATGTATATGCACTCTGTGCCAGCGAATTATCCGAATAGAATTCCTTTAAAAAAAGGGAAAAACTTTTCTCAAAAACATATCTCAGTCGCCGGCGAAAATAATAACAACATAACCAAAGCATTTCGCTTTTCAAGAACATCCAACTATGAGTTTCGTTTCTCTTACACCATGTCAGAGACGGACCGAGACTACGACATGTACCAAAAAAAAAAAGCAATCAGCAGGAAATTCCAAAACAAATACCAATCTCCCAATACAAACGTTCGCTTCTGTCTTCCATCAGCATTGTGTGTGCCAGCCGCAGTCGATTGTGCTGGGATACATGCATACTCGGCATCTAAATAGATTTTGCACTGACTCTGACTAATCAGCGATTAAACAAGAACTTTTAAAAACTCACTGTGGAGAGTAGTTCATATTTTAGCGACTCGACGGCAGACTTAAGTGGTCATGGGCTGATCTCTCGGCAAAAGCGCTTCGCAAAATACTTGACGTTTAAGCATTCGAAAATATGCATGGCCAAGTGATGCGCGACACGAACCACAAGGGTTATTGGCAGGAAAAAAAACATAACTCATTAGTGAATGTTGCGTCTTGTGTTGTGGTTAACTTTAACGTCCCTTGTTCGAAGAGGTCTTTGCACTGACAGGGTGACAGACATTAATAGACCCGACAGTGAGTCACCACCTATCGCCAAACTAAACAGAAGACAGTGGCACAGCAGCGCTGCTGATGATGAGGGGGAATTCGCGAAACTTTTTTGATATGAATACAGTTTTATTACTTTGACTTTGTGTTGGACGGCGTCATCGATTTGTGAGTTTTCTTCATATCAAAAGAAGCCCATGGTAACCGAAACAAAAATGAAGAAAATTAGGCTCGCGCTCTCTCTTTCTCGAATTTTCTTTTCTTGACAAATGTTGTTTTTGTTTGGAAATTCAGTTCAAGGATCATTGAATGTCATGAATTGATTATTATTTTTGTTTCTTTATTACGGGGAAGAGGAAGACTAAGACCAACTAGGGATGGAGATGAGGAAGAATGTGGGTGCGGTCTTGACTTAAGAAATGCAAATCAATGAGCCATATGGATGATTATGGTTTGTTTTTTTCGATCTTAATCTTAAGTGGTTTATAGTATTGTTTTTCTTTTGTCGCGGTTTTGTAATAAAACTACAGTTAAGGAGAACATTATCCGCATGAGTAATTCGTTCGATAGTTTTACCTTGACAATTGGATACTGCGCGGTACATATACCATGCGGGTTTGGTCCCATATTATCGTACTTTAAAATTACAAATTACACCTACCGAAGAAATTACTGTCTGCTTTTGTCGAAACAAATTTAAGAAGTAGGCGCAGGCATTATGGCGAATGACGATTTACGATACAATTGACTTTTTCTGTCGCCCAAAAGTTGTTGTTTCTTGTTTATAGATAATACGCTCAATACATAACTTTGCTTCATGCTTCAAAATCAGAAAGCTAAGTACACACGATTGTAAGATCTTACAATATTGTCAGATCTGTCAATGCTCTGACAATGACTGACAATGAGCTCACAATAGCCAACTACCTTACAATAGAAAATTGTCCGTTCAGACCGCTGTAAGATTTTGTCCCAAAGTCTAACAATTTCATTGTCAGATGGATGTCTTACAATGGTCTGACAATGACTTTTCTGACAACGTTGTCAGTTTGAAAATTTGTGTGTTCACACGGTCGGCAGATATTTGAATATGAAAAATTGGTCCATCTGTTGTACGACATTGTCAGCTAAATTCAAAGTCTTGTGGGTTGTTTTTTGTAGTACGAATAATGGATCAAAATATTGCACTTGAGATTTTTTTAACTGCCTACGTGTTGGAAGACAGCGAGGATGATGAATTGCCTAAAAACGACGTTGTGTTTGGATAAAGGATTGGGTGGCCCATTGTATGCAAGAAGGATTGTACTCCAAATTCCAAGCTGAACTTTATCGCAATTTTTTTTTTTTTTTTGAAATTCTAGCTTTGATGACTCCACACATCAAGACACCAATATGCGCGCGAGCATTCAGGAAATCGAGACGGTTTCATTGGCAGCTTGACCTAACTTTTTTTCTGTATTTGTCGAGGTGGCTTTTGAATGTGGATCGCGTCGGCGACCTCTTACCACAGTGCTTCTTTGGGTAGTTTATACTCTGCGCATCTACAACCCCATTCACTCTGTACTTTTTTCCTGTAGGTACGATTTTTTATACCCGGTACCACGACTTTTCTAATTCCAATTGGAATTTAAATTCCATCTTCCACTGTTGTACGTACCAATATCTTCTAAATTATTGTCCATCGTTTAAAAGCAAACTTCGATTTCGCTTCTAAACCACTGGTTATATTGACTGACAATGAAGAAATTGTAAGCAATTGTAAGCTTCCATAAACAACGACATCTGACAATTTCTAATGAGTCTGACAATGTCGTAATTGTCTGATAATGATAAAAATTGTGTGTTCAGATTTGTTCAGACGATCGTCAGCAACCTGTGGCCTATTTCACCAATTACAATTTAAAACCACACATTTGTTATTGTATATTGCAACTACAAATTTGTAATGCCAATTTTCGTTTCAGCAAATACAATTGATTAAGTGTCTTAAAAATTTGTGATCAAAGCTATAGAAATTGTGGAAAAACCACTTATTTATCACAAGTCCTACAAATTACCTTTTCACCAGAAATTCCGTTGACTTGTGATTTAAAGCTTTGTTCCACAAGTTTTGTGGGTGGCGTTCATCAAACTAAGTACATACTACATTGTTTAATTATGACCATAGCCAAAAAAATTTTTTGTAGCATCTATAATGAGACATAAAAAAAAAATTATATCGGTAGGTTTTCCGATGCGCTCACCCAGGATCAAAATATTAAGGAATGGACAACATCTTGCGTGAACGTTTACGGAAACAATGATTGGAAGTATTTACGGGATGTTGTCCTCCATTACCAATTACAAGCAATCCAGTAAAAAATTGTTGTTTTGGAGTTGAATGTTGTCCAATAACAATAAAATTATTTCCTCTGCCTTTGCAATGACTTAGTCGAAATTGTTCATAAAATTCCCAAAAAAAACTAATTTACCTATACGTTGTCGATAGATTTTTATTCCGGAACTCAAAATGGATTATTCGTTTTCACTATTAATTAAATGCTATTATGTCTTTGTCGCGAATACATTTTCGAATGCAATGTGATGGCAAAACGACTTGTAAGTGGAGCTATAGGCGATCTTTTTCATGTAAAATATTTCAACAATTTGTAAAAAAACTTGTGGGCTGTAAAATACAAATAATTTATTGTGATGGTGAAATAAAAACTAAAATGATTTCACAAATTTAAATTTGTTAAAACAACGTAAAATTTTCCAATACCCAGAGTTTGGTGAAACAAAATAAATCAAAAACTCACAAATTTTGTTGGAAAATGTTTGAAAATACAAATTTGTTAGTTGGTGAAATAAGCCACTGACAATTTCATTGTCAAATGGATGTCTTACAATGGGCTGACAATGACATTTCTGACAATATTGTAAGACAAAATAGTAAATGACAATATATAAGCAGAGCTGTCGAAGTACTGCAATTGCAGTATTTGTACTGCTTTTTTAAAATCCGTACTGCCGTACTGCCAACACGACCAAAATACTGCTTTTTTTCTTGAACTACAAATTCTTCAAATAATTAATTTTCATTATTAGATACTATATTGCTCTCCAAACATTATACTTTTCTAATTACATATATATAACACATCACATCTACTATATAAAGTGGTAATTTTTTTTTTGTATGGGGCAAGCTCCACAGCGAACCGATTTCAAAATTTCTTTCACTAATAGAAAGCTATACGGGATAGAGTACTGCGATAGTCAACTTTATGTTTTAATTGAACAACGGGGCGTGCCAACTCCAGTAAAAAAAATGCAAAATCGTATATCTATATCTCGAAAACCACCAAACCGATTGAGCTAACATTTTGAAACAATCGTATCTAAGTATTGTAAAAATATTGTAAACTCTTTTCAAAGTAGTCGATTGATTGAGCTGAAACTTACACAATATATTTGGTATGAAGTGAAAAGTGGACGTAGATAAGTCAAAGGTCTTAACGTTTTCCGATAGATAGCGCTTCTTATGACCGCATAGATCTCAAAATGACACTTTGTCTTGATATTTTGGCAGTTTTAGCCTTGAAATTTGGTAAATAGAAGTTCAATACGTGGATCAGTTCAAAAAATGGGGGCATGATCGAACAAAGGCACTTCCCTTCCCATACAAAAAAAAATACTGCGACACCTATGACAACTAAAGTTGCAAGATATGGAATTGCATTGTCCTCATAGACAAGAACATATTTCAGCTATACGATTTCTGGGCACGGGCGGATACAGCTAGTCTCATATATAAAACAATTTGTCCTGACTGATTGGTGATTAACGTCCAGCCCAAACGGTAAGATTGTGAAAAAAAACTCTTTTATAGAGGCGATTTATGGAAATTCGAACTTAAAAGGAGGAAAAGGCGGGTCAAAGTATTAATGGGAAAATTCTTATTTTTCATCCGATCCATTTCCAACTCGGTTTGTGTACTCTACATATATAAGAAATATATAAAATCGTTTTTTCTGCTTTAGGAAATTTTCCTTGGGAAGGAATAATTTTTTATGGGGAAGATTTTTTTCATCCTATCGACTGTGCGAGGGATCCCAGGTTCGATCCCCGGAAAACACACAAATTACATCTTAAGGTTTTTTTCTACTGCGCCACCTCTCGCGAACGTCTGACAAACATCCGAGAGTATGACTGTCCTGAAAATGCTTCTCAATTCAGCCGTTCGGACTCGGCATAAAATTGTAGGTCCCTTCCATTCGTTCCAAAAATAGAAACTCACACAAAACGAATGGTTGCGAGAAGCTAGGTCTTGGGTGTCTATACCGCCTGTCGCGCCACCTATTTATTTATTTTTTTTATCGAGCACAAAGCACTTCTGTAACGTAACGAGTGCGAAGCCGCGTATAAATGCGAGCTTTAAAACTAAGCATTTTTATGAGGTAGGTAAAGCATGAAAACTACTGGACAGATTTCAATGATACTTTTTTGAAATGTTAAATGCTATGTCGTTTATTGCCATGTCCTTTGGAGCGGTTTTTGACCAAAATCTAATTTTTCTGACTTAACTCCCATTAACTTGCATACTATTCTGATATTCTTAATCATTCTAATATATTTTAAGCTATATCAACCAGCTTTCTGCTTTATTTAGAAATAAAGTGAATTATATAAAAATTGTATTTTATCGCTGTACTGCCGTGTACTGCTTTTTCATTATTGAAGTACTGCTATCTCAAAAAATGAAACGACAGCCCTGTATATAAGGTCTGTTCCTTTACTTTTAAATCATACGAATTCTTACGAATTTTTACTAATTCTTACGCATTTTTACTCAATGTCGTTACCTAACTTGATTCGTAAAAGAGAGCGGCTTCGAGAGAGCAAGATATTATCTACCCCTCCACTGAGAATCTTACAAGTTTTTACTCAACAAATTTCTTTGAGTAAGAATTGAAACAACTGTCATCGCCTGAAAATTGACAGATGATTTGAAATTTGATTTGAAATACACTATTTGCATTTGTCTTTTGATTACCTGCGATATGAGAAACAAATTGGTGTAAAAATGGTATCAGAAGGTGGGAAAATTATGTAGCTTTTATCTTTTCTCGAATGATTTTAGTTCAATCACTTCAAACTCTTCCACATACTTGGAGTCATACTCACATGCAATTTATGGAAAAACAAAATGCATCTGTCATTTTTCATGATTACTACAAAAGCGTTCCCTAACCTTGTCGTGGTAACTTTTTCTCTTTGAGAGAAAATTTGGCGCGTCCATAGTGAACCCGGTTCTGGCTTTAACAAGCTTTAACCAGCTTTTACCGGAATGTATTTTTAATTATGTTGTGTTGTTATATCGTGTTGTTTAGATTTTTTTATTCTATTTTAATTTTTCGATATACTCGTAGGGTCTATCGTGAAATGGGGTCCGTCACGTTAGTTGAGACGATCACAGACGTTGTCCGTAAGGTTTGTAGAGATTTTCAACGAACCTTACGAATGTGAAATGAATAAACATCAACGTGTATTACATATTGATAAATATAATCGTCGATAAACAAGTCACTATATACTCTGACAGCCAAGCGGCCATAAAAGCCATGGAGTCAGTCGTGGTGAAGTCGAGGGCAGTAAGTCATTGCAAGAAATACCTGGACGAACTATCGCAAGCCAACACGGTGACCCTATGCTGGGTACCGGGGCATATGGATATTCCGGGAAATGAAGAGGCGGATGAGACTGCAAGGAACGGGTCGAAGATCATGCATCAATGGCCCTAAAATCTGTAAAAACTCCGCTTAGCACGTTTGCTAGGAAGATTGACATTGAATCCTTGAGTAGAACAAATCTACGCTGGACCAATCTCAATACCTGCAGGCATGCAAAAGAATTATGGCCAGAAGTGAGCAAAAAGAGATCCAAATTCATGATCGGACTTAGCCGCAAAGATATCCGCATACTCACGGGGGTCATTACTCGACACTGTGCGATAGGGGTACACGCGGAAAGGCTGGGTATACTGCATACCTAATGACTATTGCAGAAGCTGCAGAGACGTTGAAGAAATAGAATCTGTTCGTCATCTGCTTTGCGAATGCCCAGCCCTTAAAAACAGTAGACAGAGGATTCTCAACAGCTTGTTCTTCGATGAACTAGAGGATCTAAAGGAACTCCTGAGATTCATACTCAAATTGGGGTGGTTCCAGTAGTTCGACAAACTCCACATAACTTCGGTTGCCCCTAGGACAAGCTGGAAATCTGGATACAAGAGCTTGTGAATACCTGTGATTAATACCAAATCTAGGTGACTCAATAAAAGCGGTATATTCTTTGTCTCCAACAAGTATGAAATGGAAGGTTCCCGTGACTGGACACAATGGACACAACTGATGGTCTACGTGAAGCTGTGGCAGCCGCCACTAGAGCACCCAACTACCTACCTACCTACCTACTAAATGTAATATAAGTTGACATTTTATTTCTGCAAAACATTATGTATTTTAAAACGTGAAATATATAGCCTTACCCAGGACTATATAAGACTGTCCAGCTACTCCTGTAATCTGTTCACGTCAAAAGGAGCAGCGCACTTCGGCCAATGCAGACACTCTAAAGATTAGATAATTTTTGACAGTGCCCGCTGCAAGGTGTGTGTATATATAAGCATTGTGTATTGGTAACGGACTACAGGGTGGGTTATCTAGTGGTCTCTTTTAAAACTACATGCAGTCCGCAGAACGAAATCTTAAAAAACGGGCTTCATGAAATTAGGCCCCAATGAAAAAAGACCCAAAAAAAAATTTAAAAAGGCCCATAAATTAGGGAAATATTTCATAATGAAAAATGGCTCCATTCCATTTATGCAAAATTGCCCCGCAAACAAATAAAAAGTTGCCCCAAAATAATGATTGGCAAACAACAACAAAAATTATTATGAAATTTGAAGGTATTTTCATTGTTTTGGGCCTTTTTGCACTTTATTGGGGTGATTTTTCATTTAATGGAAATTGTTTGAAAATAATTTGAGGCATTAACTTGTATTTTCTTAAATTTTTAAAGCTTAAAACCAGTTATGATTTGAAAATAGCTTTTAATTAAAAAAAATTAGCTCAGTGTTTTGAAATAATTTTTAATTTTAGCTTTAGAAAATTTGAGAAAATAAAAGTTAAAAATTCTCGCGAATTAATTTAATTTAATGGCAGCTCTTGCTAACTTACTTACTTACTTAGGTGGCGCTACAGTCCGGGGTGGACCTGGGCCTCAACCAACACGCCTCTCCAGTTAGCCCGATCTTTGGCTAACCGCCTCCAGTTGCGCACTACAAATTGGTTGAGGTCAGCTTCCAATTGTGCGCGCCACCTAAGGCGAGGTCTTCTACTACTGCGTTGTCCATCCGGGTTGGAAGCGTAGAGTCTTCGGGCCGGAGCGTTGGTGTCCATTCAGTCTACATGTCCCAGCCATCTTAGACCACTGATGCCAGCTCAGTTTTTGAAATAACTTTTAATAATCTAATATTCGCGCAAATTTTTCTCAAATTTTCTAAAGCTAAAATTTAAGCTTTACAAACAGTTTTTTTTTACTTTTTCTTGAATATTTGTTGTAATTTGGGGTTTTCATTGAGTTTGAGGTGATATTTCTTAAAAAGGCCTTAATATGTAGAATCGATTTTAAATTGGGGCAGTGATGTCATTCTGGCATTTTTAATGCTAGATCTAGCATTTTTGCAGATTTGAAAGCATTTTTTTAAAAAAGAAAAATGCTAAATGCTTTTTTAGCATTTTCTTAAATTTGTTCCATTTTTAATTTTTGTGTTTTCTTTTCATTGAAATGTTGGTCTATGCTGTGTAGTGCAATAAGTATTCATTGTTTCTACTATTTTCCGAGGTATTGGTATGCGAAATGTGAATTCAATGACAGGGTATGGAAAGTGGTATAAGTGTATTTGTATCGTATCTATTCGTTTTTGTTGGTAAAAACTTTAAGTTTGTAGTAACCTAACAAAGGCGATTAACATTTCGTTCGTTGCGAGTTCATCTAGGGATTGGGAATTCAAGACGATACATGTAGGTATTGTGTGAAATGGTTGACGTTGAAAATGTCGATGGAAGACTCGCTGGCGATTGCTAAGCCCCAACCGAAAAAAAGGCGAACATTATAGTGAAAGTTTATACGAATCGGGGAACGATATGGTTCTGGTAGTAAATAGGAATACGTGAAATATCGGAACGGACTCGTTTCTTTAAAAAAGTTACTCCTTATTCATTTAAAGTACATAGGTTGGAAAAAAACACGACTTCATTGGAACTCCGCCTTACCCTTCAAAAGTTAATTATTGTTTAGGTCTAGGTGTTAAAAATTGTTATTACCTAACTAATATCTACCCTCTAGTGAAGTGTTTTCCTTAACTTGAAATATTTTTTTCATTCGCTGAAGTATTTTATATTTATTTCATATATTTTATTCGCTCTATTTTCTTTGTATGAAACAACTTCGTTTTCTATAGTTTAATTAAAATTGATTGGTCTTTTTCCCATAAAATAGAAAGATTTAAGAAATCCTTTAAATTTTCACAATTGATAACGGATTAGCTAGGTACCTACACCTTTTAAATTATTCCTGTACTTAGAAGAATTCGTACGAAAATTGTTTGAAAGACTGATGATTTTTTTTTCGTTTAGCATTTTTTTTATTTAGCTTCATACATTTTAGCATTTTTTGTATGCTATTTAGCATTTTGATTTTTCAAATTCTGGCAACACTGGTGGTGGGAAAAATTTCTCTCTCAAAGAGAAAAACGTACGAAAACGTTTGGAAACGCTTTTGTCATGAAAAATTTAAACATGAAAAATGACAGATGCATTTTCTTTTTCCATAAATTGCATGTGAGTATACATATATCCAAGTATGTGGAAGAATTTCTACTAGGTAACTGAACTACTAGCATTCAAGAAGAGAAAAACGCTACATAGGGATAGGACAACAAATTTCAAATCATCTGTCAATTTTCAGGCGACTTGCCAATTCTTACTCGAAGAAATTTGTTGAGTAAAAACTAGTTAGATTCTCAGTGGAGTAGTAATATGGCGAAGTCTTTTACGAAATTTTCAAGTTAAAGAACGAAATTGAATTGTAAGAATTAGTAAAAATTCGTAAGATTTAAAAGAAAAGGAACAGACCTTTCAAGTATTATCAAAAGGCCATAACGGCAAATTACACCTGGCCCACCTCTTGCGAGAAAGTCCAACAAACATTATGAGACAATATATAAATTGTAGGTCCCTTTTATAAAAACTCCCACAAACGAATAGTTGATAAAATGTAAGCCGATATGGAAATGTGTGTTTTTTTTTAGAAACATGCATTTAATTTACAATAAGGAAGTGCAGGAAGTTTTTGTAATCACACCTGACTTCAGTATTTAATAATCAATCGCTACAATCTTTTTAATATGCTACATTATTTATCTCTTAAATCTACATGCCTCGAATTAATACTACAATAATTTTAAACAACAAATTTAAATTGCGAATGCGACATGGAAATCTAGTAGTGTGTGAAATTTGCTGTAACCCACTTCTTTTTACCTGCATTAGGGTGTAGTACAAGGTAATAAATTCTAGCTTGTGGTTGTCAGCTTTTTTGTGCACATGAAAGGAGAATGCAACAAAGCGAGTACAATTTCTATTCATCAAGAGCTCAATGCATGTAAAAACTGTTCCATTTTCACTTCTTTTTTAATGTAAGTCAGTAATATTGCTCATAATATTATGTACATTAGTCAGAGTAAATAAAAACGTGAGATCCTTCCAAAACAAGCAAAATGTTCATATTTTTATAGTTTTATTATCCATTTGATTTAGACGGGTGGGAGAAGATATTAAATGGTATTTTATATAGGTACGGATAAAATGTTGAACGTGTAGGTACTTTCCGATAATTTGTTAAAGGAAGCAAACAATTACTTGTCGCCACTATAAGTAATAGATGCCCATATTGGATAGAACGTTTATCCATTTCAGTCATGGGTGGGCATTTTGATAACAATCGATCAAGGGTTAGGCGTGAAGGATAAAATAATGACTCATTTACATACATCGGTTATATATAAACCTTTAGATAAAGCCCGATTGCTAGGCATTATAATAAATCGTCACTGGTATCGTAACGTATGGAACTAAATTGTAAAATATATATTATGCAGACGAATAATAAGTTGATAGGCTACCCACAAAATTTTGCGAGATGATTGTATCTGGGCAGATCTTGAAAAGAAATCAGAAAATCAAATCTTTACGGATCTAATTACATATTACCTATCTTAATTTATGTTCTAAAAAGAAGTGGGTGTAAGAGGCGTAATACTTTTTATGCAGGCATGAGAATAGTTTTTATGGATCAATATCAAAATTGCATTTTACAGTAGGTACTTGTACTAATACATAGAACAAAATTTCCTTGAGATGTCCAAAAGGAAAGGTGATGGTATGTAACTTTGTTATATACCCGCTGACATGTGCACCTACGAAAATTCTTGTGCTAATCGATACATGTGAAAAATTGAATGACTAACTTCAGTACATAGCAGTACATAGCGAACAGTTTTTTGTAAATGGGTAGGTACTACGCCAACAGAAAGGAAGACTGTGATTACTTATGTAGCTATTTACAGTACCTATGTATTTCCAGGCCAGTCGCATTTTACGAATAACTACAGAAGGCTAACTCACTGTACTACATATATGCATATTTCTTGTCAGTCTTCCGGTCCTTCACTGGGCAATAAATAGCAACAAATAGGAAACAGAAGAGAGAGCTATGAATAATTCCCTGACCCAAGGCCCAGCATCATTCAGTTATCACATCACCTATTTATACCAGCAATTCACCATCAATTCGATGAAGAAGTGGAAAAACAAATGAGATGAAATACAATTTTGCCTCCGTTGGTAATCATCGGACAAAGAAAAACTTGCATTAATATTGTGGTCAGACTGCAGTTTTTCCTGATCTAGGGCCATAGCGCGTGTATTCATCGAGTGTTCATGCCTACTCCCTACTCTATACATGTTTGCTCTATCTATATCATGGCATTGAAAATGTTAAATGCCCGCGAGGATGAGGCACCGGGATATTGATTGCTAACGGTGCAGCAAAAGTTATTACATCTGCCAAGAAATGGAAATGGTGCACACACCATTTCTCTCCAGCGCTGCATTTAAAAGAATTTTTCCTTCATCGATTCTATTTTTCGCACATGTGGTAGTTTTCAAAAGAAAAAAAAAACAAAACGTGCTGCAAATGCAATAAATTTACTTACTTGCTAGATGGTTTGTTGTTATCGTTGATACCGGCAAAGTTGGACATCATTTTCACAAATTTAGTTTTTTCTTTAACTACAGAAAATTCCGAATCAAAAAATGTATAATCGATTTATTCTCGATTGTTCGATTTTAGTAGAATTGAATTTGCAGGCACGATCGGGACGCGGGATCACAATTTTTCTTACTAGAAATTCGCTTTACCGGCACAAAGTTTAACTGTTCTTATGATATTAGTTTTGTAAATGATATACAAATTTGTTTCGATTGATAAAGAAAATATTTATTCGATGCAAAGTACTGAACAAAATCGAAGGACGAAATTCACAAAAAAATTAAACCTTGCACGATCAAAGAAAAGGACGACAGATACAGAACACAGAGCTCGACTTGACGGATTCGAATGCGGTTGTAAATTAAAAGAAATTCCCGTTGGATAAAATTCAAATAGTCACAGGCGGTCAAAAAAAAAATCCCAACTTGTGGAATGTATGTGATGGTAATAGATTTGTGGAGCGAATAAAGTGACAAATATGTGACAGTTGACATTTTTTTGTGGGACGTAACGACAGTACTTGAATTTTACTATTACATTTAATGACGTTTTCGATTGAGTATTAGGCGTATTTTTTTGGGAAGTGAGTATAACAAAACCAAAAGTGGGTATAACAATATTGCATGTAAAACCAAAAGTGAGTATAACAAAACCAAAAGTGAGTATACCATTTTTGCATGTAAAAGTAAAAGTGAGCTAGCTATTGATTCCCAAAAAAATACGCCTATTTTAGATTCTGATCCGATATTTTTTTATCCATTATGTGGGTCGTGGATGTAGGTTGCTCAAGTAGAAATAATTTCACAAACCCCAGCAGTATGTCATACACATTTAGCCTTATTCATAACACTAGGCATATTTTTTGGGAATCTATAGCTAGCTCACTTTTACTTTTACATGCAAAACTGTTATACTCACTTTTGGTTATGTTATACTCACTTTTGTTTTTACGTGCAAAATTGTTATACTCACTTCCCAAAAAAATACGCCTTTAATCAAATCTGATTTAGGGCTAATATTGGTTTAATTGCAGAAAACTTCATTCATTAATTTTTCTCAAAGTTAATTTCCATCTGTGGGCGCAGTAGCGCAGTGGTTAGTGTGCTGGACTACTGTGCGAGGGATCCCAGGTTCGATCCCCGGAAAAACACAAATTACATCTTAAGGTTTTTTTCTACTGCGCCACCTCTCGCGAATGTCTGACAAACATCCGAGAGTATGACTGTCCTGGAAAAGCTTTTCAATTCAGCCGTTCGGGCTCGGCATAAAATTGTAGGTCCCTTCCATTCGTCCCAAATATAGACTCTCACACAAAACGAATGGTTGCGAGAAGCTAGGCCTAGGGTGTCTACCGCCTGTTGCGCCATCTATTTATGTTATTTTTAATTCCCATCTAATCAAATGTCAAAAAATTAAATTCCGATATTAGGCGTATTTTTTTGGGAAGTGAGTATAACAAAACCAAAAGTGAGTAAAACAATTTTGCATGTAAAACCAAAAGTGAGTATAACATAACCAAAAGTGAGTATAACAGTTTTGCATGTAAAAGTAAAAGTGAGCTAGCTATAGATTCCCAAAAAAATACGGCTATTGGCATTAAGAATTGTTATGTTATTATTTTATTACCAAATATCGTATATAATTATAATCGATTTGTGCATCGACTCCTCATTCTATGGAGCGTCTACCAACAAATAAAATATGTAAATAGTTAACTCGATTTTTAATTTTTTTCATTTGAATTAAAATTATTGTTACTGCTTCAGTGCTTCGTTAGAGTTAGAATTTTCCATTGATTATTTTTTAATTAAATTTTACTGCCCGACTTTCACGGGAAGGCATATGTGGCTCAGGTGTCAGGCCTAGAACAATGTTCACATGCAACATTTTAAATTGTAGTAATACCTGTGACCTTTAATCTAACCCGTCTACAGTGAATAGAAAGTAAGAAAGAACCGTGAATTCTGGTGATTTTTTTAATGAAGCTCATTATATAATTTGGAGCAGTTATTTTATTAACGAACCTATATGAACCACTTATGATTTAACTGCAAAAAAAAGGCACAACACAACTCGTTCAATATAAAAAAACACGTAAATGCCAAATGTCAAAATGTTCATTGGGCTCTTCTGACGTATAGATGTGCAAAACAAATAAAAAATGAAAACTTCATTGCGCTATCTTGTCTTGTTGTATCATGCCTCTTTGGGGTGGTGGAGGAATTGCCAGGTTAGGTTGATAGAAAATAAAGATATTAGAAGTTCGATTGCGAACTACATACTTATTAACATATTATATGAGACATTATTACAAAGAAAAAACCGTTTTCCCCCTCACAATACTATGAGAGGATTAAAATTATATTAGGCGTATTTTTTTGAGAATCTATAGCTAGCTCACTTTTACTTTTACATGCAAAACTGTTATACTCACTTTTGGTTTTACATGCAAATTTGTTATACTCACTTTTGGTTTTGTTATACTCACTTCCCAAAAAAATACGCCTATTGTAAATGGAAAAATTACGAACAAAATCCGTTATATATAGATGGAAAAAATTAGGGCAAACAGAGTAGTCATGGCGAACTATGTTTTAGAAATCAACTGAAAACATTTCCATTTGTGATTAAAAAAATGTGATATGAGATTAGTTAATTAGTTCGTTAACAAATTCAAATAAACAAAGTAAGGCGTATTTTTCTGAGAATCTATAGCTAGCCTTTTACATGCAAAACTCACTTTTGGTTTTGTTATACTCACTTTTGGTTTTGCATGTAAAATTAAAAGTGAGCTAGCTATAGATTCTCAAAAAAATACGCCTATAGTTCATCGTTTACTATTTTCGGAAGTCGTTTTGGTTTATATAGTCTTTTACTTTGGTTTAAAGTAAAAGGTCATCGGTATAAAAATATTGCACTTTCCCATATTCGTATCATGAAAGCAAGGTAGAGACCATAATTAGGTCTGTGTCTCGCATTTTTAAATGTTAGGTGCTGCTGCCGCTTTCCATTAATAAACGTTTTTGTATTTGGTAAATACCTATCGCTTTACCATAAATGCGTTTATAATTAAATTATTTGTAGGTGTGAAAAATTATTTGAAGGCGTGAAAAATATCAACAAAATTTCTGCTACTCTAGTACAATTTTACTACAATTCTGTTACAATTTTGGTTGCCATCTGAAAAAGTCACACCAACACAAATCTTCTCCATTTTTCACTTCAGACAAGACAGAACCATGGTACACGCAATCCATCAATTTTCATATCCACATATAAATAAAATCAGAGCATCAGTACAAAAATAAAAGAAAAAATATTTTTATTAAACAAACTGCCTATCCTGTAATTTATTTTGCAGATGCTTAATATTATATATGATACTTCACTTTGCTGTTCCCAAGATTGATTGCGTTTCTCAATAATGATAAATCCAGTAGCTTCGGAGGCGATATTCTCTGCAACGTATGTCGACAATTACATCGATTCCGTAGAGAATCTTCCAGACGATGTACAGCGACACTTGTCCAGAATCCGTGACATCGACGTGCAATATCGAAGTAAGTTCCCATCAACGTTTTTCTTCCATTTGTGAGAAAAAACCAAAGAGCGCCATTTCTAACCTATTTACTTTGTATAGGCCACCTCCGAGACGTTGACTATTACTCCGAGCAATGGAAAAGCCTCTCGGCCACATCAGAAACCTCGGTAAACCGGCGTAATCGAGCAATGGCTCGAATACAACAGAGCCTAATTTCTGCTCAAGAGCTTGGCGATGAGAAAATGCAAATCGTGAATCAGCTGCAGGAGCTAATCGACCAGAAAACCAGACAACTTGATTCTGATCAAAAGAACTTAGACTACGGTAAGGAAGAACAGCTAGCGCACGATACACCGCAAAAAATTGCTCGCACTGCGAGTCCCCTCCCGCTGCAGGTGGCTGCTACTGCGTCAAATAAGAGCGACGCACAATTTATATCGGCTATTGTGAGTAGTGTCGTCGTTGCCGGGGGACAGGGATCGGGAAATAATACACCCACATCCCTCCAAACTGCCGAGCGCCCAAGTACTAATCATAATGTTAACGTAAACAACACGAGTAATTCCAACGAAACGCGCACCAATAAGCGTTCACGAAGGCCACGTAATGATACTAGCAATGCCATGGACATTGGTGGCAATGAATCAAACTCTGCCAATGAAGGTGGTGCTCCTAGTGGACACAAACCAACTGGCACCGGTCAGTCATCTTCCTCATCAGCATCAGCTTCGCAAAAGAAATCCGCCGGCCAGGGAGTTAGTGGTGGAGGAACCAGTGGTGGCAACAATTCAAGTAATAGCAAGAAAAAGAAGCGAAAAGCCCGAGGACAGAGTGGTTCACAATCAAATGCCAGAGATACACGTGAAGAGACTCCCCCTCCTGATCCAATCGACCCAGATGAACCAACTTACTGTCTTTGTGATCAGGTATTCTGTTTTTTTCTATGCACATATTTGCTTTTGCTAATACTGTCCTCCTCGTTTTTACAGATCTCCTTTGGCGAAATGATTCTCTGCGACAACGATTTGTGTCCAATCGAGTGGTTCCACTTCTCGTGTGTTTCATTGGTATCGAAACCCAAAGGAAAGTGGTACTGTCCGAATTGTCGAGGAGATCGACCAAATGTAATGAAGCCCAAGGCTCAATTTCTCAAAGAACTTGAACGTTACAACAAGGAAAAGGAGGAGAAGACTTAATTCATGTTCGCACACAAATTTTATTTTTACCCGTTAATTAAGCTGTTGTAGATTCTTGATGTGAAGTTATTCTTTTATTTTAATAACACGGCGGCGCGGTGAAATTGGACGATGTGTGTTATTTTTATTTAAATTAATTTTTATGTATTTCCCTTCATACAAGTGGTGGAGTTGTCCTTTAATTTTACCCTTTTTCTGTTATCTTGCAAGCCACAAATGTAAAATAAAAACAGCAAACATAATATTTAGTTTGTATAATATGTAAATTTTTAATAAAACGAAATTCATACATGTAATAAATAGATGTTTTCGAATTTGTATTCTTATCGGCCGTGGTCGCTGTTTGCAACGTTTTTGCAGACATAGCAACATTCTGCTTCTTTAGCAAGAGAGCTAGTACCACCCTCAACGGATTACATTACCCCAGGATGCTTTTTAAAAACACTTTCAAGTAGAATTCCCCACAAGATTAGACTGGCAGGTCGGACGGGTGAACAGGGACCCGAACTTAACAATCTACACGGATGAACATTTCACAAGATCTGCCCACTGCCCCCTGGCCAGGCAAGGTTCGAGCCTCCATTGGCCACTGGCGGAATCGGTCCATATTCCAATAGGAGCAGTCAAAGCAAAAATTTCCGCAGATTCCCTAACGAAAGCCAGTCTCAGATGGAGGAGGCTAAGAAATTGCATCATATCCAGAAGGATGTGGCCAAATTATAGCAGGGAAAAAACAACCCACCTCCTGAGTAAGATACGTAAATATATAGCATTGATAACAGCGATTACCACAGGCCACTGGCCTGTAGGGGACCATGCAGTCAGATTAGGCATCCCACATAATACACACTGTCGCAGTTGTAATGACGCAACCGAAAAAGAAACCCTCATTCACTACCTATGCGCTTGTCCGGCAATAGCTAGGACTAGACAGCTCTGAGTAAACACTTCTTCGTATCCCTCGAGGAAGTTTCGAAGAATAGCATCAAAAAACTTATAACCTTTTTGAATTCCGCAGGCTGGATCTAAACCAGCCCTTCGACATACTTACAACAACCAGGTCAAATGAGTATGTGGTAACAAATCGGCACTTGGGTTTATCTCAAACCGCCACTACTACCTACCTACCTACATCAAGTAGGCACCTTTTATAATGACTTCTAGCTATCCTCACTGATTGTTTTAATGGTGCCTTACATTTCAGGTATGTACTATTATTATTCTTTCCAATTATGAAATCTGGGTTTCTCCAATCGACCCTGAGTGCTCCGGTCTCAGAATGATGTTCTGTTGCCTTGTCACATCCTCGATATCGATATTGACGTCAACTTAAACAATTTAACTGTACATATACAAAATCTGGTGGTGTCGAATCCTCACCACCCTAACTCTACCATTTGTGCACAATAAAATTTATCGCACGACATGTGAACTGGGAATGTGAAAGCGGCCGCTATGTTAACAGAAGAATTGGCAAAGCAAAGTCTCTGTAGGTGTCCTGAATACGAATAAATAGTTATATGCGACAAACAACATATCGCATCATTTACGAATAGCTGGCAGATTGATGAGTGGAGCAACAATTGAATTGTATCTAGAGTTGTAAAATACTTAAGTATTCCAGTACTTCAGTCCTCTCAAGTACAAGTACTAGGTACTGGTATTTGTACTTCAGTACTCTGGTACTGGTACTTAAAAAAGGCAAGTACCAGTATTTTTCAAGTACCTCGTCGCAAGTACCAAGTATCGCGTACTTAAGTACCAAAGTACTTGAGCAGTACTTTCAAGTACCAGTACCAGTACCTCAAGTACTTAACCAGTACTTTCAAGTACTTGATCAGTTCCAAGAAGGAGTCACAGGAGACCCCATAAAGTATATATATTCTGAATCAGGATCAAATTCTGAATCGATTTAGCCATGTCCGTCTGTCTGTCTGTCCGTCTGTCTGTTGAAATCACGATAGCGTCCAAACGAATCGACGTAGGTGAATGAAATTTTGTGAGAGGACTTCTTCGACCAGGTGTTTAATTATAATTGTATATATAGTCTAGTAAATATTAATATTGAGAGTCTCTATTAGAGTCTAAGTGTAAAAAACTTGTTTGTAGGGTACATAGTAAACAGTTTTCAGGAACAATAGAACTCGCTTATGTAAATAAATGAATTTATTTATAAAAGGCTACAGAATATATTAATCAACTAGCTGTACCCGCCCGGCTTTGCCCGTGCACAGAAATTGTATTGCTTATAGACCTTAGATAATAATGTTCTTTCGTGAAGTGCGAAAAATGATAATCAATAGATTTTCTGGAATTTTCTTTCTGCGTGAACCTGAAATACAGCAATACGAACAAAAAAAATCATGGAAATCGGCCCAGTGGTTATCGAGTTATAACGTCATCGAGTTTCACCCCATAGAAGATGTTTTTTGTATGGGCGTAGCCACGCCCCTTTGTTCAATTTTGACCAATCTTCACAGCAACACTCCTGAACCAATACCTAGGATTGTTTGTAAGTTTCAACTCAATGGATTTGGCGGTTTTCGAGATACATATAAGATTGTGAATGTTTTTTTTGTATGGGCGGTGCCGCACCCCTTTGTCTAATTTTGACCAATCTTCACAGCGACACTCCTGGGCCAACACGTAGGAATATCTGTAAGTTTCAACTCAATCGATTCGGCGGTTTTCGAGATATAAGATTTTGAATGTTTTTGTTGTATGGGCGGTGCCACGCCCCTTTGTCCAATTTTGACCAAATAAAGCCTATTGCACTCCAAAAAGGCCTTACCAATCGAGTTAGTAGTTCTTACGTGATAGTGGAACAAAAAAAATCCACAATTTCATTATACATTACTCGTATGTACAGTACATATATATCACAAGAAAAAGTGTTTTGGATCAGAAATTGGATTAGCTACTTACAGTTTCCGGTCTGCTGATGAAGAAACCCCTTTTCTGATGAAATAATATAGTTTTCCTTTATAAATTGACGTTAATGAACAAACATTTCTCAATAGACTAGAAAATACCTGAAAGTACTGGTTAAGTACTTGAGGTACTGGTACTTGTACTTGGAAGTACTGCTCAAGTACTTTGGTACTTAAGTACGCGATACTTGGTACTTGCGACGAGGTGCTTGAAAAATACTGGTACTTGCCTTTTTAAAGTACCAGTATTCGAGACTGAAGTACAAGTACAAGTCCCGGTACTGGTACTGGTATTGGTACTGGTACTTGAAATTTTACAGCTCTGATTGTATCATATGTTTTGATTTTGTTAACCAAGTAATAGCATAAGAGCAAACCGACTAACAAATCTATGGCCCAGAATAGTGATGGAAACACGCAACCCTCTTTATAAATCCTTAAATCGGATTGAGTTTGGGAAAAATATATACTTTCGTGATTGTAATGATCCTCTTACAAAAGGTCTGGATTTAATGTTGTCTGCTGTTCTAATCACTGCCAATATGGAACGGAGTGTGTTATCTTTCTTTACCTCAATACATATACAAATTCCTTTTACATAACATAGTATAGTATACATTTCGATAACTCGATAATTTCCATATCTGCTAATTGAGTTGCGCTGAAGAAAATCTGACTATAGAGTTTAAGTCTACTGTCAAATATTTCGTAATACGGAATGTACTTTCAAACAATAAAAAAATTAATATGTAGGTACCTACATACATATATCTCAAGTAGTGCAGATCATGGGTCCCAAGTCACCGTAAACTTATAAAAAATCATATATTCAGATGATTATCACCAACATTTACAACAGAGAAAATAGTCCTTATGGATTCTAAATAAAAGTAAGTACAATAGCTAAACAACAGAAAAAAGTTCCAACTCAATTCATTACTAAAACAAATTACTTTTATGTAAATCATTTATTAAGTCGTATACCCACCACTACCGTCTACCCTTTGATCTTGATCTTGACCGACCGCGTTTGCTTTTCTTTGTTTTCTTCTTGTGTCTGCGCTCATCCTCCGTTAACGACTGTGATGAGTGCCGTCTTTCACGACTTTTACCTTTGCTCTTTTTGCTTTTCTTCGACTTTTTCTTTTTGGGCTTACTACGATAAGTACTGGAATCAGAACTTATTGTATCATTAGATTTACTTCGATGTCTACTAAGTGTTCGGCCACTCGAGTATTTTTTATGACTTGTACTGCTTCTAGAGTATTCATCGTGACGCTTTTCGCGAGACCTTGAACGACGTTCTGATTTTCGCGGATAATTCTCTGATTCTGAAGAATTACGACGCGAAGAAACTTTGCTGTTATATTTCCTATCGTCTTCGTCCTTTATGTTACGTGAATGATGACTGCTATCTGGTCGCTGGTTTTCTGGATCGTCTTTTTTGTTGAATTCCTCCTTTTTAACAACTATCTGACCATTTTCGTTTTCCATTCGCTTATATTCGTCGTATTTAGCTGAGTCTGAAACGAAACGAAAATATTTATCAGGGAATATTTCTCTTACTAGTATTCGCTAAAACTTACTAATGCATTTGGAATATTGAGCGTATTCTTTCTTGGACACTGGTTGCACCATGAATTCGTTGAACGACTCCTTGGTGCTGCCTAAGGCCATTTTAACAATCACTCTCCCAGCATGTTCATCCAGCCCTTCCACTTGGCCATAAAGATCTTTGTGTTTGCCGCCTAAAACCCGGACACAGGCTCCTTTTTTTATTTCAAGCACTTCATTCGCTTCCGGAGGTACTAGCAGTGCCTTTGGTTTTAGAGCTTTGTCTGCACCCAAGCCCATACCTTTAGGACGTAGTACCGGACCTTCGTCAATTGGTGCACCTTTCTTTTTAGGCTGATCTTTCCATCCCATTCCGCGTAGCATAGCCAAACCAAATTGTGTAATCGGAATAGAATCATAGTCACCAAGAGTAGATTCCTTTGCGCCATCCAAGGGCAAGTCGTCTGCTTTAACAGGAAGTACTAGAGTCGAAATAACTTCACCTGCTTGGTCTCCTTTGCCGATTTCTGCAAGTAGTTCTCTTGCAGCACGTTTTTCTATGTCATCGTCAACATTTCCATTTGCTTTTACGCTGTGCAGTACATCTGTTGGCGGTTTCTCGGCATCTTCTTGTGCGGGTAGTTCCTCTCCATTTAGAACGGCTTGTCTTGTTTTCAAACTTAAAAGAGCCGCTGATGTTTTACAGTTGTCCTTTAAAGGGATAATTAAAGGTGCTTCTTCTTTTTGTTCTCTAAAAATAAAGGCAAACGGCATGAAAAAGTGTACATAAAATTTGTTTATGTGCTGAACTGTTTACTCTACTAATTGAATTGATTGGCCTTCGAGGCATTTTATTAATTCGATTTTATTCTTGTCCTCCTTCGCTGTTAATTTGTTTACAAAAATATTAGGTTTTTTAGAAACTTTATTAAAACCAAAAGAAATCTTTTTCTCCATGTTTGACAACAAAACGTTTGAGTTTTTTGACAAATAATGACATTTCAGAAGAAAATCGTCAGGCGTTCGGGTTTAGAGCCACGTTCAAACCCTCAAACAATTATTACCTGTGATGTATTTTTGATTGGCAAGAAAATGGACACCAAGAATTATTTTAAATTATATATTAATATTATATAATATTTTATTATTTTGAATTGAGAGGACTTTAGCGAATCTAGACTTTTTTCTCAGAGTTGTTTTTAAGTGCGTTTGATTTTACAACTAGTGCAACATTGCATCGGATAGATCTATCTTTGTTAAATATTAATTTACAAATATTTACAGATCAATTTGGGCTAACATTTTGCATAATTAAGTATAAAATTTAACCAGTGAATACACGTAAATATACAGTGAGCGTAAAAAGTGAGGAAACGCCAATGATGCTTTTATTTCCCGTTCGAGCTTGAAAACTATTTGTTTCAAATATCTAAAAAGTATTTTATCTTGTTGAAATGAGATACGTTTTGTTATTAGGTCTGTTTTTTTCCTCACCTATTTCAGTGAAGTAAAGTAAAGTAAGAAAATGTGCAAAAAAACAGTCCCCAACTGGTCCCCAACCACTTTTCTGAACAGTCGGTTTTACCCCTGAAAAGTAAACAGCTGGCATTGCTGTCAAAATGGCCATCAATGAAAAATTCAATTTCAAAATCAAATTCCTTCTAGAAAACTGAATAATTAACCTTTTAGCGCAAAAAAAATAATAATTATCAATTTCTACAGCATATTTACTTTTTCTGCTTCCTTTTTTTCTCTTGTATGGTCAAAATAAAATCGCGAATTACCTATTGCCAAAGAAAAAAAAAGCAAAAACACGCGGGTGTGTTTGTTAGGTGAGTCCAAAAGAGTATTCACGCAAATTCTGAGATACGATCGAATCCAGTATTCCTCGAATTTAAAACTTTCACTCTAAAGAAGTTCTCACAATCTAAATTTTAGGGGAAAGAAGTTCATTACCAAAAATGATTTCATTGTATGATTTTATTTCGAAATCAGCTGTAATATTTTAACTGTCAGATTGCGCGTTGGTTTTGTCTTTAATTTTGAGAAAAGATGGCCTTATTTATATATATTCTTGGAGAAAGAAACAATCAAATTGAACAGAAAAACCCAATAAAAATTAAATAAATTATAAATTAACATTTTAAATTGTCCTTGGTTTGTTCATTTTGATTGCGACAAGCAATTATTTACATTTGAAAATTTTTTCCATAAGACGAACAAATGTTGCTTCCAATTTTATATTTTTTATTTAAATTTGACTGTAAACATTTTTTAAATAAAGATTTAGACCACAAATTTTCAGTCGTAAAAACATATGAGAATGTGCGGAGGAATTAATAAATAAATCGAATCTCCATCGAAATCAAAAGTTGGAATGTCAGTTGGCTGAAATCGAATGATTTTCATTAAAAAAAAGAGTATGTAAATAATGCCTTCATTACATATCTACTTCAGTTAAAAAATCAACAGGGAATACAAAATGGGAGGATGTACTATTACAAAAAATGTATCCCATAATTACATAACATCAAAGATAACATACTTATTTTCAATTATTATAAGTCTAGGTGTATATAATATATACCTATATATTTTGTTACCAAAGTACAACTTAAATAAAAACAGAAAATATTTAGTATTTTATTACTTTCCGTAATATTCAGTTGCTATTTTGAAATTTGTTTAAAATATTATGCACTTTATGCATTTTACACCCACCACAGCCGACACATATTATGTATCATAAATGGAGGCACTCTGTGAACACATCCAAATGGCAACATCAAATGTGTTCCCCTGGTGTTCAGAATTGAAGAATGCTCCAAAGTTGGTCTTGCTGGAAATGAATAGCTTGTGTGAATCTCAGTGGTGTCAAATTGGGTGCAGTTGTTGTAATTGCGTGCTGAAAATCCTACTTTACTTTACTTCACTGAGATCAATGAGGAAAAAAACAGACCTATTGTTATTTCGTTATCAAAATTTTTACAGATTTCTGGCTTTTAGTAAATTTTTCAAGACCCAAAAGGAAACTTAACAGAGCAGTGGTGTTTTCTCACTTTTGACGCTCACTGCAAATCTACGACTACACATATTCCAAATACACGAATACCAACAATTAAGAGAACATCAGTTACCGTTTTTATGTTTTATTGAATATCTATTATCTATCTCGTAAAGTAAAGTAGAATCTTTAACACGCAATTACAGCTGCTACACTCCTGCTTGCAACTGTCGAGACTCAAGATAAGGCGTATTTTTTTGAGAATCTATAGCTAGCTCACTTTTACTTTTACATGCAAAACTGGTATACTCACTTTTGTTTTTACATGCAAAACTGTTATACTCACTTTTGGTTTTGTTATACTCACTTCCCAAAAAAATACGCCTACTCACAATAACCTCAATAACTCAATAACCCGGGCTACCAAATACCTAATTGGTGCCTCGTTCTAGCTTCTCACAACTATTTGTTTATGTGAGTTTTTATTTTTATCTGTTTTGTCTTGTCTTTCTCCAACCAACCAATCTACCTGTTTCGCCTCAAACGACTTTCATCATCATGGGTAAAAATATTTATTGTCATTTCATTACCTACTATTGAACACAGCTTCTTTAGTTCTTTTTCTAACTGTGAGAAGTGAGACACACTGTTGTCTCTCTCTCACCGATTTTATATTCGATTTTACAGTTCAGTGTACTTATAAAACATAACCTTTCGTCATCGCTATTCGCCGCAGACAGCACGAGTTTTTCAATTTTCTACAAAGCGATTTCATATAAATTAAATTAAATATGTTTGGTGGTCAACAACCGATTTTAGTTTTGAGTAAGTTATCAAATTTACGATTTCATCCTAACAAAAAGATAAAGGGATTTTCATTTAGGTCAAAACACAAAACGGGAGTCTGGACGCAAAGTTCAGCTGGAAAACATCAATGCAGGAAAGGTGAGTAATAGCCCATTTTTTACCATTAATTTCTAGAACATTTTCTTTGAGAAACGTGAACTGAAGCGTAAACGTTGACTAAATCTAAATTGATTTTTTTTCAGGCTATTGCTGATGTTATCCGAACATGTTTGGGACCACAGGCGATGTTGAAAATGCTTATGGACCCAATGGGTGGTATTGTCATGACAAACGATGGCAATGCGATTCTGCGTGAAATCACCGTTCAACATCCAGCTGGCAAGAGTATGATTGAGATCGCTCGTACTCAGGATGAAGAAGTTGGAGATGGCACAACATCTGTTATTGTGTTGGCTGGAGAAATGCTTGCTGTTGCTGAACCGTTCCTAACACAACAGTTCCATCCTACTGTCATAATTCGTGCGTATCGTGAGGCATTAGAGGATATTGTCAAGCATTTGCAAAATGACTTGAGCATCCCATTGGATGTGAACGACAAGAAGCGCATGGCTGAGGTCGTTAAAGCGTGTGTTGGAACCAAATTCATTGGCAAATGGTCTGACTTGGCGGTGAAAATTGCTCTAGAGGCTGTCGAAACTGTCACTCTAACTGAAAATGGTCGCATGGAAGTTGATATCAAACGGTTAGTTGAAATTTACATCAAACAAACATTCATAGTTAATAGTTAATTTTTTTGTTTTAGTTACGCTAAGGTTGAGAAAATTCCCGGAGGTACAATTGAGGAATCGTGCGTACTGCGTGGAGTTATGCTTAACAAGGATGTAACACACGCTAAGATGAGGCGTTACATTGAAAACCCACGCATTGTTCTGTTGGACTGTTCATTGGAATACAAGAAGGGCGAAAGCCAGACCAATGTTGAGATTGTGGGTGAGCAAGATTTTTCTAGAATGCTACAAATCGAAGAGGAGTTTGTTCAGAAAATCTGTGCTGATATTATTGCCCTTAAGCCCGATTTGGTTTTCACTGAAAAGGGCGTGTCCGATCTGGCTCAACATTACTTGGTGAAAGCCGGTATCACAGCTATTCGTCGGCTACGTAAGACCGATAATTTGCGAGTTGCACGAGCATGTGGAGCCACTATCGTCAACCGTACAGAGGAGTTGACGGAGAAGGATGTTGGTACAGGTGCTGGACTATTTGAAGTCAAAAAGATTGGCGATGAATATTTTACATTCATCACTAAATGCAAAGATCCTAAAGCTTGCACTATTCTCCTTCGTGGAGCATCCAAGGATATCCTGAACGAAACGGAACGTAACTTACAGGATGCCCTTCATGTCGCCAGAAATCTAGTGCTGGAGCCTAGACTAGTTGCTGGTGGTGGTGCTGTCGAAATGGCAGTTTCTCAATTGCTTTCACGTAAGCAGCTTAAAGGACCGTACACAGCTGTCGCACAAGCTTTGGAGATCATTCCACGTACCCTGGCTCAGAACTGTGGTGCAAATACCATTCGGACCCTAACAGCGCTGCGCGCTAAACACGCATCCTTCACTGGCGATGGCATTTGCGCCTGGGGCATTGACGGCGAATCAGGTGAAATTGTTGACATGAATGTGAAGGGAATTTGGGAACCACTAGCGGTCAAGATGCAAACATATAAAACTGCTGTTGAAACTGCCATCCTGCTTCTGCGCATTGACGATATTGTTTCCGGGTCGAAGAAGCGAAAGGACAATGAACCAATGAATCCTGCTGCTGCCGCAGCACAAGAATAATTATTATATTTGTTTTCTTTACGTCATCACTTTCGTACACTTACAAAAACACGCATCGCATTGTAATCCATTTGCTTGTGAACAAAGAAAATCTTTCCAAGAAACTTTGGTTCCGTTTTTTTCTGTATTAATCTTTAATTTTATTATCTCATCAAAACTAATAAAGGTTATTTTAAAATTCTACTAAAGCCTGCTGTCTACTTGAGTGTATAATCTAGTGTCCATTAGTTTAAGGACTTCCAAACCAATTGAAGTAAAACCTGGTTGCAGGTACCTGGCAAAAATTTCCAGACATTTCGGTTTCGGTCCAAGTACACTTTGAAAAAGCTCAAAAATTGGCGGTTTATGCGAATGTATAATACTGGGAACACTCAAAAGGAACTCGATCTGCTTCAACTCGCTTAAGTCTTTTCGACATTCCTTGTGGCGTGCTACGAACAGCACTTCATAGGGCTGTTTCTTGCCATTTTCGTTGATTTCTCCAATCAAATCGTATTCCGTGTTCACCTTAAGCCAAACTATTTTATGAAACAGACATAAATCCCATCGTGGTAGGAATTCTTCGAGCAGGGCTCGTTGGTGCTGCTGGGAGTTCGTGCACCAAATAGCTACAATCGTTTCGCTATGTATTAACTCTTCTAAGGGGATATCACTGAGAACATCATTCTGCATCATCTTATAACCAAGTTCTCGTTTGGCCTTCTTGATACGTCGAATGTACTTATTCCTCCAAGGAGGATCGATCACGACGAAATCATATCGGTTTAAACAGTTGATTATACCGCGGAGGTTTACCAGATCGTGGTTGAAAAATTGACAGCCAGGTGGAATAAGATATTCATTATTGATTAGAGTAAAATTCTGGAATTTATTGGTGGGATTAGCTCCTTTTAATTGTGGAAACACTATGGGTTCTTCCCAAATCCGTTCGATTACTTCGTCGTTGGTTGTAATTTTGAAAATTAATGTAGTTTCCTTGAGCTGGGCTATTATCGCGTTGCAGGTATTTCTTAGTTCGAGAGTTTCTGCAGAACAATTCGTTTCTGCTTTTCTTTTCCTAGCTTTTATACTTGTCGTTGGAGGTTTCGGCTTAAAACTGAATAAATGTGACTTTAATTGGTAGGTAATGTAGGCGTCGTTAATTAACCGCGCATGGTCAATATAAACTGCATTATGTCCAGATTCTAGTCTCAACATAATAGCTATTAATGCCTTGTGTAGAAACCTTAGCGGTAGCGGAAAATAGTGTTCCAAATCTTATGTGCACAGTGCACTTAAGATACCTACCTAAATACAAAAAATACAAAATTGCAAATATAAAATATAAATTATGGAAAATCTCAAATAGACGTCAACAGAGACAGAAACTTCTAAAAAGAGATATCAAACATTATTGCAGTTTTCGATTCGGCTTACTGAATTTGAAATTTCGTGTGTCAAATCGAACATTCAAAGTAGAATGAGTTGTATTCTGTTGGTGGACTTTTGATTTGAACGCCATTCATAAAAAAAAAATATAGGCGGCGCAACAGGCGGTAGACACCCAAGGCCTAGCTTCTCGCAACCATTCGTTTGTGTGAGTTTCTATTTTTGGGACGAATGGAAGGGACCTACAATTTTATGCCGAGTCCGAACGGCTGAATTGAGAAGCTTTTTCAGGACAGTTATACTCTCGGATGTTTGTCAGACGTTCGCGAGAGGTGGCGCAGTAGAAAAAAAGAACGCCATACATAACGGTTGTTTAATTTCCCTCGTGGTTTAAAAAAAAGTAATCCTTAAAAATCTCGAAAATCGAAACCTACTCGCTACTAAAAATAAAGTGTTAGTTTAACAATCAATTTTTGATATAAAATTATTGGCAACGCAAATAAAATCTTCGGTCAGTAGTGTACTGGTTATGATTATGATAGATCGGCGCCATTAGTTTTAACCTCACTCCTTTTTCTTATTACAAGCCGACATTACATGTAAATTTGGATTCACCTTTTTGTTAATAACTTTTGTCTTTTTAAATAAATGAAATAAGATTAGTATCATAAAGAAGTCCACTCATTTTCTTATTGGACACAACAAAAATGAAAATAATAAACTTTTGCCCCATATGGGGGACTCTCGTACTGGGGTATTCCATGACAAAGTGAACATTGGTATCCAATTATGAAGATAATTATTTATTATTAACTATAAGATAAAACAAAAGCCAAAACACAGAATCAACATAATCCACAAAAATAAGATTGTTTTTTTATTTTTTAATGGTTATCAAAGGCTTACGATCAAATGTTGTTTCGAACGCAAGTTTTTTTTCCAATGTTGGAAATACTTAACCTGTAGAGGTAGAGAAAAATTTGTGGGAGTACAGGGGTCGATGTCGCTGTCGCTGCTTTGTCGTTTGCCGCTTCTCGACTTACACACTGCAGAGGCGGAGGTGCTCTACCGTGCTGCAGGTATAAGGGAAGGCTGGTGAAAACAACGAGGGGGCGATGCCTGGGTTACTTTCGATACGCAGAGCCTGAAAATAATTAAATACGCTGACAACGTGTTTATTTTTCGCTAAAAGTCGTTCTTGTTGGTGTGACAGAGGCTGAGGCGCTCGACCGTGCTGTCCACTTCGCAAGTTCAACTCTGCTTTATTCATAATTTTCATTGCCTTATATACTATTTTTACAGAGCTTTTATTTGTTTATTCTTTGTTGTGATCGGCTGTCGGTAAGCTTTCAGAGCTTTCTTTATTTAATTTACATCATTGCCAGATCTTACAATATAATAATATTTTAGAGTATTGCCAGAAGGGCTTAGTTTTAATATAATAAATGAATGAAATAAATGATAATAATATAATAAAATAGGTGGTTGCTACAAACCGTCTTTTGTGTGCTCTGTGCGAAATAAAAACGCATCTGAAGTATTAATTAAATTTCGCGATCTTTCTGCTTCAAATACGAGAAATTGTATTTTGATTCGTGTAAGTGCATCAATAATATTTAAATAATAACAAAACATCATTTTGCTTGTCCCACCCGTGACAAATATACAGAAAAAGTTTTTTTTTATTAGTTACTGACATAGAGGTTATGTCTAAAATTTGATAAATAATATTATTATTTTACAATGAAAACCTATGTGACTTTTTTTTCTATTGTGAACGTTATTCAGAGAGTTTTCTAGAAGAATAATACTGTCCCACCCGTGACAGTCACGGGTGTCACGGGTCGGACACTTGTCCCGGAGGGCTATTAGGCTTTCAAGTCTGGTAGTTATACGTTATTAGCCCGTATTTTGCGTGACCAACAAACCAGAGAGAATAGACCACCAGTTTCGGGCAAAAATGAGAGATCCATAGAGCCAGTTTCAAAAAGTTATTAGGTGGTTAAGTACGTGTGCCATGTTAAAGTAAATGGAGGCGAATTTGGTCACGCATACACTGGCACTTAATAACATTTACAGTTATTTCTGTGGTATAGCGCGTACCAATTCACTTGGCCATTCTACTGCGCAGGTTTCTGTGTATTTTGTTTTTGTGTTTTGTTTTGTGTCGTGTATATTCTCTTAAATCCTCTCTCTGCGCAACCGACGGTTGGCCAAGTGAATTGGTTCGCGCTATACAACACGTATTCACAGATAAAAAAGAGGCGGAGCTACTTATTTCAAAACTGGCTCTATGGATCTCCCATTTTTGCCTGAAGCTGGTGGTCTATTCTCTCTGGTTTGTGGATTTGGCACTTGCTACCCCAAAAGTACAATCATATCACTATTTCAAAAAATTTAACAATATCCCTTACGTTTAAATCTCAACCAATCACGTGTAGGGCCCTTAAATTAAGTGTAGCTCAGATATACTCGAACCTAGACAAAGGTGATTGGAATGACTCAGACTGCGAGCCCTTGGCCTCGGTAATTCATAGTAAATAACATTTAAATTAATGACATTATAACTTTTTTGTTTTCTTTTAAATTGACCTAAAAAAATATCGTTTCTTGCAAAGAAATTCGTACGTGTCCCACCCGTGACAAACGTTGTCCCACCCGTGACATTTACATTTTTACTTTTTTTTGTCTTAGGACAATAATTTTTATTTTTATTCGCTTTTTGTTATAGTACCTAAGAACGTTTTATGTAAGAAACAAAAGGTTTTAAATAAATATGTGAAATAAATTCGCAGAATTTCTTTAAAAACATTCACTGCTCGGAAATCATGTCTTTTATTTGTCCCACCCGTGACAGAGAAAAAGATCTTGTCTATTTTCAAAATAAATTAAGGTGGCGTATTTTTCTTTACGTTAAAAATTAACTAACAAATATAACTATTGGTTTAATGAAAGTCTAGGTAGATTTGATACAGCAATGTATAAAATTTGAAAAGGAAACAAAAAAAAAAAAAAAAAAAACGGGGAGGACTAATAAACAGCCATACTTTAACAAGCACAGAAAGTGCAGCACGCATGTTGCTCTTTCTTAAGAACATCAAGAGTACAATGGATGATTCGATCGAACACAAAACGAAACCAAAAAATTAAAGCGGTATAGTTCCATATCTTGTGAATCTACTCACTCACAAATGGAACTTCCAAACAATATAGACGAAAATCCTTTCGCGATACTAGGAGACCTCAATATCTCCAGAAGGACCATAAGTCCCAATGGAAAAGGAAAAAACCTCCACAAAATCCCGGACCAAACAACTATTAATTGCCCATTGCCAATTCAAAATTTAAACACCAACTAAGGCAGAAACAACAGCATCATCAGCAAAAATTACAGGACCAAGTTCATCCACAACGTCAAACAAACCCGAAGAATTTAACAAAACAGCAACATCATCAACAACATCATCAACAGCAAAAATTACAGAAACAAGTTCAACCGCAAACTCAAAGAAGACAGTAACATCCAACAAAACAGGTAAGTTTTGTTCACCAATTGTAATGTTTGACGCGGATATGAAAAAAATTCGCGACACTTATCGAAAAATCAAAAATTATTAAATTTAATTTTAAATTTGTCTCGTGCAATAAGCATAAGACAAAGCTTATGGTAGATGAACCAGCGGTTCATCAGGAGATCATGAACTCTCTCAAAAACAATAATGAGGATAAGAGCATACCTACTCCTTCACT
This sequence comes from Cheilosia scutellata, assembly GCA_955612985.1. Lineage (NCBI taxonomy): Eukaryota > Metazoa > Arthropoda > Insecta > Diptera > Syrphidae > Cheilosia > Cheilosia scutellata. The sequence continues at coordinate 91,730,713 of OY015312.1, forward strand.
CTTAAAGAGAACAAGACTTGTAACTTGATTCTTAAGGGGTTGCCCTCTGACTTCCTGACAGACGAAATCCATGGGGAGATTGAAAACCAAGTGCCGGAAATAGTCGATAAAATTTCTAATTTTGAAACTATACATTCAAAACAAGAAGGCATAAAATATAACCTTTTTACAGTAAGACTTATCCCAGGTAAATCAGCTGAGGAGATCCTAAAAATTAGGTATTTATTCCACTTTAGGGTTTTCTGTGAGAGGCCACATGGCAACAAGGGGGTACTCCAATGTAGGAGGTGCCAAAATTTCGGGCATTTAGCCAAAAATTGTGCCATCCACTACCGCTGCGTCAAATGTGACAATAAACACCAACCAAGGTCGTGCTCCCTCAATGCTTTGCCCCGAGAGGAGGCCAAGGCTCGATGTGTAAATTGTGGACTGGACCACCCAGCCAATTACAAAGGTTGTACCTAAGTCCTATAAGGCATACACGGCTCAAAAAAAGAAAGGTATTTAAAGAGGCTTTGAAAGAAAAGAAAAGGGTTTGATCGTTCAACAGAATCACTTACCAGTCGTAAACCGGGTCTCCTCCGGGGTATCGTTCGCTGACCTCCTAAAAATGATAAAGTGGAAACCCAAATTATACCCTCTAACCCTAAAAATGTTAAAAACAATAGTAAAGACAATTTCCTCACCCAATTTCTGAACCTCTCTACAAATCTTTTCGGCATGGAAGTTCCTATACACTCCTAGTAAAAATAGAAAATTTTGTAAACAAATTTTAATAACTCCGGGGAATCAATACAAGAGAAGAGGATTAATTATACCTGAACATCCTCAACCAAATTTTAATCAGTGATAAATAATGGCATTAAACATTTTAAGCTACAACATTGCGTCTCTAATTAAACACAGCACGGAGGATCGTTCTTCTTAAAATCTTCCTTGCCGACGAAATTTCCATAGCATGTATCCAAGAAACAAAATAAAATACACACCAGAAAAATTTAATCGGCTGGGGTTAGTAAAAACATTCTTTTCGGTACAATCTACATTCCATCTAATAGTCAAAAACTCGGATTCTTGAAGATCTTTCAAAAATCAAACACAAAGCAGAAGCATTCGACGGTTGCATTATCGGAGGTGATTTAAATGCCAGACACATAAGTTGGGGAGACCACATAGTCAACCACAATGGTAGACACTTTGAAAATTGGATGTCATCAGTTGCCCTCAAAATAACCAATCTCACAACACAAAGCCCCAGTTTTCCGAGATCTGCATCATTTCTCGACTATTTCATCATTTCAACAAACTTAATCAATACCATTAGCCCTAACATCTCTTCCATCATTCTCAGACCACTTCCCAATATTATTAAACCTCAATATTACAGACCAGAAATTACTCCAGCAGAACAGACTCTTATCACCTCATTCAAAAACACACACTGGCCAAGTTTCAGAAGAGATATCGATACCAGGCTTGGATCGTATACGCTCTCTCAGCCAACACATGTCTTTCAAACAGCGAGATCGACACACAAATAGAAAACTTTAACAGAATAATAAACGAAACAAATCTACACTCAACAATTTCCTCAGCTGAATTTAAAAAATACTCCCTCCTTCCGGAAAATATAAAAGTTCTTTTCAGAACTAAATCAAAATGGCAATTAGATTTGAAAAACATCTTTCACAGATAATACAATCGCATAAGTACCTACCGAATACAAGAACCTCTAAAACAGAATCACACTACTCAAAAAAATCATACAGGAAAAAGTGAGAATATGGCTGAACGACAAATTCACTTCACGATTACCGACAACTGTAGTTGTCATTTAGTTGACGGTACTAAACATTAAACTAGGGGCCTGTTTCACAGATCATACATCACATACATTTCATACAACATACATTCTCATCATACATCATACACCACATACAACTTTCTGTTTCATAGATTTCATTGGAAGTGTTGTATGATAGTTTTTTTTTGTTGTATGAAATGTATGATTTTGACATTTTCGTTGTTATTCAAGAGGTTACGATTACTTTCAGTAAAAAGCTATCAAAAATAAAAACACAAATTGTCGCAAATAAAAGTGAAATAAAGTAATTTTACATAAATATTTCCAAAAGTAAATACATAATAAACAATGGAGTTACTTTATGATGGTGAAGATGTGCTTGATTTACTTGAAATTAATATAAACGTCAGAAGACGACAGCCTAGAAGAATTTTAGGGCGAGTGAATTTTAATATGGGAGATCCATATTTTGTGGAGAAATTTAGAATGCCCAGAATGTGTGTTGAATTTTTATTAGGGCGTTTAGGCGCATCAATTGTACATTCGACAAATTGCAATGACGCTTTATCACCATTACAACAAATATTGACAACGCTTCATTGGTTGGCAATGGAACTCAGTACCATGGTGTCAATGCATGGAGTATCAAAGGCAACAATATGTCGTTGTGTCACTAAAATTTGTACGCTTATTTCACAAAGTTTATTATGTAAGTTGTAACTTTTTCCAAACTTACTTCTTATTATAATTTTGTTTATTTCTTAATAGACGAATAAGTGAAATGGCCTGACAATGCAGTCACTGTAGCCGAGGAGTTTTTTCGCAAAGCCGAAATGCCATGTATTGCTGGGGCTATTGATGGTACACTTATTCGAATTGATGCGCCATCAGTGAATGAGCAAGCATTTGTCGATCGCAAAAGGCATCAGTCTTTAAATGTTATGCTAGTGGCTGGTGCAGATTATCGCTTCTATGCCATTAATAGCAGCTTCCCAGGATCTGTACATGACAGTCGCGTAATGCAGTGCAGTCGATTTTATATCAAATTTTTAAACAAGCTGCTTAGCATAATAATTTATTTTAAGCAGCCTTTTTCGCAGCAGTTGTTCTTCGTCTGCGTCCTTTGAATTTTTATCAGGTGTTTTTGGTGCGCCCTTTTCCCTCTGAGCATGAGCACTCGTCGATGGCTGACATGAAACTGGCTCTGGGACCTCATTGTTTTTTCCATCGCTTTCGGAAACGTCCAGACCATATACTATCTGTTAAACGAAAGAAACTCAATTATATACTATACCTCATCGCCCACAATCGCAAGCACAAGTTTGTCGCATTCGTCCAGGAGATCCTTACTCGAAGCACCACCGACTCCCGTCCGTTTCATTCTGTCAACTTTATTCTGTAAATATTCTATACTTAGTAAAATTAACTAAGGTAAAGAAACAACTTGTCTCACCATAACATTTCGGCGCCAATTTTGCCAGGTTACTCGCCTGAACTTTTCTTCGTCGCTATCGTTGACAAGCCCATAAGCCAATGCCAGCGACACGACTTTTTTTCCATGCATCGGAAATCTCTTGTTTTGTAGCGGTACAGCCGGCGAATTTCCCAAAAAGTAAGTCTTTTTTTTCGTACATTTCCTGTAGCACTATTATTCGTTGTTCCTTTGTTGTCTTCAAAAAACAAAAAAAAAAAAATGTATTAAGATTTATAAATATTACCCTTAATAGTAAAAAAGTACTTACTTTTGTATATATATATTTTTTTTTAATTCATTGCCAAGCAGCTACAACAAATTATTCTGCTGTATGAAATGTATGATATATTTGAGGTTAAACTGCTGTATGAAATGTATGATCAATTTCTGTGAAACAGAATCATACAACAATCCAATACTTCCAGTCAATTCTCCGTTCATAAATTGTTGTATGACAGCAGATCATACATCCATTCTGTGAAACAGAAATCATACGGCAGAATTTTCAAAATCATACAATAAGGGTATTCATGCAACGTCGTAAGTTTACCATTTGCGTAAAATTGTAAGTTTACGACAAACGTTTCATGAACGCCCCAATTTGCTGTTTCTGGTAAATGGTGGTAAACCAATCAGCTGTTACACATGAGAAGGAACGAACGAATTGATAAAATGCGAACAAACCACTTTTGATGCAATTATAAAGAGAAAATTGCACATTTTACTATTCCAATTGTAGGATAATTAGTTAGTCCATCAAATTGTATTAAGAAAACAAGTTTTAAAAGGGTTTAAATAAAGAAATTTACAATTCCAATCTTTTTGCGCGAACGAAAACTCCCTTTGTTTGGAATTGAAAATTTCGATATTTAATCTCTTTTAAAACTTGTTTTCTTAATACAATTTGATGGACTAACTAATTATCCTACAATTGGAATAGGAAAATTAGCAATTTCTATTTATAAATGCATCAAAAGTATTATAAATGCATGCAAAGTAATTTTTTCTGATTTGGCGCCTTTATTTCAAGTGTGAAATGTCATAATAACCTCGTCGTAAGTTTACCATCTCGGTTTTCCACACAAATTCGCGTAGTAAGTTTACCATCTCGTCGTAAATGATTTTCCATACAAATTTTGACAGTTCATTTACCACGTCGTAAACTTACGACGTTTACGACGTTTACGACGTTTACGACGAGTTTACGACGTTGCATGAATACCCCTAATGTATGTGTTGTATGATCTGTGAAACAGGCCCCAGGTAGCAATGCCTTTGATGTCGTTTTCCATTGGTAATCCAGAACCGTCCGGAAGCAATCCGAACGCTTCTGAAAGCGTTCGATTGGTACTCAACTGACAGTTCTTCTACTGAAAAGAAGAGAAATTTGCTTCTGGATTTGAATTCAGAATCGCGGAGAGTTCTTCCGGACGCTTCTGGATTACCAATCGAAAACGACATAAATTAGCACATCAGTTCATGGGGAAAAAGAGCAAATTCGGTTGTAATTTGTATTTGAAAATTTACACTTGAAATTACAGTCAATGGTGTTCAAAGTTCAGGTGAAAAAGAGGTAGTTTCGGCCATCCAAAACCATTTTGCTGATGTTTATAAAGAGCAAATACCTAACAACGACCCATCCCTTACTAGAGATTTAGAGAAGTTCACACAACAACCTAGAAGATCAATACCACAACATATCTTTTCATTCAACACAAATAAAAAATCTTCAGGCCCAGATAGAATCTCAAATTTCCTAATCAAACAATTTTCCCCTAACACTATCGACTTTCTTACAATCATTTTTAACAATTGCATAAACAACGGATATTTCCCAAGTGCATGGAAGACAGCAAAATTAATCCCCTCATTAAAAAACCCAATAACTATAACATTAGCAATTTTAGGCCTATCTCACGCTTCTCAAACGTCGGTAAATTATTAGAAGGAAGATAGTATAGAATTCATACCAGACTTTCAGTTCGGGTTTAAAAAAGGTCACATAATATACAAACAAAATTATTTAAGCTACTTGATAATCGTTAAGGATGATAATTAAATGAATAAAATAATTAACATAAGCAACAATCAAAATCAAAGCATCTGAAAATACCACTTAGTTGTGGCAGGTAGTGCTGCCGTTATAAAATTATATAAAAACTGAATAATTTGCTCTTTATCTCCAAAGATAACAAAAGATTCCACATTTGTAAACAAAAAAACTAGAAGAAACGACAGCACTGAGAGAGAGCGCTATCCTGTCAGCAGTTTTGCTGAGCTCGCTGAATGTTGCAAAAGGTGTGTCTGCTTCAACAACCCAACGATTGTACTCGTTTTGGCGGCGTTTTCATGGAAAACGACCTCAAACAAATCGTTTTGAAAACTGCAATATGTATGAGAAAACTTCTGTTTTCGATGAAGTTTTCGACTGTTTTCGCGAAAACCCAGTTTTCGGTTTGGTGTGAATAGGGTATTACTAAAAGTTCATAAAGATATCACACATAACCTTAGGGAAATGAAGTGTAGGTACTGTTGCATGCTCTTTAGATGTCGAGAAAGCTTCGATAGTGTCTGGAATGACGGTCTAATTTACAAGTTATTACAACTTAACTACCCCCAACACATAATACACTTATTGATCAGATTTCTATCAGAGAGAGATCTTTTTTCATACAAATACAAGAAACTAAATCTAACATTGAACACATACACAGGGGAGTGGCACAAGGTTCGATTTTAGGTCCAAGATTATACAACCTTTTTATCCACGATTTCCCCCACACACTATTTTCTCAAAACACAATACAATCACCAGCTATTCTCTACGCTGATGAAACTTTTGCATATGCTAGTGCGGACTACCCACTGGACGCTCTCAGACCTTTAGAGAACCATTTAAGATTAATCATTGAATACTACAAAAAATGGGGTATCAAGATAAACGAAGAGAAGTCTGAGTGCATCTGCTTCAGAAATGCTAGCGGGAAAGGCAAAGAAGGAGTGCTCAGAGAAAGTAAAAATGTGTCAATATCCTTGGGTAATAATCGCATAGAATTCAAAAACAACATAAAATACCTCGGAGTTAATTTCAACTCTCTTTTTAAATTCAATAAACATGCACAGATAACAAAACTAAAGACGAGAAAAGTCTCATACATGTTAATGCCATTACTAAAACATAAGTCTTTAAGTTAGCATTTTGTTTTATAAAACTATGATCAGACCAATTTTAACATACGCATTCCCGGTTTGGTTTTCAATTTCCCCAACGACGGCCAGGGAGTTAGAGCTCCTCGAGAGAAGAATTCTACGTACTTGTTTAAACCAAAATGTTGAATCACGCAATAATCGGTTCTTTAATACACACATAATATAGGGAATCCAAAACCATTCCGTTGATTAAATACGCAAATTATTTAATGAACAAAACACTAAACAAAATGTCCTATAATGATAATGAAACAATACAAAACATAATATACCTCCCAAATAAACACTCGCCGTATTTATCACCATTCAGCTTAATCACAGAAAACATCGACACTTCTCCTGATGGACCACAATTAACATTCTACCAAAATGCATGAAGTGGCCAAAACCGTGGCTAAAGTAGGTACCAAATACCAAAACCTGTAAATAAAACAGTCATTATCAAACATAAGAATTGGTGGACAAAACTTACCTGTGTTCTATTTATAAGCATTATACCTTGTCATAACTATCATTTAATAACTTACTTCTGTGATATTAATAATATATTAAATACTAGCGGACCCGGCAAACGTTGTTTTGCCTGCTCGTACATTTTCATTTCATTCTTATTTAACCGATGTGTCCAGATCCAGACTGATTCTGTACTCTGTGTGCTTCGACCGATATTTCCTCGGACGTGTGCCCACAAATTGTATTTTCTAGACAAATTTATTCCCATGACTGTCGAATAATAACGTTTGAAATGTATTTTTTTGTTATGAGAGGTGTCACGCCCTTTTGTCCAGTCCCGCCAGGTTTTGTAAAATGCTTCAATCAGACAATGTTCAGATATCGTGATTTAAATAACTTTGTTGTAAGGTAAGGTAAGGGTGGTGCCATGCCCCGTTTTCCAATCCCACCCACTTTAGCTCCCATGCGGTGTCGAGAAATAGGATTTAAAATGTATATTTTTTTATACGGTAGGTACCACGCTCCTTTGTCCAATTTTGATCAAATTTTCAATAAATCAGTTCGGTAGTTTTCTAGATATAAGATTTTTTGTTTTTTTTTCGGTTTTCGGCTTGGTGTGAATAGGGTATTAGATTCATCCTTGGACCCACTCAAACACACACACAAAATTTCATTAAAATTGGTCCAGACGTTTACGAGGAGTTCGATTACAATACAACACACGTACAGAAAAATTAAATAAGATGTTTCACCCCATAGAATATGTTTTTTGTATAGGCGGTGCCACGCCCTTTTGTCCAATTTTGACCAATCTTACAGCAACACTCCTAAGCCAATACCTAAAATTGTCTGCAAGTTTCAACTCAATCGATTCGGCGGTTTTCAAGATATTTTTTGTTTAGGCGGTGCCACGCCCCTTTGTCCAATTTGTACCAATCTCCAAAGGATGGGCCGATACCAAAGATTGTATGTAAATTTGAACTGAATCGATTCAGTGGTTTTCGAGATATAAGATTTTGAATGTTTATTTTGTATGGGAGGTGCCACGCCCCTTTGTCCATTTTGTCACCTTTTAAACCTTCTCTGGACTTCCACAAATAATTCAACACCAAAATTAGCGAAATCGGTCCAGCCGTTCTCGAGTTTTAGCGAGACTAACGAACATCAATTCATTTTTATATATATAAATAGTTATTATGGCATGGCTTCTAGAACCTATAATATGTCTCCAATCCAATATTGAAATGTAAATATCCTTATCCTTGAATCATAATCACAAACCCTTTATATATACCTAGTATTAAACAAATGAATGTATAAACATTCAATATATCCATGAAGTCATTGAGTAAGAGAATTATCCATAATGTTCAGATATTCCCTTGCTCTCCCGTAGTTTTATCAAGTCGAAAGTGACAGCTCTATAGCTATTTTTTGAGCAATAGCTTTACAAAAATAAAATCGAAAACGTATAGCCATGTTGGCAATCGAACAACCAAACAAAAAAGAAAGAGAGAGCCATACATTACAGCCTCACATGTATCCAACACTGTAAAAGAAAAAAAATATTATCAAATGTCAAAATATGTACGTATTTAATGTCGTTTTCGATTTGTCGTCCAGAACCGTCCGGAAGCAATCCGAACGCTTCTTAAAGCGTTCGATTGGAACCAACTGACAGTTCTTCTTCTGAAATGAAGATAAATTTGCAAGGTATATAGAATATTCTATATACCTTGATAATTTTGCTTCTGGATTTGAATTCAGAAATTCGCGGAAAGTTCTTCCGGACGACCAACCGAAAACGACATAAGTCTCAATAAAGAATCTGAATCTGATTCTGTATTTTGTTGGTGGTACATATTAGGCATTTTCGATTGGGCAATTATTTATAATTATTTGGATGCGGGCGAAAATACTTTTTTTTAAAGTTCCCTGCTAATAAATCGAAGATAAATAGAGTTAATCTAGTGGAGGCCAATATATCCTTGGTAGCGGAGTACCTTATTAGCTCTGCTGAGAGATTCTACTCTTAAGAAATAATTTACGGAAGTTTTGCCAAAAGGTAAATAGAACATATGGTGTAAAATCCAGTACACAAACCTGTAGAGATAATGAGGGAAACCTTGTAGTAGAATCACAGTCGGTGCTGAAAACGTCGAAAAGTTATTTCTGTAGACCACAATACCGCGGTTATGCAGAACGTACCATTCAATATAGACAAAGTTAGACAAAAATTCAGTCGACCTAAGGACCAACAAAGCTGCTGGACCTGACGTTTTACTTGCCGAGCTTTGTAGAGCAGATGGAGATGACTGGGTAGAGAGCATGCACAAGGGATCAACTCATTTCCAAAATCTGGTCAGATGAATAAATGCCTTATGAATGGAATTTTAGCTTCGTTTGCCCTGTCCACAAAAAAAAGGACTTCAGCTGCCCCAACTAAAAGGAGGTATCAGTCTCCTTAACATCGCATATGAGATCCTGCCATATTGTGTGAACGCCTAAACTTACTTACTTACTTCGATGGCGCTACAGTCCGGGGTGGACCTGGGCCTCAACCAACACGCCTCTCCAGTTAGCACGATCTTTGGTTAACCGCCTCCAGTTGCGCACTCCAAGTTGGTTGAGGTCCCCTTCCACTTGTTCGCGCCACCTATGGCGAGGTCTTCCTCTACTGCGTTGTCTCTCCGGGTTGGAATCGAAGACTCTTCGGGCCAGAGCGTTGGTGTCCATTCGCTCTACATGTCCTAGCCATCTTAGTCGACTGATACGTACTTTTCTGACCAGGTCGATGTCGCTATATAGCTCGTAGAGTTCGCTGTTAAATCTCCTCCTCCAAAGCCCGTCAACGCAAATGGGACCGAAAATCACTCGAAGTGACAGCTCGCTGTCTTCTGCCAATGATGTCGATGTCGTCAGCGTATGCAAGTAATTGCACAGACTTTTGAAAAATTGTGCCCCTGGTGTTGGCTTGTGAGTTTCGCACAATTTTCTCAAGAATGATGTTGAAAAAGTCACATGACAGCGCATCACCTTGTCTAAATGCTTTTTTGACATCAAAGGTCTCGGTGAGATTGTTTCCGACCTTTACGGAGCAGCGAGTGTTGTCCATCGTCATTCTGCACAATCTGACAAGTTTGGCAGGGATGACAAAACTAGATATGGCTCTGTATAGCTCGTCTCTATAAATGCTATCATATGCGGCTTTAAAATCGGTAAATAAATGGTGAGTATCGATTTGGACTTCTTGTTTCTTTGGCTCGGCCGATAAACCGTCCAGTCCTGCAGCTTTGTTGGACTTCAGCTTGGATATTGCTATCCTCACCTCATTTTGGTCAGGTGGACGGAAGTCTTGGCTTTCATCGCCCAGGTTGAATGGTTCATTCTGCCTGACAGCGGAATTTGTGTCGTCTTCGCCGTTTAACAGTCTGCAGAAATGGTTTTTCCATGTCCTCAGCACCGACTGTGACTCCACTACAAGGTTTCCTTGTTCGTCTCTACAGGTATCTGTTCGGGTATTATTCCCGTGACACGTTCTTTTTACCTTTTGGTAAAACTTCCGAACATTGTTCCTGGAGTAACACCTCTCTATTTCCTCGATCGCGCGCTTCTCATGCTCTTTCTTTTTCCTCCGGAGAAGCCGGTGTTCTTCCCTCCTTTTTTGCTCGTAGAGCTCACGAGCTGCTCTCGTCCTTCTCTGCAGCGCCGCTCTGGCATCGATGCCACTGGTCTTCAGCACTTGATGCTGGCTGCAAAGGTAAATCCATCCGTATCCGAGGCTTCGTAACATACGATTTTTTCCGTGGTTAACCCCACGCACAACCCCCAACCTGGAGGAACAGGCCCTAAAATTGACCCTAGGACAGCGGGTCGGATAGTCAGTAACCCACTTCGGGGATATGAGTGCTGCCGTTGGCCTCCTCCTATTTCTGAGGGGCTCATGTAAGACCTCTGAGAATCGTTCATTCAGTCTTTCCGACAGAGCATTATAGTGTTGCTATTTTCTTCGTGTTCAACACTCGCGCTTATAAGTTTAGCAAGCTAAGCCCAGGTGGGCGAGACTAGTACCCGGTGGTTACCACGCGGAGGTCAAATAAGCACAATTGATGTGTATGAAAAAGTTACAACAGCTGGGCACCGCCAAGTTGATGCCAATCAGCGCCTACCCGATTCATACGGGCTCGCCAATTCGACCTCAAGAAATATCGGCAGGCCTCCCTGTCTCGGATCACTTCATCACTGAGGCCGATCAAATGCTGGTGTTTTCCATTTGTGTGATCCAGGCGTTTTTAGGCCTACTTCTCTTTCGCGCTTGCGTTGGAACGTTGATATATATTGTCTTTTTATCGGGGTTCAAAGGATCTCTCCTTTGAACATGACAGTACCAACTGAACCGGTCGTGCTTAACTTTCTTAGAGATAGGTTAGAGCCATCTAGAGTAAGGAAACGAATTAAACTCGATGTGAACCGTATTCTACATCTGTATATTTCTCTTGTTTGTGGTATTACATAGTGAGAATATGTGTAAATCCCGAAAAATATCGAGATCTGCAAAAAGTGATCTGGATAAAAAAAAATTGATTTTTTTGCCCAATGGAACATGAAAAGTGATCTAGACAAAATAGAAATTGATTTTTTGTCCCAATGGAAAACCACATTAATTAAGCTGACGTCATATTTTGAAACAGCAAATTTTAAGTTTGTAAAATAATCATCTTATTCTCACTCAGTACAATGTTTTAGTGGATAAACAGTTTTTCAAACCCATAAAAGTTAAAATTTCATACAACGTTATTTTTTCACTGCTCTTATGACTCCCGCGAATGTCCAGCAACATCCGTACATCAATTTTTGGTCTCTTTAATTCGTGAAAAAAATAAACAAAAACGTGCAGCGAGAAGCTAGTCATACAGCGGGTCTTATTGTTGCGCTCAATATTATCTTTTCCTTTAATGTAATTAATAATACAAATTAACTGTTCTTTTCCACTGCGCCATGGAACGCCTGACAAAACATCCGGCGTAGGATTGACAATTCGTTCGCTAGCCGCTAGGTATATGGTCCAATCTGTTGTAGTTTACTATACACGTTTTACATTTTTTAATAATCTCCAGAGCTGTATTGAGTCCATAAGGAACTCGGAAATTAAAAATGTCTGCAATTGAGTAAAATTAGGCATGTTACGGAGGTGGTTTTACCGGAGTCGGAATCGGAAGCCTTCATACCAGTGTTCCCAGATTGGTGGTTTTTCCAACCAAAATGGGTGGAAATCAACGCTATGGTGGGAAGAATGGGGGGAAAAAATGATGGTGGGATTTATGGGGGGAAAATATTTCAAACTTTTTTTTTATGGAGGGAAAAAATTCGCGAATTTACTTGATATAACAAGACAAATTCTCTATATCTATTTGGCATCAATACAAATCAAAAGAGATAAGTGGGAAAATAAAGAGAAAATGTATGCTAAAAACGCATTAAAGATTAAAAACATGTGGAACAGTGGAATATTGGTGTGCGCGCTGTGCGGTGCGGGGCGGGCAGCAAAGTTTAGTTTAATTTTTAGTAGGTAGACAGACATTAACAACGAGGGAAAGGAAAATGTTTTAAAAGAGAAAAATAAAACTACTGTTTTTGGGATACTTTATTTTAGTACTAGGGACATTTCTTATGATGAAATTAGGGTGTTGCCAACAATTTGTAAATTACAATTATTGTGTCTTTTGAATTTCGTGTCAAGATTGAACTGTCAACATTCAACTATAATGTAATTCAGACCAAAGTGTTTGTTAACCAAAAGTTGTTGTTCTCTCAAACAACACCTCAATCTTTTTGACGATGTTGACTCATATTTTGTTTTGCCTAAATTGATGCTTTGGACGACGTTTATTTTCAGTAGAACAACGCCCCATGCTACAAAGTTTGGTGAAAAAATTACTCTTTCGTGACAAATTTCCTGATCGTGGGTGTTAAGAAACACATTATTATTATTATTACTTTTTGTTTATTTGTTATTTTTTCTATTTTCTAATGTAAATTACCAAACTTAGTAGCATATACCCTATGGTTCGACAGTAATTTTGTTTAAAATCGAATTTGCCCCGTTCTGGTCATCTCTTATACAAGTGCTGTTGGTATCACCCAATTGAATTTGAGTTGTACCAACAGTGCTTGCTACTGAGAGCATTACCGCTTAACTTTGCTTTCCCCCTTGCTATTCGATTGCTTAGCAATGCAGCTTGTGGTACTCGGCCACTTCGATCTCAGCAGCCACCAAAGCAAGTTGTGCGATCTAGCCAGTCAGCGAACCATTCGGTATTATTTTCTTTTGATTGATTTGAATGAATAAATAATTATAACGTGTAATAGGCCGGTTGCTGGAATATAGAGGGCGCTGGGAGTGAATAAAAGATGGGAAGCAGGGATGTGGATGGGACTTTAGGATGGGATCGGAATAGAAAGGGAATGAAAGTCGCGAGCGAGGAGCGCGGCATGCTGGCGAAGCACGGCTAAGCTCGCCGAATGGGGTGGTTCTTGTCCCCGCTAGACGACGTAGCCTACAACAAAACATAAAACATGCCGAATACTAAAACAAGTGTCACAATTACTACGGACGGACTGGGTCTTACCACACTGAGGGCGCTGCGGTGTTGTTCAGCGATGGCCTTCTCCCTCCCCACCTGGAAATCCGGCGGCCATTTTGAATTTCCCCTTGAAGCAGACGATGTCACCAGTGTATTATACCATCATCGCCAAAGATGTTCTATCGCCCCTAGGCACCCCTGAAAACTTTAAAAATTACTGCTTCATCATGCACTAGGTGCTTCAGAAAGAACGCTGACCATCTCGATTTTTGAAGCGTGATTTATTCATGGAAATTCTTAATATAAAAATTGAATCTATGCTTATAACTAATAAAAAAAATATAAAATTGGTTGAAACTATAAAAGAACTAAACGAATTACTTAAACTAAACACACAAATTACAAAAAAAAAATGAAACTATGTTTCCTATGTCAATCCCACGAGCATGTATCTTTTTCCCATGCAACCAAAACGACTTTGCCGACCCCCTACCTAAAATGAGCTCTTCTTAGGTGGTTCTACTACCCTTTGTGGCAGATTTTAGCGACAAAAAAAATGTTTAAACTAATATGGGACGACCTGGAGACGAAATTTCTTACAACTGAATGGTACTTAACGAAAGAAAACAATTATTAACATAAATCACGCTTACTTAAACTATAGATATAAATTACAGGAACTTGTGCAGCATACAAAAAAAAGGTAGTCAATCAACTCCGAAGAGGTATTTTTGCTGGAATTATTGCGAAAATGTTGAGTTTTGCATTTAAACCAGGCCTAACTCTTTCTTTGATTGCAAAAAAAAAGATGGTGGCCGCTAATAATGATGGCGGTCGTTGAGATTGGGGTCAATTGCTCAAGGGCAAACTATTCGCTAATCTGGTCGTTAATTTAATTATGTAATTGTCGATTTAAGCCAGGGGTCAATTGCTCAAGGGCAATTGCGCGAATTTCTTTCCGACCCCTGCTTTATTTAAACGCGTAACGACTGTTCTATTGAACCCACAATTCTTTAATTTGCGGCTTTATGGCACTGCACAAAGATGGTGATTTTATGTTATGTGGTATTCGCAAAAAAATTTGGCGATCACGAATACTTTCTTTAACTGGTCCGTGATCGCCTTGATGAATTTCGTTTAAAATTATTTGCCTGTTTTAAAACATAATCTTTAATTAATTGACAAACACAAAAAGGAACTTTCTTACTTCACTTTGAACTTAAACTTCCCCGTTATCGCCTCAATGAATTTCGATATTATTTCCAGCCTGTATTAAAACACAATATTCAAATACTTGACAAACAAAACACAAAAATAACACTCTTACTTGATTCCCTTGTCTTCGGATACTTCTTGTAATTCGCCTTTTAATTTTTCTATTTTTCGGACTTACTATGTCCACTGTACCACTTTGTAATAATGTATTTTATTTCACCAATTATTTAACTTATACGTTATACTGCACTGTACTGTGTGACGGTTGTACATCAAGTGTCGGTTAGGTTCATAGAACTCAGTTCCGCTTCTCTGATCACGTAATTCCTCCAACTCTCTATGCCGTTTATGAAAATAAGCCGCTAGAGAGTAATTTTAATCTTCTCTCTAAACCTCTCCTAGAACTCCCTTGTTTATTTTCTCTTAGCCTTTCAAATAACCATAGACTTGGCATTACTTTTATTGAATTTCCCTTGAGGGTAATTCAGGGAATTTTTGGGATGTCAGATTGACACATGCTACCCATCCACAATAAAACAAATCATCGAAACGAAAGACGACGGAAAGGTGACAAATTGGGTATGTTTATTTAAATAATTTGAATTATCGTATTAATTATTATTATTGTTTATTTTTTGCAGGTGCATACAACAAACGTTTTTAAACGCCTCGAGTTTCATTCAATATCAAGTTGGTCCTTCAGTTTCCGGATATTTTGGAATTGGTTTTCGCTTACTTTTGGTGGTTGCTTGACTTTGGATTTGGATTCCTACACAGATAAGTACCAAACGCAAATCTGAATTTTGTCTGTTGCTCCTGTTTGTTGCTGTCTGTTATATGGATGCTTTTTTTTTGGGGTTCGATTTGCTGATGCTGTTGTTGATAATTGGTGCTTAGTTTTGCTGATAGAATCAATTAAAATCTGTGAAAGCCGCAGGAATTTTGGTGTTATTCGGTTTATGCCAGACTTTGCGTTGTGAAACCACGTGTTCGGTAATTAGACTCATTTTCGCAATTATTATAATGGAGACCTTGAAACAAACACGCGGTCATTATAAGGGTTCAATTACTCGACTTTTTACGTTCGCGCAAAATATTCCCGAAAATGTCCATGTTCTAGAATTGGAGGTGCGGTTAGAAAGATTAGAGAGGGCATGGAAAGACATTTGTGATAGTCAATCGAGTCTTTGTGAGTATCATGCTGAGGAGGGATACGGTGATCCCGAAGTCGAGTTTGAAGCCATCGAGGCTAAATACATTATGGCGAAATGTGCGTTCTTAAAGCGTATAAAAGAAGTAGCTCCGGTTCGCAATGAAGCTCAAGACATTTCGCTTAAAAAGTTAGTTGCTTCTCAAACTGAACTTTTGGATAGGCTAGGGCAGGGGACTTCCTCCAGCTCTCGCAATAACGATGCATCGACGGTGGTGTTACAACCAATGCATATTACACCATTTTCCGGTGATTACCGGGAATGGCCGGGTTTCCGCGACGTGTTTGTGCAAACGGTGGACTGCAATGCTAAGCTTTCCGGTGCTCAAAAATTTCGGTATCTGAAATCGGTCTTACGGGATGATGCGTTTAATCTGCTGAATGGTATTGACGTTTCGGACTCCAATTATATTCTTGCTTGGGAGAAGCTAGAACGTCGGTACGATAAGCCTCTTTGTATCATAAATGCGCTTATTGAACAATTTTTAAAATTACCAAGCGTCGGTTCGGGAGATGGTGCTCACTTGCGCAAGCTTGTTGATAAAGCGGACGAGGTTATTCGTGGCCTAGAAGCGGTTAAGGCAGAAGGTAGAGATCCGTGGCTAGTTTACTTACTTATCAATAAAACAGACTCGGAAACTCGAAAGGCTTGGGCGCTAGAAAATAAAAATTCGGAGAAATCTACCATCAATGATCTTATAGAGTTCTTAGAAGAACGTTCTAGTGCTTTAGAGGGTAGTGATCCAAAATCTACTCGGGTAGTAAAGAGCTCTCGTGTGAACATTAAAAGCTTAGCCGTGGTAAATGTGTCATGCACAAAATGTAAGGGTGAACATTATCTTCCGCAGTGCCCAGAATTCGGTTCAATATCGGTTAATTCGCGCCGCAGCTTCGCTCGAGATCAGCGATTATGTTATAATTGTCTCGGTACTAAGCACTCGTCGAATCGATGTCGAGTTAAGGCGCGTTGTTCGTTTTGCCATGCTCGTCATCATAGCTTAGTACACGTAGATAACGCTAATCAACCGTCTGGTTCAGCCAGTTGCTCCAATGATGTTGAGCCTACCCCAAGCTCTTCTGTATCTGTCGTAAGCAACCATATGCGAAATGAATCGCGTTCGTCGGGAATACTACCTACAGTGGTCGTTAAAGTGTTTGATGCTTGTGGAAAGACTCACCTCGCTCGCGTTCTATTGGATACCGGTTCGCAGGTATCATTTGTGACTGATAGTTTGGTAAAAAAGCTTGGACTTCGTCGTTCCCATGCTCGGTTGCCTATTACAGGAATTTCGTCGGTTGAAGCTGGTGTGACTCAAGGTGCGGTCAATTTAACTTTGAAATCTCGCATCAGTCCACATTCCATTGAAATCGAGGCCTATATTCTGAGTAAAATAACCTCTCAAACTCCATCGCTTTCGTTTGAATGTTGCAACTTTGCTTTCCTTGAAAACCTTCCATTAGCTGATGTAGGATTCAATACCCCAGGGCACATTGATATTTTGTTAGGTGCTGACAAGGCTTGGAGTATTCTACGAGGTGGTCATCGTTCAGATGAGGACGGAAAAGTTGTTGCACATGAGACTCTTTTTGGATGGGTTATAACGGGTTGTTTGCCAGAAAAACCTATCGTTTCGTTGCACGCAGGCGTGGACCTTGATGTGATTTTAAAATCGTTTTGGGAAATTGAGGAGGTTCCGCATAAGTTCGCTTTGACACTAGGTGAAGATGACGTAGATGTTAACTTTTCTAAGACCCTTACTCGAACATCTGATAAAAAATACATGGTGGAGCTTCCGTTTCGACAAGACAAGGTAAAGTTTGCTAACACCATATCTGGAGCCTTGTCAAGACTATTCGCTATGGAACGTCGGTTTTCGCGTGATGAAGGGCTAAAGGTGGAATATCGGAAGTTTATGCAGACTTATTTGGAATTAGGTCACATGGAGCGTATTCCCGATGATGAAGTAGAACCTACGTCGGGAAGTGTGTTTTATTTGCCTCATCACGCCGTCATCACTAACAAAATTCGCGTCGTCTTCGATGGTTCGCATAAAGATACCAAGCAATGTAGCCTCAATGAAATGCTTCATGCAGGAACCCCTCTTCAACGCAACTTGATTAACGTCTGTATTAGATTTCGCCGCCATCGTTTTGTTTTTTGTGCTGACATAGTGAAAATGTTTCGGCAGATTTGGGTGCATCCGAAACATCGAGATTTTCAGCGGATTGTGTGGAGAGAATCTCCTGATAACCCAATTTCACATTTTCGTTTGTGTACTGTGACGTATGGTACCACTCCAGCTCCTTATTTGTCCATGAAAGTTCTCCGTCAAATAGCGTTTGACTACAAACACCAGTTTCCTCTAGCGTCGCATGCCATTTTGCATGATATGTACGTCGACGATCTTATGACAGGGGCTGATTCGTTGTCGGAGACATTGGAGCTAAAGCAGCAGGTCGTCGAAATGTTGTCATGTGGAGGTCTAGAGCTCAGTAAGTGGAGCTCGAATTGTTGGGATATTTTGACAGCGGTAGACTGTAAGGAAGCTGTTTCACTTGACTTGGATAGTTCATCGCAGTGCACCAAGGTCCTTGGTTTGGTTTGGAACCCGCTTCGTGACACCTTCACCTATAAAATTAATTTGCCTGAACAAGTTTTGCCTACCAAACGCAGACTACTTTCAGAGGTTGCGAAGATTTTCGATCCCTTGGGTTTCTTGGCTCCTTCCACTATTTTGCTAAAAATACTGTTTCAGGAGCTGTGGATTGCAAAGGCGAAAATAGATTGGGATGATCCTTTACCCTTTGAAGTAGCAGAAAAATGGAAGCGTTATCGGGAGAATTTGACCTGTTTCGAAAACTTTAGGATTTCTCGAAGGTTTACTCTAAATTCTAAGAGCTTGGACTTAATAGGATTCTCAGATGCTTCCGAAAAGGCTTATTCGGCGGTTGTGTATAGTCGCAGTTATGGTGAAGATGGTGTGGTAGAGGTCCAATTGGTTGCAGCCAAAACGCGTGTAGCTCCGGTAAAAACGTTATCGATTCCCCGTCTCGAACTCTGTGGAGCTCTACTCTTGTGTCGGTTGCTTCAGCTCATTCAGTCATCGTTAGAGGAAACATCTGTTCGAGTTTTTGCGTTTTGTGATTCGCAAATAGTTTTGGCTTGGTTCTCCTCCCCGCCGCGAAGATGGAATACGTTCGTAGCGAATCGAACCTCTGAAATATTGTCGTTCTTGCCTCGTTCATCGTGGAATTATGTGTGCTCTGCTGAGAACCCTGCCGATTGCGCTTCCAGGGGTCTTGCACCCAACGACCTAATGGAATTCGAAATATGGTGGAGAGGTCCGGCATGGTTGTCACAGGAGTTAGATCACTGGCCAATAAATCGAGAAATTGTAGTTGAAGAGATTCCGGAGGAGAGAAAGAGGGGTATTGAAGTTCACGTTTCTGTTCCGGTTGAACATTTTCTGGAAAACCTATCGCAAAAGGTTTCTGCTTGGAGAAAACTCGTTAGAATCGTTAGGTATATTCGTCGCTTCATAAACTCATGTCGATTGTCTAAAGAAGACAGAAAATTTGGATATCTTTCTCTTTCAGAGCTTCGCCTTGCTAAACAAACTTGTCTCTTGTGGTCTCAAAACGAGTTCCAGGCCGAAAGAAATGCTCTAAAGACGGATCGTTGTGTTTCCAAGAAGTCCAAGTTGATCTCGCTGTCGCCTTTCATTGATGATGTCGGTTTGTTGCGTGTCAGTGGCAGAATTTCCAACGCTGATGTCCCCTATAATGTAAGACATCCAACTATTCTGCCCAAAAATCATCGTGTTACACAGCTGATTCTATTGGATGCACACAAAAACTTTCTGCATATCGGTGTTTCTGGACTTTTCGCGTTGATTCGTCAGGAGTATTGGGTCGTTGGAAGCAGAAACCTAATTCGAAAGCTAGTTCACGATTGCATTACGTGTTTTCGTCATCGGCAGTCTACGTCAACGCAGCTTATGGGGAATCTACCATCGTCACGTGTGAATCCATTCTTCGCTTTCGCTCACACAGGATGTGACTACGCTGGCCCCATAACTATTCGTTTGTCCAAGGGAAGGAAACCTAAGCTGGTGAAAGGGTACATTTCGTTGTTTGTCTGCATGACCACCAAAGCGCTTCATCTTGAGATGGTTTCGGACCTTACCACGGATGCTTTTTTGGCTGCGCTCAAAAGGTTCATCGCGAGGCGTGGAAAGTGCAGCGTAATGTACTCCGACAATGGTACAAACTTCCAAGGAGCAGCTCGGGTTCTATCGGAAATGCACAAGTTAGTACAATCACAGGCGCACAACAACACGGTTGCTGAAATGTTGGCTGCAGAAAGCATCGATTGGCAATTTATCCCTCCGCACAGCCCTCACTTCGGCGGGCTTTGGGAAGCGGGGGTTAAATTGGTGAAGCAACATCTTCGTCGCGTCGTTGGCAATAGTGTTCTTACGTTCGAAGAAATGTGTACCTTGTTAGCCCAAATCGAAGCCCTCTTGAATTCCAGACCCCTTTGTGCTTCCTCTGATTTAGACCTTGACCCATTAACACCTTCTCATTTTCTTCTAGGAAGGCCATATACTGCAATCCCTGAGCCCAGTTACCTAGAGACACCTGTTAATCGGAAGATGGGAATTGATCCAAAATATGGTGCAAAGTTTCTGGCGAAGGTGGTACGATTATTTAACCGCTCTACAACAACGCCCAAAATGGAGAGAACCTGCAAGAGATTTCCGATTTGGCGATATGGTAGTTCTCAAGGAGCCAAATCTTCCACCCTCACAATGGTCCCTAGGAAGAATTACCGAAGTCCATCCGGGTCAAGATGGACATGTACGAGTGGTGACTCTGCGCACGAAAAGCGGAACGTTCAAGCGCCCCATCACAAAATTAGCAATTCTGCCATTTTCCTGAAATTCCTTCAGCGGGGGCGGCATGTTAAGAAACACATTATTATTATTATTACTTTTTGTTTATTTGTTATTTTTTCTATTTTGTAATGTAAATTACCAAACTTAGTAGCATATACCCTATGGTTCGACAGTAATTTTGTTTAAAATCGAATTTGCCCCGTTCTGGTCATCTCTTATACAAGTGCCGTTGGTATCACCCAATTGAATTTGAGTTGTACCAACAGTGCTTGCTACTGAGAGCAT
Organism: Cheilosia scutellata; assembly: GCA_955612985.1. Classification (NCBI taxonomy): domain Eukaryota; kingdom Metazoa; phylum Arthropoda; class Insecta; order Diptera; family Syrphidae; genus Cheilosia; species Cheilosia scutellata. The sequence goes on from OY015312.1 coordinate 91,751,846, forward strand.
TACCGCTTAACTTTGCTTTCCCCCTTGCTATTCGATTGCTTAGCAATGCAGCTTGTGGTACTCGGCCACTTCGATCTCAGCAGCCACCAAAGCAAGTTGTGCGATCTAGCCAGTCAGCGAACCATTCGGTATTATTTTCTTTTGATTGATTTGAATGAATAAATAATTATAACGTTTTAAACGCCTCGACTTTCATTCATTAACAGTGGGATTTTTTTAAATGGAAACTTCATCAAGAGAATAACTGTACCTACAAATAGCGCAAGACGGACATTTGGCAGATATTGCATGACCAACATTAAGATAGTCATTATGTATTAATTGCCTTGTTATGTTCATGTAATTTACATAAACGAAACCTAATATTATTTTGAGTAGGTACATCATGAAAATATTTTTTTTAGCAGCGTAAATGATACCTATTACGCGTAACAGATATCACCAGATAAAACCACCATTTATTATTTATAAATCCTCTATAACGATTTATATAAATCGTTCAACACTTTCGACTTAAAAAAAAATTAGACTAATCTACTGCAAAAAATACTTTGCAAATATGAACCGCTAAAGACAGCTAAATTTTGCACAAGCAGCGGAATGGGAAACTACGTCACAATCATATCGTAAATCGACATGGTAAATTGTTTCGTCCGATTCCATAATTGTGGATAACCCTTTAACTATTTTAGAACTTCTTATCAGACCTCAAGTGTACAGTACGAAACGAATCTTACTTTGTAAATAATAAATAACCACCTGTCAAAACAGGCACAAGCATAGCCTTAAATTGATTAAGCAGAAATTAATTAATTCCTCATAATAAAAACGAACAAATTACCAATCTTCACAAAAAATGTTTTTAAGTGTTTGTTTTCCTTAGGACCTTTGTTCTTAAGGTTAAGACTTATTTTTAGTCGGCCGAGTTGAAAAAATGAGAAGTAAGTATTCGTTCCATTTTCTTACTTAACATAAAATCATTTTTATGTTGGTAGAAAAATTATGGGTTTTTTTTTTTCGTCCCAGTACAAATTTGGTGGGATGTTTTTCTTAATTTAGTGGGTTTTTTAAAATCTCATCTGGTATCACTGCCTCATACTGACCTCCGCGGAGTCGGAGTTGAATCGGAGTCGGAGGCGGAGGCACAAATTAAAAATATTAAAAATTAGAGAAATCAATTTTTATTAGAAAATTAACATAAAAAATACAAAATTGTATTGTCACTTCAAAATGGGTAAATTATCTTTTATAAACAACAACTTAGCACTGCTTTGTTGCCATCCAATCTGTTCCGTAGTGGGTTATAAATCAAACCAGATGCACTGAATATTGTTCGTTCGGAACGGTCCCTAGTGGAGCTGACAACAATTGTCGCACGATTAACTTCAAAACCTGGCTTCAATTTCACTGAAATAATTTCATACTACACTAGTTTTAGGCTTCATAGTTAATAAAGTCTAGTTAATAAACGGGAAGTTATCTGTTTACTAAACCAACAAACCAAAAAAACTAAATCACACATCCCACGCACGCACCCTCAACTTCAATGCAAATCTCATGTAATGCTGGGTTTCTACTTGTCGATTTGAAATTGACAATTGACGTATTGTTATGCCAATTAAAAAATTGGCAATTGGAAATAGCGAAAAATGACTTGTCAGTGAATTGACTAACAGCATTTGTCAATAACTGACAAAGAAACCACTGGACAAGTGGAAATAGCTGAATTGTCAAACAAAATGTTACTTTGTCTATAATTGACAGTGAACATTAATTGGCATAATTCATAAGTTCATAAGTTGGTCAATCAACTGACAAACGATTTCTCGCCAATAATTGACATAAGTGGAAATAAACTGACGGTGGTGTCGTTCAATGACACAACCGAGAGAGTTGTCAAACTTTACCAATCAACCGACATGTGGAAACCCACCTTAAAACAATAAACAAATAAATGAGTGAAAAGACAGTCGGGGGAGAGTACGATAACTACGGCGCCAAAAATTGATAACGGTATTTTGTAGAGGGGTTAAATACAAGCACTTTTTACTATGGGAGGGGGGGGTCTATCTTACTCCGTTTAGGCGGGAGGGGTAATTTAAAGAAAATGATACTTTAAATGGAAAAAAATACATTAAAAAACAATGGCAACACTTATAATAATAGACTATAACATTTTAGAAAGCCCAGAATTTGTTCTTTTATGTTATTTTTAAATCAAGTTATTCCCTTAAATAGTTTTTGAAAAAAACAATTTCAAACTTGAAATTTTAGGACAAAAATTGGGGTGAGTAAAATAATTTTGGCGATGAAAACTAATGACGGATTTATGTAGAGGAGTTAAATACAAACATTTTTTACTATTGGAGGGGGGGTCTATCTCGCTCCGGTTAGGCGGGAGGGGTAATTAAAACAAAAATTATAAATAAAATTAAAATGAAATATTAAAAAACAATGGCAACACTTACCACAAAGAACTATAGTATTTTTCAAAGCCAGGAATTCGTTCTAAATTGTCTAAAATGCAAATCAGCAAAATTTTGTCTACCAATGTGAAATTTCTGGCCAGAGATTGTATCTGAAGAATGTTGTTGATATTGGGTAAACTAATATAATTAAAAGAAAGTTTGCATATACTCAGCCTTGCACCCATCCCAAAATCCAACAGTGACCCCAAGCAGGGGGGTTGCAGGGGGGCAGCATGCCCCCCCTTACGCATTTCAAGGCGCAAGGGTAGCAATTTGTACTCTAAGCGGAGCAACATATAAAAGTAATTTTCAATTTTCTCAAAAATTATAAGACATAAATCAATCTGGTTTTGAGTGTTCGATTAAGAATTGATTTAGGCAGTAAAAACTACAAACAAATTAAGTATCTATTTGCTCAACATTGAAAAAAATCAGCATAAAACTTTATTTTTAATTTTTTTCCTTAAATTTCAAGTTTGAAAGTATTTTTTTCAAAAACTATTAACAGCTATAACTTGATTTAAAAATAATATCAAAGAACAGATTCCTGGCTTACAAAATTCATAAAGACCTTTATTGTAAGTGTTGCCATTGTTTCTCAATTTATTTTTTTTCATTTTAAGTATTATTTTTTTTAAATTGCCCCTCCCGCTTAAACGAAGCCAGATAGACCCCCCCCTCCGATAGTAAAAAATGCTTGTATTTAACCCCTCTACAAAATACTGTTATCAATTTTTGGCGCCGTAGTTATCGTACTCGTGCCGACAGTCGTATTGTAAAATGTCGCAACTCGATAAGTCTTTGTCGTTCATGTTCATTGGTCGTCACCGATGGTGTTCCGAAAAACCTCCGATGTGTTTATATCGGAACCGAAGGCGGATTCGGAGGTGCAATTTAAACCGGAGGTTCTGACATATCGGATACGGAGTCGAAGCTCCGTATCATCCCTAGAGTAAATCATGATTTTAGCACCCAAAAATAAAAAAAAGGTGATAAATTGAACTTCTTAAAGATGTATGTACATGATCGTAATCGATTATAAATACCTCTGGAAACATTCACACGAAATTAAATGTGTGAATTGCAATTTTTGTATAAACGACGATTTGGTTTGACGCTTCGATATTACCTTAAATAATTATGTAGATGAAATACATGGAATTCACTTAAAGATATTTTCAACAAAATCAATTCATCTTCCGAACGTATATTTATTTAAAGAACAATATTCATTTGTGTGAAATCCAATCACTACCTATAATTGCACAAATAAATTTTCTTAATTTCCCGTGCATCATACTATTTCACTTGAACAAGATTTACAAATTAATATATATATAGTTATAGTTACATATGAATATATAAAAGAACTAATGTAATATAGCCAATTTATATCTATATCTATAATGGCTATTATAACTGCAAGCGCCCCAAAATGTTTGGGTATTCCACTGACGTAGCGTCGTATGTACCATTATTTTGCGATGATCTGCCAAATTCCTGATCGGGGTTTCTCGAAAATCTCGAAAGGAAATACATATTAGTTTTGTCGCCCATTTATTGCTAAAAATCTTTTCATTAATGGCTTCTCATAAATACAATTTACCCAACCATTCATAAAAATGTATGGTGACCGTAAATGAGCAAAGAAGTGCTAGAGATGAGGCACGCTTTGATGAGATGATGTCGCGTCGGTCGGATGCTAGATGCTACTCGTATATAATTAGAAATAAATAGTGTAATTGTAGGAAGTACATATTTATACTAGTTAGCTGATGTTTACTAATTAAGTATATCGATATATTTTTTAAATAATATATTGCAAGTTTTGCAGTGACGCGACATTGTGATCTTAGAACGTAGAAGATTTAAAAAAAATCGGGTGTGTGTCGAAATAATCAAATATCTAGAAGGCCACCGATTAATAAGCGACAGGCAATACGGATTTCGGAGCCGTCGTTCCACTGGAGACATGTTAAGCACGTAACTCACTAATGGGTGCAAGCAATTGAACAACACGGGGAATCCAGAGCCGTAGCCTTGGACATATCAAAGGCATTTGACCGAGTATGGTATAGAGCCCTATTAGGTAATTTAGCGTCTTATGGATTACCACAACAACTCCGCGGATGGATGCAAAATTTTCTTCTGGGAAGATCGATCCAAGTTGTTGTAGATGGTGTATCATCCAATTCGTTTGCTATAAATTCAGGAGTTCCCCAAAGATCTATTCTTTCTCCAACTCTATTTCTTCTCCACATCAACGATTTGCTTGGATCGACAAATAATAATATCTACAGCTTTGCAGATGACAGCACTCTTATATCCTCCATCTCGAACAGTGGGCCTGTGAATGCGACTACATCACACCAGTCAGAGATGTGAACAAACTAGTTCTCTAAATCTGGACAAAATCTTGCAGTGGGGAAAAGACAACTTGGTTGTATTTAATGCAAACAAGACTCAGCTCACAACATTTTCCAGGAAAAATGCACCAACAGTTCCTCAGGTCCAAATGGATGACCATCCAATCCATCCCAAGGACTCAATGCACCTTCTATAGGAGTCACAGTCAATTCAGGAATCACATGGCAGGTCCACATATCCTATATCGCAAGATCGGCGCAGGTTAGACCAGGCCTGGAATACTGTTCTTATATGGAGCTCGGCCCCGAAACATTCACTTAACCTACTTGACAGCATACCGAGGCGAGCAGTTCGACTTACTGGAGACCCTACACTCACATCAAATCTACAACCGTTGGTGCACAGAAGACAAGTCGCTGACCTATGCTTGTTCTATAGGTACTTCCATATGGTATGTTCCGATGAACTCAAAGACATTATCCCTCGAAATGCAACTTTTGGGCGCCCCACAAGACAGGCTGCTAATGCTCATGACCATACAGTACAGTTGACAACCGCGAGGACATCAACTTTCCAAAACTCCTTCTGTTACAGGACAAGCAAACTTTGGAACTCGCTTCCTGGGGATATATTTCCAGAAGGCTACAATTTGCAGCAATTTAAGTGCAGAACTAACATACATTTGCAAGCATCTCGGGGCGCTGTTGAAGCGTTATAGGTTCGCCTTTCCCGAGAGAAGTATTTAAAAAAAAAAAAGTTATATTATAATTTATAACAAATGCACATTCAGACCTCAGATTTTACGTACACATACATATCTTCCGAATGTCTTATATACCTACGTTTCCAGAATCTTAATCCGATC